>OZ020304.1:64496144-65110240 GCA_963971305.1 Arcuatula senhousia
TTACTTTTTTTCGCTGTACGTTCTAAATGCAAATGTCTCAATAATTCTATTTAGTTGTAATATTTTGGTAATTTCATTTTTTATCAAAAATGTTTCAAAAATGACAAACATTTTATTTTTAGGCCCCTTACAATTTACTGCATGTCACTCAACTGGTCTGAAAAAAATATGGCAAAGAAACAATGAAAGATATTCCAAATAAATATGTGCATTTATGCATTAAAATACAAATCTGATGAGCTAAAAGAGGAACAGTTAATTACTGGTTACCATGTTCTTGCATGAGGGGGTGGACAGGGGGGTCATCAACTCCCGGTTCCCGCCCCCACAGCTCCCGGTTCCCGCCCCCCTAGCGCCCGGTTCCCGCCCCCTCAACTCCCGGTTCCCGCCCCCAAATTAAAACTTCCCGCCCTAAATGATCCTAAATCATGTAAATCTTCACAAACATATATATTTCTGCATACAAATTATAGAAATTCTGTGACTCGTGAATAGAATAAAGCTTAACGAATTAGTGACATAAATCGAAACATTTCAAATGGCTATGCCTATATCATTCATCAATAAAGAGCCTTAGTGAGCGCGCAAAAATACCCCACTGACGCCCATAAAGTGAATGTACCATCGATCATACGGAAAAAAAAGATCATTAAGTCGTGACAATTTAAACGACTGCATCGTCAGTCTGGTCTTGTCTAGGAAAACTTATGTATTACAAGATAATGAAATGTGGAATAAGTGTACGCGACCATACATTTAAAAAATCCGCAACGTAAAACAGCCAGCCGCCTTCAATGTGACCGACGGTCGCTGCTCGCTGTTTTTCAATTGGCCCTGGATTGAAAATTCATATGATTCAAGCCAAATCCTAAAGTGTCGATGAAAGACCCCCTCCTTGATAAAAAATCAGGTTCCAGAGACATGGTCACAAAAGGATCTACAAGGCAAAGGACATGTGAATTTATAACTCCACTAAACACAACCGAGACAAAAACCTAAACAAAACAAGAACAAGTTTAAGGGTCCCACCTATTGGAAACAGCTCGTTAAACAGAACTAAGCAAACAGTAGATGTTCAACAAACCTGAAAATTGCTCACAACTTATGGAACCCCTCCTGGAGATAAGCCTACCAAATGATAATTTCTGAGAAAAGTGTTACTAAAATTTTACCATTGATTTGGTTCCATATGGTTAGGCACGGACCATTTGATTTTCTGGGGGGGGCTGGGATTTTACCTTGAGCCGGGAAATTTTTTTCGCCCGCTTTGCGGGCCAGATTATTTTTTTCACACACATATTAAGCAAGGATATTTTGTTGGCAAGATTATTTTTTTTCAATAGGCAAGATTTGAAACCAGATTATTTTTTTCAACCTAGGTGCTGGCCAGATTATTTTTTTTTACAAAAATCAGGGCCGGGAAATTTTTTTCAAAAAAATCCCAGCCCCCCCCCCCCCCCCCAGAAAATCAAATGGTCCGTGCCTTATGAAAAAACAAAGTAGATTTCCTACTGACTATGACCGAATCCCACTGAATGGGACTACAACCTGAGACAAATGTTTTAGGCTACGATTCTGAGAAAACTGTCAGAACTTTTCAGGCTAATATTAGAACAATCAACATTTTAAAAGTAATAAAAATCCCGAAATCTGTTTGGAACTTGAACTGAAAGCCTCCTGCCACTTCTGGTTTCTGGTTCAAGCCCAAGCCGGAAACGAACACGAACGAATTCCGGAATATTTATGAAGATCGTTGTATCGCCTTTTTTATCATTTTTCTTATCAATATTGATCAATGATCACGTTCAGATCAATTATTTACATGATCTTACATCGATTTGCATGCTTTTCGTGCAGTTTCTGGAACACAAAAAAAAAAAATCCCCCCGATTGACTCCCGGTTCCCGCCCCCCTAGCTCCCGGTTCCCGTCCCCCTGGCTCCCGGTTCCCGCCCCCCTATATCCCGGGTTCCCGCCCCCTCTGTCCCGCCCCTCTTGCATGACAGCTTGTAAAGAGATGGACAGAGTGGTCTTAAAAAGGAAAAAAAAAATGTATATTACTGTTAAGATATTCGCCACAGATACTGAAACGGTAAAACAAATATAAACAATACTTCCAGGGCGACCAAACCGTAACGACAGAGCTCTGAAATAAACATAAAAGTTAAAAAATCTCAGTTGATTTTGCTGGAAAATTCGCCGTCTTTGTAGGTCAAATTCTAGAATTTCCACAGCGAATGCTGGGAAAATTTTTTAAAAATGGGAAACCTTACTATTTTTAGAGGTTATTTTTAAATCCTGTTATTTGATTGGTTCAGGGGGATGCGATTGTGTCAGTTAAATATAGAGAGGGGGTTTTCGAGCCGTATTTTTAGTCCAAATGTGGGTCGTCAGAAAATTAACGTAAAACGTATAAATTTGCTACTACAGAATGAGAAAAGCACACAGTCATGTTCATTTATTATCATTTTAATCAATTAAATGATAAAATAGGTTGAAATGTCTCGTTAATGCTTAAAAACAGTGTTTGAGGTGGTAGCCGGGTCGCGATGAATATTGTTTACGTCGTCAAACAGCGCCCTCTATACACCAATTGAGGTTATCTTCCTTGACGCGCGAAAATTGACATTGCGTTATTTGATTGATCGATTAAGTCGGCGGCTTCCCGCCTGTGGAGTTTGTTCATTTCATTTGTTGGTCTTTTATAGAATCATAGACCTGTATATAAAATTAAATGTATATTATATTCATGGAATTCCAAAAATGTCCTCGCCAAAGAATCTTATTACTCCCAAAGTTTTAGAATATGTGCAAATATAACAAAGCCGACTAAAGATCAAGATTACTACAGCATATTCAGATATTTAAAACTCCTTCGCAGTAGGCTTATCATTTCCGAATAGGCCCGGATAGTGTACGGTCCATTACGGACGGGAACTTGAACTTTGAGGAGTTTGCTGAGATCTGTCAGTTCAAAAACGTTAAACTCACGTAGATAAACAAACATCTATACTCTCTGAAAAGCGGTGGTCATTTTTAAAATATTGAGACAATGTGCCATACGACATGATTGTACGAACGTTTTGGGCTCTAACAAAATATTGATAGATTGGATGTATGGTCATGTATACCCAGGATGTACTCTAGATTCAATACAGACCGTCATTGACCGATATTTAAAGTCATAAAGAGAAACTATAAATTATTGTGTCTGTCTGTGTGTGGACACGCAGTCCACTCACTGCCTCAGCTGTGTGAACACTGATACCTGAAGCGCCATTATAGCAGCTGATTGAAATCTCAAGTCTGGCATAATGTTGTGAGCGATTTCTTTGACCAATCTTTGAAATGGAAATTTTGGAATCAAGAGATCGGTTGTTCTCTGCCACTTTCTGATTTCTGCGAGGGCTTTGTTCCCTGGCCTGAATCTTCTTGTTTTCTTTATTCCACATGCAGTCTTGTTTTTCATTTGCATTCTTTTAACCGACAAAATTTCCTGTAAATAGTTCTTTTTTGGTTGTCCTAGTTTTAATGTTTGTTTCGTTCTAGCCATGATTTTACTTTTTCGTCTGCTAAACAAAGTCACGTGAACCATATATAGCTCTTCTTTTAAAAAGGTAAAAATATTCATTTAGGGTCAATATCAAGTACGTCGAGGAGTTGTGAAAAAAAAGAGAACTTCTCAGAATGACAGATATTCAAAGTTTAGAAACCTTAATAGATCAAAAACAGAAAGAATTAAATCAGCTTCTATCGTTACTTGAGAAGAAAAAGTCGGTATGGGTAAATGGATGATTGCCAGCCTGCCAGGCGTGTAGAATATATATGCAACCATAATTTCTGAACTTTCTACATTTATCCGTAGACCTATATATTTAATATGATTAAGGCCTGCATGCCTTTTTAGCGAGCATCGAAAATCTATATACCTTTTAAAAATAAATCCATGACGAATTGACGTGCTCGACCGGCTAAGTGTAACCATAGACCTGTATATTAAATAGATTTGCAACTTGTTAATTGTCCAGTATATGTGTGAAAATATCACTGGTTGATAAATGAGAGTTAAATTATTTTTTAAACTACTGTTATGCCTTTTTATGGAATTAATCAGAATAAATTGCATCAAATAGAGAAAAGATTAAGGAATAGGCCTGGCTATTTTGCCGTAACCTGCAAAATAGTCTCCCAGGCTATTTTGCCGTAATTGTTAAAATTTATTAATTAATACAGGTGTCACGGCCTTAACTCGACTAATTAGGGATAACTTGTACATGCAGATAATTAAGAAAAAAAGATCTTTTGGTAAATCAGTGCTATTATAGTTTGATGGTGTTTGATTCAAGACATTGGAATGTCTTTTTAAATTGGTAGTGTCTGCGTGTCCACGCTGCGTGGACGAATAGACTACAGGCTGCGCGTCCACGCTTCCTGAAAAATACCTAAAACGGAGTTTTCCGTAAGTTTTTCTGTAACTTCGTGATTGTAAATAATAAACTTTACTATAAAATACCCGGGGACATATAATCTTTTATATTTAAGTAAGTAAGTGTCTCAGTATTGTCGAAAACTACTCAGTTTTTGTAAAGATGGTATATCGACGGTATTATGATAGAATATCATGGAATTGCAGTGTAAAGAGTTTGATACATTTGAAACTTTATTAAGAATTATGAAAACAAAACTATATACAACTGTATAAAAGACACTACCAGACTGTTAAACAGGCTTTAATAGGAAATCCAAATAGGAAAGTCAAATGAAATAGGTTCTTAAATATGTTCGGATTCAGTATTCATGTATACATGGTGGGAAAAAGTTCCGCACTAATTCAAATTCTTAATTCATTGAACAATTTATTTTCATTAAAAATTACATCTAAAAAAATAAATTATATAAATAAAAATTAAAATAACAATAACTGCAAATACCATGACCCCCTCCAATTTAAGTACAGGACAGTACAAATCTCACTGTTGAAAATCGAAAAAAATAAATTTGAACATGATTTGAAATATTCGTGCACGTAACATAAGTATACTTTAGCATTCGAATTTTATTTTAATTTCAAACATTTGGATTTCTATAAACAATATTTCTATTATAAAAAAAATTGTCAAAGTCACAATGGTTGGATTTGTTATATTTAAGTTTTTGTAATACAATCACTTTCATTGAATAAGCTACTGCATATTTAATTAACTCGTATACGATTACAGTTGTATTCGGAAAAGTCAGGTTTTTTGTGCTTTTCCGGAAGCGTGGACGCGCAGCCTGTAGTCTATTCGTCCACGCGGCGTGAATGTGCAGACACTGCCTTTTAAATTAATATTTTGTTGGTTGCATTTGAAAGTCAATATTTAATTTAAAAAATAAGATTCTGAAAAATTATTCGATATAATTTTTTTTTCTTTTTCATCCAAGAAAATTAAAATTGTCTCAATTTTCTTTAAAGAAACAAAGTTATCACAATTGAATTTACTGAATCTCAGAAGTATATGGTTGAGATCTCTAACAGAGTTTTTTAATATAAAAATAATTGTGGCTGCCAACCATTTAGCAGCTTGGTAAAAAGCTGAAAAAGACAAAATTTCTCGAAATCTTAATACCGCTTAGCCCTTGTACAATCTTGATTGACAAGGCGGCAGCGCTTAATTCCTGAGGACGTACCGGTATTTAGATTTTGGTTCATCCTATATTTTGCTATATAGAATATGTATCTATAAACATTAAAAAAAGATGCAACTTACTTTAAAAAAATATTTGATTATTTTTCTAATTTTTCTGAAATAAAATTAAGGTAAAACAATTATATGCAATATCATTTTAAATTTATATTACCCCGTTAATGATCTAATCTAATTTCTCTGTACCAATGTAATTGGCTGTTTGAGAATAAAGATATATAATGAATATAGAAATAATTTGTTCCACTTGATATTTTGCTAATTAAGTGTACAACATAGTAAAATCTGTTACGGCAAAATAGCCTGTGGGACTATTTTGCCGGTTACGGCAGAATAGCCACCGCCTAAGGAATATCTGTGTGAAAATTTAATTTAATTTGGTTGAGAAAAAAACTTTTAGTGACAATTTAAAGTGAAAACTTTACGAAAATTTTGTAAAATATTGTATTTTCAAGACAATATTGGTAGTATGGGCTCTTTTGAAACTCCTCTAAAGTGTTAAGGGTTAAAAAGGTTATTTTAACACATCAAAAATCTCAAAACAAAAAAGGGTGGCTGTAAAAAAGAATCATGTTAAAATCTTTAATGGTTTTTGAGACATTGCAGTATAAGGTTGTACTTATCAAATTTTTTATTTTGTACGAAATCTCGTTTATTTGCATGAGATATACTGAGATTTCACCAATTTGCAAATCTATTTGATATACAGGTCTATGGTGTAACGTAAAGAGGGAACTTTTAAAAAAGGAATTAGGTACTTAGCAAAGTCTGACCCCACCCAACCCAAATCATATGCACTTGAGAAAGTTGTTGTTAAAATATCTGGGATCAATAAATACTTATAAAAATTTCAATTAAATATTTGTGCAAATAATTAGTCCTGTAATATTCTGAGACGACATTTAGCAGGGACGAAATTATCCCTTAATGGATTACGTGACGTCATTTCCTTGTCAGAGTATTTCGCGCTTCTTCAGCAGAACAAAACAATATTCAGATTCTGTCAGGTTTTGTAAGATTTTCTGAGTATCAGTGTTTTATTTGAAGCATTGGTTACAGAAGGTACATTTAGAAACCTGGCGGAAAAAACGGTGAAGTAAAAATATCATGCAGGATTGAGGAGAGTGAGTGAAACCCCACAGGATGGGACTCTTCTTTCATTTTCAGGTAAGAACCTTTTATTTATCTTATTATAATGAGTAGGTTTTATTCAGTAAATTTATGTATTTCTTTATATCTTACTTAGAATTTTACAAAGCTAGGTCAGTATCATGCATTCGGTATGACTAGTCGATGGAACGATGTTGCCTAAAGCTAGCTCGGTAATTTTCGGAAAATTGTTTTTCAGCAGAAAAGACCGAATGGTGTTTAAATAAAAATCTGTGTGTAAAAATAAACAAGTGGAAGAATGCGGGTTTTATCACTGTTTTTGAATTTCTATTTTTTTTATTTTTGCATAACAGATTATGATGTATTTTTATAAGCCCAGAGGGTTGATTGTGTTACTAGCTCCGTGCCTATTATTTTTTTTACTCCGTAAAAGTAAACCTGTTCCGGTTTTATCGTCAGTATATTTCAGGCACATCTCAAAACATGCACAATGCTGTAGGGCTCGCATCTGCCATGCTTGCTAATATACAGGTCTTTGTTTTACCAAAGTCTTTTTTAGTATAAAGATAGAAAATTTTGTAAAAAGAGATGAAATGGGAAAAAAATATTGAAGAGAAACTTAGGCTAACTTATGTAAAAACAATAAACTGAGAGGGTGAATCTAAAATTTGTTTGCTTTTGTATTACTGTATGTTCCTTTTAATTGTTTAACATTTCTTTGCTTCATTTAGAGTATATGTTAAATGTTACATATGGTTTGTAGTTTTGTTCACTATTGAAGTCCTGAAACCAGGGTAAATATGAGATTCTATTTTGTTGATATGTAAATTCATATAACATGTATAATAAGAGCAAAAATGCCTAAATGATTACATAAAAAAAAATTAACAGTCAGTTGTCTATTATCAGGAAGCATCTCAAGCTAGACAACTTCATACAGATATTCCACAGATCGAACCAAGAACTAAGCTGACAAATGAACAAATTGGACGGTACAGTCGTCAGCTCATTTTACCAGAGATTGGAGTCAGAGGTTTTTAACATTTTTGATTGTTACAGTCAAATTTCACAAAGAAAATGTTAACGTTTTTAATATTATATACTTGATAAAGATTAACACAAGAACCAGATATATTAAAATCATTAAAAAATCTCTGTATCAATTTAAAAAAAAATCTATAAATGAATGACATTTTCTAAATATTTTACTTGAAATATAATGATATTATTTTTTTATTTTGTTTGTTTTCCTTTTATAGGTCAGCTGTCCATGGGTAATAAATCTGTTCTAATAGTAGGAGCAGGAGGTCTAGGTTGTCCATCTGCCATATATCTAGCAGCTGCAGGAATTGGTAATATTGTGTTATATTAATACATGCATTTTAACAAATGTATATTCTAAAAATTCATTTATACATGGTTTGAACATTGGAAAAATGGTCATGTTTTTTTTATATTTTCAAAAGTAATATTCGGTCAAAAATATCAAGTTAGTAAAGCTTGTGATATCTCTTATTCATGAATTTATATTTGAATTTATGAATTTATATTTGAATCAAGGTGATTTATATGTGTTATTTTCAAGGTAGACTATGAAATATCATCATTAGAATCTAAATTTATAATTTACATTTTCAATGTATAATTGAAATTATACAAACACATGTAAAAAAATGCTTTTCTGCATCACAAAACATGTTTCTTTCTTTATTGTAGGAAGAATTGGTATTGTAGATTACGACGAGGTTGAGTTAAATAATCTCCACAGACAGATTCTTCACACAGAATCAAGAGTTGGTGTATCTAAGTCTTCATCTGTGGCTATGTCATGCTTTAAGTACGTAATAATAGAGGAAGTAGTGAAAGGTTTTTAATTGTTTCACATGGAATCAAAAGTTGGAATTTACCAGTGTATGGTTTTTTTAAAAAAAGTTTATTACTGTAATATTCCTGTATAGAAAATTTCACAATTGATTTTGACATTTGTATTTTAGACCATTATCAGTTAACATTTATGACTGGTCTATGAAAATTACATTGATTTTGTATGTGTATCATATATTTTTTCCATAAGTACTGTAAGCTTTTGTGCTTTGAAATAATTTTACATCTAATTTCAAAAGATTCAATTTAACATTCAATACTAATATTTCTGTATTAAACTATAGAACTGACAAAAGATAAGGCCACAAATGGTTTACTTGACTGAAATTTAATTTTACTCTGAGACACACATTGCCATAGATTTCTAATTTACTTATATTTGATTACTATTGTCGCTTTCTTTCATCTTTTGTAGCCTGAATTCACATGTTGAATGCATTCCTTATCATATGCAGTTAGACAGTACCAATGCATTACAATTAATTCAGCAGTATCCTTTTGTTATACATCACCTTTAAGTTACAAGGTCAGGAAGCATGTTTTAATCCCCTTCCTGATTTGATTACAGTGTGCTTTATGCCTCTGATTTCCTGAAAGTTATGGACTTATCTTAAAAGATATTTGACAGAACTCGTCCCACTTATTGTACAAATTTGTTTATACCATCTTATGTTGATTAAATATCAAAAGTTTTGTAAAGATCAAACAAGCAGGTTCTGAGAGATCGATGTATGCAGACCTGCAGATTAAAAAAAACTGCAAGCCCTGCAGCAAAATTGATCAGTGATAAAAACCCTTGCTGATATTTAAACATGAAAACATTGAGATCTAACTTCACATAATTGTCTTTAACTCTTTGATCAGATATGATGTTGTGTTGGATGCCACTGACAATGTTGCTACAAGATATTTGTTAAATGATGCCTGTGTAATAGCTAACAAACCACTTGTGTCTGGGAGTGCCCTAAGGTTTGAGGGACAAGTAAGTCACCATTTCACAAAAATCTTAAATATTCATGAAGACATATCCCTTATATAACTACTGCATGTGTTTCATGCATAATTACATTTGCAACTTTTTGTTATGAAAATTAATGCTGAGTCATAAGAGAACCTATCTGAAAAAAAATTTCATAAGATATCCCTATTTGAAAATACAAATCAAGTCCAGATCTATCCATTAAAAACTTCCAAGTGCAGTCATGCCTACAGTTTTAGCATATTTTAATAAAATCCTTAAAAGGACTTAATTTGGAAGTTATGCCACTTTGATCATAAAAATGGAGTCTGGAGACTATAGGTTATTGTAACAACTGTTTCTTTTTTTTTCTTTACAGTTGACTGTATATAACCTTAATGGAGGACCTTGTTACAGATGTTTGTATCCAAAGCCCCCACCTCCGGAGACTGTTACAAACTGTTCTGATGGAGGAGTTCTTGGTGTAGGTCTGTATTTTATTGTTACAAATGATTGTGTACACCCAAAGCTTTTCCTTCTTGGATATTTTTTCCAAACTATTCGATAAGGAGAGTTCAGGGTGCAGATTTTTACAAAACAAATTAATTTAATGCTCTTAATCCGTATGCAAATTTTCAATGAACAATTTTTTTTCTAACAAAGCTGACATCATATTTGAATGATCTGAATTGAAACAGGGAGCAATATAATAGAAGTAAATCTTATGTTATTTTATTTTTATTAATATAAAAATCTTAAATTTATTCAATAAAGCAAGTGTTTTAATTCATATATTGTTTTTGTTTTTCAGTTCCTGGAATTATAGGATGTTTACAAGCTCTGGAAGCTATTAAGATATGTTCTGGTATAGAATGTATCCTTTTTTTATGTTGCTTAAAATTAGGATTTTGTTGGTTGAACTAATTGTCCATTTGTAAGATTCAAGTTTACATTTATATAAATTTTAATGCTGGATCTGCATGCTTCTCATCATGGAATTCAATAACTGCAGAAAATATAACTGACACTTATGCACTTAGCAGGTCATCTTTGTCTTTGAAACATGTTTGCTTATAGTAAAATAATCTTTGGTAATATTTTTCCTTCATGTGTGTTGGGGAAAATGATTTTCATATTTTACTTGTACAGATATAAATTAATTTCAATTACTATGGTTTCATTATTATTTGTGGTGTATCAATTGTTGTGGTTTTTGCACATAATATGATACCCTAAAAAAAGGAAATTTAACATCGATCAATATGGTGGAGACTTCAGAACCAGGAATTTAAGAATCCTTTAACCTATTCTTTTACACCAAACCTTGAAAATTGGTTCCCATGAAAATAAATGAATACCGGTAAACAATATGTATACCCATCTTTTAATATAGATAGAACATATATCAGTTTTACCCATTAAGATTAATCTTTATGGTGGAGACTTCAGAACCACAAATTTAAGAATTCATCAACGGAACCTTTTCACCAAACCACAAAAATTGGTACCCACGAAAATAAATGAAATCACAGTATGCATACTCATCTTTTTTTATAGATGGAACATATATCAGTTAAAAGTAGGATTATTTCAGTTTTACCTCATTTCTTTTAGTTTTCCAATAAAAAACATATTTTCCTTACCTATGTGCAGCATCTTACAACCAAAAGTTGCTTCTATTTGATGGCTTACAAGGAATCTTTAGAACAATTAAGATAAGGGGGAGACAACCCTCTTGTCCTGTATGTGGTGATGACCCAAGCATCAAAGAACTCATTGACTATGAACAGTTTTGTGGGGCAAAGGCAAATGATAAGGTATTACATGTACTTTGTTTTTTGAATATTATTTTTCATATTTATATGAAAGAAATTCACAAATATTATTGGCTTTTTTTAACCTAAAGCAGTTTTTCCTCTAAAATTGTTTCAGCACAAAACAAAAGTATTTTTTTTATTGATTTTAAATATTTTAAAATTTCATAATTAAATCTATTTGTTTTTTACATCTGTTTCCTTTCAGGATAAAAGTGTTAATTTGTTACAAGACAAGGATAGAATCTCGGCCAAGGTAATTTACTATCTCCTAAACAGGAGATGTGCTGTCATAGAAATAATTATGTATGAAACCAAATTACGTTGTAAATATTAAAATAAAGGAATAGCCATGTTATTGCTGCATTTCATTCAATAGTCATAAATAGGCCTATACTTGCACCTCGTTGCAAATTTACATTTGACTTTGGCAAAAAATATTGAACATACCTTGCCTAACAATGATAATCAATACATTTCATCTCTTGTATTTTCAAGGATTATCTTCAGAAATATACTGGTTGATAAGGGGCTCAAGGTGTATTCACTTCATTTTACATATCATGTTCAATAACATTTAGTTTTTTCAGTGGTTAACCTTTTTTCAGGAATACAAGGAAATGTTGAACCAGAAAACTGACCATATGATAATTGATGTGAGACTTCCCATCGAGATGGATATTTGCAAGCTACCCACAGAAGCTGTCAGTATCCTTTTAACAACAATATGATTGATTCACTATTATAAACTTTGATTTGCTTGAAATATACAAAAATGGGACTTCCCCACCTGTATGTTATTAGGTTGTCAGTTACCTGCCCAAGGTCGGTGGTACTCGAGTTTCCTTCACCATTAAAACCTATATAGCCCAGGACAAGATGAGGTGTGTTGAAAAGGGTGTTTATCCCTTACACACACACACATACATTGAAATACATAAATTCATGGGCATTAATTTTCATGGATTTTGAGTAAAATGCATATATGTGGATTTATGTATTTTTGGTTTGAACAAATTCTGAATAGAAATCTATGCAACATTTTTATTCATTTGCAGTTTTCCCAACCCACGAAATTTGTTGTATCTAAGATTTACATATCCTTTCTATATATTGTTTTCTTTAACATTCTATTAGATTTACCTATAGGATCATTAGACAAAGAAACAACCTATAAATCTCTAGAAGAGAGACTGAGACCAGTTGTTAAAAGTGATGCTGAGCCTTACCCCATTATAGTAGTGTGTAGAAGAGGCAATGACTCACAGATAGCCACACAAAAATTAAAGGAAAAACTTTCTAATTTAAATGTGACAATCAAGGACATTAAAGGTGGTTTACATTCATGGAGTAAACATGTAGATACAAATTTTCCTGTTTACTAAATAAATTATTAAAAAAAGCAAGACTGCACTTTTGTCCCTAAGTGAGGGCCTCATCATTCTCTGAGAGATGGACAATAAAGAGTTCAGCTTTCTTTCGTTCTGTCAGAAAATGTCTTTCTTTCTAAGGCATAACTTTTGAACCCTTTGATAAAACATAACTTAAACTCATTTAACCTGTCAGGTACTGAATACCTTATTCATTTTAAGGTCACATAAACACAATATAAAAGTTAGTTAAATAAGAAATTGATCTGTGTTGATGCAAATGCAACCGTACACCATATATCAATGGTGTACCATTACTTGTTCATGTAAAACATTTAGCTTAATGAGAATAAAAATCTAAAAGTCACTAGACCCTGACTGCAGGAGCATACAATCAAAATGTCCTTAAAATTGATCTACACTGATGCTAATGCCACTGCATACCAAATATCAATGGTGTACCACAACTGCTTCATGTAAAACAGACGTAAGAAAAAACCTTAACATTTAGCCAAATCAGTATAAAATCTCAAAATTGATAGACCATGACTGCAGGAGCATACAATCAAAATGTCCTTTAAATTGATCTGCACTGATGCTAATGCTACTGCATACCTAATATCAATGGTGCACCACAACTGCTTCATGTAAAACAGACGTAAGAAAAAACCTTAACATTTAGTCAAATCGGTATAAAATCTCAAAGTCACTAGACCATGACTGCAGGAGCATACAATCAAAATGTCCTTTAAACTGATCTGCACTGATGCTTATGCTACTGCATACCAAATATCAATGGTGTACCACAACGGCTTCATGTAATATTAAAAACGAAAGAATATGGAATATGTGCCAAAAAGACACGATCCACTTATTGAAATGATTTTGATAAAAGTACAACAGCCAAATTTCACTGCGTGTGAAACGCTTTTCTGGATTAACCTTCATCAGACACGCTAGGAGTAGAAAACTTGGAAAACCGGTAGAATATTATATTTGATAAAACAAAAACAGAAGCCAAAAATATTACAACAATGACCAAACAGATAAATTTATCAAATTTTAAAGAAATAACCAAACGTTGTCAAATTTTGGAAATATGTAAACTGCGTCTTTCCAACACATATTAAACAGACGTAAGAAAAAACCTTAACATTTAGCCAAATCAGTATAAAATCTAAAAGTCACTAGACCATGACTGCAG
Organism: Arcuatula senhousia; assembly: GCA_963971305.1. Taxonomy (NCBI): domain Eukaryota; kingdom Metazoa; phylum Mollusca; class Bivalvia; order Mytilida; family Mytilidae; genus Arcuatula; species Arcuatula senhousia. Next base: position 64,510,171 of record OZ020304.1, read on the forward strand.
GAGGATACAATCAAAATGTCCTTTAAATTGATCTGCACTGATGCTAATGCAACTGCATACCAAATGGTGTACCAAAACTTGTTCACATAAAACAGACTTAAGCAAAAACTTTAACAATTGTGGATGCCGCAACTGCCATTGCCGGAATCAGCATACCTAAGTCTTGCCTTTGGCGACATTGGCAAGACAAAAATGGTTAAAAAATTGCCCCTAGGTTGTTGTCCTCAATCAAGAAATTGACATCGTGTTATCCTAAAAGAAAGTTTGACTGCACAGATGTTGGTTTTGTCATACTATTTTAAATTTCACCTGCATTGCTTTGGCAGAGGCAGCCCTAACTATCAATGGTAATTTTTTATGAGCACCTTTCAATGTATGGAAGGTGCGCTGCGTAAAAACGATTGAGAAGTACACCCGCTATAATTGATTAGTGCTTTAATGATGACTTGTGGGTAAATCAGACGAAAAAAATATCCGGAATAGGCAATTTACACCCAATAGGTAAGAAACAATACTTTTAGCAATGTGTTTTTTAATGAAAATTTTTATACAGACATCTTTATTATTGTTGACGCTAATTTTATATCTCAAAATACAAATGAAATACTTATACACACATTATTCCGAAAAACATAATTCCAGAACAGTATCAGTATTCAAAACCGAATTTCTATCCTAAAGATATTTCTTCTAAATATCAATGTATATTATAATAAGAATTTGTTATATCGTGTTTGTTAATGGTAGAACACAGCGTCGGTGCACAAGTTGTGAAGCACATATGCGATAGATTTTTAGTACATCCGCAATAGTTGAATAGTACACGTTTAAATGACAGGCGATAGTTGAGAAGTACAATTGCTGTAGTTGAGAGGTACAATTGCTATAGTTGAAAAGTACAATGACGATTTAACCCATAGAAAGTAAATAAAAATAAAATTATAGCTGCTATTGTTTGTATATATAGGTGTGGTTGTGTGTGTGTGTGTGTGTGTGTGTGAGGGTGTGTGCGTGTGCAATATCAATAGGCAGCAATATGCAAATGCACTTTAATATATTTTCAGTATGAAATGGAAAACAACTTAAAGTGTGGTTGCTGTAGATAATCATTTAATTCGTTTATTATTTAACTGTTTTTAAGTTTTTTGGTTTGTCTAAATTCCATGATTGTAATTTAAATGTTGATTATTTCTTAGATTTTTTAAAGAAAAAACAATCACAATGGAAAACTTATGGAAAAGCAGATAAATTTCATTTCCCATTGAAGCTTTTATATAAGAAGAAGAGGTAGCAATGGGGTATCCGAATATCAAAAGTCCGAAAGGACAGAGACAAAACCAGTAAACACCAACAGTAACGGGACAAAAACAGACAACATATAAAACATGGAAACTCAAAATCACTGAATATCATTCGGGTCGGCGAGTCCCGGATCACGCGGTCGGTTTTTTTTTTAGCTGCGAAGAAAATCAGAAAAATCACTGTCAAGTTCAACATTGTGGGCCTATTGGACGAAGATCTAGGACATTTCTATATCCTTTGATATAAATATATGTTATTTAAGTGCTAATTCCAAGAAAAATTCGTTATTTTTACGATTTTCACGGAATTTAATATAGAACTGAGTCGATAGAAAAAATCAAGATGGCGGACCAAGACGGTCATGACTTTGAAAAACTTGAAAATGAAGGGTATGACTCAGATCAATCGAGCAAATCACTTGTATCTGAATCATCCGGTAGTGAAAGGGGTAGCAAAAAACGCAAATACTGTACCCCGAGTCCAAACAAACTTGACTACTCACAAGCTCTCAAAACACCAGTTACAGTCATGAGAAAACCCGGTATCGGGTCCGTTCGCCCCTGTCCTACGTTCGCCCTGGGTCCGTTCGCCTGAGTTCGTTCGCCCTATATATATATATATACTGAAACTTCAACTTATTAGACTTGGATATTTAATATACAAGAACATGTTTTTGTAATACGAAAAAAGCTGAAATTAGTGATAATTTTTTATAAAATACATAATAATATTATGCATTTGAGATAGAATGAACATTGAAATCCCCTTATTGGAGAAGGAATATATATTTTTCAATCACTAATAATGCAAAGTATGTGTGCTAATACATGTTAAAATGTATTTGCATTTATATGCAGATATTTTTCAGAATAAAGTTAACAAAAAAATAAAAATACCGAAAAGTGACGATCAACATCTAGATTAACATGATTAAATCGGCAGACAATGAGATTAACGGTTTCAGTTGTAAAAACATTAATCAGACGACCACGCGTACTCAGCTTTGGTCTGGCTTGGGTTATAAAGTTAATTTGATTAAATGACAATTAAGGTAATTATGACGAGTGCAAACGTACATGTCATTATACAAATACAATGTGTAAGAACTTTTTGTTGGTGGTTATCTGTAACACCTTAAAAGCGTTATAGCAAAGATGAATGCACTTACAAACCCAACGGTATTTCTACAATTTTTTTAACTAGACAAATGACTTTAAGATATTATTTTTCATTTTTGGAATGGTAAAAAAACCCTTTTGTCGAAATTCAAAAATCTGAATTAGAATCATTCAAAACTTTCATAGAGTAATGTGATGAAGAAACATATACTTGGTGCCAAAAGCTCACTGGCCGATTATTTCGGTAATTGTACATTAGAATTTTATGGCCCGGTAAGTGGTGCGTTTCTTGTCGATGATTCAACATATTCCGATTTTTTTTCCTATTGACCAGAATTTTTTTTTCTTTGCTTGAAGAATAATGTTCACAAAACATATGCATGATTATATATAGCATATATAGGGCGAACGGACACAGGCCAAACGTGAATAGTGGCGAACATGTACCAGGGCGAACGCGAATTAGGGCGAACGGACCCGGATTCAGAAAACCCCCAACCCCCCATAGAAAGCAATTTGATCCCAGAGCTCAGTATATTGTTATAAGTGCTAGAGGCACACAATTAGCACTCCAAAACCCTATTAAAATACAAAAGTATCTATCAAAAGAATATGGTGTTGTAAAGAACATTAAACCTACAAGGGCTGGTAATATACTTGTCCAATGTGTTGATCATTTTCAAGCAAAACAATTGCTGAAATCAGATCAACTTGGAGAATGGCAAATAAACTGCTCTAAGCCATTGAGTATGGAAACTTCAATAGGGTGTATATACAATGTACCTCAGGAACTTTCTGAGGAAGACATTGTAGATGCACTTAAGGCAAACAAAGTTACTAAAGCAATAAGACTTACCTACTACAATAAAGAACAAGGTAAAAGGTTGCCCTCAAAAACTATCAAACTATATTTCCAGGTACCAGACTTGCCCCCATCTGTGTGTATAGGATTTAAAATGTACCAGACAAGACTGTACATACCCAAAGCTATTCAATGTTTCAAATGTCAACAATTTGGACATATGGCAAATGAATGTAAAAACCACACAAAATGTGTAAGATGTGGTCTTTCACATGAAGATCAATGTGTAGTAGAAACACCAACATGTGCTAATTGTAAAGGTAAACACCAAGCAAGTTCTAAAAACTGCCCCAAAAGAGTGGAAAAACAAGAAGCTCTTAAAATTAGTAAAGAATGTAAAATACCTCTACAAGAGGCAGCTACAATCCTTAAGGAAGAAAATAAATCACTTAAAATCAGAAAGAATATCACTGAAAAAAAACAATACCAAAGAGGTAAATAAAATAGATGGTAGTTTGACTAGGAAAGATCTCATGTCTCTACTCACAGTTATATTATATAAAGTATTAAAGGCAAAGCCTGAAACCATTACAATTGATTCTCTGTCTGAGAGTATAGGTAGTGTATTTAAGAAACTATACTGGATTGACATAGATAAACAAGTTGTGCAAATCAGAATGAGTCTATGTGAACACATAGAATTTTAAACTCTTATAAACCACCATGGATTATATTAGACTTTCAAAAACCAAAATGGATTATACATGTAATATGTATATAGCTATAGTATTAATACTGTCTATTCTCCCAATTATGGAAAACAGTACATTTATAATACACCAATGGAACTGTCATAGTATGAAAAGTAATGGTCCAGAATATATCTGGAACTTAAGTCAAGTGAAGAATAAAAGTCTACCTTCAGTCATTTGCTTACAAGAAACATGGTGTAAATCAGAAAATGACCATGAAAATATCTTAGGATATACACTAGTAGACTTTTCTGTAAGAGAAAATGTTAGAGGGGGTGGGACAGCCATATACCTAAAAAATGGGATAAATTATTCAAAAAATACAATCAAATCAAAATTTGAAATATCATCCGTTACAGTTGATATTAATAACCAAAAGATAAGTATTATAAACATGTATGATGCAGCCAAAGATACAAAACAGGCTGACTACGAGGTGTTACTGAACCAATGTCAAGGTAAATATATATTATGTGGTGATTTTAATGCTCATCATGCCCTATGGGGAAGTAGTAAAAATGATATGAAAGGATCAGAATTGTGCAAAGCACTTGAAGATAAAAATATAGTTTTATTAAACAATGGCTCTGGTACTAGACAAAATCCTATCAACTTGAGTCTCTCATGCATTGATATTTCCTTCTCAAACCCACACCTTGCCCATCAACTCAATTGGTCTGTTGACTATACATCTCTTTTTGGTAGTGACCACTTTATTATTCAAATAGAACTTAATCTTAAACAATGTCATTCATCAGCCAATCATAATGACAAAGAGCAAGTATACAACTGGAATTTTAATAAAGCTGACTGGGATACATTTACAAGCCACTGCAACCAATCATTAAATCAGGATATTGTCTCTGATGATATCAATGAGACATGTTCTCGATTGACTAATACCATACTAAGTATTGCTAGTAGTTGTATCCCAGTCAAAACTGAGAGACAACATATAAAACCCAGTGTCCCCTGGTGGACCAATGAATGTAGTAACAAGGTGAGGGAAAGAAATAAAGCTCGAAATAGAGCAAAACATACAGGAAATGGTGATGATTATATAAGATACAGAAAATTAGAAAAAGAATGTAGAGAGATTATTAAGAAGTCACAAGATCAATTTTGGGAAGGCTACTGTGATTCCTTGAATGACAATTCAAAAATTGATCAACTGTGGCTAACTGTCAAGAAAATGCTCGGCAAAGGTCCTAGTACTCACAATATCCCAACTCTTAAAATTGGTAATAATTCATATGTTTCCAATGAAGCAAAAGCAAATATATTAGCTGAGACATTTGCTAAAGTTAGCAGTGATGACAATTATGAACAATCTTTTATAAATGATAAAGATAAAAATGAAAAAATAAATAAAGGTAAAATATCATATTGTTGTAAAGACAACACTCAAAGTTATAATGAACCTTTTACTATAAATGAACTCAGAGAAGCAATATCTGAAACATCAGACACTTCACCAGGTAAAGATAAAATTACTTATAGTATGTTTAAACACATGAGCGATAAATCTCTAGCGATTATATTGATGTTTTATAACAAAATATGGTTTCTCCAAGAATTGCCTAAAAGCTGGAGACACTCTATTATTACCCCCACCTTTAAAAAAGGAAAAGATCCATCCGACCCTTTATCATACAGACCCATATCCCTGACCTCAAACTTTGTTAAAATAATGGAAAAAATGGTCAATAACAGACTGAGATGGGTATTAGAAAGTAAAAACATTTATAACCCAAACCAAAGTGGTTTTCGTCAAAACAGAAATACAATTGAACAAGTTATAAGGTTGGAAAATGATATACAAAAATCATTTTTGAGAAAAGAGGTTACAATTGGTATATTCATTGACTTTCAAAAGGCGTTTGATATGATTTGGAAATCAGGATTATTGAATAAAATGGTAGATATAGGAATAAAAGGCAACTTACTGGGCTGGGTTAACTCATTTCTCTCTGAGAGAACAATACAAGTTAAACTTAACAATGTGTATTCCAAAATCCTAAATACGCAAAATGGCACACCACAGGGAAGTTGTATTAGCCCCACACTCTTTAACATCATGGTTAATGACTTGCCAACTTGCATACAACATAGTTCTATATCCCAATTCGCTGATGATAGTGCCATATGGCTAAGCGGTAAAAATATAACGTTTATACAAAAGAGAATTCAACAAGATCTCAATAATGTAATAAAATGGTGTGAAAAATGGGGATTTTTAATATCTCCAAGTAAAACAGTGGCTATAGTATTTAGCAGAAAAAGAAATATTGATGAAGTAATACTTAAATTAAACAACGCTCGACTAGAACTTGTAAAGGAAGTAAAATTCCTTGGTATGTTTTTAGATTGTAAACTACTATGGAAAAAACATATTGAATATTTAGAAAATCGATGTATTAAAGTCTTGAATTGCATGAAAATGCTTACAGGAACCAAATGGGGGGCAAACAGTCATACACTACGAAAAATCTACATAGCACTTATAAGATCAAAAATTGACTATGGATGCGAGGCATATAACTCTGCATCGAATGCTGTAAAGAGTAAGTTAGATAGAATACAAAGTCAAGCGTTAAGAATTTGTACTGGAGCTTATAAAAATGTATCAACAAATAGTCTGCAAGTTGAAATGGGAGACCCACCCTATCAACACCGCAGAGACAGCTTAATATTGAAATCGTTCTTGAATATTAATAGTCAAGTAAACGAACATCCAACAAAATCAAGTCTGTCGAAAAAGGCAACATATCTAAATTATAGTCGGGATATTAGCACACAACGAAAACCATACTATATTACAGCAAATGGTCTTATTCAAAATAATAACTTTGATCTAAAACAACTTTATATATTACAGCCCTTTCCAACACCTCCGTGGCATTTACTTAAACCGGTAATATCTACGAACCTCAAATCTGTTTTAAGTAAAAAGGACAACCCTCACTACATTAAAAGTGAAGGAGATAATTTAATCGATTATAAGTATGGAAATTATGTACAAATATTTACTGATGGTTCGAAAGACCCGAATAATAATGAAAGCTCCTGTGCTTTTGTTATTCCAGAATTTAAAATAAAAAAAGGTTATAAAATGCCCTCACATGCGTCAATTTTTACGTGTGAATTAATGGCTATCAACCTGGCCCTTAGCTGGATAGAAACAGTACAACCTAGAAATGTTGTTATATTTATAGATTCTCTATCGGCACTACAAGCCATTTCAGGGAATATATTTAAAGTTAAGAATTATATTATATATGATATCTGTTTTATGTTTACAAATCTTACAAAACTTGGTATCAATATTGCCTTTGAATGGATTCCTAGCCATGTTGGAATATATGGAAATGAATTGGCAGACAAAACTGCTAAATCAGCACTAACCATTTCAGATCAATATACTAAGGTACCAATGTATAAAGAAGACATAAAATCATATGCAAAATATACCATTAAAAGGGCATGGCAAAGTCATTGGGATAATAACAACAAAGGCAGAACCCTGTATTGCATACATGATAAAGTTAATTTTAAAATAGAAGTACCTCAATTAAGCAGATTCCAAGAATGTACTCTGTTTAAGGTTAGAATTGGTTATATAAGTATTAATTATTATCTAAATAAGCTGGGAAAAAGCAATACAAAAAATTGCACCGAATGTAACCACATAGACACAGTTGAACATTATATTTTGCATTGCAAAAAATACACTGAAGAAAGAAATGTATATTTTACTGCACTGAAAAGTAATAAGGTAACTGATTTTTCATTGAAACACATATTGTCAGGACATACAAGTACTTTAATTCCGCTAATGCGATTTTTGAAAAGCACCAGCATAGTGCTGTAATACCTATATATAACCCAGTTAGAGCATTTAAGCATGTGTTTTTATCCTTTTATATTTATTTCATTTTAGTGGGGTATACCTATATTAGGATGATTATTTGGATAGTCAGCCCCGAAAAAAAAAAATAATAATAATAATAAATAAAATAAAATAAAAAAAAATAAAAAAAGATAATAATTATAGAATAGAATAAAAATAAATAAATATATATTATTATGTAAGGTTACTTAATATTTAACAAAGAGAAAAATATAAATACATACATGTGCCATCCGCCATCCTCAGAATTCAATCTACTATGACCCACTTGTGTGTTGGCCCGACTTTTCCATGCGCACAACGTGCGATTTTTAATCAAATTTTTACATTTTTACCCAGTCCGTTTAACGGTGATAGCGTGTTCATTCATCCATTGATAATTTTGACCTAGTTTAAAGACTTATTTGTTTACCCAATTATCCGTTTAAATACCTTCATGGTTATTGTACCTTACAATTAACACAACCTATTCTCTTGATATTGTTATATATGTATTAATTTAATGTTTCGATTAGTTTAATTCAAAATCTACATTAAAAACTATAATTACCCTTTCTTTTATATGTTTTAATGATTTATATCAATACAAGTATAGACTTAAAAGCTAAAGAATTATTTCCTTATTCCTTTCCTTAAAAAAAAAAAAATAGTTTACTTAAATAAAGCATCAAACACAAAAAAAAACCCACAAAAACTCCAGAATATTTACTGGTACAAGTACTTATCCAGAGTATAGACTTACACCTTACCATACTCCATGAGAGGACCGACACAAATTTATACATTGTTATTGTCAGCATGTCGACTCTGCACTATTTTTTTTGTTTTTTCTTCCACTACTACCCTTGTATGATATGCTGATAGGCAATGTATGTAAGACTAAATTTTTGGTACAAATACTGATAATTTGATATATTTTACGCTCAATACATACGATAGGTAGGGAAATTATTTTTTTTCAAGTATTCAAAATATCAGTATCTACATTTTTACATTTATTTCTATACTTATTCATAGTACACTCGTTAGTATAATACTAGTTATCATCAGTCTATCCTCTGATGCTCAAGTGGAATATGGTAGTAAAAAATTATCTTTAAAGTATCTTGAACATACAAGAAGTATGAAAAAATATATATATAAGCTATACTCTGCTGATCTTTCGCGACTGAACGAATGGGTTGGGTCTTTCGGGTCTTCTATAGGATATTGAATCCAAATCACGTCCATCCCAAATTGTAAGTAAGTATATTTGTCTGTCAAAGGGAATAGGGAAGACTATAAACGTCTCTCCTGTTCCAAGTGCCAGAAACTACATTACCCAAACTAAATGGACATGATGTAATTGATAAAAATCTATGTGGGAATTGTTCAAGTCAAGAAAGGATCAGTATAAAATTGGGAATAAATATCTAATTTGAGATATTTTTTTTTTTTCGAATGCATCCATAAATATAGGGTCAATACACAAGTGGTGCGAACCTCGTACTTTTCATCGACTCCCCCTTTTTTCCCCTTTTTATTCACATTATTTCTTAATAGTATTAGCAAAATTATTTCATTTTTATTTGATATCTTTATTTTTTTTTCTGTTTTCTATCATTCTTTTTCACCTTATTCTTTTTTTTTAATTTTTTTTATTTTATATTTTTTTTTTATATATATTTTTTTTATTTTAACTCAATCTAAGGCCGTTCAGTTCTTAAATATGTTAAGGTTTCCTCCATTATCCAAAGTTATACATTCAAAGAAATCGACGTCACAGATATAACAAAACTCGCCTACGGTATTGAATTTTAATTTCAGCTATAAATGATAATGGTAAGTATAAAGGCGCGATTACTTTAAAGTAAGTCGCCTCCCAAACAGAAGAAGAAGAAGAAGAATATCAATCAACAACGCGAACTCTTGTCGAAACAAGAGTGAACTCAGGTGCTCCGGAAGAGTAAGCAGTTCTTGCCAATAGTCCATTCAGCGTGTCAAATCCGGTAAAGGAAGAAAAAACAACACCCTATGACAAACCAACATCTGCACTCATCTGAGAGATCGAAATCCCATATTTGTCTATAAGTGCATGATGTCTTCCGTAAAATTTCTTGAGTGAAGACAGCAACCGAGGAGCAACATAACCCTGTGTGAGCAATTTTTTCGTCAGACGTGTCGCTCTGCTAAGGAAATCCATGTAAGTCCCGCACACTCTGGAGTAACGAATCAATTGAGATACGTAAACTCCATAAGCTGGAGCGGACGGAATGTTGCTACACAAGAAGGGAAAGTTGACGATAGGAAAGTTGAAGTCATCACGTTTGTCATAGAGCCTTGTTGAAAGTCTTCCTTGTGAGTCAATTTCTAGATGTAGATCTAAATATGAAGCAGACTTCCTAGAATCCGTTGTGTCCTTTATCTCAAGCTCCTTGGGATATATGAGATGGAGAAAGTCACCAAATCGAGAATTGTTTAGTGAAAGGACATCATCAATATAACGGAACGTGAGGTTGAAAGAGAGAGATAGTCTACGGTCTTTTTTGTCTAGAAGAGATTGTAAGAAGTCTGCTTCATATGAATGAAGAAACAAATCAGCAAGCAAAGGTGCACAATTAGTGCCCATTGGAATCCCTATTGTTTGCTGAAAAACACGTCCACCACACTGAACAAATATGTTGTCAATAAGAAAGTTGAGCATGTCGATTATTTGGTCTTCTGTAAATTTGTTCTTTTTCTTAGACTTATTGATGACAAAGTAAGTCTTGGTATAATCGACTACAAGAAATTTGTACCTGCGTTTTCCATTCTTTTTGAAAAAGCTGCGTTTAATCAGCTGTGCCAATCGCGATTTCAGTTGTTCATGTGGAATAGAAGTGTAAAGTGTGGAGAAATCGAATGTTTTGATGCTGTAAGCCCCGGATTTGACTTGTTTCACCAACCATTCTTGTATTTGCCACAGGCGCCTGGGTGCAAGATTTTGTTTTAATTGTTATTAATGTGCATATAAACAATTTTTACATCCCTCTTTATTTAAGAATTAAATTACAAATACCAAAAACACGGGTATAAACGGTTAATTTGGATATTCTATATATCGATATTTCAAGGAGTAACCTCTCATCAGTAGCACCCAAAAGGTAAGAAACAATACTTTTAGCAATGTTTTTTTTTAATGAAAAATTTTATACAGATATTTTTATTATTGTTGACGCTAATTTTATCTTTCAAAATACAAATGAAATACTTATACACACAGTATAAATGTTTGTATTTTGATGTTTCATTGGCGTTACCCATAGCAGATTTTAAATGAAGCGTCCGGTCAACGGTTTTACATTTGGACATTTGGCTTTGTAATACCCCATAAAAATACAAACATTCAATTCATGTAATTCTTATAATTACATTTTTATGTTTTGTATCGTTGTTTTTTTTACTTTGTTTTGTTCACTTTTGCAGTTGTTTTTATTTGCGCATTAATATGTATTTGTGAGCTCGTGATCCAATTACGGTCATGTGACACAAGCTGCATTTCATTGAGTTATGAAACTCAGTTAAATGGGGGAGAGGAGGAGGGGGTCCCGTACCGAATTCCCGTCAAAATAATTTTATAATCCCATTTTCCCGGATAATAAAAACAACCGATCCCGCATCCCGAAAAATAAAATGCAGGTTCCCGTGTCCCGCTTGTCGCTTTTCCCGAATTCCCGTTAAATAATATGGCCAATCCCGGCGTCCCGGAAAAGGTCTTCCCGACCCTCTTAAATCGACCAATTAGCCAATAGAATTAACGCATTTTGTTTATTTGCATGGTAAATGTAATTATAGGGATATTAAATTGATTGAATACTAGAGAGATATAAAAATTGATTAAATGAACAATATCAATTTAAAAACACAATCCTGGACCCAAGCCCTTAGAGATCGGAAACATGATCAGCTGAGGTTACTGAATAAACAATATTAATTTTTACAATTATAAAAGATCATATTTTCTTATGTTCTGTGAGTTACAGATTGTAACAATTCATATCTTTGTGTTCCTTTTACAACTCTCATTTCTACATTTAACTTTTTTGATATACTAACAAACTGTAGCTTATGTACTATTCAACTTGTGCTTATGTACTATTCAACCAGTGCACCGTCTAAAAAGTTGTACTAAACAACTATAACATCAAATATTTAACATACATTGAAAGATCGTGCCGTAGCATTGCTAAGTGATTATGTTTCATGTATTTTATAATATGATGATTTAGAAAATGATTAAAAGTATACATTAAAAACGTTTCTTATCTCGTTTCTTTGTTCACTTTCGCACAACTGCTACTTTAATCCCAAAAAGTGTGAAATTTTTGATTATTTAAAGATTACGCGGCTACCATGGATTTAGAATTAAAACGAAGGTCATTTAATAGAACCACGTAAAGTTAGGGAAGAAATAGTTACCATCTTATTTAGATAAATGATTGTTTGAAAGTCATTTTTTGCAAAAAGCCAAAAAATAAGCAGACGGTTTTCTGGATTGCACTAGTCAACTATGACGTATGTACTTCTCAATCGTTTTTACGCAGCGCACCTTCCATACATTGCCTTTTATATCTCAAGAAATGCAAGTCATAGGTTGATGAAACTTAGTATGCATATGTCCAAGTAGAAATTAGCCAAGTTGCAACCCCATCTATTGACCTTGACCATGATTTGGGGGTTTTCAATATTTATAATGTAATAGCAATTTTAGTTAAGATCCTTTCAATACATTACATGAGCAATGTCAAATGTCAAAGTTGCACAGACTTAGGTACTGTTAGTCCTAGGTTAATAAACCTTGATATTCTTATGCATTAATGCTTAACCATTTGACCCTGGCCAACCTAGCATTTCTAGTTGAGTGACTTGAATACTTTTCAGTGGTACTTTTAGAAATATAAGGGTTAAAGTTTTATCAATTCCACGGTCGTTATACTTGTCCTGCGACAACATGTTTTCTACCGATTTTTCTGCTTGTTTTCTACCGATGATCCTTGTTTTCTACCGATTAGTTTTTTAGAAATATGAAAAATAACGCTTATTTTTAACATTTTAATACATCCTATGGGAGAATATGCAATAAATGATCGTTCATTTGTAAAAGAGCCATTTGCTTTTTCATATAACTAACAGGTTTAAGAAATTTGATATGTCCTGGTTTTCTACCGATTAGGTATGTTCTTGTCTGTGTTTTCTACAGATGAGTCCTTGATTTCTACCGATGATCTAATTTCATATAACTACACATTTTGGTTGTTTCTAAAGGCATACATACACCGTAAATGCTTGTGTTGTACAGTGAAGCTTCATCATACTGTTGTATGGAACGCCATTTTAACCAAAACCTTGGTATCTATAGGATACCTCATATAACTGGGGGTTTACTGGCAGCTGTCTGTTGGTTTTCTGGACGAAACTCTCAATTACATCAGGTATTAAGAGTTATCTTGGTAACTGGGGGTTTGCTGTCAGCTTTCACATAGATACCTAATTTAACCCCCTTCTACCTACAGATATTGTAGTCCCGTGCGGGGCCCGAGTAGCGAATAGGCCCGCAGCAGAGCCTAGCTTGTCGTAAAAGGCAGCTAAGGGTATTGGGATTCTGACGTCGGGTCAGTGCTCAGCCCACAGAGCGACCAAGTGTGTACCCTAAGTGGCTGAATAGTGTGGCCCTCGTCCGCAGGGATTGTCAGGTCTATAATACGGAAACCCTGACGGCTGACCATAGTGGGCCAACGTGTGAGGACAGTGCCACGCTTCATGCACGTAAAAGACCCCTTTGTGGACCGCCAAGTAGTGCACCACATAGGCTAAATTTTCAGTCCCTACCCACCTCTCCCCTTTTCCTGTGGTTCTTCAAAATTTGCAGTTCCTTTGTTTCCCACCCCAACCTCATGTTTCATTTATCATCCTCATTTCATGTTCATTTTATCATCCTTTTCATGTTATAACCTATTTAGCGTTGCACGGGCGTAAAACACCAACTCACTCACTCACAGATATTGTAAGTTCATGCTATTTAACTCTTTGAAAGCAGAATTTATCAATGTAAAGCTGAAAACTATCAATTCCTCAAAAACTAATACAAAGCTCAGCTTCCAATAAATTATTTTTGAAAACTCTTGATAGCAGGAGTTTTTGTGGTATCCATGGGATAGCTGATAGGAAACCCTCAGTTACCTGAAATAACTCTAAATACCTGATGTAATTAAGAGTTTCGCTCTAAAAACCCCCAGATAGCTGCCAGTAAACCCCAAGTTATCTGAGGTATCCTATAGTTACCATGGTTTTTGGTAAAAATGGCGTGTCATACTGTTGTATATGTACAGATCAGCCCGAGAAATTCATGTCTCAGCCTCAGCATTTCTAGATATAACAGTGAAATCTGGTATATGGAGGATTATTTCCCATTATATATAAAGCACTTCAAAAAATTAATATAAGTGGAAAAAATGTTGATATACTATCATTTTCTGATAAGCCAGCTTTTGAGAAAATACACATTTATTTAAATTTTGTAAAAGTGTTCTTGGTGTGCGCAAAACAGTTTTTGCTCATGAACCTCCTTTTTCTTTTTATCGTCAATATTATGTGTTCAATAAAATATACAGTTTTAAAATTTGTCATGAAATGTCATTTAATATATCACATTATCACATCGGTAGAATGCCAGGACCATCGGTAGAAAACCAGGACACATCTTTAGAAAACCAGGACCATATTTTTTTTTAAAATGATCGAAAAATCAAAAATACGGCATTTGTAATAAAAAGTGATATGTCTTTAAAAATGTCCGATAATTTAGAACATTGAGCATAATTTTCAGCCCAGTGAATGGTAATTTAAAACAGATATTCATGATTATCTGAAAAAAGGGAAATTATCTCTTGCTGGAAAAAATAAACAATACCCTTACTGTAATTTTATGTACATACTTAAAACAAAATAATGTAAATTAAACTAATTTGTTTATAAGTTCCATAATAGCCGGGTATCATAGTTTGGAAAAAATCGTCTGCCAGGTTTGTTTTTTTATCACCACATCGGTAGAAATCTAGGACATCGGTAGAAAACGAGCAGAAACATCGGTAGAAAACATGTTGTCGCAGGACAAGTATAACGACCGTGAATTCATGAATGCATAGGGTTATTAACAGAGTTTATAATCTGATGGTATAGTAGTGTTAACTTTTGTTTACCTTAACAAGATTTGACCTATTCTTAAAAAAATGGGAATGGCATCAAATGTGTTGAACCAAGTAAGAACTGCTTAGAGAAATGGGGCACACTCTGGCTTTTGTTGCTGATGCAGTGGAGTTATTGTCTGTGTGTGTATTTTTTCCATAATGTAATCCTCAGTGTATCTTGGTTCGCCTTGTTCAGTGTACAGTTTAAGCCCATTTGGTATTACATGTATTTGCTTCCATCATTCATATATGCCTGTACAAATAACTTACAAAAACTTTACTTTGCCTGACATGCACTTCACCATTTAAAAGACCTAAAAAGTAATTAACAGACAACCAAATAAATTCAAAACTTGGGAAGCACAAAACATACTCAAAAGTCAAAATGCCTTTAGACATGCTTCCTTATCAGTATATTATAGTCGGTGTGGTAACAAAGAAAAACAAACAGTTGATAAATAAATGACTTTATTCTGCTGTTTTTCTTTTTAATACAATATGGTCCTTTCCATTTAAGTACCCATATACCAATTCTATTCTGGTTTCTAACCAATCAAATTGTAAGTTTTTATATATGAGACAGAAATGTAAAATACACTGTAGATAATTGGGGCAGCAATAATTCTAACAATATCTGAAAAAATCATAATTTGTTTATACTAATATTCTCTTTAAAATACTGAATTAAGTTTACAATATTTATTCATTCATAAGATCTTTTTACTAAGCATTTAGATTTTTTTCAACAATAACAAGACATATTTGTTCTTGTTAGTATATTGTCTTATGAATTAAATGTCTATTGTTCTCCAATGATTTAGATAAAATCTTGTTATGACATTTTTCCTAAAAGTACTATGTAAAAAATTCTAGCTGTAGAAAATGCCCCATAAAACAACCTTTTAACCTAGCCAAATAAAACCAAAAACACCCCAAACCTATTTCAAATGTTTAAAATAAACTTTTATGTGCAGTTTCATTCACCTGTACAAGTACCATAATGCCTACTGGTTGATTTAACATATTTCAATCATATTAATTTTATATTTTCATTACGATATTTAAAGAAGCTTTAATATACAGCAGATAGTGTTTCATATAGATATGAGTTATTATTCATTTGATTTTACAGGTATCATCCATGTTATGCAATGTTTTTTGTATTTTAAATGAACTTTGGAGAGAAAACAAGTGTGGCCACTAAAAGTATGTCTCGCCTGCCGGCACCATCGCTAAAATCAACTACCTAAGCTTTCATTTCTTGATATAAACACAAAAAGTGTCAGTATACCTAATAACAGATGCCTAGTTATTATACTATTCAAGCAATCCATTGTCCACACAAGTATTACAAAAAGTTTTCTGTCTGAAAAAAAAACCTAATTTCACAGAGTCACTGGAGCATAAAAATGGGGTCATGGTCACATGGCATGGTGACAGTTGCGTTGTCCATAACCGCAACTGTCTGTTTACCCAATATCAGATGCCTAGCTATTATAACTTTCCAGCAATTCATCTTCCATAAAAGTCTTACAAAAAAGTTTTTCGGCCTGAAAAAGACCTAAGTTCACAGAGTCACTGGAGCGTGAAAATGGGGTCAGGGTCACACGGCATGGGGACAGTTGCATGGACCATAACCTAAACTGTCTGTATACTAAATATCAGATGCCTAGCTAATATACTTTTCAAGCAATTCATCGTCCACAAAAGTCTTACAAAAAAGTTTACGGCCTGAAAAAAGACCTAAGTTCACAGAGTCACTGGAGCGTGAAAATGGGGTCAGGGTCAAACGGCATGGTGACAGTTGCGTAGACCATAACCTGAACTGTCTGTATACCAAATATCAGATGCCTAGCTATTATACTTTTCAAGCAATTCATCGTCCACAAAAGTCTTACAAAAAAGTTTACGGCCTGAAAAAAGACCTAAGTTCACAGAGTCACTGGAGCGTGAAAATGGGGTCAGGGTCAAACGGCATGGTGACAGTTGCGTAGACCATAACCTGAACTGTCTGTATACCAAATATCAGATGCCTAGCTATTATACTTTTCAAGCAATTCATCGTCCACAAAAGTCTTACAAAAAAGTTTACGGCCTGAAAAAAGACCTAAGTTCACAGAGTCACTGGAGCGTGAAAATGGGGTCAGGGTCAAACAGCATGGTGACAGTTGCGTAGACCATAACCTGAACTGTCTGTATACCAAATATCAGATGCCTAGCTATTATACTTTTCAAGCAATTCATCGTCCACAAAAGTCTTACAAAAAAGTTTACGGCCTGAAAAAAGACCTAAGTTCACAGAGTCACTGGAGCGTGAAAATGGGGTCAGGGTCAAACGGCATGGTGACAGTTGCGTAGACCATAACCTGAACTGTCTGTATACCAAATATCAGATGCCTAGCTATTATACTTTTCAAGCAATTCATTGTCCACAAAAGTCTTACAAAAAAGTTTACGCCGCCGCCGTCGCCGCTGCCGCCGTCGCCGGAAAGTAATACCTATGTCTCGCCTTCCGCGACTATTCGTCGCAGGCGAGACAAAAAACAGATTTTTTTTTTTCAAATTTTGCAATAGTTTGGCTTATGATGATAATTTTTATTTCTTTAATTGCAACATTTTCTTGTTTGTTGTGTGACCTAATGGAGAAAACACAGAAAGTTTGATCTTTGATAAATCAGAATTATTGAAACTTAACTTTTGAATAAATTGGAGTATGATCTAGCTTACGCAGTAAGATTTTCTTTTTTTTTTTAAATTTCAATGAAAATTTTTTAATATGAGAAAATTTTTTCAGTTTTGCATGATCAGACAAACATTACCGATTAAACATGTATGAAGGCAGTGATTTTTAGTTACAATTGTGAAATATACAACCTTTAGCAAACATGAACATTGTTTAGTATGTAATATATAACTAGCACTGAATTGATGGAGACATCTGATGGAATCACAGTTACAAAGTTGAAATAAAAACAACGTTTACAAAAAGTAGAAGTTTTATCAACCAACAATTTGATAAATCAAAATTGAAAACTTTTCTAGATGTTCCACTACATTTTTAAGATTTAAGCAATTCTTTTAGTGATTATTGCATCATGATATTGATATATTTTTAAATAATAATATGAGGGCTAGAGGAGATGTTACACATGTACTAGATCTAATAAGTAAATAAACTTGAGCCCTTTGACAAAAATAAAAAGCAATCATTCATCTATCATAACACCATTCATAACTAATCATTCACATCTTCGAAAAAAATTTACGAAAATGCAAAAGGGTTCAACAGAACTGACTTGAAGACTTGAAAACACAACTAAATAAATACATTTAATGGTATAAACAATTCGATAGTTTTTTTTTATATGTTTACATTTTAGAAGTCATGGCTGTATTTACAAGTCAGTATTGCATGTTATTTCTCCCATTATCAATTTTTTTAAATTACAAATTATTATTTTTACTTCTTTAATTTTTACAAAAAAAAATATATGAGAAAACAAATGTTAATGTAAAACAAAATGAATAGTTTTCCCCTTATTTTTTCATCTCACTTTTTGTAAACTCCATCGAACAATCACAGATGAGAACAATTAAATGACTAGATGAACACATATTGTGTGAAAATGTGAAAGTGGTGCCGAGTCTAAATAAAGTGTGTGAGAGATATATGTATAAATAGAAACTATAAAGACTACAAAATAGACAATAAACATTAATAACAGAATAAATTACTACATATTCTTTCTTCTGATATTTTTAAACAATAAATTACAGTATACTTGCAACAATCCTCTAGTTCTATTATTTTTTTATAAACGTATCCATTATTTTGAGATTTTATCCAAAAACACCTTTCGAACATACTGAAACATTGACTCATTGAGGCACTTTTGTTCCATCAAAGTTTTACAACATTTATGAGCATATTAAAGGATAAAGGTAGACTTGCATAAAGTATTAACCTAGACTTTCTCTTTTTTTAATCATAAAAGGTTTTTGCTATAAGAATTGTTACATGAAGTGAAGAAATGAATGAATGCACAAAAAGAGATAGCAAATGAAAATATTAATAAGAGGAGCACTTTGTAAGAACAATGAACATTGTCATGACTAAATGTTTCAACATGTAAATTTAGGTTTATAAAACCTGTGTTGACATCAAGATTAAGAAATGAATGTATTTGATTAACTTTGTACAACTACATAGATGAATACTGTCATGTATATAGCATTATAAATATTGCTTGATTATTCTCAAGACAAATGGATGGCATTTTTATTTTCTCATTTATCAAGTGAAAAGACAAAATGGCACCAATAAGCATTCTATATTACAGCACTACTAGAAAAAATTGCCAGTTCTTATAAAATTGTTGTGAAATTTAAATTTATGGAACTTGGCATGCTTATTTATCATTTGTCTTCAAATGACGGTTTAAAAAAATCTTTAGCTTAGAAATAAAATCTTGGTTAAATCATATAGCCCCTTAACATTGAATAGATAAAAGTAAAAGTAATCTAGACTTAACACATAACAATTTTATGCTGTTAACAATAAAAGCAGTTGTTACAACTTAACAATACAACTGAATAACATAAAATAACATATCTCTTATCCAAAACTATGGAGCCTTTCAGTAATCTCTTGGAGTTGTTCCCCCTTATTGCAAACCTAACACGTTGATCCTTAATTTTTCTAAACTCTCTTTATAATTACTAAAAATCATATCATGAATTACCTTTGATAGTAGAAATCTATTTTTTAGAATGTGAAAATAATATATGAGTAATACCAGAATGTAATTGCAATAGGTTTGTATCTGTCTAATGCAATCGTCTTGTATGTAAAAATCATTGTTAGAAATTTACCAAACCGATCCATAATCTTGTATGAGAGATAATGTAGCTACAAAATATTTTTTGTCAATACCGGTACATGGTTCAATAATCTTAATTTATAACAAAAATAACTTAAAACATAATCTAATCTATGTCTGTCTCTTGCTGTAGTTCTGGTCTGCCTGGCTTACACCTGTGTTCCTGAATCATTTGCCTGAGAAGCAGCCTGAAAAATAATAAACAGGTTAAATTATTTCATTAATATAATAACTTTGACAGTCTACTCAACTTAAATGTGCAGTTTATAAGAGAAACAAGTCCTATTACCTTGGCAAGTGTTTTATTAATTCTAAGGTTTGTTAGCTAAATGAATACCAGTCTTTATATATTCCCCTTATTTTCACATAAGAAAACCCATTTTGAAAAATAATTGAACTCAAAGGGTAGTGACATTCACTCTTCATAATGGCCATCGTACATAGTGATACGAACTATTGAAAAATGTGAAATGTAATGAAAAACTCATGTTAATGTATTTTTTAGTGACACATTCAGAACTTTGCAGGTAATACTTAATGTGCAACTACTATTAGCTAGAGATTAAACATACTACAGTGAATTTATAACTGGAGTTCATGCAGGGTAGAAAAATAAATAATTAATAAATAAACAATGATTTAGAAACGAATAGGGGTAATGGAAGAAAAATAAATAAAAATATAAAAAGCTAATAAATATTGAACAAAAACACTGTTGAAAACAAATAAGGAATATTTCTGAGGAAAAGTAGTTGAAAACTCTAATGTTCTTTTAAAAAAAATATTTTCTTTTGGGTATCTTTTTTACTTTTTGTCTTAAGTACTAATGAAGATACTAAGTAAGACACCATAAACTATTTGTTTTATCTCACAATTTGAAGAATTATTGAGGATATACAAGAAATAGCCATCACCAGGTCCTTTTCCATATACATGTGAGTACTTGTTATTCATAAATATTAAAAATATTAACATTTTTTTTATTTATCTTTTTTGCTGGAACTAATCAACTTAAAAATTACAAGCAAACAAGACAAATGTTTTAGTATTTAAAATTACTTTGATATTTGCTGATCATGACTTAAGTTCTTTCCATACTCCAAGATTTTTTTTTACCAAAGAAAAGATTTGTAAAATCACCATTATTGCTAAGCTTAGCTTCATATCCATTAAAGTCCCAGAATAAAAACAAAGTAGGAGAACTAAAACATGTTTTAGTTACTTGTGAGTATTAATGTTAATGTGTGTATAGAATGAAGTGCATGCTTGATGAATGAACTTGATATGATTGGTGGAATTCTACAGAGATGTACAGAATTAGTGTATCCAAGTACTCACCATTACCCCTAACTGAGCCTGTTTTTAACAGAGAGACGGGTTTTAGTTACTAAAACTTCTACTTTAAAACATGCTAAGAATAACATCACGGTCCACTTTGTTAGTAAGAAATTGAATGACTTAAGTTTGACAAAGCTTTAATTTTTTTTAGCAAACTACATTAAGTCCATGCAAACCATAAAAGAAAGTTTTTAAGCCAACAAGTAGCATAGACATGTTTTTTTCAATACAAGACATGCTGTGTAAAATTAGTGGCATGCATTTTTTCTTTCCTCCATCTGAACATGTCACATGATAAAAGCCTGACCAATGATTGGTTGAAAAGTACCTGTCATTGGGTTGGGAGAGTTCTTTCGCTTCATCACTAACTGTTATTACAATAATATCTTAATACTAATGCAAACTTGTATACATAGACAAAAACCAAAAAGCAACTTATTAAGGCTGTTGAAGGATAAATTATTCAGCAACATATACATGTATGCTTAAGAAATTATACCAACATTTGAAGCAAACAAATAAACAAGAAGACGCCCTTCACTACATATATTATTTAAATTATGTTATTGCAAATTAGATACTTCAATAAGCTATAAATAAAAACTACCTGTATACTCTACAAAAATATATGTTGGAAAGCAAAGATCATGCTTTATTAAACAAAATGTACATGTTTGAACATTTCTAAATCTAAATTACAAGTACTTAAAACTACATGTAACAATATTGTAATATCAAATTTATTAGTCACTGGTCATATGCGCTAGTATCTAAATCCTGAAATGTTGTGCACACACCTTTCATCCTACTGGAGTTGCTAACATATGCATAAGAATTGACTGAACCTTACGCAAGTCAAGTGATCCCAGGAAAGTGAATACATAATTTTTTTTCAAAGTTTCAAGTCCCCATTTAAAAGTTGTGTTTCAAATATTGATACTAAACATAAATCCTTTTCCTATAGTCCTTTTTAGTAACTATTTTCCGGACTTGCAGACCCGAGAAATCTTTCACTACAGGTTTACAACTTTCGGGTCAGCCTCACTCATTGAAATTCTGTTCAAATTATCTAAAGTCGTCAACTTGTTTAAACATTTTCAAGTCTGTCTTTCAAAGTTTTAAACTATACTCAAATATATGTTAACATCTAAGACTTCACTCCGAACAAGTTTATTTGTATTGGGGAGGAGACATTAGGCCCTTTTCAAAAACTCATCCAGAATTCCTATATTGATTCTTTTATTTTCATTTTTGCAAGAGTAGTCTCCCTTTTTGGGTCGGCCACATGATGTGAACAACGTTAAGCAAAGGAAAACATCATTTATCACTATCTGTTTTAGGCATAATTTCCCATCCTCGATTCAAATAAACCGGGTTGGGAGTGAAGTCTTATATCAAATTCTTTGGCAGAGAGATTTAAAATGTTTTAATTAGTTGAAAAGTTTTAGTTAATTTCAAGAGATCTTAAATGATGAGGCCGACCCGGAGGTCGTAAACCTGTGGTGCAAAATTAAAAGATTTCTCAGGTCTGCACGTCCGTAAAAAGTTTCTAAAAAGAATAACAAGATCTACAATTTTATTCATTTCAATGTGCAAAACAAACATCAAACATGTACATAGAACATAATATGGGTTAGTAAAACACCAGATAGAAAACAGAATAAACTATAATTATAAGGAAGAAATAACAGAATTAGTCAAACTTCTAGAGATAGAAATACATGTTGAGATCACCTGTTTAATCAGGTTTCAGGTGTGGTTTCTGTTGATTCAGTCTAAAGGAATGAAAAATTTATTATAAATAAATACCTTATCACCTTATACACAAAAAGAGGCTCTTCTTTAATTCATATATCAAATAATCTAACATGTTGCTTTAAAACCCATAACAAGAACATCTTTAAGATCCAAGATTTTAACCAATTATGTATTTCATATATTTTAGATCTGTGAATAAAGTCTATACATTTTTTTCATTCATTTTGGTTTAAATTGGTTAACAATTTCAGCTGATAATACATCCATGCATACATGAAACAAAATAATACATTTTTTCCTAGATGAAATAAAACAAAACACAAATTTTGGATATAAAGAAGAGGCCAAGAAATAAATTTTCAATTCTGTGGTAACTTAAAATTATCCATTGCTTTGGAAACAAATAATAAAAGGACTATTAAAGAAGAGCCATATGAAAGGAAAAACAGAAAAAAAAGAAAAATACCGAAACCAAAAAAAAATTATATGAGACACAAATAAATACATAAAATAAAATAAAAGACTTAGAACTTACGAGCTACCTACCAATTTTTGTGACAACTGTTTATTAGCTGTAATTTCTCTGTCCAGCTGTCTCTCAATGTCTGATAATTTTTTCTTCAGCTAAAAATTGACAGATTCTGATAAGCATTGTGGTAAAATTGCATAATACTTGCCACAAGTTGTCCTTGTTTTGGTTAATATGTGTACACAGTTTCATGAAGAAAGGACTTTCAGTTTTTATGGAAATCAGCTTGAACACAAAATAAAGATTTGATGGAAAACAAATGCACTGAAAAACTACTGGTCCAAAAACTCTCATATTATATAATAAGTTACAAATATAACTCATTCTTTAAAATTTCTACTTTAAAAAAAATTGTTGCATTTACTTTTTCTGAGTGCAATCAATCTAACTCTATGTCTTTAATTCATGATATTGAAGGCAAAAATATTTTTGGTGTGTGGTTCTTTTTACATTTTCTGTTATTCTACAGTGCAGTATTCTTGGTTAAAATACTTGTTGACAAATGACTACTTCTTGAACATCCTTTAAATTGTTGAATTTGAAACAAAGCTATGCAACTTAACTTTACAACACATAAGCAGTTATAAAACTACATGTAATATCTACCTCTTGCACTTCTCCACTCGCTGATGTCCCAGATTTCTACAATAAACAAATATTTTGTCTTGAAATTAATCATGAAAGTGATTGAATTTAATCTACACTAACAAGTTCAAGCATCTGTATTAAACAAAATATGTATAACACTGCATTTTTATTGTTGAATTAGTAGACTTAATCTTTATAACTCTTTTATGAAAGCATTGTTGTTGGTGGTATCCAATTTTTTATTGCTTTGTGCTTTGACTACAAGAATTTAAAAATTCAAAAAATATCAAATATACTCCTTGTATTTGAACATCAGATTTGAAATGAAAAAAGCCTGTAAATAACCTATTTGGCATTGCACGGGCGTAAAACACCAACTCACTCACTCTCTTTTTACCTTTGACAATTGTTTAGGCTTTTTATTACCTATAATGAAGTTTGACCTACCTTACTGGTTTCTTCTATCTGTGAGCGTAATTCATTGACAAGTTGTTGTTCTTTTGACAGTGAATCCTGACCTGTTTTTATAATTCCACTCAGCCGCACATTAGTGGAAGCTAACTCTTTATTACTCTTTTTCAGTTCTTCAATTTGCTAAAGAGTTAAATGAAAATGTTCATGATGATAACAGTTGCATGAAATTCCAGGAAAAACTTGTCCACTACATGTATATATATAATAAGTATATTTAATTCTTAAATTGCAGACCAAAATAAAAAAAAATCTTTTCTTAATAATGTCCCTCCCCTGTCAGTAATGCGCTTAAAGCCCTCTATTACCAACTTCAACATTTGAATTGATACTGACTGTTTGGAGTTTTCTTTTGAGAGTAATTACAGTACAATTTTTTTCTTACTACTAACTTGGTGGAACTTATGATTTTCCACATTAAGGTTTGGTGTGTGACAAATTCTAAAAACAAAAACTTCTTTAAGGATGAAAGTTAATTACCCTTAATAAATCATCTAAATTGACAGATGAATTGTTTTTCTCGTTTAATTCTTCTTCTAATGTTGAGATTCTACTTTCTGCCTGTAAAATAATAGAGAGAAAAATATAAACAAACTTAGAGAAAAAAATAAAGTCATTTAAGTTTTTTGAACTACTAAATGTTTATAAAAACAATAAGCATTATTAGAGAGGTGTTTATGCCATTATAAAAATTGTAGCAATAAAACATTTGTCAGAAACAATGCAACTTTGAATTATGAACATGTTTCACTGTACTTTCCAGGAAAATTATCCAATACTTTAATATTGAATAGATATGCATTGCTTTTTTCCTGTCAACAGAAGAATAACTTAAATATCATGTATAAACATTTTAAATTTCTTTATTATAAGATACAGGGAATCATATTTTATAAAATTTTGTTATGTTGCTGTCATGATTAAAATGAGTGTCAGAAGCATTTAAAGTTCATTGTTATTTATTAACATTCTTTCATATTTCTTAAACTGTTTCTATCACCAATATCAACATGATTAGATATGTATAACCTTTATATTGTGGTAGAGGAGTAATGCAAATAAAATAACAACTAAGCTTTATACAAAATATGGATACAAAGACAAGTTACAGAAATTACCAATGAAAACAGTCAATATTGCTTTCTCTCCTTAACTTCAAAAACTGCAAATTTCAAGTAACCAAATTTTATATATATTTAACAAGTATGCTTGGTGGGCATATTTTAATGTCGATTTAACTAAAGAGATAGAAGAAATATATTCATGAAGTTAACGAAATTTTACTACTTACTACAAATGCAAGAAAACATTTCTGACTACCAAAGTTTTCTAGGTAATTCCTATTCATTGTCTCTGTATTCTTATATTTTAAGAATAATAAACAAACATACAAATTCCCTCAACATAAAAATAAAATAACATTGAAAAATTACCTTAGTTTTCCGCAGATTGCATTATAGTACAAGCATTTGTGATGACAATTTGGGGAAAAATGATAAATTACGCTAGTATACTAACCCCTGAAGTCTCAAATTATGTAAAGATCTTCCTACCAATCAAGGATTTAAACTAAATATTGAAAATTAATGAGTTCATAAGATTTAATTTATAGGCTTCTCACCAAAAATCACATAAAAGGACAATAAACAGAGTCAGACTGTAGCTACTACTCAGATTATTGCAGATAAGAAAATATCATATGTATGGATAAAAAACATTTCATATCAGGGGCGGATCCAGAGTTCCATGAAAGAGGGGGTGTAATTGCTAAAAAAGTCAAATTTGTAATGAAAGTTTGAAGTAGCTTGGTTGATATTATATATAAAAAAAAATTCTCATTTAAAGGGGGGAGGGGGGATGCCTTGACACTTGATTATGACCACTTAAAAGTTTGTTTGACAAGATAGAATAAATTTGGAAAGGCTACATGTGACAACATATAAAAGATTGGAAAATTGAAAACGTGAATCAGTGAAGATGAACAATATCCTTGAGAAAGAAAGTGAAATATAATCTAGTTACTATATGTAGTAATCAAATTTCACTCATATAAACCAAATCTGACATAGGATCAAGACTGAGAAAGAAATATGTCCAAAAGACAATGTCCCATCTCGCAACACTTGAACAAACAGAAGGACAGGCGCAGCTGAACACTATATGCCCCCTTATTTTGTAGATGGGGCATAAAAATCAAGCACTAATACACATTTCATGTATAAACATAAAGATCACAATTTTCTATCATACAAGAATAGAATAAAAAGAAAGACAAGTGTAATTATTTTTAAACTTTCTATGCATCTCTCATGATTTCAAGTAACAAACCAAATAACAACATCTAAAGATTAGTGCAGAATACAACAATATGACAGTGTTAATGAAAAATCTGGTTATATATTTACAAAGATACATGAAGAACATAGAACATGATTTTCAGACCTCTTTTGTCTTATTTTCAAACTCGAGACATCTATCTTCAGATTCTTGTAATCTTTCTTCTAAACTTGATACTTTTTCTGTCATCTGAAAAATTTCTAAACTTTTGAAAGAATTCATTTTTTATTTGTAGAAATGATGAAAATTAGAATCTCAAGATCCTCAATATCTGATGAAATGAAAATGGATTTACACATAGATTTTCAATGATTCTTTCAGTTTATAGGTCGAACAAGATCCTCCTTTATCACTTGCAGTAATTTTAATCCTTTAAATAAAATAACAAACATTTGAATCTAATACAAATATGATTAGAGGATATGCAAGAAATAGAAAGTCAGTATTAAATCTTGATACATTGTATTATTTTCTATTTATTCTATTTACCGGCATGTAGAAAATTCTTGTTACAATAATTTGTAGTAATTACTTATAACCTTTATACATCAAGAAATGGCTTACCTAAATCCATCGATAATGAATTACTATAAAATCTACACTGTATTTAATTTTCAAACATTTCACAAAAGAGAAGATTGGTTTAACATGTAAGCAAACTATCTCTATCTGCCGGCTTCATCTAAATGGAGACATTTGAAGAGTTATTAAAGTGAATCTTGTGGCAAGCACCTATAAAAGCTTTCATTCTACAGTAACACATAATTATTGAGTTTTTAAGGGTCTTGAGCTGAACATTTAACCAAATAATAACTCTTTTGCAATAGTTTCATTCAATAAGGGAAAACATACAAGACCTCACAAAAAAGCAGTTCAATGTTTAAACTCAACTTAGTCAATAAATTGAGAGGCTTTTTTTATATATAAACAGCTGCAAATCAAATATCAGAATTTATCATTGTTTTTTTTTCTGTCATTTTTAGGTTTATAACGTTAAATTACTATTATTCCTTTGCATTAAAACAACTTATATTCTAATGACAGTTAATGTGAATGATGATGACATGAAGCATTTGCCAAAGCAGCTAAGACTCATGCTGTAAGATTCTGATTATAGGTTAGCTACTCAAACAACAATATGTCTATTTGAACAATAAACAAGACTTTGATATCCCACCCCTCAACATGGAAAAGTCACTTTAACCAGAGGATAAACATGTCTTGGGGTGGACAAACAAAACAGAACACTAAATGTGCCTCTCCTTTTGCATGAAAAATAGACCCAGCCAACATGAACTGGATCCTCGGTCACTTTTGGATTGCAAGACATTAGGCGTCACAAGCAAACTTTCACTATATCCTGTCACAAATATGGGTCCCTTAATTTTATCTTTCGATAAAAAAAAACTCACTATAACCATGGCATATAAAAACTAACAAATCAAGATAGTTTAACAATTTATTATTGTAAACAATAATAAAACCACAGATAACATTACCCCACTAAAATGCCTTTGAGGCAAGTAATTTCCATTACTCATCTATTATATCTACAAATTACAACCTAGTTTAGGCCATTTTAAAATACAAATTATCATAATATTAAATTAATATGTCTTTTATTCACAAACACAAGCTTTTATTTATGCTACATGGGTCTTTTTCAAATTAAAAAAAAAAAACCTTAAGCATTAACGGATTTTTATCCTTAATATTTTTTTTTATTTCAACACCCTTTTAAATTCACACAGATTACATCAAAAAATCAATTGTATAAGATAAAATAACAGGAAGCACACGAAAGACCAACTGCTATACCTATCAGTATACCTTATTAGTATCTTTTAACATTTGCATTAAACATTTAGTTTGAAATCATGATTTGTTGACTCTGTCAAAGAAATTAGGAAGTGGAGTCCAGTGGACCAAATGCCAATTTTCAACAAATTTGCTAATTTTTTCTATATATTTAGTAGGTCCAGATAAATTTAGAAGACTGTTGACTATAAAAAGTTTAGATTATGATCGAATTAAATCTGTATCACAACAACAGAAGGTCAACACTGTTCAAACAGCTTATAACAAATACGTCACAGTACAATATAACTCATTTAAAATGCAAATGATGGTTAGAATTTAGTCCTCTTTTTAAGACAAAATATTTTGTCCAGATGGCAACATTACAATCACAGCATTCAATTTAATAAAGTCCATTCCTTGATTAAGTTATTTTGTGAATCATGAACAAATTGATATATTGATAATATTTATATCTGTGTCAATATACAATACTCGTTATTTCATAATACATTACAAAGTTGACCCATTTCACTCATGCATAAACATTCTAAGCACCTCAGCCACAAAATTAAAGAAAATTAAGCAAAGAAATGTGTGGTTATTTTTCAGAGATTTATTTTTTATTTTCCAATCATGTTACCTCGTCTGTAATTTTAGTAATACTTTTCTCTAAACATCGATAAGCAAAGTCCAATTCACCTAAAGCCTAAAAAATTCACACACACACAATATCATTCATAAGTAAATTACATTTACACAGTTTTAAATACTAAAGCATCATGCTGTTTTTCTTGATATGCATAATATAATATAACTATATAACAACCATAACATAAAAACAATGTTATAATAATAAATATATATAATTCATAGCACTATTTTATGTTGTGGTATATAAATATTGCAAGCTGCTTTCAAAATTTCAAATAAAAAACATATGGGACAAACAAATGAAAACGTCACAATAAACAACTTATTCTTTGTCAAAATATTTAAAACAAAAAATTCAAATAACACAATTACAAATCAAATATTTTTTTATATTTATTTTTCAATATGATGAATTCTTACAATGTACTTTGAATTTCATTTTAACAAATTATTTTTTCTTTCTCTCTTTTTTAAGCTTACTTTTAGTTTACATCCATGCAATATCCAATAGCCAAATTCAAACAAGATAATTTCTTAAATATTTATTAACCTATAAAAAAATTAGTATTATCTTTATCTAAAACAATTCTTAAAGCTTTCACATAGATCTAGCTAACAGATAAAACATTCAAGCAACAACCCATCAAATCAGATATGCATTAAATCATCTAATAACAACATAACAAATGAATAACATAACATAAACTGTCCTTCAACTGAACAAAATAATGAATGTTTCATTGAACAGAAGTTCATAGCTTGCTATATTCTGTGCATTATAGGGATGTAGACTAGGTGAGATGATAATATGGAGGTCTCTAGGAGCACTGTAAAAATAAATAGGACTCTTTGGTATACTGGTGTGAGCTCAAGGTTGAAGAAAGTTGAAAAGACATCAATTTTCACTTTGGTATACTAGTGTGCATTGAAGATTGTACAGTGAAAACTGCCTCCCATTGGGTTTTAGATTTTTTTTTGGTTTGGAAAAGAGCTTGGTTAAAGGTTCAATAACTACCCAGCATTATGTATTGTTCTGACAGTCAGACAAGTTTGGGTTAACAGTTTTCACTGTAGTAGTTTAATAATACACCAATATTCCAAAAGAATCATTTAGAACTTGTCAAGTCATAAACAGCCTAAAGCTGTGTGTCAAATTTGTTCTTTTTCTTCATAGTTAACTAGCCACAAGATTGGTTTCCCACTGAGAAGATAGAATACAAGTTTACATAGTAAATAATAAGGATAGCTTAATAAATTCTAACTTAGTATAGGTGGGATGTGATAAGTGTGTATGCAGAAAATTAAAGCATTTTGTCAGTGTCAGCATGCAATATTGTCTGCAAAAGCTTAGAAGATGTCGCTGAATGATTTTGAAATGTGAATGAAAATTGACATGATGATAATGATGATTTACACTGTAAAATCTGTCAGATAAATTCATGCATCATGCAAATCTTAAAATTATCTACAAGCTCAATTTAGTAACTTTAAATTAATAAAAAACAGAAATCAATTGTCACATATGGAGATTAAAACTATGTTACTTTTAAACTTGCATGCGTAAGTTAAAGCATGAATATTTCTAGTTTCAAAATTTTGTCACAAGGATAACATGAATTGATGAATTTGACTTCAGATTTTACTGCATAGGTATGACAACTAGCAAATGAATGGATTTACTCCACCAAAATAAAGACGATTCATGCATTCTTCAAATGATAACCTGTTTATAAACATAAAAATTATTGAACTAAAGATTAGGAATAAAGTTATTAAAGGGATAAGTTACTGATAAATGAAATTAAATAACAGAGTATTTGTCTTAACAATTATGGCTAACTTACCTCAGCACTCCCTTTGGACTTTTCTAAGTCTGTTTTAAGACTAGAATTTTCTTGACGAATCTGAAAAATAAAAATATATACAAATACACTAATAACATTTGAAACATTAAACAAGAATATGTCCAAAAGACATAATGCCCCATCTCGAAACATTTATTTTTTTCCACAATCACCAAAGCATCAACACTTGTCAGTCAGAAGGAATGGACTTTAACTTAACCATCCTTCTAGTGGTCATTCAGAAAATATAGGTCACATCCAGCATTCGAAGCATGCATTGTGCTTAGCATCACTAGGTGCACCTTCCATACCAATTTGGTTACTATGGCATTTGTCAGTAAGAAGGAATGGACTTTAACCGTTCTTCTATAAGTGGTCATTCATGCGGAAAATATAGGTCACTGCCAGCATCTGAAGCATGCATTGTGCTTAGCATCACTAGGTGCACATACCATATCAATATGGTTGATGTAGCACTTGTCAGTTCGAGGGAATAGACTTTAACCATTTTTCTGTACATGATCATTCATGCAGAAAATATAGGTCACACCCAGCATCCGAAGCATGCAATGTTCTTATCACCACTAGATGCACCTACCATACCAATATGATTGATGAGGCATTTGTCAATAAGTGCAAATTTGGAAATATGGGATTTGGGATGGACATCCGAACGGAAGGCAAACGGACCCAAACGCTATATGCCCCTCTTCTTTTGTAGATGGGGCATAAAAATGCTCGCTTAATAGTCACTTACCTTAATTTGCATCAAGAGGGATTTATATAGGAACATGGTTACATAAATTTCAAAGATACTTAGGAACACTCTACTATTTAAACTTTTGTACCAAATAAAACATATCTAGGTATAAAACTTGTCATTTATTTTTAACTAAACTACAAGAGTACGAGAGTTTCAATCACCCCTACAGTAGGAACAAGCCCGTTTAATACATATGTCCAAGAATACCTATAGATAAGTACAAACCTGTTCTAAGTCTATCTGTAATGACTGTAATTTCTGTTGCCACTTTTTCTCTTCTCCTTCTACACTGTTTTCTAATTGCTGTAGTTTGTTTTCCTGTGAAATAGTAATGTAGTAGGTTAAACATAGAGATATCTAGTATGCAAGAAAATCAAATTAGTAGAAAACATGATTACAATGTGAGGATGATCCTTGCCAAAGAGAACTTTTAAAAGATTAAAAACATGTATATACTAAATGCTTGGAATATGGCAACACTAACTTCAAGAAACTGATGACAAAAACCAACAGGAAAAAACATTCCCTCAATAAAAATAAGACACTGGTGTATATAGGCAGACCCTGTTAGTGCATGAAAAGCCCATCCTTTTTTAGTGGACTTAATTTCTTTTTAATGAAGATAAATAATATCATACATACTGTTGTTTGTAATACAACTTTGAATTCTTGCACCTGGGATTCTAGTCTCTTGTTTTCATCTTCTAATTTTGATGAATCTTCAGATTTGGCACTCTGAAAGTGATATGGTTTAGTAAATCTTATTAAGATCATGATAGCTAAAAGTGGAATGAAATACTGATATAGTTCTCTGAACGACAATGATAAAATTTCTTTGATTCCAATTGATTGCAAACATTCTTTATGATCTTTTCTGTTTTACAGTCATAGATGTCATTTTATAGGCAAACAGATACATGTAACTTCATTTAATTTTGGGGGATCTTTTTCATGATTTTCTCAAAAGACATTTTGTTGAAATTTTAATTTGGTGGATTGAACATAGTGCTAGATGTAATCAATATAAAGTTAGCTCATTTGTGACTGACTGTCACCCTTGAAAATCACCATATTGATACCCCACAAATAGATGGGCATATAATGTATGAGATCTGTAGAGTAATACATGCATAAAATAAGTTATTTGAACTTACTGTACTGTGAGACTTCACACTGGCTAAGTATGTCTGAATTCCTTTTTCAAAAGAAGACATCCATTCATTATGGTTCTACAACAAAAATCCATGATCAATTTAATGTACACATACATGATCATTGTTTGCGCTTTTCATCATAATGACAAGGATGCAATGAAGAAAAAAATCAATTGTAACATTTATCATTAAGACAAGTGATACATTTTATTTGTTTTCAAGGCCAACATCATTTTTTTTTTCAGCATAAGCATATATTAATAAGATTGATCATACATGAGTTTAAATGTGATAAGAATTAATTCTCCTGGCTTTTCATTTGGCATGTATAGTTTGATGTGCCTGATTCTAAATGTAGATTGCCACCTTAAACATTATAAAGATTTGTTTCACTACTTACTACTTTTTCACTGACTTTGACATCAGGGAACAACCTTTGAAGTAATGCTTGGTCAGATTTTTGTGTTTCTGTAACAGAATTTTTAACCTCCTCCTGAAAAAGAAAAAAAATTTTAGAACTATTTATCATACACAAGATTGAAGTGCAATATCTTTGCTTGATCAGTAATAACATCTGGGGTTTAACTGCTGCACACTTTTCACAAATTGAGGAAATCATTCAGCTAAAATTAAAAAAAAAAACTTCTGATAAAATATTAAATGTACTTACACCTGAAAAAATATTTGGCTGGTTGACTGTTATGCACAACTATGAATACATGAAAATAAATATTCATTGATTTAGAATGGAATGAATGCTCTTGGATTTATGGGTTCAACCAATTCCTTAAGGAAATCAAGGCAAAATATATTGTTCATTGAAGAATCAAATGTTCTGGTATGCCAGCTTCACAAAATTTGGTTACCCACAATATATAAATCTTTCATTGTACATTGTGCAATAATTCACTCTATTCTTCTGAAAATCTTTTCATATCAAAGTACACCTATAACTGCAATAAGATGTTTAATATTAAATACATGTACATGTATAATCAACACAATGAACACACATTTATTTATTTACATATAAAATCAGGTAAAAAACACACTGAACATGCATTGATTGTGCGCAGAAGGCAGATGCATTTAAAAATTTTAAAAATATGATTACAAAATAAACAAGTTATGTGTATGATATTGCATTAGATGCTTGTGGAAAACATCAAAACATTACAATTTGTGTGCCTTTTGTGAGGAAATATTCAAGAAAAGACTTTTATCTAAACACTGCAGATTGTGAAAGCACAAGCAGACATGTTTGTAAAATTGTAAAAGATTAATTTTATATGCTTACATAAATTAAAAAAGCAAAAATCTCGTAAATGATTTTAAAATGTGGAGTATTTTTATAATATATAATTGCATCTTTTTGATTGATAAAATGTTAACCTGTTACACAAACACAACACTAAAGTTTGGTTGAAGAAATAGCTTGACATTAATGCAGAAATAAAATGAAACTTTTGTTTTGAAAGCAAAGGAGTAAAAAGTTTGATGAATTTTACCTTGGTCTCTTTAACAGCTTTCTTAACTTTTTCAGAACAAGACTTTTCAGTTTTATCTAAAGCATCCATTGCTTTCCAATTCTTTTCTCTTAATTCCTACATTACACAAAACAGTTTTAAGTACAAGTCCATTTTGTTTATAAATGCTCATAAATATCTTTAAAATCAAACAATCAACAAAGCTTTATAGTTTACACAAACACACCAAGGAAAAACTTACAATACACATGCATTTCATTATTATCAGAGGAATATTCAATGTTCATAGCATCCTTTTTATTAGTTGAACTGTGGTCACTATTAGAATAGCGACTGTAAGACTATGAGGATATAAGATATCTTTTGGTATATAGACATATGCAATATAAAACTGACCATCCATTTTTAACATTACAATAGGCGACTCTACTTACATTATTCTTTTTCTTCTGAGCTTCCAGCTCATTTCTTAATTTTGTCAGCTCCTCTGTATTTGAAGAAGAGACTGTCTGTTTCTTTCCACTTTCTTCTTTCAAAGATGAAAGCTCTTTTGTTTGATTTTCTAACTGCACTTTAAGATTAGAATTCTCATCTTTTATTGAGTTTAACTGTTCTTGGGTTTTGTTTATTTCATTTTTCTGTGATGTAAGCTGTTGTTGAATTTTTGTTATTTCTGTCTTTTTGCTTTCGACATCTGTTGTGAGTTTCTTTAACTCTGTTTCCTTTTCTGATACACTGAAATTATAACAAGAAAAAACAAATTAAGTAATAGCTATGAACATAACATAAACAAGAATATGTCTAAGGTACATAATTTCCCATCTTGCAAACTTTTTTGAACAGACGGACGAACGGAGCCGAACACTGTCTGTCCCTGTACTTTCCTAGATTGGGATATAAAAAAAGCTTCTATTGTGCCTATGTGCAACATTGATAAATTGTTAAATCATAGTTAAAAAGTGTTAAGCCATTTTAGTGCCAATGAATATTATGTCTTTCTCTTTTCAATAAATTTTGTTTTGATTATTATGAGTTCTAAATTACTGCAATTCTGCATTATCAAAAAGCTTGTTTTTGGATTTATGCTTTTTTATTACATTCTAAAAGGTAAGAGCATGACCACTCTTAATATTGGAATCAATTGTTATTTTACCAACAAATGACTAGATCTTATTTAATTTCTAGGATGTGATATTTTAATTTTGCTTAAATTGACTGAAAACATGGTTGAGATTTGATCTGTAAATTCTGTACAAGATTTACATTTTTTCATGTTCCACCATTGTTATTTTATTTCCACTGTTTTCCTCATGTATGTCCCCATTAGGTGCTGATGTGGTCTTTGATGTTTCCTCTGACTTGATTAATTTTTCTTTGGTAACTTTCATTTCACTATCAATAACTTTCAATTCTTCTGCAATTTTCTACAACAAAAAATGGAAAGGGACATATTATAATGTTGTACAATTATTTGAAAATATTCATAAAAAGTTCAGCACATATTTTTGCTTTATAGTGATATCAAAAACTAAAATTTCAAATAACTTGTGGATTTTATTAATAACAATGTAAAAATTCCAATATTACAATCTCAGGGTAGGAATGAGTTCAGGTTCAAAAATACATTTATGAATATTGCTAATTATACAATTGCACCACAAAAGGATATGAGTTATTACTTATAAGCTAGTATACAATTATGTTTATTTCTTATCTATATAAAACTAGAGGCTCCCAGGAGCCTGAATCGCTCACCTGATCTCTTATGCCAAAGTTTGAATAAATTTCACAAACTTTCAAGTATACAAAGTTGCAAAACAATCCTTTCAGTGGTTTCGGAGAAGATTTTTGGAATTCAGTTTAAATTAATAGAAAAAACGGTAAAAGGGAATTAACTACTGTAAGGACCTTTTGATGCTCAACAAGAAAATTTGCTTCCGATTTTCTCTATCTCTTATACTTTTTGAGTTATAAGCCAAAAACAATGGTCTGACCCCCCTGTTCTATTTTTAGCAACGGCGGCCATGTTGGTTGGTCGACATGTATATAATTCACAAACTTGGTGGAGGACACCCTAAAGATAATGTATACCAAGTATCAATGCAATCCCTTCAGTGGTTTTAGAGAAGAAGATTTTTGAAAATCAGTGTATTTTAATGGAAAAAAACAGTTAAAGGGGAATAACTCTTAAACGGCTGATCTGACAATTTAGACCCTGAAATCATTTTTGTAGTTCTCAATGAGCTAAACAATTCTGCAATGCTAACTTTTCCTCTAGCTCTAACGGTTTTCAAGATATTGTCCAAAAACTGCAAAAATGGTCAATTTTGATGATTAAAGGGCAATAACTCCTATAAGGAGTCGTTTCACAACTTCGACTCAATGGAGAGATTCGTAGAGCTTTTGATGCTGAACAAGGAAGGTTGCTTCGGATTTTTTCTATCTCTTATACTTTTTGAGTTATAAGCCAAAAACAATGGTCTGACCCCCCTGTTCTATTTTTAGCAACAGCGGCCATGTTGGTTGGTCGACATGTATATAATTCACAAACTTGGTAGAGGACATCCTAAAGATAATGTATACCAAGTATCAATGCAATCCCTTCAGTGGTTTTAGAGAAGAAGATTTTTGAAAATCAGTGTAAATTAATGGAAAAAACAGTTAAAGGGGGTTAACTCTTAAACGGCTGATCTGACAATTTAGACCCTGAAATCATTTTTGTAGATCTCATTGAGCTAAACAATTCTGCAATGCTAACTTTTCCTCTAGCTCTAACGGTTTTCAAGATATTGTCCAAAAACTGCAAAAATGGTCAATTTTGATGATTAAAGGGCAATAACTCCTATAAGGAGTCGTTTCACAACTTCGACTCAATGGAGAGATTCGTAGAGCTTTTGATGCTGAACAAGGAAGGTTGCTTTGGATTTTTTCTATCTCTTATACTTTTTGAGTTATAAGCCAAAAACAATGGTCTGACCCCCCTGTTCTATTTTTAGCAACGGCGGCCATGTTGGTTGGTCGACATGTATATAATTCACAAACTTGGTAGAGGACATACTAAAGATCATGTATACCAAGTATCAATGCAATCCCTTCAGTGGTTTCAGAGAAGAAGATCTTTTAAGAAAAGTTAACGGACGACGGACGACGGACGACGGACGGACGACGGACGCTTAACGATGACAATAGCTCACATGACCCTTCGGGTCAGGTGAGCTAATAAAAACCTTAAATTCTTGTTGAAGTTCAGACTTCTCTTTGAGAATAGTGGCCTTTTCCTTTTCAATTTCTGCCAATTTACTTTCTGTAGACTTCAATGATTTTTCAAGTGATGTTTTCTCTTTCTCTGTTCCCTTTGAAAAAAATCCATGTAACACACATTAATCTCAATATATCTAATTATTTATTAAAATGACTGAAACAAAAGTTTAATTTATTCTATCAAAGTGAATATGTTTTAAATACTGATCCTTACATAACCCAAAGACATCAATGAGCTTATAACAATCTGCAAGAACCTACCCCATTTTTTTTTAAGTCTGAGCAATAAAATGTTATCATAAATGCCAAAGATACATATAAATTCATCTGCTTGATCAAATACTACAATCAATTATACCCGATCCATTTAATTGTCAGCAAACACATACATTTTGACCTTAAATAATAAATACATGATTCTATGAAAAAATACTCAATGATAGTCAGAAACTGTTTAAGAAATGTGCACAAATATTCAATTGAGGTGAACAATAAGACCTACTCTTAATTTTTCCTCCAGTTCATCATTTCCAGACAATGCCTTCTCAAGTTCTTTTAATCTACTCTTCACCGATGAACATTCTTTTTCTGCAGCTTGAAGATTCTTAGACATGTTATTCTTTTCTGCTTCTGCTTTCCTTAATTGTTGATTCACTTCATCTACTCTTTTGGACCAGACACCTGAATTGTCACTCTGGAAAATACATATGTTAATGTCATGAAAAATTCTAAATGGCCTGCTTAGCATATGATGTATTGATGTACGTTGTAATTTTTTTGGGGGAAATATTATTTTCAGACCTAACAGACATAACAAAGTAGTACAAATATATGACAGTAATCTATTTTCATAAGCTTTTCGTAAAAGAGCTACATATGGAATGATGACTGACTAAACTTTTAAACGGCAAAAATTTTCAAGTTTAAAAGTATTTATACACAAAACATTCAATAATGACACTTTCCAAAACCTGAATAAAACTAGAAAAACTGTGAGCCGCAGCTCACAAATAAATACCCCCCACCCCCCCAAAAAATTAATCGAATAAAATTTTAAAATAGGAGATCCACATCTACATTATGTCACAAAGATTGTGTGTAAGTTTCATGAAAATCCATCACAGGGTTTAGGAGGAGTTGCAGATAATAGAAACCCCAAAATCATTCTGATCAAAGTTTCAAATAGTAGGTGCACATCTATATTATGTTACAAAGATTGTGTAAAAGTTTCATGACAATCTACAAGGGGTTTAGGAGGAGTTGTGGATAAGAGAAGGGTACCCCCATGTAGTCAAATGGCTAAGTCCATGTTTTGCTATGGGAAACCCATAAAATCATTCTGATCAAATTTTAAAATAGTAGGTGCACATCTACATTTTTTCACAACAATTGTGTGTACGTTTCATGAAAATCCATCAAGGGGTTTAGGAGGAGTTGTGGATAAGAGATGGGCACCCCCATGGAGCCGAATGGCTAAGTCCATGTTTTGCTATGGGAAACCCCGAAAATCGTTCTGATCAGATTTTAAAATAGTAGGTGCACATCTACATTATGTCACAAAGATTGTGTGTACGTTTCATGAAAATCCAACAATGGGTTTAGGAGGAGTTGCGGATAAGAGATGGGTAACCCCATGTAGTCGAATGGCTAAGTCCATGTTTTGCTTTGGGAAACCCCAAAAATCGTTCTGATCAAATTTTAAAATAGTAGGTGCACATCTACATTATGTCACAAAGATTGTGTGTAAGTTTCATGAAAATCCATCAAGGGGTTTAGGAGGACTTGCGGATAAGAGATGGGTACCCCCATGTAGTCGACTGGCTAAGTCCATGTTTTGCTACGGGAAACCCCAAAAATCGTTCTGATCAAATTTTCAAATAGTAGGTGCACATCTACATTATGTCACAAAGATTGTGTGTAAGTTTCATGAAAATCCATCAAGGGGTTTAGGAGGAGTTGCGGATAAGAGATGGGTACCCCAATGTAGTCGACTGGCTAAGTCCATGTTTTGCTACGGGAAACCCCAAAAATCGTTCTGATCAAATTTTAAAATAGTAGGTGCACATCTACATTATGTCACAAAGATTGTGTGTAAGTTTCATGAAAATCCATCAAGGGGTTTAGGAGGAGTTGCGGATAAGAGATGGGTACCCTGAAGTGTAACGGAAGGACGGACGGAAGGACGGACACCCCTATCACTATATACCCCCCACTTTTGAAGTGGGGGGTATAATGAAGGAATAAAAATAACAGAGTACAAGGTTTTATACCAGAACAAAATCATACTACTAAACAAACCTCAGTGCCTTTCAGTTTTTTAATTTCCTCTTCATATTTGGCTACTTTACTTTCAAGTGTTCGTTTAGCATTCTCAGTCACATTCAGCTTGCTACAATTGTTTGATAACTCATTTTCCATGATTGAGACCTTTTGACGTAAACTATTAAACTCTGCAGGTGGCACAGCTTCAGCCCTACAAGGCAAATAAATAATACAAGGAGGAATATCAGAAAACAAGCAACAAATCATTAGGAAGCACATCTACCATTTCATTTTTATTTATCTTAAGTTATAGATAAAACATTGTTTGTTTGATAAATTTAGTATTTAATAATTAATGTGTCTTCCACAATGTTTACAGAAATAACTAGAGGCTCCCAGGAGCCTGAATCGCTCACCTGATCTCTTATGCCAAAGTTTGAATAAATTTCACAAACTTTCAAGTATACAAAGTTGCAAAACAATCCTTTCAGTGGTTTCAGAGAAGATTTTTGGAAATCAACTTATATTAATAGAAAAAACAGTTAAAGGGCAATAACTCCTATAAGGACCTTTTGATGCTGAACAAGAAAAGTCGCTTCGATCAGATTTTCTCAATCTCTTATACTTTTCGAGTTATAAGCCAAAAACAATGGTCTGACCCCCTGTTCTATTTTTAGCAATGGCGGCCATGTTGGTAGGTCGATATGACTTGGTAGAGGACATCTTAAAGATCAAGTGTACCAAGTTTGAAAGCAATCCCTTTAGTGATTTCAGAGAAGAAGATTTTTGAAAATTAGTTAAAATTAATGGAAAAAACAGTTAAAGGGGAATAACTCTTAAATGGCTGATCTGACCATTTTGACCCTGAAATCATTTTTGTAGATCTGAATGAGCTTAACAATTCTGCAATGCTAACTTTTCCTCTAGCTCTAACGGTTTTCAAGATATTGTCCAAAAACTGCAAAAATGGTCAATTTTGACGATTAAAGGGCAATAACTCCTATAAGGAGTCGTTTCACAATTTTGACTCAATGGAGAGATTTGTAGAGCTTTTGATGCTGAACATGAAAGGTTGCTTAAGATTTTCTATATCTCTTAGACTTTTTGAGTTATAAGCCAAAAACAATGGTCTGACCCCCCTGTTCTATTTTTAGCAACAGCGACCATGTTTGTTGGTTGACATGTATATAATTCACAAACTTGGTAGAGGACATCCTAAAGATCAAGTGTACCAAGTATCAATGCAATCTCTTCAGTGGTTTCAGAGAAGAAAATTTTTGAAAATCAGTGTAAATTAATGGAAAAAAACAGTTAAAGGGGAATAACTCTAAAACGGCTGATCTGACAATTTAGACCCTGAAATCATTTTTGTAGATCTCAATGAGCTTAACAATTCTGCAATGCCAACTTTTCCTCTAGCTCTAACAGTTTTTAAGATATAGTCCAAAAACTGCAAAAATGGTCAATTTTGATGATTAAAGGGCAATAACTCCTATAAGGAATTGTTTCACAACATCGACTCAATGGAGAGATTTGTAGAGCTTTTGATGCTGAACAAGGTCATGAAGGTAGGTTGCTTCGGATTTTCTCTATCTTATATACTTTTCGAGTTATAAGCCATAAACAATGGTCTGACCCCCTGTTCTATTTTTAGCAACCGCGGCCATGTTGGTTTGTCGACATGTATATAATTCACAAACTTGGTAGAGGACATCCTAAAGATCAAGTATACCAAGTTTCAATGCAATGCCTTCAGTGGTTTCAGAGAAGAAGATCTTTGAAGAAAAGTTAACGGACGGACGGATGGACGGACGATGGACGCTTAACGATGACAATAGCTCACATGACCCTTCGGGTCAGGTGAGCTAAAAATTAAAGCAGGGCAACTTCTTTTAAATTTTTTTTATTATCTTTGATATTCTTTGTGATTTATAAATTATTGAAATGTTTATACTCTAGAACTCAGAAACTTACTTTATTCTTTCATACTGTTCCTTAAGTCTCTTATTTTCCTACAAAATAAAATTACATTTATAAACATAAATGAGTCACAGACGACTTTATTTAATAATAGGTAACTGACATATCTTACTTAAATCAAATCTCAAGATATGGACCACCATGCTTATGCTGCATACCAAATTTCTTCTTAAGGTTGTGATAAGAAATTCCTGAGAAAAACTGTTAAAAATATGTTTCCTTCTCCTCCTCAACAATTAGTAACTTTTCACATTGTTGATTTTAAAGGGGTCATACCTTAAAACTATTTTCTATAGAAAAAAAAATATGTTTGAAATTTACCATTTACTTATATTTGATACTGAATAGTGATGGGTTACCTCTATAAGTTGAGTATATCTGCTTTGATCTCCTAGTTGTCTTTCCAGGTGCTGTATTCTGGCCTGCATTGCACTTCTGTCTGCCATGTTTTCATTGATCGCAGTCTGCATTCTCAGTTGTAATGCTTGGAATTCTTGTTCTTTAGCTAAAACTTTATCCTGGCATTGTTTTTCTAGGGAAGCATATCTCATCCTTTCTTTCTGAATTTCTTGTTTCACTTCTTTATATTTTGAATTACTGGACATAGCCAGCTGTTGCTCTATTTGAAAAAAAAAACACACCATAAATTAATAAAAATGTGTTATAAAATTACTGAAATAATATACATTATGACAAAAATAAATAGGAGTAACTTAAGCTTGGACTGTGAAAGTTCCTTATTCATAGGAATATTATTTTAGGTGGATAGGGTAAATTGAACATTTTTCTGGGCTTAACAGTTAATGGAAAATTCTCTGTGTTGCACTGTTGGGAAACAAATTTTGTGGTGTGAATAACCAACAATGGCATCTAATGAAAGGGAAATGAGTTATCTTTCTTAGACCAGAAAATTTCAGCAGTGTCAAAATTTTGAAAGGCAAAGCTATATATATTTTTCAGATCATCCTTTAAGTTTGATGTGAGTTGACAATTATTCTATTGTACTTATATTAATTATCACCTGTGCAAAAAAATCATTCAAAACCTTTGGGGAACAGATGGATGGACAGTCAGACACAAAACAAAACAGAGGGTAAAAAATAATACCTTGCCATTTTGTGTGCCAGGGTATATAAAGTAGTAAAAAACAAACATGACAAACTAGCAATTCTTTCACAGCAAGTTTTACCTTCTTGTAAAGCCTTTTCCTTTTCTTCAAGTTGCTTTCTCAGCAATGCCACTGGGTCACCTTTCTGTCCTTTCTAATAAAAAATACAAAATCAAAAATTTTAGACATGGAGAGATAAACTTACATTTTACTTCAATAAAAATAAAAATTTGATTTCTGCTGCTGCTAAATTAAAAAAAAAATTCATGGAAACTGGAAAATAAGATTAATAGAAAGTCACATCTTAAAAAAATAGGGATGAAAAATTGGACAATAATTTTTACTACCGACTGGCACACCAGGCTTTGATTGTCATGGTTAGAGGGTCAAAGCTTCCACAAAAAAAACAGACAATTTGGTGCTCACTGCTGAATTTCAAAACTTGACCAAGGCATTTTAAATCTATATCTGTATCACAGTCAGGATCTTCATTAATGAATAATAATTTACTTCTTGTTATGCATACTGTATTAATCAAATATCCAAACATCTTTATCAAATATGCATAATTTAAATCAATTGAATGCCTCAATCAAAGGTTGAACATTAAAATGTGTTGAAAACTGATACTCAAAAATTGATATACATGCACTTGGTACATACTTTACTTTTCTTTTTATCATAAGATTTTTTTTGGTGCTGCATTACCTTATTCCAAGACTCAATGCTAGAAGACTGCTCAGATCCTTGTCTATTTAGAAGAACATCAATGAGTGTCTGTATCTCCCCTCCATTTAATGTCGCACTCTGAATTGATGACATTAATTGCCTTACATCTGAATCTACAGAATGAAAAAAAAATATATCAAACCTTTCAAAAAAATTAAATACGATGTGAGACAGCTGACATGAAATGCAAATTAATATGTGTCTTATGTCATTCATGTTTAACATTTTTAATCATACATTAATATTTCACTTGTGCATCTAATTTATCATGCTCTAATAATTTATAAAATGATGCTAATCATTTATTTTATTTGAACATAAATGTACATGTATATGTTGTGTACAAGTTGCAATATTGTACACGTTAAGACAAATTGAGAATATGACATGGTTGTCTTCATCAAGTACATGTAATCCCCAAGAAGACATATGAGATTTACACTTTTTGCTAAATTTCTGTATGTCAATGATAGGAAAAAATCACCTAAATGCATGGTAGTAAATTTGCTGAAATAGTAGCCAGCCCTAAATTGAAATTCTACCTGTTTTTGCTATATAGCCAGTCAAATTTTCATGAATTTTAGCCAGCCCAAAGGTTACAAGTGTCGGGCTGGCGGGCAGGCTGTTAGGCCAAAAAAAGTAGGTGAGTTTACTGTCACCCGACCCTACCTAATTTTTAACCCCTACTCTAAAGTTTTTTTAAGCATTTTCCATTAAGCACTATCAAAATCCCAAAGCTGCCCCCATAGACTCAAGGTAATA
Organism: Arcuatula senhousia; assembly: GCA_963971305.1. Taxonomy (NCBI): domain Eukaryota; kingdom Metazoa; phylum Mollusca; class Bivalvia; order Mytilida; family Mytilidae; genus Arcuatula; species Arcuatula senhousia. The sequence continues at coordinate 64,554,962 of OZ020304.1, forward strand.
AAACAAAAAAATAATAATAATTTCCTACCTACCGACCCTAATTTTTTTCAGCATGTGACAGTAAACACACATACTTTTTTTTGTTTGGCCTTATTCCAACTTTGCTAAATGCTTAAAAAACATCATTATTTAAGAGCCAAACAAAAGCATTTAAACATGTTAAAGTGTTGTTGTTGAAATCAAGACATCAAGGTCTGGGAACTTATATCGCCATCATTATTCAATGGAAGTTCTCAAAACTTGTTGTGTTTTATAGACTTGATTGTGAAGTTCATGATACACATTTTCTTTAATATTCCATTCTTATTTATGATTTCAAAAGATAAGTCATGTCTTATAGTGTAATGGCATTCAATATTTTTTCTGAATTTGTACAATTTATCTGCACATGTTGCAACATGTACAAAGATGCAACTTGCACATGACATATATATTACATGAAGGTACAAAAATACATGCAGTAATAGTCTGAGAGTCTACAAGAAGTTCAGCTTCTTCATATTTAGATTATTAGTGATTAAACTTTATTTACCAACAGACTTCTTTGCCTTCTTGTCTACACCAGGTGCAGCACCCTGAAGTTTTTGTGTCTGTACCACCATAAATTCTTCTTCAACTGGTTGTGCCTTCTTGACCTCTTTCACTTCAACTTTGACTTTCTCTTCCTTCTTTGGTTTAGAAGTTTGATGACTCTTTTTCTCTTTTTCATGCTCATGACGCAATTCCAATTCATCCTTGGGAGTTGGTTTGAAGTGTATTGCATCTTGCAAATGGTCAGCAACATTTGGTTTTTCATCCTTATTGACAAGAATAGGCTTTGGTGCTTTCTTATTGGCCTTGGTCTTAACTTTGCTTTCCTGGTCAGTACTCATCTGAGGTTCAATGATTTCAGGTTCAATCTCAAGATTTACCATTTTCCTAGTATGTTCGTGCTCAATTACCTGTTGACTTTTTTCTTTGGGCTTATCTTTAACTTTTTTGCTTGCTTTCTTTTTTTCCTTTTCAGCCTTCTTCTCTTTTCTAATTCTATCTTGTTCAGCTTCCATTCTCTTCTTTTGTTCAGCGATAGCTTCTTCATAAGATTTTTCTTTGAATCCTAATGCTGATATTAAGTATATCAATACAGCAGATACAACAAAGGCTGCTGCACCTATCAGTAAAATTTGAGCATCCATGGCTGTAACTTGACTAAGAAGTCACCTCTGAATTTTCAATTGTACCACGCCCCTCTCTGCAGAGTAAAACATAGAACCAATGACTTTACATTTCGAACTTTAATTTTACAATGCACTTCTATGTTAGTAAATAACAAAATTTCTTAAGACAACTTATGTAAGCACCTACCGGCTAAATAAAATTGGTAAGGTTTTTCTGTGTGAGATAAAAGTCCACGTCGGCAAATTTGTTCTAAAATTAACATTTTCAAACGGTTTGACAGGTTTATGCATATAAAAAATGTACCAAAATCGTGAAAACGATTGTAAGTTCTATATAAGTAAGTATCAATTTACCTTTATTACTATTCTTATGTGAAATTTCAGGAATATTTGGATACGTGTCAGCTGCAATTTTCTACCCCACCTGAGCCTTAATGGTGGCAGCAACTTCCGACTTTTTCTGTTACGGTTAATTTCATTGGACAAACCGCAAGATAGATGTCAGACATCGTCTGCTTTTCTGTTTTACAGATGAATATATATTTAGGTTTGTTTTATTTTATGCATGCAAAACGCTTCGACAAATTTCACAACTAGTAATTAAAGAAAGGAAATATTTTTTATGAATTATCCATTTAAAAATTATAATGTTTAATGATCGAATTACAAAATTCAGTCAGTTATCACAGAGAAAACAGCAGGAGGAAACATAATAAATTTAACAGCACGTTACACACCGCCATCTAGCGTTTAAATTTAGCGCACCTGTTCAATTATTCTTTGTCCATTTTAGCGTGGCGTCACTTGTGATTTTCAAATTGTGTGCGTAAAATTTCACGATGGAGCAACAACAGCAATCGAAAAGGACAGCAGAGGATGCAAATCTTTTACTTGAAGATGTTAAAGCTTTGATAGTGGACATAGAAGGAACGACAACGCCTATCGATTTCGTAAAGGTAAAAATAAAGTAAATGCTGCAAATTTTGCATGTAGCTGTGTCATCTTCCGCATTTTCAAATGATGTTTTGTCGCTTTAAGTGTATAGTATATATGACTTTAAAATCCATCACGTAACCGATTATGACCGGCATGATGACATGCAATAGATGACATGCTATGCTTTATTTCCTTTTACACTCACTAAAATTGAAAAAAAAAAAAACTTTTTCACACATTTTATTTAAATGGGTAGTTCTAATTAAATGTCATATAAAAAATTCGTGCATTTATGAACTATAGACTATAAACCTTTATGTAAAAATTGTAAGAATGATATGAAGAAAACATATAACAGTCTGAGACTGGTTTATCATGTTTATACATACATGGGTGTCTGGAGATATCGGCCCATCACAAAATCGGTCCATCACCTAATCGGTCCATAACAAAATCGGCACATAACGAAATCGGCCCATGAATAAATAGTTGGAATATATTTTGGATTTTATTTACGCTGAAATAAAGTTTTATGTTAAAAATACCCGCAATAGAGAAAATGAATAGATAGTGTTGCATTTTTCACTTAGGATTAGAGACATTTTGAATCCCAGTATTGAATATTACTATATTATTAATATAAAATGCTTTTATACGGTTGTGAACATGGGGGTTTTAAAAATTATTATTCATTATAGAAAATCCACCTTAAGTTCTGCAAACTCCTTTTAAATTTAAGTCCTCTACATCAAATGCAAACTGCTTAGTATACGGTGAATTGGGACGATTTTTTTTTAATGTAGATATAAAGCTTAGGATGGTTAAATTACTTTACGGCAAACAAACGAAGCTGTGCTCTGTTCTATCATTTCTACGTCTATGGTTCTATATAAACTCATGTTACATGTTTCAAATAATCAAAATAGAAATTTTCAATGGCTTGTTTAAATAAAAAACTCAAAATTGTTTAAAAGCAACAAACTATAAACTCTTTTAAGTCACGCTAGATTTCGAAAACTATTTTGAAATATAAGATAAAAAGGTAGCAATATCATTTTGAAAATTCAGAACAGGTAATCATAAACTTCCCATTGAGACAGGTAGATGGAACAATATTGCTAGATCTGATAGGAAATTTATTTTGTGTAATGAAAAAATCGGGGATTAATTGCATTATATTCTTGAATGCTCTGCACTGTCTCAAGAAAGAAGAACTCTGATCAGTATACATTTAAGTAGAAATCCAAATATTTTGAAGTTTAAAGAAATTATGACAACAAAGAACAAAGCTTAACTTTATAAGCTTTGTAAATTTATTAGAATTATAAATAAAAAAAACGAGTCTTCCTGAGTGGCTGTCTGTCTTAGCTGTGCAATGTAATCATGTAATGTGATCATGAACTATCTTTTTCTTTGATGCTATTCTGTTGCTTTACCATTGTATTGGAAATATTGTATATAGTATTTCTCTTTACCTTTGTAATATTGGTTGATGAGAATAAAGATTCAAGTTATATATACATTAAGATGACTTTAAGTATAGAGATATCTATACCATTTCATTCTTGTGATGATCGTATTAGTTAATCTGAGAAAATTACAACTAAATTGGTTTATTTATCTCAGCTCTAATCATATCTAATCCAATAAGGTTAATTTTATTACCCAAGCTAAGGACGTGTGTGAGAGTTGTAAAAACAAGATTTATGATCTAATTAAAATGAAAAAGCAATAATTGAATAAACAATTGGTACAATGATCATTAATTGTTTTTAATTTTCTTTAATAAGTGTTTTTGTTTTTATAATGAACAATCATTAAATCCTATACTCCATAACATTCGGATAAAAATCTTGAATATAAAACACAACTTAAAAAAAAACTAAACAACGCAAGCAAAGCTATTTTGTTGAAAGAAGAGAAGAGCAACAATTAAATGAAATAATAAAAATATATACTGCACCCTACTTAAAGTGAGTCTCAAAATATTTATCCTTTATACATTTCAAACAAATACACGTTAAAGGTTTCTAAACCAATTTTCATGAAAAAAAAAAAAAAACAAAAAAAACAAAAACAAAAACAAATAAAGCATAAATACTTCAAGTTTATATGTGTATGTAATAAGGACAATTATTACATGTTCGTCTTTAATTACTCACTTTTACTGTTCTAAGTTGACGTCAAGAAAAAAAAATGCATTCTTTTCCTGTTTATTCAACCAAAAATTTAGTCCTGTACAATAAAACAAAATAAAAACTCCAAATTTATAAATCTACATGAACATTATTATAATTTTGGACCGATAATAGCAATGGGCCGATAATGTGTATGCCGATTTCGTAATGTGCCGAAATCTGGTATGGGCCGATTCCGTAATGGGCCGATAAGTCAGGGATTCCATACATGTATGAAAAATAAAAAAAAGATTTACCGCAGTTCATTTGCTAAATTATTAATCAAATTACATTTATTACATGTATATTTTAATCATAGACCTGTATATAAAATATATAGGTCTTTGCATAATTAAACTTGAAGAAGTTAATCAATTATTATTAAATGACGCATTTGTTACAGCATGTAATAAACTAAAAGGTGAATTAAATTACCTGACCAGTGGGTCATGCAGGCATAATGACACCTTTATACATCACACTGACCAACATGACCAAAGTCCATGATTTATAGCCCCCCAATCAAACTTCATGATCAGCATTCAATGTGAGCATTGGAAGATGTAACCTGTATGCCTGAAGATTTACTTAAAATACAATTAATCTTGGATGGGAGATGCATTACCATCCTGCAAACAGACTCCAAGAAAAGCATCAAAGTCTGCATGCTCCATCTCAAAATCTTTGGAACAGAAAACTTTGCATTCATTAAACCTACACAATGATAAATAGGTTGCCTCTCTTGCAGATTCCATCTCAATTGTGTTTATTTTTGCTTTGGATGTACATGTATGCATTTGAATCTTTTCAACTTTAGATTGTACATTTTCATTTTAGTTAAATACATGTAGATATTTGCTAACATATTGTTGGATGGGTTTCATCTAACTTGAGCACATGAAAAAAATCCTAAATTCTTGTCACTTTTTAGTTGAAAATATTTGGTGAAGCGAACACTCACCCTACATGTATGTCTCATATCTCCCTAAGATGTTTTTGATATGTTGGTACTGTTCTTGCCATAACTGTCTGTAAAAGTATATCCAGCAGAAAAGTTCAGTAATGTTTAAGCTTTTGATTTCAGTGATTCATGGGTTTATACTGTGATGAGTGTATTTCTCCTTGAGTTATGATTAGGAATAGATTTGCATTAAACTATCTAAAATCATCATGTTTATTATTAGAAATATTTTAGCAAGAAATTAAAAATTATGATTTTTTTTTTTCTTTTTTAGGAAACGCTGTTCCCATATATCACTGAAAATATTGAGGACTTTTTAACTCGTAATTATGATACAGAGGAAACCAAAAAAGATATCCAGGCTTTGAGAGAACAGGTAAGTCTTCTTTTGTGAAAGGGTGTAATAAAAACTAGACATATGTACCTTTTAGTGCTTCATCATCCTCTGTTGTATGCTAGCTGGCTGGTACCAAAACAAACAATGATGCCTCTACCATCGATTTCAAGTTCTTCCATTGAAGTAGCACATATCATGTGTTTAAATGTAATGTACCATAGTAACATAACAACAAGATGAGCATTTTGCAAGAGTAAAATGTATGCACTATTAACACAATTTGTGTGGGGTTCCAGCTAGTGTCTTTATCTTTATTTGTAATGAAATAAAAATTGTAGGTAGCTAGACTGTTTAGTGCAGGTAAGACTATCATCCATGATTGATATATGTACATGTATATACATATATGTAAAAGTATGCATTGTATATACACTGCTACATGTATGAGGAAACTGGTTGTCAGATTTATTTGATAAAATCCATATATCTTTAATTGTCATTTTTAAGTACATTTCTGCATGCAGTTAGAAAAAAAAAACTTGTTTACATCAAGTGTTTAACTTTTCATGGCCCGACCAATTACATGTATTCTTTTAGTGATTGTTAAAATTTTGATAAAATGTTTTGCTGACATTTTATTGTTATTTTGTTGAAATTGAATTGTTAAATCAATTATAAAATGTAAATCACTTCTTTCAATAGAACTAATGCTTATTTTTACATGCCAACTTTAGTCATTTATATCTACAATCTATAGGCAGCAAAAGATAAAGAGGATAAAGTAGAAGGTGTAGTGGAAATCCCAGCTGAAGATGCAGCTAAAGAAGATGTCATTAAAGCTTGTGTAGAGAATGTCAAGGCTCAAATGGACAAAGACAGAAAAACTACAGCATTGAAAGCTTTACAAGGACACATCTGGAGAGAAGGATATGACCAAGAGAAACTGAAAGCTGAGTATGTAGAAATAGATAAAAAGGCCTGGACTTTCGTAAGATGCCAAAATAATTTCCCATTGACCATTCTGTGAAAAAAAATCTTTGAAGAAAATATCTGTAAAACATTGATTTTTAAACATATCCAACAGAAATATTTTCTTGGATATTTTTATGTACAATGTACATGTCTATCAAGGTATATTGAGATGTTGCTGTAGACATATATCTAGGTATAGTGACGATGTCAAACTCCCCAGTCAGTCATTGAAAATAGTCCAAAACTCCAAATTCACCAATACAGTCCTCGACGTTAGCCGGTAGCCCGAAGCCCGGGGCTAGTAAAATCAGCCTCGGGCTAGTTCATTTCCAAAGTCAGTAGCCCGACTGGGCTAGTTAAATTTTGATGGGAGTAAAATTGTTTGGACGTGATGATGTGCATCGTTATGTATTTAAATTATGACAAAGTTTCAACACACGTCAACATTGTATTTATTTTCTCTCCACATGTTTTACTTTCGCGACCTTGTCCTTTCGTATCACTATTTAGAATGTTTAGACCACGTGCTCCGAATGACATGAGGACGTCTGAAAACCGAAACAGAATTTAAAAAAACAACATGTCGCCTCGTATATGTTATGTCGGCATCGCATCGGAGTTGTCGACTCGTTAAGTACGAAATAATATTTTAAAATTTTATAATTATCTTAAAAAATAGGTTTTGGACTGTCATGAAATCAGAAAAAATATCAAGCTTCAAATGTTCTACTATTGCTGCTATATTTATTATAACGGCCGTTCCTATCCTTCGCATTAATTTTCATTTGGTACTTAGACAGATGGGTAATTTCGCTTTCCTTTTTGATTTTTTGTAAACAAACCACCATGCTGTCCTGGAAGGACGGCGCTATACCGGGGAAAAAAATAACGAAAAGGAAGCAAATCCGCACCCCTGAAGAGGCTGCAGCCAGCAAAAAAAAGTATGAGGATACCCGAAAGCGTGAATTTTTAGATAGTTGGAAAAAGGACAGAAAGTGGCTGAAGTATGATGCTGACCTCAATTTAATGTTCTGTACGTACTGTCAAGACCAAAATAAAAGTGGAAAATTTGTACAGGGGTGTTCTAATTTTAGACTAGATTCTATTAAGACACATGAGGTATCCGATCCTCACAAGGAAGCTGTTAAAGTTTCTGAAAGACCAAGTAAGAAGGAATCTGAGGGGGCTAGGTGCATTCATTTATTAAAAGCACATGAATACAACAGATTAAGTATTCTCTTTAGGAATGCACATTGTATTGCAAAACACCACATGTCATTCCTTAGTTACAAAACTTTGTGTGAATTAGACCGGGCAAAAGGACTTGATACGGGTGAGCTCTATTTGACTGACAAAAAGGCTAGAGAATTTATTGGCAGTATTGCAGATGTTTCGAGAAATAATGTCAGAAAGGCAATGGAGTGTGCAAATTTTATTAGTGTGACCTGTGATGGCACAAGCGACTTTACAGGGGATGAATATGAGTCCTTATATATAAGATTTTCAGTGGATGGAAATATTACTGAAAACTTTTTTGATATAGGGTCTGCAGAATCTGGGGCCTCTCAGCATATTTTCCAATATATAAAGTCTACTATTCCAGAAGGCAGTTGGAGCAGGTTATGTGGTTTTGGCTCAGATGGAGCTTCTAATATGCAAGGTTTGTTGATTTCAGTTCAGGCTATGTTCATTGTTTAGCCTTATTTAAAAAAAAAAAATATGAAACTTGTACAATTGTATAGACATAAACATGATAAAGATTTTTATTAAATCATTTTGAAATATATTAATGTATGAAATTTGTGACCTTACCTGATTTTTTAAAACAGGAAATGAAATATATTTTGTTTTCATATTTTTTGGTCATACATGTACCTGTCATGTCTGAATCTACTTAACATACTAGTACTGGACAAGCAAGGATTAAATCTAGTTACTGTAAAGTTACGTATTTATGTGTACCGCCTACAGTGAGGACTTACAATGTAATAAGCAGTTTTAAATATTTATTATAGCAACTTTACAAGGTCTTAAATAAACTCGGAATCATTTTTGTATCTGGAATTTTATATGTCAACTTGAACACCAAACCTTAAATAAGGGGTTTACCGGTTTATGGTTAGTCCATGCACGCATGCATAACCCCTTAATTGCATTTTTTTTTGTTTCCAGCTGACTTTCAAAAATTCTAGAAACAAAAAAATTCTGAGTTTATTTAATTAACACCTTGTTTAAATATTTAATTTTAACAAAAATCAATCTTTACTAGGAATAAGAAATGGAGTGGCTGCCTTGCTAAAGGAGGAAAATCCAGAAATTGTTGTTGTGCATTGCTTGGCCCACCGACTCGAATTAGCATTCAAGGATGCCATCAAGGATGCAGGTTCTAGATTATATGACAAGACCATCACTCTTCTTCTAGGTGCCGTACCAATGTAAATTATATATATTTACCAGAATTTATAAATAAGTATATAATTAAAAAAATTAAAATATTATTTTATGAAATACAAATGTAATCTAATTTCATCAGCTTCTGAAATATATATAATAATATAAAAAAAACACAGTGACCGAATTTGAAAAACGCCTTAATTAAAAGGTCCATTGTAGTATCAGTATGTACAGTAATTTATATTTAACTTGGAGGCAGGACTTAGATTTTATCTATTAATCTAAATATTTATTATGTTTCTGCTTTCAGGTCTTTATTATTTCTTTCGAAAGGGACCAAAACAAAAAAAGGCACTGAAAAATACTTTTGCAATTTTGAAAATTCGAAAAATTCTTCCTACCAGAATTGGAGGGACAAGATGGCTTCCACACATGGTACGGTCAATCAATGCTTTCATTAAAGGTTATCGTGCCTTTAAAACTCAACTTGACACCATGTCACATTCCACCCCAAAGGCTGAAGGGCTAGCTAAACTTGCAGGAGATGTAGCTGTGGTAACATTCATTTTGAATTTGAAGGTAAATATTAAGAAAATGTTGTCTTAAATATCTAATCAGATCTTGATCATAATTCATTTACAAGATATCATATCATTTCAATTTAATCACAAATTTAATGGGGTACTTCTCTTTTGATAATTTATGCAAAATAGTTACATTGTACTGTAGTACTAAATACTAATAGAAACAAATTGTCTTATTTTTCAGGAAATAATCACACCACTCAACAAGCTAAGCTTAATGCTGCAACAAAAGGGGGGTACACTTGCAGATGGCATGCTGATGGTGAATGCAACCAAAGATACTTTGCTGAAGTTAAAATCTGTGTAAGTTAATGTTTTGACAAATTTGTTTTATAACTTTATTAGGACATATGTATATATTTCTAATTCTTAATTGACTTTGTTTAACAGCAACTGTTACTAACACTAACTGTTAGTCTGTATTCTGACAGCTTCCATAATTTGTAATTTATCTCTAGCTATAAAGTGTGTGTATAAATACTTTCTCTGCAAAAGGAATATTATCAAGTATAATAGCAATTCATAATATTATTTAGGATAAACCCAGAAATAAGCACAATAGCCTCAGAGAAATGTTTCCAAGGTGAAACATTAAAAGGACGTGATATATCCATGTCATATAGGGGTACCATAATAGACAAGCTTATTCTACGTCTTGACAAAAGGTTTCCTTCAACTGATATTACGAAAGCAAGTTCTATTTCAAGTTTTCTGAACTGGCCTGCTGCTGATGATACAGAATCCATTTTAGGTTTACCACCCATTGCATGAACATTTTGTTTTAATTTATGTTGTTTTTATTCAATTATTATTGGTCAAACCTCCATTCTCAAAGAAATTTGTTTATTGCTTATAATACTGTAAATTTACAGTTTTACATGTTTTGTACATTTTATATAGGTTAAGGTCTTGTCTTTTAAATACTTTAAAATATTGATTTGAGAATGGAGTATGACAGTTCAACTTCTTGTGTTTAAATATTTCTTTAATACAAACTTCAGTTATTTATCATTCTTATTGATGAATTAATGTTCATAATTAGATATAGCACAACTTGAAAATACATGTACTACTACATTAATTTACTTAAAATATTATTATCCATTATGATTTTAATATTTAATTTTAATTTCAAGCAAACTAAAAATAAAAATACAATTTAATATGGATTAAAAAAAAATAATACACTTGTGACTTAATGCATTCTTATTATTCATAATGTAGAATATGGGGACCATGAGATCCATCTTATAAAGACACTCATGCCTGTAACTCTTGAAAAAGCCGGCTGTGATGTTTCAGAACTTTCAAATGAATGGGCTGTCCTCAAATCCCTTCTTTATCAGAGGTAAGCTGTATATTTTATGTTTAAATGTTGAATCTGTAAACTGTTATGGAAATTAAGGGCAATGATTTTATCTTTTAGAATTTAAAAGAACACTGAACCTAAAGCTATAATATTTTAAACAGAAATCTGTAATTAGTTACTGAATCATTTTTTTTTTGTAAAATGCATAATGATTTAATCCTCATAAATTGATACTTTATAATTTAAATAACAGGCATAATAATGGGTGAATATATATGAATTCTTTTACTTTTCTAGATTTTCTCAAAAGATGTCTTCAAGTTTGAAATGGAGTGAAGTGTTTAAAACTTTCATAATGGCAGATGTAGGCAACATTAAATTAGTAATAGACCTAATACTTAGTCTACCATCTACAAGTGTAAACAATGAGACCACATTTAGTAGAACCAAATTAACCAAAGGGAAAAGGAGGGGAAGTCTGAAAACTGAAACTTTATGTGACATAATCCAGGTGGAAATTGAAACACCAGATATTCAGAACTTTGACCCTAGAGAGGCCATTGAGAACTGGTGGGTAGGTATTTTAATCTAAAATGCATAAATTTAATTACTTCACTTATGTACAAAGTTGTTTTTTTATAATATTTAGCCAATATATTCTATCTGTTTCACTGTAAAAATCTTGCACAGTAGATAATCAGTTTGAATAATTATGCACTATAGATAAGATTATGCATTTAACAAAAAAAAACAAAACATGTACCAGTTTTAGGTGTAATATAAAGCCTTAGGTTCAGTGTTAAGATAAATCTTAATCATTGCCCTTTTTTATCTAAAATAGTTTGTCAATGTCTTTTTATTTTCTACAGATTACTCCTTCAGGCAGAAGACGTAAAATTGGCTTTTCTAAGCCAAAAGCAGTACTTCCTGTTCTTGAAACTGCAGAACCTGAAACAACTCCAATAGATGTTGATGAGCAAGATATGACAAATGAAGTTGAACCTGCACCACAGCCAGCTGAATCTCAGCCTCAGGTACATACTATAAAATTAAAATGCAAGTTAAAATCAAATCTTAAATCTTTAGTTTATTTAAAATATTGAATATAGTATAATAGACTAGTCAGTAGCTAATGAAATGTCAAGTTTTACTCTGAAAATGTTTCCTTTGTTAATGATTTATAAAATATTATTTAAAAATGACTTTTAAGTTCCAGATTTCCCCTTTCTTTCTAACAGATGATGGTAACACGAACAGTAGACACTGGCAGTGATTGTGATGCATGGACTGATGATGAGGATGAGGAAGAGGAGCAGGCAGAACTTGAAATTCAGGAGGATGCCCTATTTAATAAACTGTCATCTTTTATGAAGGATTACGAGGAATAGAAACAAAAATATTTATGAAAATAAAATGTTTTAAATTGATGCTTGTTTTTCTTGTCTAATTTTTTTGGGCTACTAGTTTTGAGTTCGGGCTACCAAATATGCAAAGTCACTAGCCCAAAGGGCTAGCTAGCACAAAATTTGAAGGCAAGGACTGCCAATACATGTCTAGCTACATATAGTATTTGTTACAGTTAGTGGCAGTTTATCATGTTCTCTGACTGTTTTGCCTTTCTTGTTGCATTTAGTAAATACTGTCTAAAATTGAAAATAACATGTAATATATATTTTGAAAAACAGAAAAAGCAAAGAAAATCACACTCTGTATATGTTCTGTTTTTACATCTGTATATAAATGTTTTACAGGTTATTTGAGGACGTAGGACCAAACCTACAGCAGATTGTAGAGATAGGAATAGCCGTCTATGTATACTCCTCAGGAAGTATAGAGAGTCAACAACTACTCTTTGCCAACACAGATGATGGCAACTTGTTAGAAGTAAGTATAGACCAATTGCAAGTTCATCCATTTCGTAAAATTCCGGATATTAGAATGCACATATGTCAATGGTCAACTGAGGTCAAATCTGACGTAATAACATGGGGAGCAATGGAAGCAAGATGTTCACTGATAAATTTCAAGACAATTTTGAAGAAAATTAAATAAAAAGTCCTGTAAGTCAATTCGTCATGGTAAAAGAAATACAAAAACGAAGATTTCCCAGGAATGTGAGAGAAACGTACAGCTTTCCCCTATTTCATTCAACTGACAGTAGGTACAAGTTTTCCAGTAAAATTGGGGGTTGAAATGGGGGCTATTATGGAACTTGCAATCTAAATATTGATCTGTTATTAGTTCCAAAGAAATATAAGTCCAAAAGATGAAAAGCTTAAAGAAGTCATTTCTGGGAGAAAAGAACAAAGGTCATGTTATAAAATCTTTGGGTGGCAATTTGAAACATTACTTTGACCATTATCATTTGACTAAAGCAGTACATATACATGTATGTACACTATAAAGATGATAGATCAGAATTTATATCTGAAAGAGAAACAAGTTTATGAATAAAATATATATCTTTTTGACAACCTAGCAACATCACTTGTTGCATAATATGCATCAGGCAATTAGTTTTTAAGTCATTTTTCTGAAGTTTCTCTATGAAGCGAAACATGTATATATTTTAAATTTAAGATATTGCAGGCTGTTTTGATGTGACAAACTTTTTATGTCCTAAGTCATTTTCAGTCTTGTTTATCATCTACTCAATATTTTGGGTTGCAGTGTTCATAATTTTGCTACATTTATATGTCATAACAGTTCAGTTTATTAGCATGTTTTTTTTTATTATTCTTAGCTATTCACTGGCTTTTATGATACTACAACTGGTCCAAAAACAGACAGCTCAAGTTACACTAAGATCTGTGAAGATATTGAATTAAATCCAGATGAGGTTTTATTTCTAACTGATTCTCCTGATGGTAAGGAAAATATATGGGGGAAAAATGTCTGTATTATCTTAGCATGGATAAAATGGATAGACATCTATTAGTTTTTTTTTCAACAGATAAAAAATCTGATTTGAGTAAAACATGAAGTGGTTTCGTGTATAAGTTAAAAAACATTGTCATAAAGATATAAACTCCATTTTAATCATGTTAATAGTACCATTCAATCACAGATATATAACACATAATGAGGAGAAAATTGTATGGTCTTAAAGGAACTTATTCTTTGGTAGAACTTTATTAATTAGAGAGAAAAAAAACGGTCACAAATTTAGCATTCTTAAGTTAGTAGAGTAAGGGCAATTTTTTTAATTGAATCCATTTTATGGAAGACATGTTTCTAACACTTTTTCCTTTTAAAAATATATGATACTGTGGAAGAAAAAAAATATAATTCTTTTTTTTTTAAACTAGTATACATGCACATGGCACAAGCAAACCACATTTTCAAGAAAATGACCCTAATGCTTACCTTGTACCTAATGATCTGAAAATGAATAGATTTTTTCATGAAGTTTACTTCCACAAAATTCTGCACAAGAATATGAAGTGGAGTTCTTGCCCCTTGTTCCATAAATGGTTTTAATGTTAAAGGCAGAAATGAAACTAAAAAATCTTCTTCTTCTTTTTTTTTACATATTAACAGAGGCAGCAGCAGCAGTGAAAGCAGGGTTACGTAGTGCCATTGTATTCAGGGAAGGTAACGAACAACTGTCTAACGATGTGTTCCATAACTTTCTCGTTATTGAATCCTTTAATGAACTGTTTGGTGACGACAGTGAAGAAGACTATAAACGAATCGCAGGTGACAATGGAGAATTGGACGATGATGATGAAGAAGGTGATGAGGATGAATTGGGAGACGAAGAAGAGGAGGAATGTCCTGACGATGAGGGAGATGACGATGATGCTTGAATCAGATGAATGACACTTTGTTTCCATTGTTTCATTAATGTTTTGTTAAGACTATCATTGTTAATGGTTAGAATTTTGTAATCCATTGATTGGTCACGATATCATTTGTGAAGGGATTGTGGCAATAGTTCAGATGATACCTTTGAAAATCCATATATAATACCATGATGCAATTTTTAAAAAACATTTATACAAGGTTAAAATGTCATTTTCATATACATGTATAAAACATAAAATGAAACAATGTGAATAATATAGAATGCTCACTATACTTGTACTTTTTGTACTTCAATCAGGAAGATCATAGGATTCAGCAAATTTGTAATATATATTTTTTAGCTCACCTGACCCGAAGGGTCAGGTGAGCTATTGTCATCGTTAAGCGTCCGTCGTCCGTCGTCCGTCCGTCCGTCTGTCCGTCCGTTAACTTTTCTTCAAAGATCTTCTTCTCTGAAACCACTGAAGGGATTGCATTGAAACTTGGTATACTTGATCTTTAGGATGTCCTCTACCAAGTTTGTGAATTATATACATGTCGACAAACCAACATGGCCGCTGTTGCTAAAAATAGAACAGGGGGGTCAGACCATTGTTTTTGGCTTATAACTCAAAAAGTATAAGAGATAGAGACAATCCGAAGCAACCTTCCTTGTTCAGCATCAAAAGCTCTACAAATCTTTCCATTGAGTCGAAGTTGTGAAACGACTCCTTATAGGAGTTATTGCCCTTTAATCATCAAAATTGACCATTTTTTCAGTTTTTGGACAATATCTTGAAAACCATTAGAGCTAGAGGAAAAGTTAGCATTGCAGAATTGTTAAGCTCATTGAGATCTACAAAAATGATTTCAGTGTCAAAATTGTCAGATCAACCGTTTAAGAGTTATTCCCCTTTAACTGTTTTTATCCACTAATTTATACTGATTTTCAAAAATCTTCTTCTCTGAAACCACTGAAGGGATTGCTTTGATACTTGGTATACTTGATCTTTATGATGTCCTCTACTAAGTTTGTGAATTATATACACGTTGACCAACCAACATGGCCGCCCTTGCTAAAAATAGAACGGGGGTCAGACCATTGTTTTTGGCTAATAACTCGAAAAGTATAAGAGATAGGGAAAATCCGAAGCAACCACTCATGGTTAGCATTAAAAGATCTACAAATCTCTCCATTGAGTCAAAATTGTGAAACGACTCCTTATAGGAGTTATTGCCCTTTAATTGTCAAAATTGACCATTTTTGCAGTTTTTGGACAATATCTTGAAAACCGTTAGAGCTAGAGGATAAGTTAGCATTGCAGAATTATTAAGCTCATTTAGATCTACAAAAATGATTTCAGGGTCAAAATTGTCAGATCAGCCATTTAAGAGTTATTCCTCTTTAAATGTTTTTTTTCCATTAATTTTAACTGATTTTCAAAAATCTTCTTCTCTGAAACCACTGAAGGGATTGCTTTGAAACTTTGTACACTTGATCTTTAGGATGTCCTCTACCAAGTTTGTGAATTATATACATGTCGACCAACCAACATGGCCGCAATTGCTATGGTCCTTATAGGAGTTATTGCCCTTTAACTGTTTTTTTTCTATTAATTTAAACTGATTTCCAAAAATCTTCTCTGAAACTACTGAAAGGATTGTTTTGCAGCTTTGTATTCTTGAAAGTTCGTGAAATTATTCAAACTTTGGCATAAGGGACCAGGTGAGCGATTCAGGCTCCTGGGAGCCTCTAGTTTTAATATTGTTTCATAAATGAGAAAAAATGGCAGTATGACATGAACATGTAATTGATGTGTGCAGCTGCTCGATGTTTCACATTTCCTTTCAGAAAATTCATTTTTGGTACTGTTAAGACATTTGTCTCATTTTCAATTTAACATGTTTAATATCTTGAATAACTATTTTTCTATAAATTTAACCCATAAAAAAGTGCAGATATCAGCCATATAATTTTATTGTGCAGCTATTATCAGTTGTTCTTTGGGAACTACCATTATGTCAAATGTTTTTAAAAATGTTTTAGACTTGTCTGAGGGGGCTTGTCTTATTCAGTGGAAACGTATTTAGATAAAATGCATAATTTTACAGATCTTTTTAAGCATGCATAAAGGGGGGGGGTGTATTATTTTGTGGATATTGGGATCTCTTTAATGCCAAGTAGGATTGTTGTCTTTTTATATTAAAACATTTGTGGTGAATCAAATGATATGTATGTTCAAAATCTTGCAATATTTTTAGTTTGGTAATTATTTTTTATGATTTTGTTCTATCATGTCTATTATTGATATATATTATTTTTGTAGATTTTTTGTAACTATTTTTAGAATTGTTATATATATATATTTATGTGTGTGTGTTCATGAGGTAATTTTACATGTGTTCTATGTTCATTTGGTATGACTGATGGAATAGAATCAACTAAGTCCAACTGCAGTTTTACTTTTGTTTAGGACATTTTTATTTTAAAAATGGCAGTTTTATTATATGTCTGTAACATATATTTTTGGTCTGAATTAAAACCCATATTGTTTAGATATTTATAGAACAGTATTTTCTCACCAAATCCACATTATTACCCAGTGCAATTCAACCATTAGATGGTGTAATATATCATATCATAAAATGAAGGCCAACTATCGAATGTTTCAGACATCTAATATATTTTAAATAGTGTAGTTGTTAATGTGCATTGTACATTTCATCTGAACATTTTACAAGTAAAACAGTAGTTTTCCAATATTTTTTTTTCTTCTTGCAATTGTGCCCAAATAATGTAAAATTCTCTGGCAAATATTGAGATTTTTCTGTCACAGGAGGCTGGGGTGACTGCCAAATATTGAGATTTTTCTGTCACAGGAGGCTGGGGTGACTGAGTAGTCCAATGCCCTGGTTTTCTGTCACAGGAGGCTGGGGTGACTGAGTAATCCAATGCCCTGGTTTTCTGTCACAGGAGGCTGGGGTGACTGAGTAATCCAATGCCCTGGTTTTCTGTCACAGGAGGCTGGGGTGACTGAATAATCCAATGCCCTGGTTTTCTGTCACAGGAGGCTGGGGTGACTGAGTAATCCAATGCCCTGGTTTTCTGTCACAGGAGGCTGGGGTGACTGAATAATCCAATGCCCTGGTTTTCTGTCACAGGAGGCTGGGGTGACTGAGTAGTCCAATGCCCTGGTTTTCTGTCACAGGAGGCTGGGGTGACTGAATAATCCAATGCCCTGGTTTTCTGTCACAGGAGGCTGGGGTGACTGAGTGATCCAATGCCCTGGTTTTCTGTCACAGGAGGCTGGGGTGACTGAGTGATCCAATGCCCTGGTTTTCTGTCACAGGAGGCTGGGGTGACTGAGTAATCCAATGCCCTGGTTTTCTGTCACAGTAGGCTGGGGTGACTGAGTAATCCAATGCCCTGGTTTTCTGTCACAGGAGGCTGGGGTGACTGAATAATCCAATGCCCTGGTTTTCTGTCACAGGAGGCTGGGGTGACTGAGTAATCCAATGCCCTGGTTTTCTGTCACAGGAGGCTGGGGTGACTGAATAATCCAATGCCCTGGTTTTCTGTCACAGGAGGCTGGGGTGACTGAATAATCCAATGCCCTGGTTTTCTGTCACAGGAGGCTGGGGTGACTGAGTAATCCAATGCCCTGGTTTTCTGTCACAGGAGGCTGGGGTGACTGAGTAATCCAATGCCCTGGTTTTCTGTCACAGGAGGCTGGGGTGACTGAGTAATCCAATGCCCTGGTTTTCTGTCACAGGAGGCTGGGGTGACTGAGTAATCCAATGCCCTGGTTTTCTGTCACAGGAGGCTGGGGTGACTGAGTAATCCAATGCCCTGGTTTTCTGTCACAGGAGGCTGGGGTGACTGAGTAATCCAATGTCCTGGTTTAAATACCACACATTTGATCACTAGTCAATTACCTATGCAGGTAGTGGATTGAGTCCATATCTTGTAATTTAAAAAAACCACCAGGACTTGCTTGCATATCTGTGTGTATTAGGTTAGTCAGTATACACACACCTAACAATACAAGTGTTTAGAATTTTACATCCAACATGAACATCAATTGAAACTAGAAAAACTGAGAAAGTTTCATTATAAGAATGAGATGTGGAATAAGTGTATGGGGTTGCATAAAAAAGCAGCATTTTGAATTGGCCCTAGATTAAAAGATATAATTAATCATTACCAAAGAGTTTTTTGGGGGGTTTTAACTTTCCTGGCTATCACTAAGGGTCTGACATCCATCCTTTGTTCAACTTTTCAAAAATCTTCTATGGAACCACTTAGACAAATGTAATTTAACTTGGAAGAGGTTGTACTGTAGTATATCCTCTACAAAAACTATCATTTAATTTTTGATTTGATAAAAAAAAATTGGCCGCCATGGCTGACAATAGAACATAAGGGTAAAATGTGGTTTTTTGGCAAATTACTCAAATGCTTGATTACCCCTTTGGTACACCTTTGCTTCTTTCAAAAACGGTAACGGATATTAAAATTCTGGTATCAGACAAAAGTGATCAGCACATTAAGATCTACCTGCCCTGTAATATTTTAAGAAAATCCTGAAGGGTCATGTGGGCTTTTGCCATCACTTGGCATCACTGTTGTTAACTTTTCTTTAAAAATCATCTCCTCTGAAACAACAGTAGAGATTGCTTTGAAACTTGTCACACATCATATATTGGATGTCCTCTACCAAGATTGCAAAAATCATAACTGCCAATAAAGAAACATGGCTGCCCTTACTAGAAATAGAACAGGGAAGCCAGACCTAAGTTTTTTGCTTATAAATCAAAAAGTATATTAGATAAAGAAAATCTGAATCGACCTTCAATCTTCAGCATGTTAAGTCTTTATTGAGTAGAAGTTGCTTGATGACCCCTTATAGGGGTTATAGCCCTTTAAAGGTGAAAATATCATTTTTTCATGTTTTTGGCATATAGAAGGAAAACTATTGCTGATAGAGAAAAGTTGTTGCCTACTTAAACCTCCAATTGATTGAGCTCTGCAAAAGTCTCCATAAGGTCGAAGTGGTCAGATGAGCCCTTATAGGATTATGGTCCTCTTAAGGTGAAAATTAGCATTTTTAGTTGATCTATTGTCATCGTCAGGCGTCTGTCGTTTACTTTTCTTCAAAGATCTTCTTCATTGAAACCACTGACGTGATTGCTTTGAAACTGTGTACACTTGTTCTATAGGATTTCCTCTACCAAGTTTTTGAAATCTATGCACGCCAACCAACCAATATGGTCGCCGTTGAAAAAAAGAACAAGGAGGTCAGACCATTGTGTTTGGCTTATAGCATTTCCAGAAGTGTTAAGCTCATTGAGATGTACAAAAATGATTTCAGGATAAAATTTGTCAACCGTTAGGTGTAATTCCCCTTTTTTAGCTCACCTGGACCATCACTTGGCGTCCGTCGTCGTCGTCTGTTAACAATTTTTTAAAAATCTTCTCCTCTGAAACTACTGAACAGAATTTAATGAAACTTGGTATGATTGATCCTTAGGGTGTCCTGCATGCATAAAAGTTGTGTTTCGATAATTGATTCGTCAAAAAACATGGCCGCCCTGGCTAAAAATAGAACAGGTGGGTCAGACTACTGTTTTTGGCTTGTAATTCAAAAAGTATACAAAAAAGATGAAATCTGATGCCACGCTGCTGCTTCAGGATCAAAAGTTCTACAAAAGTCTCCATTCGGTCAAAGTTGTCAGATGAACCCATATAGGGGTTATGGCCCCTTAAAGGTGAAAAATAGCATTTTTTCATGTTTTGCCCTATAGTATGAAAACTATTGCAGATAGAGAAAAGCTGTTGCTTGCTTAAATGTTCAGCTCATTTAGCTCTACAGAAGTCTTCATAGGGTCGAAGTTGTCAGATGACCCCTTATAGGGGTTATAGCCCCTTATAGGTGAAAAATAGTGTTTTTGGCCTGTAGAATGAAAGCTATTGCAGATAGAGAGAAGCTGTTGCTTGCTTAAATGTACAGCTCATTTAGCCCTAGAAAAGTCTTCATAGGGTCGAAGTTGTCAGATGACCCCTTTAGGGGTTACAGCTCCTAAATTAACATGTTTTCATGTTTTTGGCTTATATAATAAAAACTAGAGCAGAAAAAGAAAATTGGTTGGTTGTTTTAATGTTCGGTTCATTAAGCTCTCAACAAAAGTCTCTAAAGAGTCAAAGTTGTCAGACAGCCCTTAAGATAACATGTTTCACGTTTTTGGCCTACAGAATGACAACTATTGCTGAAAGAGAAAAAGCTGTTGCTTGCTTAAATGTTCAGCTTATTTAGCTTTACAAAGTTCTTCATAGGGTTGACATCAAGACCAGGTGAGCGATTCAGGCTCCTGGGAGCCTCTTGTTTAACTTTTTTTTTCTATCAATTTTAACTGATTTTAAAAAATCTTCTTCGGAAGGGAACGCTTTGAAACTTTGTACACTTGATATTTAGGGTGTCCTCTACCAAGGTTGTGCCACCAACCAACATGGCCACTGTTGCTTTAAATAAAACAGGTGAGTCAGACTATAACTTTAGTTTTTAGCTTTTAGCTCCAAAAGTATCAGAGATAAAGAAAATCTGAAGCAACCTTCCTTCTTCAGCATCAAAAGCTCTACAAAACTCTCCATTGAGTCAAAGTTGTGGGACGACTCCTTATAGGATTTATTTCCCCTTAATTGTCAAATCGACTATATATTCTCAGTTTTTGGACTTTAGCTTGAAAACTTAGGACTGGAAAAGTGTGAAGCTCATTGAGCAAGTTGTTACAGATAGAGAAAAAAATAATTGCTTGCTTAAAATTTTATGTCAATTCAATTAGCTCTTCATTAATATCCATAAGGCTGTTAGATGACGCCCTCCTATAAAAGTTTTGGCCCCTTATTGTCAAGTTTTGGGTTATTGCCTTGTAGATTAAACCTATAAAAGATTAAAAAAGCTTTTGTTTGCTTGAATGTTTGGCTATATATGCTCTACACATCTATGATGATCCTTTATTGGAGTTTTACACCTCAAGTACCCCAAATTATTTTTTTTTTATTCCACCAGTCCATGAAGTAAGGTGAGCGATTCAGGCTCCTGGGAGCCTCTTGTTTCATGTTTTTGGCCTATAGAATAAATACTATTGCAGACAGACAAAAGCTGTTGCTTGCTTAAATTTCAAGCTGTCTTCATTGAGTCAAAGTTGACAGATGGCCCCTTATTGGGGTTATGGACCTTTAAAGGTGAAAAATGGTGTTTTTCATGTTTTTGGCCTATAGAAAGTAAACTATTGCAGATTTAGAAAAGCTTTTGCTTTCTTAAACCTTTAGCTTCATGGGCTTTACAAAAGTTGCCATAGGGTGGAAGTTGTATGATGATCCCTTATTTTAATGTGAAAAAAAGCGTTGTTTTTTTTCATGTTTTTGGTCTATAGAATGAAAACTATTGCAGATAGACAAAAGCTGTTGCTTGCCTAAACCTTCAGCTGATTGGGCTTGACAAAAGTCTCCATAAGGTGGGAGTTGTCAGACAACCCTTTATAGGGGTGATGGCTCTTTAAAGGTGAAAAATACTGTTTTTTATTTTTTGGCCTATAGACATAGAATGAAAACTATTGCAAATGTAGAAAAGCTGTTGCTTGCTTAAACGTTCAGCTGATAGGGTTCTACAAAAGTCTTTATTTGGTCGAAGTTGTCAGATGACTTCTTATTGGGGTTTTGGCCCTTTAAAGGTGTAAAATAGTGTTGTTGTTTTTTTCCAGATTTATGCAGATAGAGATAAGCTGACGTTTTCTTAAACCTTTAGCTTATTGGGCTTTACAAAAGTCACCATAGGATGAGAGTTGTCAGATGACCCCTTATTGGGGTTATGGCCCTTTAAAGGTGTAAAATAGTGTTTTTTGATGATTTATGTCTAAAGAATGAAAACTATTGCAGATAGAGAAAAGCTGTCACTTTCTTAAACCTTAAGCTTTAGCCTTATTGGGCTTTACAAAAGTCTCCATAGGGTGGGAGTTGTCAGATGACCCCTTATAGGGGTTATGGCCCTTTAAAGGTGAAAAATACCGGGAGTTATTTTTCAGGGTTTTTTTTCTTGCTTAAACCTTCTGCTGATGGGGTTCTACAAAAGTCTTCATTAAGTCAAAGTTGTCAGATGACCCCTAATTAGGGTTAAGGTCATTAGCGTTTTTCATGTCTTTGGCCTGTAGAATGCCCCTAATTGTCAAGGTTTGGGTTATTGCCTTGTAAATTAAGCCTAGTATAAAAAAAAAATAAGAAAAGCCATTAGTTTGCTTAAATGTTCAGCATATGATAATCCTTCATTGGAGATTTTCGCCTCAGATGCCCCAAATTATTTCCATTTCATTAGCCATTGAAGTCATGCGAGCGATTCAGGCTCCTTTGAGCCTCTTGTTCTTATTTTTTTCCAAAGTGTGCACTTTTTTCGCCCTATATCTTGAAAACAATACAAGATAATTGAAAATTTTAATTGCAAATTGTTAAGCACATCAAAATTTGTAACAGAGTCAAAGTTGTAGGACTGTTCCTTTAGGTGTTCTACCCCTTAGAACGTACAAATTGACAATTTTCACAGTTTTATGTTCAATTTTTCACAAATATTCTTCTCCAAAACCGATTGGCTAAATGTAGCCAAACATGGTAGGATTGTTTTATAGTATGTTCTTTACAGAACTATTGTTTGGATTCTTGGTTTAACGAAAAGCGTGGCTGCTATGACTAAAATAGAACTAAGGGGTAAAAAGCAGTTATTGCAAGTAACTACAAAATACCGTAGTTACTAATAATAAAATTCTGGTAGGAGCAAAGGTGATAAGCACCTTAAGTTCTATCAGCCACGATTTAAGAAGATCCTGCAACCGATGTAAGAGTTATTGCCTTTTTTATGACTAATACCAGGTGAGCGATTCAGGCGCCTGGGAGCCTCTAGTTTGCATGTAAGAGATGGAAAACTTCTTCTTGTCTAATGGCCAAGTCAATGTTTAACAAAATCAACAGGATCAAATTTGAAAACTACAGGATGTAAAAAAGATAGTGTAAAAGTTTCATGAGAATTATTGTATCAAAGGATTGAAAACCAATTTCAGTGTAAAATTTCTAAGCATTTATTTTTTAAAGTTTTGACCTTGACATTGGACCTCAAATTCTTATATCATAAGCTTTAATACATGTGTGTGTTATGGAATTCTATTAAGTATGGCACAAAAGTATAATTTAAAATATTATCACAAATTACACACTCAAAATTTCTAACTTCGCACTCAAAATTAAAATATGCACTCAAAGTGTTAAATTTTGCATTCAAAATTTTTAATTTCGATTCAAAACTAAAATATGCAATCAAAAATTTATATTTCGCACTCAAATGGTAGATTGAAAATACAAACTCAAAATTTTAATACACACACTCAAACGGTAAAATTCGCACTTAAAATTGTGCGCATTATGTTCGCACAAAACTCATAAATATTCATTAAGATATAAATAGATAAAATTTATCTGGGTGGTTTCTATACGACCGCAAAAAATTTGCGGACGCATTATGGTATGATGCTGTCGTCGTCGTCGTCGTCGTTGTCGTCGTCGGTGTCTGTTAACTTTTTAGTGTTTCCACAATAACTTTAGTTCCAGTTATCCGATTGCTATGAAATTTGACAGTGATGTTCCTTACCATACAAGGATGATATGGGCAGCCATTCGGGCAAAAATTAACAAAAAATATGAAAACAGACGAAAAACTGAAAACAGACACAAAATCACAAGAAACAGACAAAAAATACAAAAACAGACATAAATTTTACTAACAGACAGACGATTCTGTAAAACAGACACAATATGAAAACAGACAAAAATTTAAAAAACAGACAAAAAATACAAAAACAGACATAAATTTTACTAACAGACAGACGATTCAGTAAAACAGACACAATATGAAAACAGACATATTTTACAAACAGACACGGAATTCAAAAACAGACGTTTTTTTTTTAAAAAAACAGTCGATAGACAGCTGTATATCATGCATATCAGAATCTTGGCGTTGGGAGGTAGAAGATGACTGTGCCTGTGTGTGAGATGAGTCGCCAAGTTCAGTAGCAGACTTCCCGATCAGATCGGAAGCTTCTTTCAATAACCTTACAGCATAATTTACTGCCATTTTTCCAAATGACGCTGGATTGAATGGTGCGACCTCTAGTGCAGGAAAATGCCAACGTGACCTCTAGTGTTTGGGTTTTTTTTTTAAGTTTACGTTATTTTCTTAGTAGGTCTGTTTATAAAATTTGTTTCTGAGACTGTTTCAAGTTGTTGTGTCTGGTTTACTATAAAATCGTCTGTTTGTTAGTAAAATTTATGTCTGTTTTTTAATTGTCGTGTTTGATTTTAAAACTAATGTCTGTTTTGTGTATTTTTTGTCTGTTTTTTAAAAACGTCTGTTTTTGAATTTGGTGTCCGAGTGTTTTATAAATTTACGTCTGTTTTTAAAATTTTTGTCTGTTTGCATATTTTGTCTGTTTTACTGAATCGTCTGTCTGTTAGTAGAATTTATGTCTGTTTTTGTATTTTGTGTTTGTTTTAAAATTTGTGTCTGTTTATTTGTGATTTTGTGTCTGTTTTCAGTTTATCGTCTGTTTTTATTTTTTGTTAATTTTTGCCCGAATGGCTGCCCATAGGATGAATGGGATTGATATTGGGGGTCCCCTCTTTTGTTTGTTTCGAAATTAGGGGCCCAAAAGGGGCAAAAAATTCAAATATTTTATTTGTTTCCACCATAACTTTGGTCCTAGTTGGCTTATTGCTGTGAAATTTGTCAAGAATGTTTCTTACAATAAAAGAATGAACCTGATGAATTTTCGTGCCCCCTTTTTCCCCTTTGTGTAATAAGGGGTCAAAATAAAAACTTTTTTATTTGTGGTCCGATTTTGATTTTTTTTTTTTGCATGTTTGTTCTTGTCAAATAGCGGATACAAAATTAAGAATTAATTTTTGCGACCCCCCCTTTTCCCCCTATTACGTAGTTAGGGGCCAAAATTGAAACTTTTATTTGTGGTCCGATTTTGAAATTTTTTTTTGCAAGTTTATTCTTGTCAGGTAGATAATCCAAGTTTGAAAAATTCATTTTTGAGACCATCCCTTTTTCACTTGTTTTGTAATTAGGGACCAAAAGGGGCCGTAATCAAAACTTTTTTATTTCTGGTTTGTTTTTGAAAATTTTTATTGCAAGTTTATTTTTATCAAGTAGTGAATCCAAATTTGAGAATTTATTGTTGCGATTCCACCCCTTTTTCACCTGTTACGTAATAAGGAGCCAAAAGGGGCTGAAATCGAAACTTTTTTAATTCTTGTCCGATTTTTATACCCCACCACACGAAGTGGCAGGGTATTATGTTATACCCTCATTTTTTTTCGGTGTCTGTCCGTCCGTCTGTCCGTCTGTCCGTCCCCCGAAGGTTTCCGACCAATAACTTGAAAACGCGTCAACGGATTTTAATGATATTTTGCACAGCTGTTAAGTACAATAAAATACAGGTCAAGTTTGATTTCCAGCATGATCCAAAAAATAGTTTTCGAGATAGGCCACTTTGAAAAATCAAATTTCATGAAATTTTGAGTTTCCGACCAATAACTTGAAACGCGTCAAAGGATTTCAATGATATTTTGCACAGCTGTTTAGTACAATAAAATACAGGTCAAGGTCGATTTCCAGCATGATCCAAAAAACAGTTTTCGAGATAGGCCACTTTGAAAAATCAAATTTTATGAAATTTTGAGTTTCCGACCAATAACTTGGAAATGCGTCATGGGATTCAATTGATATTTTGTACAGCTATTGAGTGCAATAAAATACAGTCAGGTCAAGTTCAATTTCCAGCATGATAAAAAAAAAAACAGTTTTCGAGATAGGCCACTTTGAAATCAAATTTTATGAACTTTTGATATTATAATGTGGCGGGGTATCATTTAATGTCCCATTACATGCCCTATTTTTACAATTCTTTTGCAAGTTTATTCTTGTCAAGTAGCAGACATATATTTGTGTCCCCTTTTTTTACTGTTATGTTATTAGGGACCAAAAGGGGCCAAAATCGTAACTTTTTTTATTTCTGGTCCAATTGTAAATTTTTTTTACAAGTTCATCCTTGCCATGTAGCCATTCTAAATTTAAGAATAAATTTTTGCGACCCCGACCTTTTTTTTCCGCTCATTACCTAAGGGGCTGTAATCATAATTTAAAAAAATTTCTGGTTCGATTTTTAATTTTTTCCCCAAACATTATTCTTTTCAAGAGTAGAATACAAAATTGAAAATTTATATTTTCACCCCCTGGGTGGAAAGTCCATCAGAGAAGCATGTGTCAAAAACCTTTGTCAGTCCACCATGGGCTGCATGTGTCCAGAGCAATAGACTATCCATATTGGGCCTAAAACGTACAGGGTTCAACCGCGACAGTGGCGTAGCTTGCCTTTTTTAAAAGTGAGGCAAAACCGGCGAGGGGTCTGGGGACCGCGAAAGGTCCCAAGTGGGTCCAGGGCAAAGCCCTGGTAGGGGGTCCAGGGGGGCAAAGCCCCCCGGCCGAAAACGATTTCTAGCTATTTAGAGGCCACAGAATACGTCTCCTAACCATATGAAATGGGTATCAAAGTCAACCTGGGTCTTGTTTTTTTTAAACTGAACAAGTGTCTAAAGAAAACATTCATTATATTATCTACATTGAATTACGAAATCGTTTAAACTCTAAGGGTTTTCCTATACCAGCCCGGGCATATGTTGATCTAAGACATTCAAAATTATGATAGCAGTTGAGTATATTTTGGTTGTACATACTCATCATTTTCCTGAGTTTTTGACAATTCGTAAATTGAATGCCATTACTTAAGTTCCTTTTTTTATCCGATGCCCACAACTTTGTGTCCACTACTTTATAAACTGAGTTTCGCGTTAAAGCCATGCTCCTGCTAGGCATGGTAGCGCGAGCGAGCGGGTGGGTTGGTGTTTTACGCCCTAGCAACACTATATAGGGCGATGAAAATGAAGAGTGATAAAATGAAAATGAAATGAAAATGAGAAATATGGAGTGTGAACAGTAAATTTCGAAGTTCACAGAAAAGGGAGAGATGGGTAGGGGAGGAAAATTTAGCATATGTGGTGTATTACTTGACGGTCCAAGAGATCATTACGTGCATGAAGCTTGTATGGCACTCTCCACACATGTTGGCCCACCTCACAGCCCCCGTGGACAAGGGCCTTCTTTTTCAGCCAGCTAGGGTACACACTTGGTCGCTCTGTGGGCTGAGCATCAACACGATGTCAGAATTCCAAGACCCTTAGTCACCTCTTAGAACAAGCTTGACTCTGTTGCGGGCCTATTCGCCATCCAGGCCCCGCACGGGACGGGTATAATAGAAAGGTACTTTGTTTTACTATTTGTTGTTTCTTGTAAATACCGAGATTGCATAGATTTAGAAGTCTGAAAATGTTTCTGGTTCTAAGGTGTTAATATACAAACTTTTTCATTTAGATACAGCTTTGTATAAGCAATTTCAATCACTACCCAACTATATATTAATCTGTATATGGGTCGACCGTAGGTTCTAGCTCTTTTTGTAATATAAAGTTATTTTAAAGCAAGAAAAGTATCATAGTGAAACTTGTTACCGACAAATCAAAGAAAAAAAAGGAACCAACCGAAAGTGCTGGTGATTGGATCTTTGGTTCCTACTAGCTCAACATGCTTACATCCTTAGGCTACGATTTCTTAAATGAAATGTAAATTTAGATTTCGATTAGCTTAAATCGTTCCTCTTTTGGTACTAAAAAAATGTAGCAGTATCAATTTTACGTAACAAAAGATGAAACAATAACTGTCGTATACTATTTAGGTGGTTGGTGGATCGTAGTAGATGGGAAGCAGAACTGAGACATGTGTGTTTTAGATGGTTACATTTTTAAAAAAAAACTTGTGAATTCTTCAATTTTGATTGACATGATGATTTTTTTTTCTTGAAAGCTTTGAAAGCAAGTGCACATGTAAACTTCCAGATAATAAAACGAACTTTTAGAAGGGAATAGAAATGTACAAATGAAAAGAATGATTAAGATGATAAAACTGAATGATAAGCACGAATTCGCTTCGACTTTAATGACCCCTTACACAAAAAGCTTTACTGTATCTTTATTTTCTTTTTTTCAGTTCAGTTTGTTTTTTTATATTTACGGCAATTTTTTTTTTGGACGAAAAAAAGTGAGGCAACTGCCAATGGAAGCTACGCCACTGGAACATGTTGCGGTCGTATCATGCTGCGCTCGGCGAAGCTTTTTATTTGCAAATAACTCAAAAACGGTGACAGATATAAAAAATTTTGATTGGGCCAAAAGTGATCAGCACCTTAAGATCCTCCAGCTCTGAAATTTTGAAGAAAATCTAACAACCCATGTAGGAGTTATTGCCCTTTTTGTGGATTTTTCGCAATTTCACACCTGTTAAGCTCAATATCTTGAAAACTATACAAGATATTTGAGAAATTTAAATTGCATATTGTTAAGCTTATCAAGATCTACAAAATATGTAACAGGGTCAACGTTGTAGGACCTTTCCTTTGAGGAGTTGTTGCCCTTGGAACTTCAAAATTGAGCATTTTAACTGCATTTCCTCATTATATTGAAAATGTTAACTCCTCTGACATTTTAAGTCCAATCAGAACCAAACCTGGTATTATTGTTTATTATTATTAGGTGTATAAAACTGTTGTGGGGATTTTTGATTGGATGTAAAACATTGCCACTATGGCTAGAAATAGAATATTAGGTTAAACTGCATTTTTTTGCAAATAACTCAAAAAGTGTGACAGATTTTTAGATTTTGATTGAGAACAAAAGTGATCAGCACCTTAATATCCACCATATTGTCAGATGACCCCCTTATTAATCTTATGACCCTTTCAACGTCAAATAGATTTTGCCTAATAACCTTTACTTCAATGTCAGGTGAGCGATTCAGGCTCTTGGGAGCCTCTTGTTAAGTCTTCAAGTCAGTTCTGTTGAACCCTTTTGCATTTTCGTAATTTTTTACTAAAATTAGCGTTGACCTTTCCTTTTAGGAGTTATTGCCCTTAGAACGTCAAAATTGAGCATTTAAAAAGCATTTCCTTATTACACTGAAAACGTTAACTCCTCTGACACTTTAAGTCCAATTTGAACCAAACTTGGTATTACTGTTTATTAGCATTAGGTGTATAGAACTGATGTGGGGATTTTTGATTGGTTGTATTATTGTTTATTATTATTAGGTGTATAAAACTGTTGTGGGGATTTTTGATTGGTTGTAAAACATGGTCGCTGTCGCTAAAAATAGAACAACAGGTTAAACTGCTTTTTTTTTTGCTAATAACTCAAAAAGGGTGACAGATTTTTAGATTTTGATTGAGAACAAAAGTGATCAGCACCTTAAGATCCACCATATTGACAGATGACCCCTTATTAATCTTATGACCCTTTCAACGTCACATTGATTTTGCCTTATAACCTTTACTTCAGGCACATATGTCAGGTGAGCGATTCAGGCTCCTGGGAGCTTCTTGTTGAATTTTTTTTCAAAATTTTGCACTTATTTAGCCCTTTAGCTTGAAAACTATACAAGATATTTCCAAAATTTAAATTGCATATGAATAAGGACAATAATATCTACAAAAGATGTGTATCTGTGTAGCTCAGGTGAGCGATTCGGGCTCCTGGGAGCCTCTTGTTTAAGTCTTATTTTCAAAATTAAAGTGTAATACCTTCCTTTTATGACCCTGTTGGGCAATAAAACTACACCTTGATGTGTGTGGAAGTGGTTTTGGAGGATTTTGGGAGGGGAGTCAGTGTATTGGGGTGTTACACCATGAATCGACATTGATGTTGCCTATGTGGGTGGTCCCAGAACGAGAATTAGTTTGCGCTGAGCTAACTGTATCTCAGACCTGAAGGCTTTCTTTACTTCAAGCATTTACACCGTCATGCTGTCATGTATGTTTTTAAAAACAACCTGCCCTAAAAATTTTAAACAGCTGTAGAGTAAATACATTTGCATGCATCAATTTACAATTTACATATGTAGGCATTTTAAAATGTGACCTATTGAACTGAAATCTTCTATGAAACTACTGAATAGAATTTAGTTAAACTTGGTATTTGGATCCTTAGGGTGTACTTCACTCAAGTTGTGTTTCGATTTTGATCTGTCAAAAAAACATGACATTTGGATAATTTAGCTTTATGTATACAAAAGTCTCCAATGGGTTGAAGTTGTCAGATGACTTTTAATGGGGGTCATATGGCTCTTTAAAGGTTAGAAATAGCATTTTGTCCTGCGTCGCCAAAGGCGAAAGCAGGTCTAGTAGTCAGGTCACTCCGTCCGTCCGTCTGTCCGTCCGTCCCGCTATGGGGTGTCTGTCTTCTGTAATCTGAATCTCAAAAACCAAATGCTGGATCTTTCTGAAATTTTACACAGTGATTACAGATATATTGAAGATGTGTACCTCTCCTTTTGGGGTCATTTAATAATTTCGTTTGGAAATTAGGGGCCCAAAAGGGGCCAAAAAAGCGACTTTTTTATTTGTTTCCACAATAACTTTTGTTCTTGTTGGCAAAATGCTATGAAACTTTATAGTAATGTTACTTACTTTAAAAGGAACAGTGGGGCTGATTTTGGGTGTCCCCACTTTTTTAGTTTAGAAATTAGGGGACCTAAAGGGACCAAAAAAGCGACTTTTTAGCTCACCTGACCATGTGAGCTTTTATCATCACTTGGCGTCCGTCGTCGTCGTCGTCGTCGTCTGTGGTCGTCTGTCGTCGTCTGTAAACAATTTTTCAAACGTTAACTTGTTTGACACCATAAGTCCAATTGCAACCAAACTTGGTACAGTTGTTTAGTGGCATTATGTGTACAAAAGTATTGTTCGGATTTTTGATTCGTAAAAAAAACATGGCCGCCATGGCTAAAAATAGAACATAGGGGTCAAGTTACAGTTTTTTGCAAATAACTCAAAAACAGTAACAAATATCATAATTCTGGCGGGATAAAAGTGATCAGCACCTCAAGATCTACCAGCCCAGAAATTTTCAAAAAGATCCAACAACGGATGTAGGAGTTATGGTCCTTTTCTGGATTTTTTTTTCAAAATTTTGCACTTATTTAGCCCTTTATCTTAAAAACTATACAAGATATTTCAAAAATTCAAATTGCCTATGATTAATCACATCAAGATCTATATTTCATGTAATTTGGTCAAAGCTGTAGGACCATTCCTTTTAGGAGTTATTGCCCTTAAAACGGCAAAATTTACCATTTTTCATTACTTTTCCCCTGAATTTCAAAGATTAACTTGTCTGACACCATAAGACCAACTGCATTTAAACTTGGCACACTTGTATAATAGCATATATATGCTACAATTCTATCGTTCGGATTTTAGATTCGTCAAAAAACATGGCCGCCATGGCTAAAAATAGAATATAGGGGTAACTTGTAGTTTTTTGCTAATAACTCAAAAATGGTTACAGATATCAAGATTGTGCAAGAATCAAAAATGATCAGCATATTAAGCTAAACCTGTCCTGAAATTTTGAAAAAAGATCTAACCGCTGATGTGGGAATTATTGCCCTTTTTGATTTTTTTTTCAAAATTTTGCACTTACTTAACTTGTAGTTTTTTTTGCTAATAACTCAAAAATGGTTACAGATATCAAGATTGTGCAAGAATCAAAAATGATCAGCATATTAAGCTATACCTGTCCTGAAATTTTGAAAAAAGATCTAACCGCTGATGTGGGAATTTTTGCCCTTTTTGATTTTTTTTTTTCAAAATTTTGCTCTTATTTAGCTCTTTAGCTTGAAAACAACTATACAAGATATTTCAAAAATTTAAATTGCATATGAATAAGGACAATAATATCTACAAAATATGTGTATCTGTGTAGCTCAGGTGAGCGATTCAGGCTCCTGGGAGCCTCTTGTTTTAATTGTTTCCACAATAACTATTGTTCTGGTTGACCAAATGCTATGAAACTTTACAGTAATGTTACTTACCAGAAAAGGAAGAGCATGGCTGATTTTGGGTGTAACTGCTCTTTTCGTTTAGAAATTAGGGGCCCAAAAGGGGAAAAAAGCGACTTTGTTATTTGTTTCCACAATAACTTTTGTTCTGGTTGACCAAATGAAACTTTACAGTAATGTTACGTACCATAAAAGGAGGGGTGGGGCTGATTTTTGGTGTCTCCTTTTTTTGGTTTAGAAATAAAGGGCCCTAAAGGGGCCAAAAAAGCAACTTTTTTTTTCGACAATAACTTTTGTTTTGGTGGACCAAATGCTATGAAACTTTACAGTAATGTTTCTTACGCTGAAAGGAAGGGTGGGCTGATTTTAGGTGTCCCTTCTTTTTACACCACCGCAAAAAATTTGCGGACGTATAATGGAATGATGTTGTCGTCCTCTGCGTCGTTGTCCAGAACTTTAGTGTTCCCACAATAACTTAAGTTCTAGTTATCCGATTGCTATGATATTTGACAATGATGTTCCCTACCATAAAAGGATGAATGGAATTGATTTTGGGGGCCCCCCCATTTTTTGTTTCAAAATTAGGGGCCAAAAAGGGGCCAAAAATGCTACTTTTATTTTTGTTGTCAGGATAACTTCAGTTTTAGTTATCCCATTGCTTTGTAATTTGGCAATAATGTTCCTTACCATAAAAGGATGAATGGGATTGATTTTGGGGGTCCCCCTTTTTTAGCTCACCTGGCCAAAGGCTATTGCCATCACTTGGCGTCCGCCGTCGTCGTCGTCCGTCGTCGTCGTCGTCGTCGTCGTTAACTTTTCTTCAAACTTCTCCTCTAAAACGACTGAACAGATTCAAACCAAATTTGGTCTGATAGTACCTTAGGGTATCCCCCACAGAACTGGTGTGGGGATTTTTGATTCGTCGAAAAACATGGCCGCGGTTGCTAAAAATAGACCAGGGGGGTCAGACTACTGTTTTTGGCTTGTAAATCAAAAAGTATAAGAGATAGATGAAATCTGATGCCACCCTACTGCTTCAGCATTAAAAGCTCTACAAAGTCTCCATTTGGTCCAAGTTGTCAGATGACCCCTTATAGGGGTTACAGCCCCTTAAAGGTGAAAAATAGCGTTTTTTCATGTTTTTGCCCTTTAGTATGAAAATTATTGCAGATAGAGAAAAGCTGTTGCTTGCTTAAATGTTCAGCGCATACAGCTCTACAAAAATCTCCATAGGGTTGAAGTTGTCAGTTGTGGCCCCTAAAATAACGGTTTTTCGTGTTTTTGGCCTATAGAAAGAAAACTATAGCAGATAGAGAAAAGCTGTTGCTTGATGCTTGCTTAAATGTTCAGCTCATTTAGGTGTACAAAAGTATCCATAGGATCGAAGTCGTCATATGACCCTTAATAGGGGTTACGGCCCCTAAAATAACCTTTTTCATGTTTTTGGCCTATAGAATGAAAACTATAGCAGATAGAGAAAAGCTGTTGCTTGCTTAAATGTTCAGCTCATTTAGCTCTACAAAAGTCTCCATAGGGTCGAAGTTGTCAGATGACCACTTATAGGGGTTACGGCCCCTGAAATAATGTTTTTTTTTAATGTTTTTGGCCTATGGAATGAAAATTTTGCAGATAGAGAGAAGCTGTTGCTTGCTTAAACGTTCAGCTCATTTAGCTGTACAAAAGTCTCCATAGGATCGAAGTTGTCAGATGACCCCTTATAGGGACTACGGCCCCTAAAATGATGTTTTTTTCATGTTTTTGGCCTATAGAAAGAAAACTATAGCAGATAGAGAAAAGCTGTTGCTTGCTTAAGTGTTCAGCTCATTTAGCTCTACAAAAGTCTCCATAGGGTCGAAGTTGTCAGATGACCACTTATAGGGGTTACGGCCCCTGAAATAATGTCTTTTTATGTTTTTGGCCTATGGAATGAAAATTATTGCAGATAGAGAGAAGCTGTTGCTTGCTTAAATGTTCAGCTCATTTAGGTCTACAAAAGTCTCCATAGGGTCGAAGTTGTCAGATGACCCTTAATAGGGGTAACGGCCCCTAAAATAACCTTTTTCATGTTTTTGGCCTATAGAATGAAAACTATAGCAGATAGAAAAAAGCTGTTGCTTGCTTAAATGTTCAGCGCATACAGCTCTACAAAAGTCTCCATAGGGTTGAAGTTGTCAGTTGTGGCCCCTAAAATAACGGTTTTCGTGTTTTTGGCCTATAGAATGAAAACTATAGTAGATAACGAAAAAACTGTTGCTTGCTTAAATGTTCAGCTCATTTAGCTCTACAAAATATAGGGTTGACATCAAGACCAGGTGAGCGATTTAGGCTCCTAGGAGCCTCTTGTTCCATTTTAAAATTAGGTGCCCAAAGGGGCAAAAAAAATCAAATTCCACTATAACTTTAATCCCAGTTGGCCTAATGCTGTGAAATCTGTCAAGAATGTTTCTTACAATAAAATATTGAATCTGGTGAATTTTCACACACCCCTTTTTTCCCATTATGTACTTTGGGGCCAAAAGGGGCCAAAATCGAAAGTTTTTATTTGTGGTCCGATTTAAAAATATTTTTTGCTTGTTTGTTCTTGTCAAATAGCGGATAAAAAATTAAGAATTTAATTTTGAGACCCCTTTTTCCCTCTATTATGTAATTAGGGGCCAAAATTGAATTTTTTATTATTTGTGGTACGATTTTGAACATTTTTTTGGCATGTTTTTGCGCCCCCCCCCTTTTCAACTATTACCTAATCAGGGACAAGAAGGGACCAAAATTGATACTTTTTTATTTGTGGTCCCATTTTGGAAATTTATTTTGCATGTTCTTGTTAAATAGTGGATACAAAATTGAGAAATATTTTTGTGACCCTTTTTATACGACCGCAAAAATTGCGGACGTATATAGGTATGATGCTGTCGTCATTTGCGTCGTGGTCTGCGCCTGCGTTGTCTGTTAACTTTAGTGTTCCCACAATAACTGAAGTTCTACTTATCCTATTGCTATGAAATTTGACAATGATGTTCCTTACTTTAAAAGGATGGATGCCATCATGGGATTGATTTTGGGGGACACTCCTTTTTTTGTTTAGAAACAAGTGTGGACTCTAATGCATATTGCCTAGCAAGCCGCTATGGACACAAAAAGCAAAGGTCTGCTTTAGTAACATAAAAAAGACTTTATTATTTCTAGGTCCTGCTAAGGTTTATTGTTGAATTCTATAGGTAGTCTTTGCTGTACACATACTATAAAATCGATCTAAAATTAAGCCATTTTAAGATAAACATGTTGATGAATCTTAGTCATGTAAGTGTTTATCCTAAACATTATTTGTTTTTAGATCCCGTATAAGCATGCATTGTACTATCTCCTATTTAGTTTAAAATAACTGCATCAAAGTTTGGTTATGTTAGTGGAGGAAATAGGAAACTATTGCAGATAGAGAAAAGCTGTTGCTTGTTTAAACCTTCAGCTCATCGAGCTCTACAAAAGTCTACATTGGATCAAAGATCTCACAGTCTGTTGTTCATATATACTCTTAAATCAGCTTAATGTTACAGTTTAAAAAGGTTTCAATCTTCAAATTATTCTGAGAACAAAAGCTACCAACGGGATTCTGGGAATACCGTCCGAAGAAGAAAATCAAACATATATTTTGCGCCTAGAAATTTTTACAATTTTTGTTTTATAATATTATTATTTTCAACATTTAGTTGCATTCTAAGCATGCGGAGATAAAAAAAAAATTCGTACATTGTTATTTTGACTTTTTTCTAAGTGTGACCAAAATTGAAACTGGACTCATCCTCTTGGGCCAATGCAAGACGGCAAGCAGCGACTTATGGTCATGCTGAAGACTGTTGGCTGTTTTCCATTGTGATTTTTAAAATTCCCGTTTCTTTATGTTGGTTGTGTGGCGTACAATTATTCCACATCTATTTATCGTCTACTTTAATGGTTATCATTTGTCAGATCAGCCTATGATTTTGAAGTATATAATATTATATGAAATAAGTTTAAACCCAATTGTAGATTTTTTTATGAAAATTTGCAATGTACATGTATGCCTTTAAAATTCTTACGTCTAATAGCAATAAATTATATTATAACTCAAACAGGGCCAGATCCAGAAAATGTTGAAAGGGGTTGGTCCACATAAATTCCGTTGTGGACCAAGGACGAAAAGGGGGTGGTTCCAGACAAATTTTGCAGAAAACCTACACGTTACTTGCGAAATTTTTGTCGGAAAGGAGGAAAATTCCAACCTCGGAACCCCCCCCCCTCCCGGATCCGCCATTCCTAAAATATTTTATATTGTCACCTATTCAAAGATTGTCCCTCCCTTTATGATAGAGACTAAAGCAAACTTATACACGAACGTTGCAATCCATGTTCCGCACACAGGGGCTTGGATTCTGGTCATTAATATTGACTTTAAAAAATCGCCCCCTACTCTATATTCCAAGCCCCTGTGGTTCCGCACAGTTAAAATTATTTTCTGATGTGGCGACATTGGTCTCTGTTTGGTGAATCGACAAAATTATCAAGCAATGATAACAGTTTCGAACAACCAATAACTTGTGACAAATAAGTTTATTTTTCCGGATCCCGCAATAGCTTTGTGAGAAATAGACAAAATTATTTATCCTTATTGAAATGACCTAGATCAAGACAGACGAATGACCCAATGTGGCTATTTTGTCATTTTCTAAAAATCAATAAAATGCTTGAATTGTGTATGTCTGATTGACCTAGTTTTGCATAAGCATTATTTCTGTCTGTGATAATAAACTTTATTCAATGAATTAACATTTTGCAGTCAAAAATTTATAAGAAAGTACGCTCAAACATGTGCACAACCTGATAAAGTGACTACGCCATGTACGCTACATGATCTAGTTGCTTTAAACGTACACCGCCACATAAAAGCATGAAAAACGAAGATGCTGTGTACAACTTTTTTGCAAGATTTAACTTATTTTTGGTGTCCGAATAGTATTTTTGTCCTTTAAAAGTAAATTTTCGCAATCCAAAATCAAATATCCATTACGCTTAAGCTACGCAAGATATGCTACACTGACTAAAATAAAATCCGAAGCGGAACACATAATCTACTGGTCGCGGCCATATTGTCATGATGGAAATCCGCAGATTGAGAATCCGAATATAGCCCCCGAGTGAAAAGTGAAAGTATGTACATTGCAAAGAGCTTTTGTAAATATAGAAACGACGGAAACAAACGACCTAATTTCAGTATCGCTACATATTTATTTATAATAGGTAGTGAAGGTAGTAATAATTAGGGGCCAAAAATGCTTCTTTTTTGTTTGTTCCCACAATAGCTTTTGTTTTGGTTTACCAAATGCTGTTAAATTTTACAATAATATTTCATACCATAAATGGACGGATGGGATCAATTTTTGGGGTCCCCTCTCTATTGGTTTAGAAATTAGGGGCCCAAAAGGGGCAAAAAATTTAAATATTTCATTTGTTTCCACCATAACTTTAGTCCTAGTTGGCCTATTGCTGTTAAATATGTGAAGAATGTTTTTTACAATAAAAGAATGAACCAGATGATTTTTTGCACCCCTCTTTTTCCCGTTATGTAATTAGGGGCTGAAAGAGGCCAAAATCGAAACTTTTTAATTTGTGGTCCGATTTTGAAAATTGTTTTTGCATGTTTGTTTTTGTCAAATAGCGGATACAAAATTTAGAATTTAATTTTTGTGACCCCCTTTTTTCCCATATTACGTAATAATAGGGATGAAAGGGACCAAAAATCAAAACTTTTTTACTTGTGGTCCGATTTTGAAAAAAAATTTTGCATGTTTGTTCTTGTCAAATAGCAGATACTAAATTTATTATTAATTTTTGTAACCCCCTTTTTTCCCCATTAATGTAATAAGGGGCCATAATTGAAACTTTTATTAGTGGTCTGATTTTGATCTCCTTTGGAAAAAAATAATTCCTTTTGAAATAAGAGTGGAAAGCTAAGTCCACCAAAAGCTGCATGTGTCAAAAACCTTTGTCAGTCCACCATGGCCTGCATGTGTCCAGAGCAATGGACTACCCATATTGGGCCTAAAAGGTACAGGGTTCCACATGTTGCGGTCGTATCATGCTGCGCTCAGCGAAGCTTTTTATTGCGCACTGTTTTTGCGTTTTTGAAACGAAATTATTTATATAGACAAGACTTATAATTTTCCATTTGATTTATTTGTCTGATGTTTTTGGACATCTTTGTAAAAAAATGTTTCATAGAAGATCATGAGATGTAAGATAAGTGTATGCGGCATAACCTTCAATCTGAATAAAAAAAATTTAAAATGCACAACAGAAAACATATAATCACATATATTATATTTTTTTCCTCTTGAATCAAATGCTTCTTTAAGTAAAGGGACCTTGATAGTTTAACCTTGCTAAGTTTTTTTTGTGTTAAATGGTTTAAAAGCACTCTAAAAGATTTCTTCTTGGTTTTGCCAGAGACCCTTTAAGATAAAGGGTACCTCAGTGGTTTTGCGTTCAGTTGACTAACTGTTGGACATCTATTTGTTGCTACAAATACTTCCACTCTCTGGATAATTCCCTGGTTGATTTGATATGCAGTCGTGTTGTTCAAATTCCTCCTTAGTAGTAGTACATGCTGAAGAGAAGACTGACTGGAATTGATGGTCTAGTATGTTTGCCTTGGCTGTTGGGTCAGTTTCTAAGACACCATCTTTTCTTATTGGTGCCACACTACTCTTTTCACTTTTTTGTGCTTTTTGTATCTCCAGAATCTCTTGGATAGACATTGGTATTCTTTGTCTTCATCTGGTGTTATGATCTGTTTTATGTATTTCTAGTATGATCTTCTTGATTCTCTTTGTACTGTTTGTTTTAGTGTCTTATATCGCTTGATGTCATTTGTGTGGTTGGTCTTTTTTTTCTTTTTGTAAGCTTTATTTTTCTTTCTGATAAGAGTCTTGATTTGCTGGGTTATCCAAGGGTTTTTGTCTTTTACTTTGCATGTTTTGCTTGGTATATGCGCTTTCGTGCTATCTTCTACTCCATCTTTAAATGTTTCCATACTTTGTCAATATCCAATTTCTTGTACATCTTTGAGGATCTTTTTCATATCATCTTTCATGCTTTCCCATCTTGCTTTTCTGTATAAGGGTATTTGTCTTGGTTTTTGTGTGTTGATCTATGGCTGTATATCTAGCTCGCGGTAGACAATGTCAAGGTCTGATATACTGGGCATTCACTGGTTCTTATTATGTTAGCCGTTTTTATGTTCCAATTCCAGCATGGAAAGTAAAAGTCTCCCTCAATTAAAATGTGCAGGTTATTTGATGATGCTCTTCCAACTGATATTTCAAATGCCTCGAGACTTTTTCTGTTTGATGTTTTGGGATTATAGTAGGATCAAATAAGGAGATCTTTTGTACCTTGCTGTTTTATTCTTGCCCATATGATTTCACAATTGGTGTCTATCTCTGGTACTTCTGATGCTAAGTATCTGTTATGTACTGTCTTCTAAAATATTCTTTCTGAAACTACTGAAGGGATTGCTTTGAAACTTTGCCCAAATCTATGGGATGTCCTCTACCAAAAACATGGCCGCCGTTGCTAAAAATAGAACAGGGTGTCAGACCCTTGTTTTTGGCATATAAATCAAAAAGTATTATATACATGGAAAAAAGTTAAGCACCCCCATGATTTTTTAAAATCATACATTTTCAAAACACGTTTTAACAATTGAGTAACTGATAGTCTTTGTAAATTTATATTGCAAACTTAACATGCACTGTTAAACACAATTTAACATGTTTGTAACAAACAAAAAGACATTTTTATGTACATAACACAACATGCCAAAAAAGATGGCTTTTATACATAAACATGGTATCCGAAAAGTATGGTCCCCTGAAGCTCGAAACTTTTAATTAATTGTCAAATCGCACTCGAAAAGGTAAATCATAATCAAAAGATTGATACTGTATCGTCAGAGTCAATTTCTCGTTTGTCCACCTTTAGCACGAATGACTGCTGGAATCATTATTTTTATATACCAGTTTGGCGTTTTATTTCCTAAAGAGTTATCTCCCGCTTTTCAATGCGAAATGTACTTGTAACCGTAAGCTAACATCCTCCCAGTCTAATATTGAGGATTAAAACCGACCAAACTCATGAAATTTAGAAATTATTTCAAATCATCAAAAAGCACAAAAAGTCTTGGGTGCTTAACTTTTTTCCAGGTGTATAGATAGAATCAAGAGGGTTCCAGGAGTCTGAATAGCTCACT
The DNA here is from genome assembly GCA_963971305.1 of Arcuatula senhousia. Classification (NCBI taxonomy): domain Eukaryota; kingdom Metazoa; phylum Mollusca; class Bivalvia; order Mytilida; family Mytilidae; genus Arcuatula; species Arcuatula senhousia. Next base: position 64,595,906 of record OZ020304.1, read on the forward strand.
TGGTCTTGATGTCAACCCTATGAAGACTTTTGTATAGCTAAATGAGCTAAACATTTAAGCAAGCAACAGCTTTTCTCTATCTGCAATAGTTTTCATTCTTTAAGCAAAAAAAATCACTATTTTTCACCTTTAAAGGACAATAACCCCTTAAAGGGGTAATCTGACAACTTCGACCCTAAGAAGACTTTTGTAGAGCTAAATAAGCCGAACATTTAAAAGAAAGCAACAGATTTTCTCTTTAAGCAATATCTTTTCATTCTGTAGGCCAAAAACAGTATTTTTCGTCTTAAAGGGCTGTAACCCCTATGAGGGGTCATCTGACAACTTCGACCCTATGGATATTTTTGTAGAGCTTAATGAGCTGAATATTTAAGTAAGCAACAGCTTTTCTCTATCTGCAATAGTTTACATTTTATAGGCCAGAACACTTTATTTTGCCTTTAAGGGGCTATAACCCCTATAAGGGGTCATCTGACAACTTCGACCCTATGAAGACTTTTGTAGAGCTAAATGAGCTGAACATTTAAGCAAGCAACAGCTTTTCTCTATCTGCAATAGTTTTTATTCTACACCCCAAAAACATGAAAAACACTATTTTTCACCTTCAAGGGACCGTAACCCTTACTAGAGATCATCTGACAACTTTGACCAAATGAAGACTTTTGTAGAACTTTTGATACTGAAGCAGTAGGATGGTGTCAGATTTCATCTATATCTTATATACTTTTTGATTTACAAGCCAAAAACAGTAGTTTGACCCCACTGGTCTATTTTAAGTAACGACGGCCATGTTTTTTTACGGATAAATAATGGAAACACAAGTTTGGTGCAGGACACCCTAAGGATAATTCATACCAAGTTTCATTAAATTCTGTTCAGTAAATTTAGAGGAGAAGATTTTTGAAAAATTGTTAACGGACTCCGACTACAGACGACAGACGACAACGGACGCCAAGTGATAGCTAAAAATCTGAAGCATTTTTTCTTCTTCAGCATAAAAAGCTCAATAAAATTGAAATTGTCAGATGACACTTTATAGGTGAAAAATAGTCTTTTTTTCGTGTTTTGGCCTATAGAATGAAAACTATACCAGATAGAGAAAAGTTATTGCTTGCTTAAACATTAAGCTCTACAAAAGTCTTCATTGGGTCGAGGTCGTCAGATGATCCCTTATTGGGGTTATGACCCTCTAAAGGTGTAAAAAAGCGGTTTTTCATGTTTTTTGGCCTATAGAATGAAAACTATTCCAGATAGAGAACAGTTGTTGGTTGGTTGAACCTTCAGCTCATTGAGTTTACAATAATCTCCATTGTGTCGAGGTTGTCAGATGACCTTTAAAGGGGTTATGGTCCTTGAAAGATTAAAAATAGCATTTTTTCATGTTTTTAACTATAAAATGCAAAGTATTGCAGAGGGTGAAAAGCTGTTGCTTGCTTAAACCTTCAGCAGCTCACTAAGCTCTACAGAATATCCATTTGGTCGAAGTTGTCAGATGATGACCCCTTATATGGGGTTATGGTCCTTTTAAGGTAAAAAAAAATGGTCGATAGAATGAAAACTATAGCAGATAGGGAAATCTGTTGCTTGATTAAGCCCTCAGTTTATTCAATTCTTCAAAAATATTCATTAGGCTGAAGCTGGCATATGACTCCTTATAAAAGTTATGGCCACTAATTGTCAAGTTTTGGGTTTTGTTTTGCAGATTAAAAGCATTTGGTTGCTTAAATATTTGGCTATATAAATTATGTGAGCCTCTTGTTATAACTTTAACTCTTCTGACACCATAAGTCCAATTGCAATACAACTTTGTATGGTTTTTCACTAGCATAAGGTGCTTATAACTGATGTGGGTATTTTTGATTCGTAAAAAACATGACCACTGTGGCTAAAAAGTAGATCATAGAGGTAAATTTCAGTTTTTTTTAGAAATAACTCAAAAACGGCTACAGATATGACAAACTATGACAGTAGTGAAGGTTATCAGCACCTGAAGATCTACCTGCCTAGAAATTTTGAAAAACAACCCATATAGGAGTTATAGCCCTTTTTCTTGATTTTTTATGAATTTTGCACTTATTAAGCTCAACATCTTAAAAACTATCAAAGATATTTAAGAAATTTAAAATGCATATTAGTGAGAACATCAAGATATACAACATATTCAGTAGGGTCAACGTTGTAGGACCATTCCTTCTAGAAGTTATTCCCCTTAGAATGTCAAAATTGACCATTTAAAATTACAGCATTTCCTCATTAAACCATTTACTACTCTGACACCTTATGTCCAACTTGAACCAAACTTAGTACTTTATTAGCATTAAATGTATAGAAATGATCTGGGGATTTTTGATAAGTTGTTAAACATGGAAGCTGTGGCTAAAAATAGAAATGAATACAGGGGTTAATTTCAATGTATCGATGATAACTAAAACAGTGACAGATTTTTAAATTTTGATGGAGAACAAAAGTTATAAGCACCTGATTTAAAGATCTACCTGCCCTACAATTTTGAAGTAGATCTAACAAAGGTCAACAAACTATATCGGAGTTTGTCCTTTTTCTTGAGTTTTAATGAATTTTGCACTAATTAAGTTCAAAATCATAAAAAAATATATAAGATCTTTAAGAACGTCAACTCCTCTGACACCTTTAGTCCAGTTGCAACAACTTGGTACAGTTGTTTATTTGCATAAGTGCTACAAAACTGTCATTAGAATTTTTGTTTAATAAAAAATATGGCCGCCATGGCTAACAATGGATAACATAATAAAAATATATACAAATATCACAAAAACTTGTTTTGAAAATCAAACTTATGAGAAACTGTAACACAGTGATTGCATGGCTGATCAATAAAAATAGTGACCTACCTATGAAAAACTTCTGAGCATAAGGCATTTCCTTACTATAGTTTTTTATTCCTACCCAAGATATATGAAAGACCCGTCATTGAGGTTAAAAAGCAAATATTAAAGTAAACTAAAACCTCTTAAGAATAGCAGCAGGTCAATACATGTTATTCATTCATTCAATATGGATAAAGAAATTGAGATTCTTTTACACACTGGATAACTGTTCAGTATAAGTATTTTATGTATTTCAATCATTCAATATGAATAAAGAAATATACATCTTTTTACACTTTTACACATTGGACAACTATTCACTATATGCATAGACAATTCATTCATTCAATATGGATAAAGAAATAGACATTCTTTTACACATTGGACAACTGTTCTGTTGGTCTGTTAACCATGGCTTTATACAATTAATATGGTATTCTGTAATAAAGGAACAAATCAAACCATGATATTAGAATTTCAGTTATTAGATAAAAGTAAAAACGCAGTGTTTATGCATAAATATTGTGAATTTTGCTAAATTGTAATTTTTTGGTCAAAAGTCTCATTTCCGATGAGTAGAATAAACATATTAGCCAATAATCTAAACCTTATAAAAAAAAATGTAAGAAAAATCCACATAAAGAAAGTATTTTACCCTAACTTCCCTAATCACGAGGTCAGATCGGAAAGTAAAGAGGCTGTTGTATTATGCTTTTTTTCGCGTATCAAAGTTGTATTATGCTAAATTATAATCTTTAACTAAAAGGTCAGGAATTAGAACGTAATTTTAATAATAATCTAGATGTTGAGACCTGTTATTGCTGATATTTAAGAATCAAAGACTTTAAGGTAAGTTCTGAGATGCCTATTCGAAGAAAAAATCTTTCCGGAAAGTGGACAATTTTCCCAAATAAGCCTGGAACTGATGAGTAATGAGTGATTCGTGTCAAAGAACCAGTACCCCTATTTTCAAACAGCAAATTCTAGCCCAAGTTCGGCCAATAATGCTTATTCTTGCATATAAGCAGCGCTTATAGGCGTTATTAAGAAAAAACACACATCATGTATCGCATCTGGAAAGTAAAGTAGTTCAAATTAGATTGTTTAACGACATTTTCTATTATAAGCCAACTTTGCATAAGTTATGTTTTGCTAAGACTATTGTGAGTATATTATGCTTCATTATTGTAATATACAAACAGAATATTACATGGGTGAATCATTGATATTGTAATGATTTGGGGTTAAACTACTCGATAAATAGAAGAAACACAGCTGCTTTAGTTCACAAATATATAACACCATTCCAAAATTATGCACCAGATCAAATTTTTTAAAAAAAAGTACACATCTAACTTCTGTCGCCAAAATTGTGAAATAATTCATGAAAAGCGATAGAAACGTCAAATGGTATTGTATATAATAAAGGTAATAATCAAAATACCGAAGTTTGAGGTCCAAGAGAAAAGACAAAACAAGGAAGGAATACCCCCAAAAAAGTTGAAGATCTCAATAGTCCTGAATTGGTATAGACATTTCAAAAGAAATAGTTTAAACCAGGTATTACCGCTTCAAATCTCCCTTTTAACGATATATGTAGATAACCAGTATTGTAAGGGACGCGCAAAAGAATTGGCGGACATGGAAGACAACACATACATTTCACTGTAGTTATTTAGTGTAAACTTGTATAATTTATCTCTTCAATATTTATTGTTACAAGATTTATGAGCACTTCTTCTGGCGCCTTTGAAACGATGTCAGCTAGAAGGAACCCTTCCCACACACTTGGCAGATATATCTTGGCTCCCCGTTTCTTTTTAGTCCATTTGAGATATTGCCATCACTTGGCGTCCGTCGTCGTCGTCTGTCTGCGTATGTCGTCCGTAAACAATTTTATAAAAATCGTCTCCTCTGAAACTACTGATCAAAATTTAATGATCCTTAAGATGGCCTGCACCAAACGTGTTTCGATTTTTGATTCGTCAAAAAAACATGGCTGCCGTTACTAAAAATAGACCAGGGGTCAGACTTCTGTCTTTGATCTGTAAATCAAAAACTATAAGAGATAGTTGAAATCTGATGCCACCCTACTGCTTCAGCATCAAAAGTCCTACAAAAGTCTCCATTGGGCCGCAGTTGTCAGATGATCCCTTAAGGGGTTACAGCCCCTTAAAGATGATAAATAGCGTATTTTCATGTCTTTGGTTTATAGAATGAAAACTATTGCAGATAGAGAAAAGCTGTTGCTTGCTTTAATGTTCAGCTCATTTAGCTCTACAAAAGCATTCATAGAGTTGAAGTTGTCAAATAACCCCTTATAGGGAATACAGCCCCTAAATTAACAAGTTTTCATGTCTTTGGCTTATATAATGAAAACTATAGCAGATAAAGAAAAGTGGTTGCTTGCTTAAATGTTTAGTTCATTAAGCTATTAACAAAAGTCTCTATAACGTCAAAGTTGAAAAACCTCTACCGCATACATCGCAAATATGAGTTGGCTTTTCTGTGTGGCGTTTAACATGAAATTTTAGTGTCCCCTTTGACCGCAGTACCTTATGACATCTATCACATTTATGTCCGGGGTGTTTATGAGTACCTTATGCCATCTATCACATTTATGTCCGGGGAGTTTATGGGCATCAGCTTTATGCTTTGCTAACTGGTGCTTTCTAGCAAAATATATACTACATGCCTGGCAAGAGTGTTGCAGCTCCTTTGGAAGCTGCTTTTGTGTTTGAAACCCCCACAAATCAATCCAGTAACATTTTAAAATTTGGTTTGCGCATTTATCTGCATCATATCACAATGAATTTCATGAAAATTAATTGATAGGTGCGGATAAGAAGGGGGTTACCCTCCTTGTCATCTAATAGTTCAATTTAAGTCTATATTTGCAAAGGGAAACCAAGAGTAAATCCAATCAAATTCTTATCAAATAGGAAGTGTAGTAGATCTATGTCACTAAGATTGTGTTAAAGTTTCATAAAGACGAGTAAGCTGGCAACCGGTTCCCTTCTGTTCAGATAAGGGTTTTCCTTCAGATACTAGCGGGACATGGACAGACATCCCACTACATTTCACGCAAGGGTATAACCATTCGCATTAAACTTTGCTGTAACGTAAAATATTTTATTTGTTCATTTTAATTTATATGGAATAAATGTCTTATTAACGTCAAAATTGAGCCGAGGAATAATAATTTTGTATTGGTTTTCTACTGCATACATTTTGAGCTTTTTTTTGCATTACACATACGATGTCTAAAGCATAACGGCATAACTTTATGTTAGTTAACAAAAGCAAAATACAACAATATTGGTCTTATCAATGAAGTTAAAGCTTTATTTACGTAAACATAATGTTTTACTTGAAATGTATCACTCAAGCAATACATACCATATGGTAAAAGTTAAGAATATAGTATACATGCCTATTTAACTCTGAAAACAGACTTACTTGGATCATTTTGAACGATCTTAGTCGGTTGTTGAAAACTGTGACGCGTTTCAACAAATTACCAGTGACGGTACAATTTCAAATAAGTATAGGTATCATACCATAATATCTCTTTCTTACAATGGGCCAAATGATAATTGGATAAGTTTAAGCATTTGTGAGTTTATAACGGTTTAATAAAGTTGTCGTGTAAAAGATAGCATAATTCATGCGTATCATCAACTAAACTTAACCGGAAGTCGTAGAATTGAGCTTAATACAACAACCTCTTTACTTTCCGATCTGACCCCGTGCTAATGGTGAACTAAAAGGTTCAGTTTTTGCCAGTATGTAAATTTAAAGCTTCATGTCATTATTGCATTTCGTGATCGCAAAATCAAAATACAAATACCAAAACGGGTATAAAACGGTATAAAACGTTTAATTTGGTTATGCTGTATATCGATATTTAAAGGAGTAACCACTCATCAGCACCATTTAAATCAAAACATTGGAAGGTCAAAAAACCAAAAAAAAAGTATTGAAGGAAAAGTACTCAAAGCCAAAAGGTTCGAAAAGGGAAGCCAAATCTAGCACCGAGGATATCGACCATAGTGTGAAATGCTCAAATATGCAGTGCATAAAACAACTACAGTGTCCTTATTTACTTCCTACTACGTGTACTAACCATGACCACATGGTAAAATCCACAGTCTTTCATTCACTGCAAAATCGTCAAGGCATATTGGGCATCTATCATACTTATGGCCTGAAAATGTGAAAAGAAACATATCATAATATAAAACAAGTGCTGCGTGTAGCCCACTAGTATTTTTGTAAGAAATGTATGTTTACGTATAGAAGCAGTTTTTACAGGTTCTCACTTCAGTGTTTCTACATGTATCTCTATAATTTCTGAAATAATAAAATTTAAACTCCGTAAGCGGAAAATCAATTTTGATTGATTTTGTGTTTGCCATAATAGTTACACATCTTTTACTTTTTTACAGATAAACCGATCTATATACCTTTCTTGAATTTGACTGCACTAATTGTTGGTTTATGTGATTTTTTCTTTCTCTTTGTTGATGATGATTGCACTATAGGTCCAGGATTCCTTCTTATCCTTGGGTCATTGTTCCTCAGTCGCCTACTTTTACACTGCAAAATAGGGAAATACATAATATGCATTTTAGTGAATATGCCTAAAAAAAAATACAGCCACTAGATTAAACACAAAAACTGGTATATTTAAAAGAATCTTTGATTTAGTTATACTGCTTCTATGTTTTGGTCGCAATCAATTCTAGTCCTCATATATAACATCATCTTTATTTCATTGTAAGCCTGAAACTTATTGGGCAGCATTGCTTTCATATCATTCTTAGCCTGGAACTTATTTGGCAGCATTGCTTTCATATCATTCTTAGCCTGGAACTTATTGGGCAGCATTGCTTTCATATCATTCTTAGCCTGAAACTTATCGGGCAGCATTGCTTTCATATCATTCTTATTAGCCTGGAACTTATTGGATAGCATTGCTTTCATATCATTCTTAGCCTGAAACTTATTGGGCAGCATTGCTTTGATATCATTCTTAGCCTGGAACTTATTGGATAGCATTGCTTTCATATCATTCTTAGCCTGGAACTTATTGGATAGCATTGCTTTCATATCATTCTTAGCCTGGACTTTATTGTGCAGCATTGCATTCATATCATTCTTAGCCTGGAACTTATTGGATAGCATTGCTTTCATATCATTTTTAGCCTGAAACTTATCGGGCAGCATTGCTTTCATATCATTCTTAGCCTGGAACTTATTGTGCAGCATTGCTTTCATATCATTCTTAGCCTGGAACTTATTGGGCAGCATTGCTTTCATATCATTCTTAGCCTGGACTTTATTGGGCAGCATTGCTTTCATATCATTCTTAGCCTGGAACGTATTGGATAGTATTGCTTTCATATCATTCTTAGCCTGGACTTTATTGTGCAGCATTGCTTTCATATCATTCTTAGCCTGGAACTTATTGGGCAGCATTGCTTTCATAACATTATAAGCCTGATAATTATTAGATTGCATTGCTTTCATATTCATTTTATCAATTTATTAAGCCTGGTACTTATTGTACAGGAATGTTTATATTAGTATTCGTATGAGCAGACATAATTGCTCTTGCCAGAAAACTTATAAAATATGGTATTTACATTGCATGTAGTATTCTACCTTTCCTTTTAACAGAAGTGTCAAAAAGATTGAGTTCCAGAAGTTCTTTTGTAAAGATTTTATTGAACGTATCACTGTTACTAGAACAAGCAAATACCAGTTCAAATTTAAAATTAAAAATTACCATTGTTTTAAGGCAAAAGGAAATAAGAATGCAAATAAATATTAGCGAATAAACTGTAACCAGTATCCAGAAAGCAATGCCATGGCTTTCTTCATCATCCTTTATCTCAACAAAAACTCTAAAAAAAAAAGAATAGTCAATACATTTCTGTTAGCAAAGTGAATGAAGCACTAGACGTGTTTTTTACTAAAGGTTCAATATTCTTTGTGTCATCTATGGCACCAGGAAGATGCCTTTTGTTTATTGTTTTATGGCTTATATTCACTTTAAGAACATTAACAATGTGTGCAATTGCCCAATCTTTTGTTTTTAACGTTTGAAAACACATCTATTTTAAAAACGTATTGCTCTTATCTTTGAACAGTTCATGTGCTTAATATCTTCCAACAATAAGATCTATTTTTACAGTATTCAGAAAAAGCAAAATGTGGATTTATGCGTCAAATATACTTAATTGCTGGGCAGCAGTACGAGCTTCATGTTATAATATTATTAATTTATATTTTTTACTTGATTTGATTAGTTGAATCATACCAGGTGACCTGGTGATATTTTTTGATATTGACTTGTGTCACGTGCAAAAAATTGATATTGCACGGTCACGTGTTTCATTCGAATATGGGTTCGTTTCATTCCCCGACCGAGAAGACACCCCAAAGGCATACCAGCAGAAATTTTAAGTAAACATATGCAAATAACGACTCTCAAATGAGAATTTCAGCAGAGACGACTGAATTCCCAAGCAACGATTTGTTCATTTTTTGATTGGGAATTGTAGATTGAAATTGAACAACTCTTGGAATGGGAATTCAGTCTCATCAACAAAATAAAGAACATGTCAGTTAATTGTCTTTCCCTAAAATGCTACCAAAGTCATTGAAAGTTCACTAGTGGATGGACTAGAAATTTAAAGGTTAGTTCTTCCATCTTTATACTACCCACACAAAACTAATAATCTTTTTTGAAATGCTAGGTTTTCAGTATGAGAAAATCACTACTTGCAGATCACAATAATACTCATGTAAAGCACTTTTTAATCGCCAAGAATGTTGAATGTTGAATTAATAATATAACAAATATAGCCTTCAACCACGGTCGATACGAAAAATATCGACCTGAGATATGCATATCGACCTCCAACTGCGTTGTCGGGTCGATATGCCTCAGGTCGATATTTTCTCGTATCGACCTACTAAAAGGCTATATTTGTATAATATTGCGGACGTATACTGGTACAATTTATGTAAAATAAAAAAAGAATTATATATTCTTAACTACCATCTCAAATATGATATTACTAACTTACTTTGTGTTTTGTCTTATGTCATAATGTGACAGGGAAAGACCCGAATTGAAACCAACAAACACAGAGGGAATAGCGACAGCCCTTGTCTGGGGACCTGAATTATGAACAAAATCGTTAGTTCCTTTAATGGATTTTTTTAATGGCATTTTGTTGAATATATACTATTAAATGTAAGACTGTGGTGTGCAGCATCTATAGCATAAGGACTCGATGTACCAGTTAACATTATATTTAACTAAAATGAAATTTACCGGATCAAGATTCTTTCTAAACATGTATTGTCTCTATTTGTGCTCTAGTTCTTAAGATGTAAGTCTGGCAGAAAAGTTAATAACGTTGAAGGAGAACAGTAAAGTTGAAGAGAATTGAGGGCCTTGATTAAGTTCCGATTAAATATACTAACAATGTGCAATGCTATCATAGGAGAAAATAATAAAATATGTTATTGTATTCGGCAACTTCTGTCAATAATGTACTATAAAATTCATTTTACAAAATATGTAACTATTGCGAGACAGTCTTTAATATTTTAATAGATTTGTTTTAAAAACTAACATTGAAACACTGCGAGTCACAGCTCACTAAACCCCCAAAAATTAATCAACTCAAATTTTAAAATTGGAGGTGCACATTGACATATGGATAAATTTTAGATTGAAAGAAAATCCATCAAGGCGTAAAGGAGGATAGCGGATACACAAAGTGTGACGGATGAAAGTAACTACCAATACATACCTGTCGCTTAAGTATTTGGAAATGACTAAGAATCGCAAACACGAAACATCACTTTATATTGTATTATGTACATCGGAAGAGATAAATCTCTCTTGAATGATATAAAAGCAACCAAATTCATAATGCATAGTTTGTTGTACTTAAATCATGTAAATGATCACCTCTTTATCCCTATTATGTCTCTCAACCGGGTTGTGTTTTGTATTACCGGACTCTGGGATCGCAATGGAAGAGGGAGGTTTGGCGCCATCCAGGGGTTTTTGGGAAGGTGCTGAAATGAACTTTAATTCAGAGATAAGTGGACAATCTATATGAATGATTATCTCTTCTTAATGAATGATACCCAAGAGCAATGAAATTTATTCATGAACATGTCCATATGATGCAATTGCTTCATGCAAATTTTCATCAAAGTCCATGCAGCTGTTTAGGACGTATGCATATATAGATATACAGAAGGACAAATCAGACAGGCATGTTCACGCAAACTTTTCAGGGACATAGTAAACTAAATCTTACCATTCATTCCGCCCATTTGTACTAAGGAATCACCACCTTTTACATTATTGTGAACAATTACTGCTTTATATGACATATTCTGTGCTGCTAAAACCTACAAAAAATACTGCATTTCTATCAAACAATTTAGATAGGAAAGTAGGTTTCAAAGACATGAACTAAGATTGATTTTGCATCATCCTCCTAAAGCGAAGGTAAAAAACACAAAGCCACAAACTTGTAGTGGCTTAAATGACGACACACTGATTTTCTCATTGAATATCAGAGCTATAGCGATCAAAAAGTCCATGAAATAACGACGATAATAGGTCAAGACAGAATAAGAACCACAATGTCCTGGTGTTATACAATGTATATTGATACAAGGATTTCAAAAGAATAAGGTTCGATGACGACAAAAATTCGCCTTGCTGAATGTAGTCAAACAAACGATCTTACATAGTTTTTAGAGGAAAACTAGATTTTCTTTTTTGTGCAGTTTTAATTCTTACATACAAATATTTTGTGGAATTTTTCAAATTGCTAGCCATTATTTTCCCATACAAGTAATTATGTTAAGCAATGGTACTTTACCATGTTTACGAATTTACAGCCTCTTCGTTCTATTATTGCTATGAATATTTCGCTATTGTTCGTAGCTGGTGGTTTGGCTGGACTATAGCTTGTGCATGAGTTGTTTAATGGTTGTATATATACCAACTTTCCCTGTCAAATAAAAATACGAGCGTTTATAACAATTATTAAGTCATAAAATGTACTTGCTTTGAAAAACCGTTGGTCAAAGCCTTAGAGGAACATATAGATCACATAAGTTATGAAAGAATTCTTGACAGAAACTGAAATTCAAGAAAAAATTAAAAATAAAGTAATAAAAGAAACTGAAATTCTTACAAATTAAGTTTTGCCTGTCTAGTAACAAATATGTGAAGTAGTAACAAATTGATCAGATCCTGGCATAAAATTGCTTTTATTAAACCACAAATGCGAAATCATGACCTATACCAATTAGTGCCATGCAGGTAATTATGTTTGCTTATGCCATGCAAGATGCAACTTTAGCAGTTACAGGAAAATTTAATCCAAACGAATCACTTTTTACCTGAAGCAGGAAGGTTAAGTCCGACCTACGATTTACCTTTTCGAAAAACAGGAAGACCTATAAATACCATAAACAGGAAGATTTAGTATAAAAAGCAGAAGTACCAATGAGGCATCCGAATGTAAAAGTCGAAAGGGCAGAGACAAAACCAGTAAACACAAACAAGGACAGGACAAAAAACAGACAAGATATAAAACACGGAAACGCAATAACTACTGAAGATCAAAAAATAACAACGCGAACTCTAGTCTTTAACAGAGTGAACTCAGATGCTCCGGATGAGATATTCCTGATTCCTATATTTATAGAGGTTTGTCGTCGATAAGGACTAAACATCAGACATACATAAACTAGTATATCATTGCGATGTAGTCAAATCCACGACATACCTTTATAAAAGAAGGAATCAGGAATACCTAAGACATACTTGAAACATTCCTTTAAACAAATATCAGAAAGACTCAATCCAGGCCTTCCAGAAGCTAGAAGATCTAGAGGACCAAACCTTCTACAAACCTTATACCAGAAGTTCGAAGATTTAGTCCAAATCTATGACATACCTCTATACCATAAGCAGTAAGATTAAGTCAAAATCGACGACATCTTTTATAGATGAAGGAATCAGTAATACTTCATCGAAACATAACACATACTTTAAGACCAGATACAGTAGGACATAGTCCAAACCTTTATATCAGACAGAGGAAAATCTGGACAAAATCTACGTTAAGCAGGAAAATTAAGTCCAAACCTTGGACAAACCTTAATATAAGTAGAGAAATTAAGTTGAAAACTACGGCATAACTTTTTACCAGAAACTGCAAAATTTAGTTAAAAATACGCCATACCTTTATACCAGAAGCTGGAAGATCTGGACCAAATGCTGGACTTCGGTCGTCATATGTCAACTTGGATCCATCTTCGTGATGCTAGGAACATAGAAAAATATCGAAAATTAAATGTTCTTATCATTGAAAGAAGCAAAGAAGCACCAATGGGGCATTCGAGTGTCAAAAGTCCGAAAGGGCAAGAAAGGCTTTCACTTTTATATATATATATTGATGATGTCCTCTGTAAACAATGCTTTGTTCTTGGATTTTCATCTTAAATTTGACCAGGGTGGTCATCTCAGTACAAAATTGGCATTATTAAAAGTTCCTTACCTGGAAAGCACCATTAACATATCTACTTCACCTGATTACGGTGTATATATTTTACAATTTATTCGATATGTCAGGGCTTGAATACATTTTTAAGATTTTTTTATACGACACTGCTGTCTCCGAGACCGACTAGCAGACCAAGGTGATGTGAAAATACGTCTCATACGGTCCCTTAAGAATTTTTCCTTCATTATCAGCCACTGGAGGAAAAACAATATTATGTTAAATGTAATGGTTAGTGATTGGTTTGATTAGTGCTTGGCTGATTGTTTTGATTAGTGCTTGGCTGATTGTTGTGATGAGATGATCACCTCAGTATCCCTCCCTGTTATATCTTCACAACCATGTTGTGTTTTGTGTTATTACCGGACCTTAGGATTGGAATGGTGGAGGGAGGTTTGGGACATCTTAAGGTTAATGAGGACAGGTGTCATGTGACCAAGCTCATCTAAATATGCAAAGAAAATGCTAGAATATCAATAAATACATAACAAAAATATTAAATGAGTTAATCGAAAAAAATGTTTAACATATAATAATACTTTTTAGACAGAAAAATGACTATTAACTTAATGAATCATTGTTTTGAAAATATCAAGGGAGATAATCCATGTAAAATATGACCGTCAAAATATAAAGCATTCTACAGGCAGATTCAAAACGAAGTTGATGACCCCCTATTTTCTTACTCTTTTTATCAAAGTTTGCTTAATAATATTAAATCTGATCAAATGAAATCAAATTTGTAATGTAAGATTTTTTATTGAGCAGTGATTTTATGCATCTTATATGTCCTTTCCTTTAATAGCCATTGTAATTTAGTCAAACTTTGAACCCTTATATGGGAAAAACAAGCCGAGTGACCTCTTTTTATTTGAGTTTTATATGAAAGATATTAACATTATAAGATATTTAAGGCAATAAAATTGGATTTTTAATGAGCAGATATTTTCAGAGTTAGGTGTTCTCATTAACCTTTAAACCGTAACCCACTATTTCTTTTGAAATGCCTGTACCAAGTAAGGACCGTTGTGATCTTCAATGTTTCTGGTATCTCTTCCCTGTATTGTCATTTTTCTAGGATATTGACATTGATCCTCCAAGTTCAGTACTTTTGTTATGACCATACATGTCTATGAATATGATTAAACGAATAAAACAGGTTAAGCATTAATTTTACTTTATTTGCGAAAGATGGCAAATCATTTACTAGTATTTTATATTTAAAGCAGACATCAATAATAACTTTGGGCTTTAGAAATTATTTAAGCTGGCAAGATAAAATCTAGACTTTAAGAAAATGCATTTGACAGAGAAGATAATGGTACAGCAGTGCATTTTCTACTAAATGAAACGATCACTTTTTTACTTGGCCATTGACATAGACTTACCACTATTACTTCTGACAAAGATGACTGTATCACAAACATCAGGGTATACAAGGAAAAGTAAAAATACACCATTGTCTTTAGACTTGCTGCATATAAACTGATAGGATGAAATTGTAGATAAGACTGAAAATAAGAGGTAAATCGTAGTCGCTTAATATGTATGTTTCGGATTATATATGAGTTTATTTGTACCATACGAATATGGTCATGGCCTTATAGGTATACTGATAACACTTGCATTCTTCTATTTGGAATCTATTACACAGTTGTGAATCCATCAACTATTCAAGTTGTCTGCGCCAATAATTACTTGAATAATAACTTGTCCTAGTATTGCATTTATGTATTTCCAGAAATAACTTCCGCGTAAAAATTGAGATGTATCTTTCAATTCTAAATTCTAAATTGTTATATATCCTTGTTTTTCTTTGTCCTTTTATCTATATTTTCATTTTCTTGTCATTTTATCGGTATTTACATTTCCTTTGCCAATTTATCTGTGTATTTTCATTCTATGTCAAAGAGAGAGTTTTTCAGACACACGCTCAACATTTTGGTTCAATTTTGTATGAAAAGTCAAAAGTATGAGCCCAGTCATACACAGGCAATTTGCCTTAACGTTAACATTTATGTATGTTAACATTAATGTAACATTAATTTAACATTAAATTAACGTTAGCTTAGCGTAATTTTCCTGTTGAATTATGTGACGTCAAATGTTAAACTTTAACATGAAATTAACAATCGAAGCTCGATTAACACTAATTAAACGTTAATTTTTAACGTTAAATTAACATTAACCAAAATTGCCCGTGTAAAAGGCATAATATATGTAAGTTTCATTTTATTTTGAGATTCCCTCAGAAAATTACTTGCGACATTGCAGTTTTCCAAAAAAAAGAATGAAACAAACGATCAACAAAAACAAACAGAACATTCTCTACTCAAACTTACTTTCTTATGTTACCTAAAGATAACTAAAGCGGACATCCAACTAATATGCTCGCATTTCGAAATCCCAAGTTCAATGAAAACCACACTTTAGAACGTTGTATAATTTTAAAACTTGATTTTAGAAATAGTAAACAAACCTGTAATATCTTCACACACCATGCATCAAAAGATATATTATATAAACTATGCATTGCTTTTTAGACTAATATGAATATTTAATATTTCAGGTATCAGACTGTGACCGAGGCGTTTAAGGCCTAGTTCATGTTCACACTGAATAAAATGGCTGATATATTTTAGTGTTTTTTTTCTGTCTTTCTGTACTCTAATTTATCTGTGGTCTAAATAGATGTTCAGACAGTATTGTTTGTATGGAAATTCGTCTTCATGTTGCCGAAAAGTCTTTACAATAAGACATTTAGTATAACTAAGGGCCTTTAATTGCCTCTTTAGATATTTTACTAGTGTTCAGAACACAGTTTTAAAAATATATCTTCTAATAAAATTATTTATGGATGTCCATCTCTCAATTGATACCAATGACAATGAAGACTTTATACAAAGTTATCTTGAATTTTTTTTTAGCTGACGCAAAAGTCATTGTGAGCTATTGCCATTATTGGCGCCCGTCGTCTTCTGTCGTCGTAGTCGCCGTCGTTTCTTAACATTTTTTTTCAAAAATCTTCTCTTCTGAAACTACTGAACAAAATTCAATCAAACTTAATATGATTCATCCTTAGGGTCATCCTGCACAAATGTTTGTTGCAATTTTTGATCCTTCAAAAAACCACTGTAGCTTAAAATAGACCAGGGGAGTCTAACTACAGTTTTTGGCATGTAAATCAAAAAGTATAAGAGCTAGAGAAAATCCGGTGCAACTTTTCCTCTTCAACACCAAAAACTCTACCATAGTTTCCATTGAGTTGAAGTTGTCAGATGACTCCTTATAGGGGTTATGGCCCTTTGAAGGTAAAAATGGCGTTTTTCATGTTTTTTGCCTATAGAATGAAAACTACTGCAGCTAGAGAAAACTATTGCTTGCTTAGACCTTCAGCTCATTCGGCTTTGCAGTCAAAAATGCCAGATGACACCCTTATACGAGTTATGGCCCTTTATTGGTGAAAAATAGTGTTTTTTCATGTATGAAAACTTTTGCAGAATGCTGATGTTTGCTTAACCTTTATTTGGAGTTTTAATTCCCCGAGGTTAGCCCGCTCCGGCATCAACACTTTTGTGGCGAAGAACACTTCAAAGCTTTAAAATATTCGTTTAAATTTCAACTTTTGTACATCCTAAGGTTCTGCCTACCCCTTACATAGGTTGATCTAAGTCATATTAAGTTTCCAAGTTGGATATTGTTGGTTTCATTGTTCTATGCTCTTCATAATCATATATATATAATGTTTGGCTTTTCAGTATTTTGGGTAGTGCACCTCTGATAAGCCTTGAATATACGAAACGCGCATCTGGTGTAGCAAAATTCATTGTCTGGAACTTTGTTGTAATTTTTATTTCAGCTTAATGGGCTCCAAAAAAATCTCCATTGGATGGAAGATGCCAGATGACCCCTTAAAAGGGACAATGGCCCTTAAAAGGTCAAAACAGCGTATTTTAATGATTTTGGTCTTTAGAAAGAAAACTATTGCAAAAAAAAGAAAAAGAAAAAACCTACTGCTCATTGACCTCTAAAAAAGTTTTAATTGTTTGGAAGTTGTCAGATGATCCTTTTAGTGATATGCGCTCAAAGAAAAGACCCTTATAGCTTAAGGACTAGGTGAAGGTTTTTAGGCTCCTTAGAGACTCTTGTCTTTGTTAATTTTCACTTTTGTGTAGCTGCATTTGTCCACTCAGGCTATTAAAGCTTGCGTAACGCAATAGTTGTTATTGTAGGACATGATGAAAATATTATGATTTTTTTTATGGAGTGCCATGCAGAACACAACAAGGAAGACACACCAGAAGAATCACAGATCCCGATGGTCCAATTGATGATGGAACAGGCAAGAAATTGTTAGTTTAACCAGGCTTTAACACATAATTATATTGCTTCTTGGTTGTTGCTCTTGCTCAAGGAATGTTGTGAAGTACAAACATGGGACTTTTTACTCTAAGATGGGTATAAACATCGAAAACGATTGACATGTCTAGCAAAACAAAAGCAGATGTTATCGTCCTTTCTCCTGATTCTGGCAGTCGTTAATTTATAACAATAATGCCCTTCAAACACTTGGTAATAATTCAGCTAGTTTAAAACTACAAAACTGTGGGCCGTAGTTCTCTGCACCTCCACCAAACATCAGATCAACTTTAAAATAGAAGTAGCACTCCTACGACCAAATTGTTTTTTTTTGTATTTTCTAATTCTCCTAGATGTTTAGTGATTTTTTTTCAACATTTTTGAAGAATCTTTTTATATATTGTAAATATGCACTACTTTTTTCGTATTTTTCTAGCCATTGAATACCGAGGTTGATAAATTATATCCACTACTTCTATTCAAGTTTTAAATAGAATTGCTACGAAAAACATTTTTTTCTATTTTGACCTGCAGTGGAGGAAATGAACATATGCGTAAGGCAAGCCGTTTTACTATTTATTCTAACTTCAAGATATCTAATAAAATATATAAGACATTTTATATAGTTTATAAGATATCTTATGTATTTTATAAGATATCTTATATAATTTACAAGATACCTCATACAAATTTCTTTATACTTTATGAGATATCTTATATTCTTTATAAGATATCTTCTTGAGTTTATAAAATATCTTATAAAAACTGGATTATATGAGATATCTTATATATTATGAGATATCCTGAAGTGAGAAAAAATGTTAAAACGGCTTGTCATATATATGCGGGTATCATTTATACAAAATGCAGACAAAATATATAAAAACTTTTAATATCACAGAAACTAGTATTCATGATGAGCATATAAAAATCACATCTCATTTTTGTCTTTTATAAGGCTGGTTTCAATATTAAAGATTGTCGAGATATTACTTTTCATTGTCTAAAGATCAATAAAAATAGTGATTTACCTACACATACCATAAAATATTTGGCATTTTATGCCTGATTTCTTGGATTCTATCACATCAAAACTACAATACAAGCATGGAAGACTTTGACTCGTGTTAGAATAGAGAAACTATATAATTCAATTACTATCTTTTGGCAATGGTAAAATAGTCAGTATAGGTAATATAAATTCACTCATTTAAAATGGATAAAGAAATAGACATTCTTTTACACACTGGACAGCTGTTCTGTTTCTCCGTTAACCATGGTTTTATACAGTTAATATGGTATTCTGAAATAAAGGGGGAGAGTTAATAGAACAAATCACAGATATTTATAGAAAACAAACTAAAATTGGTTTCAAAATTATTTTTTTCTAAAATCAAATAAAAACAAAAGCGTAACGTTTAAGCTAGGCATCTACATATCAAAAAGATATAAATATGGGGTAAAAATTTGAAAACTTCACTAAATTGTTGATTTTTTTTTCAAAGGTCAAATATCAAATAACCCGTTTAAATAGTTTAAGAATAAGAATTTTTAAATTAAAAAATTGTGGTAGTTACATAAACTGGTTTTGTTGCTATCATTATGTAAATTTACTGTCATTAAGAAAATGCCACCCTTGAATTGGCTACAAAAGCTTTATCTGCTAACTTTAATAGTGCGTATAACTACTACAAAAGACTTCATACTAACCATGTTCACAGGGTAAAATCCATAACTTATCATTCTCTGCAAAGTCTTCAAGACATATTGGACATGTATCATATCTATGGTCTGGAAATGAGAAAGTAAAAAGAATATTTAGTTTAAACATATTTATTTATCCTGGGATGATGCTTGTGTGAATGTCTCTTTACTCAACAGTTTGCTAGTATGACCTTTGCAGCGGCCCCAATTGAGCTACTCTTATCGAACTCTAAAAAGGGTCTTAAAGGTACATGTGGTATTGCTCTCCACATACAAGGGACAACCTTTTTTCCTCAAGACCATCATCGCAAATGTTGTCAAGAGAGAGTAGGAAAATTGGTTCATGAAATTTTCACCCTGGACGATGATCGAACCACAAAAGAAAATTTCAAAGTAATGTGAGATAAGTGTTGATTGTTGCCTGATAATAATATTTGAAGAATTTTTTTCAAATAGTAGCAGTTTTTACACGTTCAAACTTCTATGTTTTTATGTCATTGGTATATCGAACTCATGAAAACAAAACCATCAGTATTGAAACCTTTTTACGTTCAAGCCCATTATTGTTAAATAATTATTGTGTATTTGCCAAAATAGTAGCATATCTTGCACTTTTTTACGATGATACCATGAAGATACCTTTCTTAAATTTTTCTGCTCTAATTGTTGGTTTATGTGATTTGTCCTTGCCCATACAGCACGTTGATGAAGGTTGCACTGTAGCTATCCGATTCCTTCTTAACCTCGTGTTCCTGTTCCTCGGTCGTCTGTTTACCAGGCAGGTACGGTCATATAAATCTTTACACTGCAACATGAAACATTACACAATAATCGTTGCAATCCTCAATTTCTTCGGTATGTCTTCCTCGTGTTGTTTTTGAAATTTGAGTTTTATCCCCCGAGATCGTTTTCTTTTATTTGAAAATTTATGGCTTGAGAAAGACCAAAAGACAACAACAGTAAATGCTTTTATTATTTGTTGATCTTTAAAGATCCTTTGAGTTAGGGATGAATTTTTGTGTCAATTCTAGTACATCTATATAACATTGTTGTCATATTGTTTTGGTATGACATTCCACGCATGAAACTGAATTTATATGAATGAATGCATAAGTATTCTTGTAAGCAGGCATATTTGTATTGAAAACATTATTATCATTTCTCCGGATTCTTTTAGGCAGTGTTATTATATAATGGTTTATTTGTAACCCTTTTTAGTGCAAATATTTCAGTATTCTTAATATACGTTGTACGAATTATAAAATAACGGTCCTTACGTGTGCTTTAAAACAACAGCAAATAAGAACGACGATAAATGTCAGAGGAGAGGTCAGTAGCAGCACCCAGAAAAAGCTTGTATGTTCTTTGTCTTCCGATTCATCACTTTCTATCTCAACATACACTCTAAAACAGAAAAGTCCATCAATTGCTTTTGTTTAGTGAATAAAGTGCTGGCAGAGAGACGTACTTTTATCTGCAAATTTTACTCACCTTCGTGTTGTCTACTTTTTGCAAAGATTTTGTTTGGACCCTTTGAAAAATCATTATATGATGTGGCTCTTACCCTTAAAAGCATGAACCTAAATCTTGTTACTGCTAATAAAGAATTATAATCCCCGTGTTTATAATGGTACTCCTTACTGAAATTAGGTAACCTACAACTTAATCCCTCTATTGAAATTTGCAACAATGGAAGACGATTACCGTGATCAGTTAAATTGACATCTATACAGAGGAGATTAACTTATGGGTATGATTTTTTTTGCTTGAAGGAAAAAAACTCCTACACTAAGGAAAAAACTCCTACACTGTAGGAAGAAAACTCCTACTCTGAAGGAAGAAAACTCCTACATCAAAGATGGTAATATGACCATCAATTTGATAGTTTTTTACTTTTCAAATCAAAATCTGTTTAATATAATGTTACACTAAGGACAAAATCTTTTTACTTATGCATCAATTACATTTTATACCATCAAAGACCATACCATTTGATTCACATAGAATTGAAAATACATGTATAACATGAAGCAAATATGGAAACCGCTTCTGCTCATATTTTATTTCCCGTAATGGGAAATTTCAATCCTGATATGGGATATTGGCAAACACTTTTTTTCGGAAATGGAATATTTGATAAAAGATTGGGGGGGATATTGGTACCCCTTCTAAACGAGCCCAAAAACTATATATACAGATAGACACTTTAACAGTCAATGTAATCTAAAGTCATTCAACAGTATACTTTCGATAAGAATGACCTCGTTTATGACTAAAAATGTATAAGAAATCTGAATAATCAGTAATATCATATATTTCAGATATATCTGAGGACAAACTATGCTGAATAGAGTTGTAAAAACCATAAAAAAAATTGATTATTAAAGCATTTCATAAAAAAAATATTTTTAATATGCTAAAAGTACTCTGATATAGAAAATAGTTTTTAATAACAAGTATTTCCTAAAAAAAAACATGTAACCTACTACAGGTAGTCTGTATAGCATTTCATTAGTTCAGTTCTTACTATTCATTTCTACAGGTAAATTTTTCAAACAGGTAAAATTTTCATACAGGTAAATTTCTCTTTCCTAAAACAAGATAATCTTGTTTGTATAGCTGTTAATTTAACTGATCAAAGAGATCAAGTTCCATTGTTGCAAATTTCAACAGAGAGATTATTCTCAAGTTTACCAGAGTTCACCGGGGTCATGCAACCCAAGGTCGTGGATTGTTAGACTTTACTTGCTATAAAAACAAAAATAAAAAAAAACCCTCTTTTTCAAATTTACAATAAGATGAAAGTTATTATTCATTAAATGAACTATACTTTAATATCAGTTTTACTTGAGTTCGCGTTGCTGATTTCTGTTTGGTTAATTTTGTGTTCTTTTGTTTTTGTTCTAATTTTGTTTCCTCGTGCTGTTCTTGTTCGTGTTGACTAGTTTTTGTTGTTGCCCTTTCGGACTTTTGACACCCGAATGCCCCATTGCTTCTTTGCTTCTTTCACGAATGAAACATAACTTACTTCGAGTTATTTCTTATGTCATAGCGTGATAAGAAGAGCCCCGAGTTGTAGCCAACAAACACAGACGGAATAGATACAGCCTTAATCTGGCTTCCTAGAATAATCAACAAAATCATTTTTTATAACTCAAAAATAAATAGTCAAAACAAGAATATATGATGTTAATTAATGCCAGACTGTGTTTTGCAGCAGTAATTACATGAGGACCAGTTATCAATATGCAACTAGAATTATTTTTTTTGTCCACATCAAGATTCTTTGTGCAAATTTATTGCTATTAATAAATCTCGTCGATTTTGTGTCAATTGATGAAGGTTAGAGTGTGGTAAGTGTGTACGGATATCCCCCAAAAGGTTTTAAAACATTAAAAAAAAGGTCAGGTTGAAAAAGTCAAACAGAATGTTGCAAGGAATAATTCGATTCTGAGTTGTTCAAAAGACAATAGCTCAATAATGAGCAATGTTATCACGAGAGGAAAAAGTGAGAATATGTGATTATGTTCGACAAATATGCAACTAGTGTCATTTATCTTTTAAAATGTATTTTACAAAGTATGTAGTTATTGCGAAAATCATCTGTAATATTTAAGAAGGTAATACAAGAATGAACTAAAAATTCTGTAAGCGAGCTTTCAAATGATATTCCTATAAAAATAAAGTCCATATATCTCTTCTGATTGATATCTAAAAGCAGTAATTTTTCCATGCTCAATACTTTATCGATGTTAAGCTATTTACCCCAATTTTTGGTTAAAGGAACAACCAAAATGTCAACGAAGCTAAACAAATCATATGTTTAATCTTACTATTTGTTCCGGCCATTTTGACTAAGGAATCACCACCTATTACATTATTGTGAACGATGACTGCTTTATATGTCATATTCTGTGCTGCTAAAACCTACAAGTATAATTACTTCCTTTCTATCAAAATAATTTATTAAAGAAATTAATCAAAGAGATGATGACCTAGTTGGTCCATATATAAGTACTTGAGAGTATACTAGTATATACAGTGTACATGTATGCATAGACCTGTATATTATACAGGTCTATGATGTATGTTACAGGGCAAATTGGAATCCAGGGTGATTCGGAATCCCCCTAGGGCAAATTGGATACTAAATAAAGATATTCTGATTTGCCCTAGGTCGATTCTGAATATTTCTGACTTATTGTTTTAATATTGTTGCACAAAATAAAATAAAAATAATCTATTAATTTTACATATTATAAGACAACAATATTTGAAAAGTTAAGCCCTGGAAAAATATGGTATCGTGATATAAATTCTATTTAATAAAAAAAAAAATTAATTTTGAATAATTTATATAAATATCAGATACAAAAATAAAATGAATAATGCATGTATTATGTTTTATTATTTCCATTTGATTTTTAATTATTGCTATAAAATGATCTTATTACGGTATATCTTCTAATGAAAGGACCCTTTAATGCAATGTAATGTCTACTGAGTTTTTAAAATCATATCCTGTTGAATTATGGTACAGATCATAAAATCTAAGTTGGAAGTTGGCACTCCCTTAAATTCTCATCCAACCGTGCTCCTCGTATTTTAGTTTACTCTGACCTTAGTTCTTTTTCTCTGGTAAAAAATGCACATTTTTTAAAATGGTCTGTCTGTCTAATTTTTACCACCATCCATTTGGGAAGCCAAACAACCCAAAGAGACGGCTTAATAAACGACTGGTACACTTTACACAAAAATGGGGATGATCAACCTCCAAAAATCCACTAAACAACGACATACGAATAAAGAACCCAATGGTTCTTATGTAACATAGAACATTATATACAGGAATTTCGAAAGAAATATTGGTTTGAACAATATTCTAAAAAAATCTCTTGCTTCCGTTGTTGTCATGAAAACAATCTAACATTGTCCTACAATACCCATGCATAAAACAATGAAAGTAACTTAAGCTTTTCAAGAGAATGTTCGTCTGATATAAAAAATAAATGCAACTAAATTCTTACAAACAAAAATGTTGTATGGCAAATCACCAAACTTTTTTGGTTATATGACAGCCATATACCTTTAACTTGATTATGAAGATCAAACTTCCGATACGATTTTAAATTTTATTATGGGTTTTAACCCACAATAAAACACCAATAAACTAGTCTGTTTGTTTTATTTTCCCATCATTATGTTTAATATTGGGTACTTTACCATGTTTACAAATCTACATCCTCGTCGTTCCATAAGAGCTATAAGATTTTCACTATTGTTAGTAGCTGGTGGTGTTGCTGGGCTATAGTTAGAGCAAGAGTTGTTTACTGGTTGTAAATATACCAACTTTCCCTGTAAAGTGAAAAAAAAAACGAGCCTTTTACAGATATAGCTATCATATCGGCCTGTATTTACTTTCAACAAATCGCTGTGAAGAGCATCGGAAGAACATATGGTGTAAAAAATGCTCATTGAAAAAATCATGGCCAGACTTCCGATCTTTTGTTCGATCAAAGGTATCATACTTTCGCCATGCATATGCAGGTCAAGTCAAAATTATAAAATGCAATTGGAACACCAAAAAGTTGATGACGATGAGAAGTGGGATAAATGAAACAACACAAATAAAACAATGACATTTTCACAAAACCTGAAGTGGTTTTTATGTGCATCGAGTACATGTGTGGGACGATGCCTCTTAAGGGGAAAAGATCTGATAAAATTTGCTTTTTCTATTAATGGTCAATGCCATTTTAAATTAACATCTTATTGTTAATTATTGCCTACCGATAATCTAAGGAAGCATCTTTTATACACTATACATTTTTTCATACCAGTAAGTTTCCAATAACATAATTATGTATAATAGCCATCCCGAAAGACTTACCAGAACTAAATAACGGCTAAAAGTGGAGGACCTAGTCTTAACCAACGACATACCTTTAAGCCGGAAGCTGGAGGATCTGGACCAAACGACGGACTTTTATCTTCAAATGTAGACTCTGAGCCATCTTCGTGGTGCTAGGAATATGAAAAAAAAATCGTTGAAAAGTGTACCATGTCAAGGACCTGTATTTGTAAATATGCAAGTCTATAGGAATGACTACCTGACTTATCACTTATCAAACTGGATTTTGTTTGCAAAAGATGTGAAATCGCGAACTTTTCTTTCGTTTTTGTATTATACACCTGGAAAAAAATTAATCATCCCTTTAATATTTCAAAATCTTACATTTTCAAAACACTTTTTAACCATTTTTTAACTGATAGTTATTTTTTATTGCAAATTAGAATATGCACTGTTAAGCACAATTTAACATGTTTGTAACAAACAAAAAGGCATCTTTTATTTACATAACACCACATGGCAAATAAAATGGCTTTTGTACATAAACATGGTCTTCGAAAAGTTTGGTCGCCTGAAGCTCCAAACTTTTAATAAATTGTCAAATCACACTTGAAAATGGAAATCATAATCAGAAGATTGATAATGTATCGTCAAAGAGTAAATTTCGAGTATGTCCACGTTTAGCACTATTAAATGACTGCTGGAAGCCCTGGTTTTAAACTGCCATTGTTGGCGTCTAATTACCTGAAGAGTTATCTCTTGCTTTTCAAAGCGAAAATGCGCTTTTAACCGAAAGCTTACACCCTTAAAGTCATATATTGAAGATTAAAGCTGACCAAAATCATGAAAATTAAAATTTATTTCAAATGATCGAAAAGCAAAAAAAAAGTCTAGGGGTGCTTAACTTTTTTTCCAGGTGTTTATGTGTACGTTAAAAAGAGGATAATATAGTATGGAAAATATTTAATTTTCTTGACATCTAACATAGAACTCAGGGGTGTAAAGAATAAATAGCTAACAAAGCATTTTTCAAAAAAAAACTTTTTTTATGTTGTGTTTTGTTTTGTGGTTGTTTTTATCTTTTTGTTTGTTTTTTTTTCTACTACTAATATTTAAACTAGTAACTTAAACTTACCACTATTACTTCACACAAAGAAGGCTCAACCACGAACACCAGAATATACAAGGAGAGGTAGAAATACATTGTCTTTAGACCTGCTACATCTCAGCTGATGAGATATTATAGAACAGGCTGAAATAGTGGGGGAAAACGTGATCATTTGAGTTACTGAAAGTGTACTCAAGATTAAGGAAATCACTCCTTAGCTAACACAAGTTAGGAAAATACATAATTTAGAAAAAAAAAGGATAGATATAGACTGAAAGCTGAGAAAGGTGTCGGATCCTGTTTTGTGGCTACATTAAAAATCTGTATCAATATACATTAAAAGGCATACTGTATAAATTATACATTCTTCCTGGTGGAGAACAAAACACAAAACTTCCGCATATGTTACAGAGAAAAATGATTAATATTAGTCGTTGAAAATTTTCATTTTTTAAATATTTGTTTCACTTCGTGATTATGTAATGCATTTTATCTATATTTTTGCATTTTTAAGCTTTTCAGACAACCGGTCACATACAAACACACACACACACACACACACACACACAACTCTGAAGTTCTTTCAAAGACCCAATAAAAAGAAGTTGGTCGTAACATGTATGAATTAACTGTCATTATATGCAAATACATATCCATTTAATACTGCGCTCTTCTATACCTTTTTACATTAAACAATTTGAAGAAGACCGAATACTGGTAAGTCAAATTAACAAACATAGACAAACCTTTTATTGTACTCTCTAATGTGATGTTATCAAAATATGTCTACAGTAAGCTTCCAATTTTCTAAGGCACGTGTTTTCGTATTTTGAAATCCCTATGAAAATCACATACGAGAACGTTGTATAAGTAGTCCAACTTAATTTTAGCACTAGTAAACAAACCTGTTATATCTACACGTACCCTTTAAATGTACGTAATTTAACAATATACAGATATAATATACATATATACGTTGCTTTTTAAACTTATAATATTGAATTTAATACTTAGTTATCAGACTGTGACTGAAGCGGTTAAGTTTGATCAAAATATATGTCCAATAAACCCTTGCCAAAATTTTCTAAGTGTAATCGTTCGGACAAATTCTTCCCCTCATTTTGGAGGGGGGGGTTTGGCGCGCCTTAAAACCTGGTTTAACCCACCATTTCTTTTGAAATCCCTGTACCAAATAAGGACCATTGCGATTTCAATTTTTCCGGTATGCTTTCCTTGTTTTATCATGCTTATGGACATTTGAGATTGATTCTCCAAGTTCGGTAATTTTGTTATTACCTTTATTTGCAGACTCCCCCAAATTCATAGTAATCAATGAACTTCGGTCATTCAACCTATGGGAGAGAGTTGATTAGCTGAATCTACCACTTCTCCTAGATTCAAAGAATCTTTTTTATATAATGTGGATGTGCAATTCCACCTTTTCTAAATTATTTTGCAGTTCATTGAATTTGGTCATTAAATACTTCTGCGCTGATCATTTTTAATCATAAATTTAGATATATCATTCTAGGAGTACATTTTTTTCTATTTTATCTTGCACCATTTACCTTCAGGGGAGAGTATAGAAATTTTTGGATATCGAAAATACAAACAACAGAATAAAAATATAAAACTTTAATATCACAGAAACTGGTAGTTATAAAGAACTACAAATAAAACTTATAAAAAAACTGCCTGACAATAATAGGATGATCACCCAAAAAGATGCCAATATATTTACTTTCTTTGTCTCTAGATCAATGTACATGTACCTACAAAACCGTAAGCATAAGATATTTTATGCCCGAGCTCTTGGTTTCTATCACAGAACGAATAAAATACAAATATGGAAGAATTGTGATTCATGTTAGAATATCGAAAATATAGGTCAATTCAATCAAAACCTTTTAAAGAGAGCCGGTGGTGTAGTGGTTAACGCGTCGGACTACTAACATTCGATTGAACCGATTGTCTGACTCTCTCTTGAACCATTTGTGAGCATTGTCTCAAGAACCGATGCTAGTCCTTCGGAAGGGACGGAAAAGGTTGTCCCGTGTTTGGGGAGAGCAATACCCTGTGCACATTAAATACCCCTTTGTAGAATTCGATAAGAGGAGGCTCAATGGGGGCAGGTTACAAATGCCACACTTGGAAAGGAATTTATAGAAGCATAAAACTTGTTTCACAATTCAGGATAAAAAATAGGTTAAAACTAAACGAAAACCTTTTGAAAATAGCAAATAAGTCAGTTTATGTACTAGTTATTCAAACATTAATGAGATGATCACCTTAATATCCCTATTGTGTCTCACAACTATGTTGTGTTCTATGGTCATTACCGGATCCTAAGATCGCAATGGAAGAGGGAGGTTTGGCGCCATAAAACCTGGTTTAACCCACCATTTCGTTTGAAATGCCTGTACCAAGTCAGGACCATTGCGATCCACCAATTCTCCGGTATGACTGATTCGTTTTTGTCATTTTCTCTGGACTATGAGATTGATCATTCAAGTTCTGTAGTTTTGTTATTACCTTTATTAAATATGGATAAAGAAAAAGACATCCTTTTACGCTTTTACACATTGGAGCAGGACCACTTTAGGCAATTCATTCATTCAACATGGATACAGAGATTGACATTATTTTACACATTGGACAACGGTTCAGTATATAATAAGTATTATGTAATTCAATTATTCAATATGGATAAAGAAATAGACATTCTTTTTCACATTGAACAGCTGTTCAGTATAAATATTATATATAATTTACTCATTCAATATGGATAAAGAAATGGACATTCTTTTACACACTGGACAACTGTTCAGTACAAATATTATATACAACTGTTCAGTACAAATATTATATGTAGTTCACTCATTCAATATGGATAAAGAAATGAACATTCTTTTACACACTGGACAACTGTTCAGTATAATTATTATATGTAGTTCACTCATTCAATATGGATAAAGAAATAGACATTCTTTTACACATTGGACAACTGTTCTGTTGCTCTGTTAACCATGGCTTTATACAATGAATATGGTATTCTGTAATAGAGTTAGAAATGTAAGAACAATTTACAGATATATATACAAAATATGGTACTAGAGTTTCAGTTTTTAGATAATAGTAAAAAACAAAAGCACAGAGTTTATGCATATAAGTTAGTATTGAGTAAAATTTGCTAAATCTACCGTCATTAACTAAATGCTCCATAGATTTCATGGTTTTGCAAAAAACTATTAATTATTAAACTAAACTATTAGATAAGGAAATATTTTTATACAGTTAAAATACTTAGTAATAACTACAAATGACTTCATACTAACCATGTTCACATGGTAAAATCCATAATTTATCATTCTCTGCGAAGTCCTCAAGACATATTGGACATGTATCATATCTATGGTCTAAAATGAGAAAAGAAAAGGGATTCAATTTAATGTAAGACAAGCGTTTAGTGTTGGCTTATAATAATATACTAAACAACATTTGGTTTGATTTATCATTTACCATAAAAAAGAATTAATATTTTTTTTCACAATTTAAAAAGAATCCTTGAAGGAAAGAAGTGGTGCGTTAGTTGTCTTGCTGAGCATACTTTAAGGATTAGCGTGTTACTATAAGTGATTGGATTAACGACCATTCAAAGTAAAGAAAGTACTATCGAATCCAGTTTAAATCGGAATACAACTAGATGGAGCCTTCCCCGGAAGGCATATGTCGCCTGCGTATCTATGTTTGTTCGCCAAACAGGAAGTAGTTAATTTTCGGGCATAAAATCGCCTTACACATTATAGTCCTATGGGATGAAGCTACATACCAAATATCAAGAGGCTGTGGCATGTAGTTGTCTGAAAACTGAGACGAATATTTCGCATCTATGTCGATTATATATAAAACGTTTTAAGCATTCGTCAAACAGGAAGTAGTTATTTTTCGGGCATAAAATCGCTTTAAACCTTATAGTACTATGCGATGAAGCTACAAACCAAATATCAAGAGAGTTGCCTGGAAAACTGCGACGAAAATTTGGCATCTATGTCCATTATATATAAAACGTTAAGTATTCGTCAAACAGGAAGTAGTTATTTTTCAGGCATAAAATCGCTTTTCACCTTATAGTACTATGAGATGAAGCTACATACCAACTATCAAGAGGCTGTGACGGAAATTTTTGTGACGCCGCAGGGCGCAGGACGACGACGCAGGACGACGCAAGACGACAGATATTGCAAAGGTAACTCCTATATGTCGCTTAGTAAGTAAGTAAGTAAGTAAGTAAATGCTTTATTTAAAGAGGCTAACCCAATTAGAACTAGTCTAATTTTCATTGGGGGCCTCATAAATATCAAGGTATACATAAAACAAAACATATATAGTGAAACAAAAGTTATACATATATTAAACTAAAATTCCTTTTTTGACAGGTAAAAATCATAACATTTTGATTTAAAAACTTCTAGGTTTTTACAGAGTTTTATATCATTTGGCATTTCATTCCATACATTTACTGCTGTATAATAAAAAGAATTTTTGTAAAAAATAGTATTTGATTTTTGATATTTGACCCTTTCTACAAAAGGAAGCCATCTTAAAGAAGAAAACATAAATTCTGACGATATAGAAAAATCGCAATCGAGAATTATTCTTGCAGCTCTTTTTTGTAATTTATTAATTCTATCAGAATCTTTTCTTGAAACAGTGCCCCAAGTTGAGCTGCAATAATCAATGTATGGTTGTATATAGGCATTATAAAATAATTGCAGGCGACATAAAATGATGTTTATATATAATTTGCAGTTGCACGCAAACCACGTGCAATGTGATTGACAGGTGTAAATTAATATTAATACGCCGATTTAATTAACCGAATACTTAATATTTACCTAGAAAAAAAAATATCACTCTACTAAATTTTCGCGCCGAATATATCAACATATGTATTTATTATAGCGAATAAAATGTTTAATTACCCCAAGCTGAAGAGGGACTCATCAAGGTACTTTGGGGTACCCTTACTTAATCCTCTTATTGAATGTGTTACAATGGAAGTTGATCTCTCTGATCAGTTTAAACTCGCATCTATGGAGAGGATATGATTTTGTTGTAAGAAGGAAAATTTTTCCTGTATAAAAGATTTATCTGTTGAAAATTTCACATTGGCAAACTAGCAAAAAAAATGTATTTATACAAAAGAAAATGTGCAAAATAAATGTCAAAGGGTTGTTTAAAACATTAAATTAATAAAAGAGAATTATTTACTTGCAAAATTCTTAGATATAAGCAATTTCTCTCAGAGATAGGAGTTTGTTTTTTTCCTTCAGGTAAAAATCATCAACCTATGAGTAGTTTTCATTTTCAATGAAAGTGTGAGTTAAACTAATCAAAGATAATAGCTTCTATTATTACAAAAATTTTCGCGCCGAATATATCAATATATTAATTTGGGGGTTTATAGAAGTCAAAAAAACAAATTTTTAATGGTGCACCATGAAAAACTTAGTTTATGGTTCAATAAACCAAAAAAAAATATAACAGTTAATTCTTTAGTGTTTCTACGTCATTGGTTTCTGTAACAAATGAAAACGAGACCATCAGCATGAAGCATTTGTTAAGAAGGGATCTTGTATTTGCCAGATAGTAGAACATCTGTTACAGTTTTAAGATTAGAGCATGAATATACCTTTCTTAAATGGTTCTGCTCTAATTGTTGGTTTATATGATTTTTTCTTGCCCATACAACACGTTGATGATGGTTGCACTGTATCTATCCGATTCCTTTCCAATCTTGTGTTCCTGTTCCTCGGTCGTCTGTTTACCAGGCAGGTACGGTCATATAAATCTTTACACTACAACATGAAACATTACACAAAAATAATCGTTGGGATCTTCAATTTCTCCTGTATGTCTTCCTTGTTTTGTTTTTTCTCTCTTGGAAAATTTGAGATTGATCTTCCGAGTTCTGTAATTTTGTTATTACCTTAGGTTTGATAGATATCAAGTCAGGACCATTGCAATCTTCAATTTCTACGGTACATGTCTTCCCTGTTTTTGTCTTTTCTCTTGGAAACTTGAGATTCATCCTCCGAGTTCGGAAGTTTTGTTATCATTAATAGGCTTCAGAAAGATCAAAAGACAGCAACAACAAATGCTTTCAGCATTTTTTTTTTATGATCCTTAAATTTTATTTAGTACTGAATTTTCAGTCAATTCTAGCACATCTGTTTAACATTGTTTCATTATTGTATCTGGGCATGGGAGTGAATTTATATGAATGCATGCATAAGTATTCATGTAAGTAGACGTACTTGTATTTTAAAACATTATTATGGCTCCAGATTCTTTTTATAAGGTGTTATTTCATAAAGCTTTTCTTGTAACCCTTTTTTAGTTGTAGTAGGAATTATAAAATAACGGTTCTTACGTGTGCTTTAAAGCAAAAGCAAATAAGAACAGCGAAAAATGTAAGGGGGGAGGTCAGTAGCAGCACCCAGAAAAAGCTTGTATGTTCTTTGTCTTCTTCTGTTACATCACCTTCTATCTCAACATACACTCTAAAAGAGAATTGTTCACCAATTTCTGTTTGTTCAGCGAATGAAGTACTAGCATGCATGGTGTTTTATTTTGAAATTTTGCTAATACACATGTAGTTAGCGAATAATATGTTGCTTGTGGTACTATTCTGAAGCTACCTTTCGATGTTTCACGCGTCGTACTTATTACAAAATGGTTTGGTAATTTATCATTTAGTCGATTTCTTCTCACCTTATGAAAATAATGGTTGAAGATTATCGTTAAACAGTACTAACTATCTTCCAGCGAAACACTATTCGGAAAAGGAAATTACAATGGACTAGTACCATTAGAAGTCCAATAAAGTTCAATGTTTGGCAAACCATTGAATTTTATAAATTGATAATAAATTATATGTTTTTTTTTTGTAATTATCTGTTCATATATGTTTCTTAAATGATACTATTAACTTACTTCGGGTTCTGTCTTACGTCATACAGCGACAAGAAGAGCCCCGAGTTGTAGCCAACAAACACAGACGGAATAGATACAGTCCTGGTGTTGGTTCCTAGAATTATCAACAAAATCATTTGTAACTCTCAAGTAAATAGCAACAAGAATAAAATATAGCTGAATTTATGTCATGCTGGGGTTTGTAGTAATTGTTACACGATGACCAGTAAACAATATGCATCTAGATTTATTTTTTTCTGCATCAATATTCTTTTTGTATATTTATTTTCTTTTGAATCTTATCGGATTTGTAGTCTGGGGATTAAGTCTAGTAATAAGTTTACGGATTTCCAATAAAAAAGGTTTAAAAAATATTATATAATAATAAAGTTAAAAAGATTAAACAGAGTATTGGGAGAAATAATTAGACTCAGAGATGTTTAGAAGACAATAGCTCAATGATGAGCTATGTTATCAATGGGAAAAATAAAATTAGTGTAATTTGTCTTTCAAACTGTATTTATGTAATTATTGTGAAGGCAATATGTAATATTTAGGAGTTTAATACAGAAATGAACTAAAATTCTGTAAGTGAGCTCACAATTTTATACTCCTGCTTCATAATGAGCTCCCAAATGAACTATGTGTTGGAAAAACTAGTTACAGTTTCTACATATCTGAGAGCAATCCGATGTCTTTTTATCCATGTAAAGTTTCGTCAATTTTACCAAGGGATTTAGGAGGAGTTGTCTAATGATTTCCCGGGTATAAAATCTAACAAAAATCATATTCCCCCATACGATGTTCTTCCTTCATGTAGAGTTTTATCAAATTCATGAAGCTGTTAAGGATGAGTTGCGTTTATAAGATATATAGACAGAAGGACAAGAGAGACAGGGTGATATCTATATACCCTAAACTGTGTTTGTGTAACATTATAAAAAAAATTATTACTACTAAACTAACAACTATCAACGCAGCTTAACAGATTACACGCTAAATCTTACTATTTGTTCCGACCATTCTGACCAAGGAATCGCCACGTGTTACATTATTGTGCACGATAACTGCTTTATATGACATATTCTGCGCTGCTAAAACCTACAAATATTACTACATTTGTAACAAAATATTTTAGGAGGCAATTCTGTTTTATTTATCAAAGAGATGAATGTCATAATCGGTCCATATAAGTACTTGATAGGACCCCTTATGTCTACTCAGTTTATCCTGTTGATTTTAAGCAAGGTTTATTTGAATACATTCAGAAGCACAGACGCTCCAATAAGCCATTCGAGTGTCAAAAGTCCGAAAGGGCAACGACAAAACCGGTAAACACGAACAAGAACAGCACGAAGAAACACAAAACACAAAATCAACCGAACGGAAAAATCAACAACGTGAACAACGTGTGAAGAGTAAGCGGTTCCTGCCTGCTATAGCACACCCGTCGTGTTGCTAATTTCCAATTCAGTGAGTCAAATCCGGTAAAGAATGACAAATCAAATTTCTACGACAAACCAACGTCTGCACTCATTTGAGAGATAGAAATCCCATATTTGTCTACAAGTGCACGATATCTACCGTAAAATTGCTCGAGTGAAGACAGCAACCGTGGAGCAACAAAACCCTATGTCAGTAATTTCTGTGTCAAACATGACGCTCTGCCAAGGAAATCGAAGTAACGAATCAACTGTGATACGAAGACTTCATAAGCCGGAGCGGACGGAATGTTGCTATACAAAAAGGGAAAGTTGACGGTTGGAAAGTTGAAGTCATCACGTTTGTCATAGAGCTTTGTTGAAAGTCTTCCTTGAGAGTCAATTTCGAGATGTAGATCTAAATATGAAGCAGACTTTCTAGAATGTGTTGTGTCCTATATCTCAAGTTCCTGAGATTGAGAAAGTCACCAAATCGAGAATTGTTAAGTGAAAGGACATCATCAATATAACGGAACGTGAGATTAAAAGAGAGAGCTAGTCTACGATCTTTTTTGTCTAGAAGAGATTGTAAGAAATCTGCTTTATATGAATGTAGAAACAAATCAGCAAGCAAAGGTGCACAATAAGTGCCCATTAGAATCCCTATACATGTAGTTTGCTGAAAAACACGTCCACCAAACTGAAAAAATATGTTGTCGATGTCAAAATTGCGCATGTCGACTATTTGGTCCTGTATATTTGTTCTTTTTCTTAGATTCATCGATGACAAAGTAAGTCTTACTGTAATCGACTACCAGATATTTTACCTGCGTTTTCAATTCTTTTTGAAAAAGCTGCGTTTAATCAGCTTTGCCAATCGTGATTTGAGTTGTTCATGCGGAATAGAAGTGTAAAGAGTGGAGAAATCGAAAGTTTTGACCATTGAACGTTAGTTGGAAGGTGGCACCTTTTTTTACTTGGACTTCATCACACAATGTTCTTCTAATCTTAGTGTACTCTCGCTATTGATCTTTTGTACTTTTTAGTAGAAACGCTCGACGGAATAAATTTTAAATTGTTTGTCTGTCACTTAGTAGTTGTATTTTTTCACCCATTCCTTTCCATTTGTAAAGCAATTGAAGCAAACAGTGGCGGCTATATTAGCGACTGATACAAGAACTACCACGATAAACCTTATTCCAGCTTTATATAATTTCTTTTTTCTACTGATGAAGAAGATTATGTACAAGTGTTTACAATAATTATTTACAGAGCAGACACTGGGTGGATCAATCTCTAAATGTCCAAAATACCTCTTGCTTCCATTTAAGCCCAGCAGGCAATCTATTATGGTCAATACACATAAGAATAGTGAAGTTTAGGTTTTAAAGCAGAATGTTCTTATTTTCGTCGTGTGTTGGTTATAAATATCAGGCAACGTTAATTCTTTGCATACAATAATAATTTATTGCATATCACCAAACGTTTTTAGTTATACAAACCTTTCATTTATTTTTAACATACACGACCTGTGAAGATTATTTCCGACATGATTTTAAATTCTTTTATCCCATAATTTATAAAACATCAATAAACTAATCATCTTGTTTTATAATCCCATTATTATGTTAAGTATTGAATACTTTACCATGTTAACAAATGCACAGCCTTTTCGTTCCATTAGCGCTATGAGATCTTCACTATTGTTAGTAGCTGGTGGTGTTGTTGGGCTATAGTTGGTGCACGAATTGTTTACTGGTTGTAAATATACCAACTTTCCCTGTCAAATAGATCACAAGCCTTTATTACGGATATAGCTATCACATTTCTTGCATTCACTGGCATTAAATTCGTCGGTCAAAGCCTCAGACGAACGTGTGCTTAAAAAAAAGATCTTGGTCCGAACTCAGAAATTGGTCGATCAGCATTCAGAAACTTGCTTTCAATTTTGAAAATTTTACTTGCATTGATCAAAGGTACCAGACTGATAAAACAAAATTTTAATTTAATTGATTCGGTATCACCTTGTGACGCTTTCCGGAAAAAAAAAGTTTTTAGTATGAAACCATACATGCAAAATCATGATTCATACCAAAAAATTGCTTCTAATTAAAAGTATACGTGTATTACTTATAGAAATTTTAAAAGATTAAAACATATCAAAATACAAGAATCAGGAAGACCACATAAAACATACAAAAATACCGGAAGTAGGAAAACATCGTCCAAACCTAATACATACCTTAATACCGGAGGTAGGAAAACCTTATCCAAACCTAATACATACCTTAATACCAAAAGTACGAAAACCTAGTCAAAACCCAATACGGACCTTAATACCGGAAGAAGGAAAACCTAGTCAAAACCTTATACATACCTTAAACCAGAAGTAGGAAAACATAGTCCAAACCTTATACATACCTTAATACTGGAAACAGGAGAAACTAGTCCAAACCTAAAACATACCTTAATATCGGAAGTAGAAAAATATAGTCCAAACCTAATACATATCTTAATACCGGAAGAAGGAAAACCTAGTCCAAACCTTATACATACCTTACTACCAGAAGTAGGAAAACCTAGTCAAAACCTAAAACATACCTGAATACCAAAAGTAGGAAAACCTACTCCAAACCTAATAAATACCTTAATACCGGAAGTAGGAAAATCTAGTCCAAACCTCAAACATACATCAATACCGGAAGTAGGAAAATATAAACCAAACTTAATACAAACCTTTAAACCAGAAGAAGGAGAACCTAGTCCAAACCTAAAACATACCTTAATACCGGAAGTATATTCCAAACCTAATACATGCCTTAATACCGGAAGAAGGAAACCCTAGTCCAAACCTTATACATACCTTACTATCAGAAGTAGGAAAACCTAGTCAAAGCCTAAAACATACCTTAATACCCGGAGCAGGGAAGCTTAGTCTTAACCTAAAACAAACCTTAATACCACACCATATTTTAATCCAAAAAAAACTTTAAAATCAGAATCAGATGGACCATTATGCCTTAATACCAGAAGTAGGAAAATCTAATCCAAACCTAATACATACCTTAATACCGGAAGTAGGAAAACCTAGTCCAAACTAAAACATACCTTGATACCAGAAGCAAAATGCAGACCTAGTGAAATCCTAAGATATATCGTAATACCAGAAGCAGCAATCCTAGTCCAAAATTAAAGACATACCTTGATACCTGAATCTGGAAGACCTGGACCAAACGATGGCTTTTTGTCTTCAAATGTAGACTCTGAGCCATCTTCGTGATGCTATGAATAAAAAACATTGAATTTTAAGTAATACGTGTACTTATTACACAAGGACGCGCTGTGTCAATAAAAGATCAGTCCAATTTCAACCTTTCAAATTGCATGTTGATTTTAAGTAGAACACTACAGCTAGGTATTCCAAAGGATAATTTAGCTCAGATCACCCTTTTCAGAACAAAGGAGCTGGGGTCTAAAATTTAAGATGAAAATTGTATTTATCAATTAAGATATGCCTTACACCTGTATTTAATGCACATATCTATATGAACATAATTTAATATATATAATGATTAGAAATGCGACTTGTTATTATTTAAACTAACTTAAATATTGAAAGATGTGAAATCTCTCAGAGACTCTAGAGCAAGACCCAGCCTAGTGGGACAAATAATCAAAATTGGTCTGGCATAAAAACTTAGATTTTGGAATTAAGATTATGTAGCTAGCAGTCTAGCGTAGAAAATTAGATTTTGAAGTAAAGCTAGTGCAGCTAGCAGTGCCTCCTCTATGACATACAATGGTCACTGTTTTTACATGGCTTACCACAATAACTTCTGACAAAGAGGACTTAATCACAAACACCAGAATATACAAAGAAAGGTAGAGATACATTGTCTTTAGATCTGCTACATTTCAACTGAGACAGTCTGAAAATAAGGGAAAATCATTGATCATTTGATATGTACATGTACTTATAAGTATACTAAAAACTGTTATTTTTTGGAAAAGGGACATTGTTGTTAAATTAAGTTATTGGTCGATGTTGAACCAAAATTTATAAACATAAGCTTGCTATTTGAATCTTGGTTAAAAGTTGTTAGATCCTCTGTTCTGAAAATATCACACAGTTACTGTGGTTTCCGTAAAGGATAAGCTGTAAATAGTCCATTCGGTAATATGTTAGACAGGTCTGAGGCGCAACCATAGTCGAATGGTTAATGTCGTGGACTAAAAAGTCAAAGACTGCAGGTTCGATACCTGCAATGTCAAAATTATTTTTATCTATGATATGCGTTAATGAGTGAGTGAGTGAGTTTGTATTTTACGCCCGTGCAACGCTTTATAGGTTATTTACAGGCGATGAACATGAAAAGGATGATAAAATGAACATGAAATGATGATGATGACAAATGAAATACGAGATCGGGTGGTGGGAAACAAAGGATCAGTAAATTTTGAAGAACCACAGGAAAAGGGGAGAGGTGGGTAGGGGCGGAAAATTTAGCATATGTGGTCACTACTTGGCAGTTTACACAGGGCTCTTTTACGTGCATGAAGCGTGGCATTCTCCACACGCGTTGGCCCACTATGGTCAGCGGTCAGGGTTTCCGTATTATAGATCTGACAACCCCAGCAGACGCGGGTCACCCTATTCAGCCACCTTGGGTAAACACTTGGTCGCTCTGTAGACTGGGCACCGACCTGACTCCAGAATCCCAAGACCCTTAGTCGCCTCTTACGACAAGCTATATACTCTGCTGCGAGCCTATTCATCACTCGTGCCCTGCACGGGACAATAAGAATGATTTAAATACCCTAACTGAACACTTTTATATCGAGTCTTCGGTACCCATACGCTTGGTTTCTGAAGAGAAATATTGCGTGTTCGAATGTAAAAAAAGTTTTTTTTTACTTTAACATTTTTACGCATGGAATATATTATCAAAAATGTGTTGAGTTTTATACTTGTGCAATTTTTCTCTTCAAATATCAACTTAGAAAAAGGTTAAAGTAAAAAAATTTTTACTGACAGTCCAGTATTTAAAGCGATCCAATATTAAGTTGAATGAAGTCTAACATTAAAACTAAACAGTACTTATCGGTAAAATAAAGTACTGCATTAACATTAGCATGACGTCACAACTGTGTCTAAATTATTATTCGTGGGTATCAATTTTCGTGGTTTTCGCGGGTGAGCTTATCCCACGAAATTTTGAAATTTACCATTGATCTACATGTATATCATGAGGATTTTAGAACCACCAATTTTAGAATACTTTTTCGTCAAACCACGAAAATTGTTACCCACGAAAATAAATGAATCTACAGTATATAATCTATCAAGTTGATTGCTCGAATAATGTTTATTTATATATATTCTTCCTGATTGAGAACAAAACAAAACAATAACTTCCGTGTGAAAAATGAAAGGTATGATAAAAACATTGGAGGGTTGTATTCAAAGTCAATTTAATCTGTATGCTCGTGCATATAATACTCCTTACCTTCGAGTCTTTCAAACACTCAATGTTTTTGGTTCTTCTGTTTATGTTTTTTTAATAAAAATTTAAGTTTAAATAATGAATGAAAAGTTTAATAGAAGTGTACAGTCATAATATGCATAAATAATATCATTCATAGATTCCCTCGGAAATTTAGTTGGAATCTTACTAAAAATGGCATTGCCATTGGAGTTTCATTTTAAAAAAGGAAACAACTCCATGAAACAAATGACCGACAAACAATCGACGTGGAAACCACTTATACTTACTTTCTAATGTTATCAAAAGATGATAAATGTAAAAATCCAATTATTTAAGTAATAACTTGTGCTGTATTTTGAAATACCTAATTCAATAGTTTTACAATGGTAAACAAACATATCTACACGTACCATTTAAATGTACGTAATTTAACAATATACAGATATAATAAACATATTTATATTGGTTTTTAAGCTTATATTGAATTTAATATTAGCAGACTGTGACTGAAGAGTTTGACAAAAATACATGTGTAATTAACCTCTTGCCAACATTTTCTAAGCGTCCTCGCCTCATTTTTGTAGTTGTTCATCTAACAATGTTGCGCTTCCCATGCAATACTTGGTAGAATCAGCTAGTTTAAAAATAGTCTCAGCCAACAAATTGAATAAATACCCCCGCAACCCCAAAACCAATCAGATCTCATTGTAAAATAGAAGGTGCACATATATAATGTCAAACAAATTGACCATTGAGTGGTTCAAGGGGAGCTGCGGATAAAATACGGGTAACCTTAGGTGTAAAGGACGCTCGGACCGACACCAATTCACTATTCAAGCGGGAATATGAAATCAATCAAGACTTAACAATACTTGGGAGTTAGTTAGTTTTATTAATTAAAAAAAAATAAGCCCTCCCTCGCTTTCTTGGATACTAGGAAGTCAACTAGTTAAAAAAAAACGATGCTTTTCAGTACTTGGTAGTCAGCTAGTTTAAATTGTCGTAGAAATTTGTTTTTTCTTCTTTTACCGGATTTGACACACTAAATTGGAAATTAGCAACACGGCGGATGTGCTATAGCAGGCAGGAACCGCTCTTGTCACGACTCGAGTTCGCGTTGTTGGTTTCCGTTCGGTTGATTTTGTATTTTGTGTTTGTACGTGCCGTTTTTGTTCGTGTTTACCGGTTTAGTCTTTGCCTATCGGACTTTTGACACTTGAATGCCCCATTGGTGCATCTTTGCTCTCTTCAGCTAGTTTAAAATAAAGACTTCCATTGCTTAGTTAGCCAACAAGTAAAAAAAAATGGCGCCACAAAACTTTGTGGTCAAGCTTTGAATTAGATGTCGGCTAGCTAAAACTAAGCTTTGGAAGTCATCTAGTTAAAATAAAGAAAGAACGTGTCCATGGGACACGGATGCCCCCGCTGGCCTCAAATAAAAAGTTGAAGTCCGAAAGGTCTGAAAGTCGCTTAGGACGCATAGTTAATCATACTTAACCATCCTATCAAGTTTCAAATCATTCCCATGTACGGTTTCTGAGAAAAGCTTGACGGAAATTTTCATGTCAATTTTGGTATCGGTCCAGCCCCAAACAGGAAGTAGATGTCCGACAGGTCTAAAATTCGCTTAAGACATATAGTTTGTCATACTGAACCATCCTACCAAGTTTCAAGTCATTCCCATGTACAGTTTCTGAGAAAAGCTTGACGGAAATTTTCATGTCGATTTTGGAATCGGTCCAGCCCCAAACAGGAAGTAGATGTCCGACAGGTCTAAAATTCGCTTAGGACATATAGTTTGTCATACTGAACCATCCTACAAAGTTTCAAGTCATTCCCATGTACAGTTTCTGAGAAAAGCTTGACGGAAATTTTCATGTCGATTTTGGTATCGATCCAGCCCCAAACAGGAAGTAGATGTCCGACAGGCCTAAAATTCGCTTAGGACATATAGTTTGTCATACTGAACCATCCTACCAAGTTTCAAGTCATTCCCATTTACGGTTTCTGAGAAAAGCTTGACGGAAGTTCGTACGGACGTACGGACGTACAGACGGACGGACGGACATGAGTAAAACTTAATGCCCCCCCGACATGTCGTCGCGGGGGCATAAAAAGGGATCCCCAACATTTGGTGGTCAGATAGGTAAAAAACAAGGCTACTAAATAGTAGTCAGCTAATCAAAAACAAGGCTACTAAATACTAAGTAGTCAGCTAATTAAAACCAATGCTCTTAATTAAAAAGGGGTTCCTAAAGAGAGATTAAAAACAAGGCTCCCAAATACAT
The DNA here is from genome assembly GCA_963971305.1 of Arcuatula senhousia. Classification (NCBI taxonomy): domain Eukaryota; kingdom Metazoa; phylum Mollusca; class Bivalvia; order Mytilida; family Mytilidae; genus Arcuatula; species Arcuatula senhousia. The sequence goes on from OZ020304.1 coordinate 64,638,560, forward strand.
AGTAGTCAGCTAATTAAGAAGTCAATGAGTTAATATACAAGGTTTCCCAATACTTGTTAGCCAGCTAGTTAAAACAAGCTTTCTAAATAACATACTTGGAAGTCAACTAATTAAAGTCAATGCTAGTCAATAAGTTAAAAAGCGAGGCTTCCCAATACTTGACCAGCTAGTTATAAATATATTGGCATTGTCTTGGTGTTAAGACGTAAGAAGCAAAGAAGAACAAAACCAGAAGACGACGAAACAACAGCACTACGTGTTACACAAGCTTACTAATCCAACCTGGAAAATTATACGTCATTTTGTTTTATATAATAATAAATCATGTGTCTGCATCATCAGTAGGCGAATTCTCTTATGAATGTTTAGATGTGTATGTAATAGTAATTGTATTGGTAACAATCCTGTGTTTGGATTTTAGACCAAATAAAAATTCTGTTCTGTTGTGTTCAGTTGTGTTGTGTTTTGTTCTGTTCTGTTCTGCAAGGCGAATGTTAAAACGAATGTGAACTCATGTGCTCTGGAAATCAAAGCGGTTCATGGTTGTTGCAACAAATCCAGCGTTTCCTGTAACTAGTGTGGCATAGACTAGATTAGTAGATAGGATAAAAGTGGATTTTTCAAAAACTACTTCTGTGAAAATGAAAGTATCTATAGGAATACAATAAAGTTTGGTCTGACATCGCTCTGTTATCTGAAAGGAGCAAAGATGCTCTGCGCCGCACGGCAAAGTGTAGAATCCTGTACGTTCTAGGCCCAATATGGATAATCAGTAGTTTTTGACATTTGCATCCTATGGTGGACTGACAAAACATATTTGTCAAGTGCAACCCATTTAATAGTGAAAATGAATAATTAGAAAGAAAAACATCTAAGGTTCCTTATCAAGATTTTGAAACAAAAGAAGATTTTTTTAATTGTTTTCCCCTTTTGACCCACTAATTGCTAAATAGAAAAGGTGGAGTCAAGAAGAAATTAACCTCCACTTTGTATCCAATATAGGACAAAATTAGATTGCAATAACTTTCCCTAAAAGTTTCAAAATCGGACCATTAATAAAAAATGTGCATTTTTGCCCCTTTTAGTCCCCTCATATTTTAACGGAAAAAAGGGAGACCTTAAAAAATCATTCAAATCAATCTTTATAGCAATTAGTCAACCAGAACTAAAGTTAATGTGGAAAACAAAACATAAAAGTTTCATTTTTAGTCCCTTTTGGGCCTTAATATCTAAATTAAAAGAAGGAGGGGACACCCAAAACCAATCAAAATTATTCTTTTACGGTAAGTAACGTTACTGAAAAGTTTCATATCATTTGGTCAAACAGAACAAAATTTATTGTAGGAACAAAGAACAAAGTCGCGAAACCAAGAATCTAACGACTGCATAAGGCTTCACTGACGCTTGCCAAAAAGCAAGCCATTTTATCTCACAAAAAAAATTGCACCAAAGTTCCAGAAAACTTTAAACCTGCGTCGAATATTTCGTTCATTAAGGACTCCGACTGGGAAACACTCAAGTCATGCAGAATTTGTAAAGCCAAATTACAAAAATTTGTAAGAGCAGAGAATAAAACCATAAAAGTATCAGGCAGGATGACAAATTCAAAACTAAAACTAACCTTACCTGAGAGAGGAATAACCTTTGGATTCTTAATTATTTTGAAATTTCAACTGAAAATATTTTTCAAGAATCCGTTATCTGATGACAAAAAGTATGCAATATCTTTATTTTACCAATGTAGTTTATTTAGACAACTTCTGAAATCATCGTCCGAGGAACCATTGATATCTTGGTGTTGTGATTTCTGTAAAACAAACAGAAATCAGATAGGAGGGTAAAAAATATGGTCAAATAAATAATTGTATATAAGCATTGGGAAGATAGTTAGTAGTAGATATATTATTTTATTGGCTTTCTTATTGCAAATATTTTTTTCTCTCCCCTTTACTGGAAATTACGTGTATCATAAATATTATGACTCGTACATACTCTGTATATTTGGTGTTTGGAATTTAAATACTTGTTAAAACTTTTTTATCCCTAAACATGTTTAGGGCTAAACCTTCGCACTTTCAAAATTAAACATGTTAAAGCTAGACATGTTCAGGTTTTGATCTTATAAACATCCATATTAGAAATTTTCCTATACTATTTTCATCATCTAAACACAATCCTAAACAGGTTAAGATGCTAAACGTGTTTAAAATTTAACACAAATAATGTTTTTATGATTGTGTTTTGAATCTAAGCACCATTTTTTTTCAGTGTAAGGTGTTATATAAGGTTTCATTCTGAACAAAAATGTCGAAAAGTTCAAAATGAGAATCTATCCAACCTTCAATGTTGCTGGAGTACTGGTATGAAATGTAGGTAAGAGCTTTGTCATGCATATTTTCCGAAATATTAAATAGACAATCAAAACGAAAATTAAAGAAAAAAAACAATGGACAGGGCAAACACAATATAAGAAACAGCAAATCTTGCTTGTGCTTTGTAAAAGCAAAAACCTAATATCAACTAATGTATTACCATCGTTATTGCAAGCCAACTCATTTATCTTTTCCTGTATTGTTGAAAGCTTTGTGAAATCTGCAACGTTAAAAACATAACCGGGAACAGAAGCAATGTCGGTAAGTTCTGACTGGTCTGTATATCGCCCGATTCCTATGCTGATGACTTGGATATGTTTTTCTCTATAAGTATATGCCTGTTTGATTGTGTTTTCTCTATTCGATGATATTCCGTCTGTCAATACAACGAGAACGTTCTTGGCGTCTGGTCGGTCTCCGCCAGCGGGAACAAACACCTCCTTCAGTCCGAATTGGAGGGCTACATCCGTTTGGGTACCCCCTCCAGTATAACGGATTTTCATGATTTCAGCTTGAAGAGTCTGGGTATCGTTGTATTGTCCAAGTTTGATGCAATATATGGCAGTGTTATCAAAAGTTGCTACTCCAATGTGGACTTCATCTTCGCTGATAGTAAGATTGTCAAGCATATCCGTGGTAAACTGGAGCATTTTTTGGAAATTTGGTAGTGACACACTCCCAGATGCATCAAGAAGGAAAACTATATCAGCTTTTTGAACGCATCCTGAAATGTAAATTGTCCACTCTGAACTTGAAACAAAATACAGTTTTCATTTCTCACAGTTATATATATTCTGCTAAACATGGAACGCCAAAATGTGTCAGACAAAATATTTTAAAACGAGCTTCATTAAAATCACTTGCCACCTTAAACGAACCTAGCAAGGGGTGAGAATGGAGCTAGAATAATCTCAAATGACATTATCCATCATGGTAGCCTCGTCGAAATCAAGAGACAGCAATCTTTACCACATCCTCCACTTTATATCATTATACTTTAAATACTTCTAATGTACAGTCATGCCATTATAGATAAGTATATCTCTATAAGCTTAATCAATCGTAACGGCATCAACAAAACTTAAAAGTTCGATTTCAACAAATGCAAGCAGATGCATGTCCTTGCACTCGGTATTTTGGGTTTAGTGTCCGAAGTTAGTTTTCTACCAGATCTGTGGTGCGAGTGAGATTTGTTGAAATAATACGTCTGGACAATCGTCGTTAACTTTTATAACTTATTATGTTAATTTAACGAATGTAAAACAAAACCATTGTTTCTTTCAATTGTAAAATTACTTATCAAAAGCTTTCAACACTTAAAATATATATATTTACATGCGCAGAGCAATATTTTTAAAAGGGGAGATAGAACAATGCCTACCGTGCGCTGAAACTGTCATGCATATCCATAATGTCAATACAAGGAACTTCATTGTAAACCTGACACAATCTTATCATTTATGTTGTCACATATAAGATAATTTCATCGAGTTCGAGTGAAATAAAGTTCCATAGTAATTGAGAGTGTTGAAAGATTTTTTCTTCCATGATGGCGGGGTCTGCATTGGAAGATTTTCATAATTACATTCAGACTATTATAGGGTGATGTACGATTGAATTTTGAGCTATGTTTTGTCCGGTCATGTTGAAATACATTACAATTTGAATTTATTTACAAGTAGATCCTGAAGGATCATCATGATTTTCGGGTAAAACGTCATTCCAATTGTTCATTCACGTTAAACAATAGAACTGGGGTGTAACATAGGTTGTACGACTTTACCCCCCACAGAGCTATCCAATTTCAGTACTTTAACGGGCGCAAGCGCCTCGGACTTTGACCTGATTCCTCGAGCGGAAAAACTGTACGGTAACGGGTGTTACCGGCTTGTTTTTCTGTTACATATGTATTGTATCTAATACTTAATTACAATGTACGCTTGTGACAACACTCATTTCACCTTTTCTTAATTAAGTTCTTTTGATCAGTAATCGAAGGGTAAACATTGGATAAATTAAAAAAATATACATTTTCAATAATGACATAAAAGAATCTCTTCAAATTGTATAATTGGTAAAAATCAACATCTTTATGGGGAAATAACGGTGTAAGGCCCTCGCATATGGAAAGTTATGCATTAATTCCAACATTCTTGAAAATAATATTTAAGCCATGTTTTATACTGTTCAGAAATTTTAAGAATTATAAATTCATTAGTTGCATTGATGTATATAAAATTGTTTTTATGTTCACCTCACTGATATAGCCGCCGAAATCGTACTACTTGAGAGTTTTGAAAGAATTTCGCAACCTGCTTTTCAAGTCTTTCGTAGACGGATGACAATTCTGACACCATAAAGAGATCTATATACGACACTTGATTGCTTCTTGAATACGTCTTTGCTTTTTCCATGCCCTTTTTCCATTTTGTCACTTTTAAAGCGTAGGTCATGACAATCCAACGGGACAGTTTTGCATTTTTTTTTACGTTAGGGTTGAAAGGGGCCGCTTCGGAGGCTGCACTTGTAATTGCATGAACTTAATCTCTTAGAAAGAACTATATTACCGACTTTACAAAGGTAAAATTCAATTTTGTTTGAAACTAAGAATGTTAAGTTAACAGGGGAGATTGCAATGTTAATAGAATGATTTTGTTTTCTTAATCTTGAACTTTATGACTTTAGGTCATTTGCATGGTGACACCCCCTTGACAAAATCCTGGATCCGCCCCTGAATTCTCACTGCCTCTTTTAAAACTTGTGCTAATCATGAGTATAGGCATTTCAGTCTAAGGATGACGATATGTATATTTATAACCCTTAGGTTGTCACTTTAAATGAGAACAGGTCTATGCTTTAAAGGAGTATCAAAAGATCTCCCCTTTATACTTTCCCGTTCAATTGCATTAAAAAGACGAATTTTTTTTACAAAATTTTCGTAAAGTTTTCACTTTTAATTGTCATAAAAAGTTTATTTCTTTACCAAATTGAATCCTTAATTAATCCTTAATCTTTTATTTGTCTTATGTAGTATATTCTGATTTATTTCAAAGAAAAACGAAAAAAAGGGTTAGAAAAATAAACCAATATTCTCACTCATAAACCATGAAGTGATGTTTTTACATATTTAATGCCGGGACATTTGCATGAGTCTCATGATGCCGGATTATCATTTAATCAAATTACTTTTTTCTAAACTGGAAGCCCATCGTGGGCGGGCTTTTTAAAGATAAGAATTTGAATTAAAGACTGTAAAATTTATTAAGGGGTCCAGCTAAAATTAAAAAATCATTATCAAAACTGAGAGGAAACAAGTTATTTCCCTTAATGTAGTAAGGAACCAATCAAAATTTCCAATAGGAAAAGGCTTTGGACACGAAGATTGTTTAAACATGGCGGACAAAATTCCTTTAGAAAATGAAAGTTCTGGGCAACAAATGAAAAGCGATGTGATGACTTGATTTGATATTTAAATGTAGAGTGACAGGGTAGGGTAATTGTTATATGGCACGTGTAACGTATTTATTTAAGTTAAATTAAAAAAGAACACTGGCATGACTTGATAAAAAAAATGGCACAGGATACGGTAACGGCAAATTTAAGCAAAACCGTAACAATAAGAAAATCTTATTGTTACGGCAAAGACGAAAATCGGGAACGAATGACGGGACGGAGACCGAATCGATTTTTTTGGTAATTGTCGAAATCTTACCTCAAATTACTGGATAACTGGTTGCCGACGTCAATTGCGCGTAAAAGGGAATTTTTAAATTTCAATGTTTAATTGTAAATGAATTGGTTTGAAAGGACCCTCCGAGTGAAACAAATTAATTCATTTCATGTTTGATTGTTTTCCATTAGAAAACTCATTTAATAGATTGATAGAATAATTTAGTCCCTGTGCTCTCTTCTAAAAAAGCCGCCATTTTACCCCCATTGACCTCTCGTGACCCCAATTCTAACATCCGGAACGTTCCGGAATGGCACTTTTGGAAGATCGTCTATTACTACGGCAAATAGATAAAGATCCATATAGTGACGATATGAAATAAAGCGTAGCATTTTTTTTATTTATGCAATCCAAGCGGGCCAAAAATTCTAATAATCTAAATTTAAGTCCAAGGACGGAATAAAACGCTTAAGAGATATGAAATAAATTGTCCTCTAGATTTTTCAGTGTTAAATATGGCAGGGTGGACAAAATTTCATAGGACACTATTTTGCTTTACACTAGGGCTTGTGTACTTACATGAGACATACATGTATTTTTATAAAAAAATGTTGAACTTGTATATTTTAAGGTTAGTGAGGACACCTGTCATGTGACCAAAAACAGCAAAAAATGCAAAAAACAAGTGCAAATGTCAAAAATACCTTGAAACTTGTGGTAAATAGTTACATTTAATAAAACTGAATTAAAATGAATTAAGTTTAGCTCAAATAAAACAACCATTCCTTTATAAATAATTTTTTAAATAAAACAAGGGAGATAATCCACTTGAAAAATGACAAAAAAAATACATAGATTTGTATTGTAGACAGAAAAATAAGCTGGTGACCCCCGGTTTTTATTATTTTATTTCAAATTATAATGTATTTCATTGATTTTTATCAACATGATCAAATGAAAATAAAATTTAAATTCGTGGATTTTTTCTGCGACAAGATTTTTTGCTAATTATTTGGCCTTTCCTATATAATCTAAAGTAATTTGGGAAAACTTGGAACCTAGATTTTGGGAAAACAAACCTGGAAAGGGGGTCCAATATTTTTACACAAGATAAAGTATATACCTAATATTAATATATAAAAGAAATGGACATTTTAAATTTGGCATTATTTTTGGGGTCAGTTGTCCTCACTAACCTTAAAGGCCATATCAAGTTATTTTATAGACAATTTGGCATTTCTAAACATGTAAATTTTATCATAAATACTACATTTGTATATCTTTTTAATCATGTTTAAATGGCTTAAAATCCCCCACTATTAAAATCTGTTTTAATAGTGTTCTCAATTAGTTTTTTAGTGTACATTCACTTATCATGCTTACTAATTGATACTGATTGTTGTGCAGGTTATGATGCCATTCGAATATCAAAACCTTAAAATACCAGACATTAAACAAATATTGTACAAATGTAGTCAGAATATGTGTCAATTAAAACAATACTGGTTGAATACTAAAACACAATACTGCTATAAAATTTTGAAAATAAACAATACTGGTACAATACTGGAATACAATACTGGAATATTTTTTTGTTCCAATATTGTTAACAATACTGGTATACCAGTATTGTGATCGCCAAGTACAGGAGATCCATATATTTTAAAGAGGTCTGTGTGTGTGTTTAATTTTTAAACATTTTTATTTTATTATTTCACAATATTACATGTTTCAAAGAAAGAATTGAGAAATAGATTAAAAAAGTTTTTGCTACAACCCTATTTGCTGAACAATTATTATTATAACTTGGGTGTAAATTATTCATCATCCACACCAACTTAAACTTCGTTTGTTGCAATCATAGACCTGTATATTAAAATAATATATACATAGACCTGTATATTAAATATACAGGTCTACATTGCAATTAAGGCAAAAAAAAATAAAGCTAGATTCTCATCCAACTTTTAAAAAACTTGGGGCGAGTGGGCGAATTTTATTATTTTTTTTAATTTTAATTTTCTGTAAGTTGATTTGGCATACTCAATATCAATATCACCTCCCCGTGGTGGAAGACGGGCCCTGCTCCAGCAATAACAAAGGATATTCTGGAGTAGCTAACACTTGTGGTGGTGTGTCATGGGCTTGACGACCCATGGCACATATAGTGAGTCTAAAAAAGTCGCTGCAGAGGCTCTTTAGCCTATAGATAGACTATAAAAACCCATCAGTCAAACAACCCAAGAAAGGTATTTTCAAATGAATCTGTCTTATTTTTCAGATTGATCATCCTTTATAGCTGTTAAGAATACAGAATGTAAATACCCAAGACCAAAAATATATTAAAGAAAATTATTAGAAGTATGAATTGGTCATAGACATATTTCTCAGGAAGACAATAATCATGTAGAATTTTCAATTTGACAACCTGAGATAGAAACTTTAGTCATGGGGGAACGTTACGGAAGATCCCCAGACATTTACATGCCTTTTCCTATTGACCAAGAAAGACTTGGTGCTCAGAGGATCCAAAAACTACAAAAAGAAATAGACAGAATGGAACATGAGCAGAGGAAACGACAGAAATTGATAGAAGATTTAGCTAAAATGAGTGAAATGAAAAAACAAAAGGAACAAGAAAAAATTCTGGTATGAGAACTTTATGTATAATGAAGGAAATATAAATGACAATTTCATTTTTTGTACAATATGACCAAACAAAAAATATGTGGTTCAAGTTTATAGTCTTTATACTTCAAAATTAATTATTAATGCTCTAACTATAGAAGTTTTACTGATACATGTATTGATGGAATTTTATTACCTACTGTAAACATACTAAATTTCATGAGACATTTATTTTCACATATTTTGCCATCAGGCAATTTACACGAAATTAAATAACCGTGAAAAGACAAAAAATGAATTAAATGAATATACAATGTAATATTGAACAGAAAACGTGAAAATAAGTACCCCTGAACTACTGGGAAATTGTATAATCATGAAAAAAAAGTACCCACAAAAATAAGTGGGTTTTCAGTATTTTGTCTTGAATTAATTGCAGAAATAGTGATTTTGGAAAATCTATTTCCCAGTGTTTGGTATTTGTAGACATATTATTTGAAACATACCATTGAATTGCCAATTTTCAGGTAAAATATGACAAGAGAAATCTTCTAACAGAGGAAATGAGAAGGGTATATGGAGAAGAAACTGCTTCAAAATTGGGTGAGTATGATAGAGAAGAGTTATTTAAATTATTTCTTTAGAGTGACCTTCCACAAGAAAAATATCTGAGCTTTTAACAAATATATGATATTCTGTGGCCTGTTATTTGAGATCAAATTTGGGACCCATTCCCAATGTAAAATATCCTCTAAAATTCCCAATTTACAAAGCTGAAATTCCCAATTTCAGGGTCATTTTGACATGCAACTAGTGGAGGATTATGTTAAAAAAAGAAATCAGTAAAATGAGCAAAGAAATGCTTCCTTATAGATAATATCTTATACTTTCTTGGAGTAAACTAGCAGAAAATAAACCAATTAAAACCAATCAAAATAAAAGCTACTTTTTAGCTCACCTGACCCGAAGGGTCATGTGAGCTATTGCCATCACTTGGCGTCCGTCGTCCGTCGTCGGTTAACTTTTTCAATCGTTAACTCCTCTGACACCATAAGTCCAATTGCAACCAAACTTGGTACAGTTGTTTATTGGCATGGGTGCTTCAAAACTATCGTTTGAATTTTTGATTCATAAAAAAACATGGCCACTGTAGCTAAAAATAGAACATAGGGGTAAATTGCAGTTTTTTGCAAATAACTCAAAAACGGTGACAGATATCAAAATTCTGGCAGGGTAAAAGTGATCAGCAGCTTAAGATCTACCTGCCCTGAAATTTTCAAGAAGATCCAACAACTGATGTAGGAGTTATTGCCCTTTTTCTGGATTTTTTTCAATATTTTTCACCTATTTAGCCCTATATCTTGAAAACTATACAAGATATTTCAAAAATTTAAATTGCATATGATTAATCACATCAAGATCTACATTTCATGTAATTAGGTCAATGCTGTAGGATCATGTCTTTTAGGAGTTATGGCCCTTAAAGCGTCAAAATTTACCATTTTTAGCTCACCTGAGCCGAAGGGTCAGGTGAGCTATTGTCATCACTTGGCGTCCGTCGTCCGTCCGTCGTCCGTAAACTTTTTAAAACGTTAACTCCTCTGACACCATAAGTCCAATTGCAACCAAATTTGGTATGGTTGTTCATTAGCATTCGGTGCTTAGAACTGATGTGGGGATTTTTGATTCGTCATAAAACATGGCCGCCATGGCTAAAAATAGAACATAGGGGTAAAATGCAGTTTTTTGCAAATAACTCAAAAATGGCTACAGATATCAAAATTCTGGCAAGGTAAAAGTGATCAGCACCTCAAGATCTACCTACCCTGAAATTTTGAAGAAAATCCAATGACCCATGTAGGAGTTATTGCCCTTTTTGTGGATTTTTTGCAAATTTTGCACCTGTTTAGCTCAATATCTTGAAAACTATACTAGATATTTGAGAAATTTAAATTGCATATTGTTAAGCGCATCAAGATCTAAAAAATATGTAACAGGGTCAACGTCGTAGGACCTTTCCTTTTAGGAGATATTGCCCTTAGAACGTCAAAATTTAGCATTTTAACAGCATTTCCTCATTACATTGAAAACGTCAACTCCTCTGACACTTTAAGTCCAAATGGAACCAAACTTGGTATAGTTGTTTATTAGCATTAGGTGTATAGAACTTATGTGGGGATTTTTGATTGGTCGTAAAACATGGCCGCTGTGGCTAAAAATAGAACATAGATGTAAATGGCAGTTTTTTGCAAATAACTCTAAAACGGTGACAGATTTCAAAATTTTGATAGGGAACAAAAGTGATCAGCACCTCAAGATCTACCAGGGTAAAATGCAGTTTTTTGCAAATAACTCAAAAACGGCTACAGATATCAAAATTCTGGCAAGGTAAAAGTGATCAGCACCTCAAGATCTACCTACCCTGAAATTTTGAAGAAAATCCAACAACCCATGTACGAGTTATTGCCCTTTTTGTGGATTTTTTGCAAATTTTGCACCTGTTTAGCTCAATATCTTGAAAACTATACTAGATATTTGAGAAATTTAAATTGCATATTGTTAAGCACATCAAGATCTACAAAATATGTAATAGGGTCAACGTTGTAGGACCTTTCCTTTTAGGAGTTATTGCCCTTAGAACGTCAAAATTTAGCATTTTAACAGCATTTCCTCATTACATTGAAAACGTCAACTCCTCTGACACTTTAAGTCCAAATGGAACCAAACTTGGTATAGTTGTTTATTAGCATTAGGTGTATAGAACTTATGTGGGGATTTTTGATTGGTCGTAAAACATGGCCGCTGTGGCTAAAAATAGAACATAGATGTAAATGGCAGTTTTTTGCAAATAACTCTAAAACGGTGACAGATTTCAAAATTTTGATAGGGAACAAAAGTGATCAGCACCTCAAGATCTACCTACCCTGAAATTTTGAAGAAAATCCAACAACCCATGTGGGAGTTATTGCCCTTTTTGTGGATTTTTTTGCAAATTTTGCACCTGTTTAGCTCAATATCTTGAAAACTATACAAGATATTTGAGAAATTTTAATTGCATATTGTTAAGCTCATCAAGATCTACAAAATATGTAATAGGGTCAACGTTGTAGGACCTTTCCTTTGAGGAGTTATTGCCCTTAGAACGTCCAAATTGAGCATTTGGAACCAAACTTGGTATTGTTGTTTATTAGCATTTGGTGTACAGAACTGGTGTGGGGATTTTTGATTGGTTGAAAAACATGGCCGCTGTGGCTAAAAATAGAACATTAGGTTAAACTGCATTTTTTTGCAAATAACTCAAAAAGGGTGACAGATTTTTAGATTTTGAATGAGAACAAAAGTGATCAGCACCTTAAGGATTTTGAATGAGAACAAAAGTGATCAGCACCTTACGATCCACCATATTGTCAGATGACCCCCTTATTAATCTTATGACCCATTCAACGTCAAATAGATTTTGCCTTATAACCTTTACTTCAGGCACATATATCAGGTGAGCGATTCAGGCTCCTGGGAGCCTGTTGTTAAATTAGGAGAGCATTTATACTGGCGAATGAATTCCCAAATACCCAGTTTTATACACATATTTTCCTAATTGGAAGGGCCCGTCCCATTCCGAAAAAGGGTTGAAGATCCCTGAATGTTAACTTTTTATGGTCATTGGCTGAACAATGATTTTTAAAATTTTGATTAGGGCCCACCACAAAATGGTGGTTGCCCTACAGTAATCAGTCTGTCCATCTGTCCATTTTCCACACTTTTTTCTAAACACTTGCAGAAATTTGGATGATATTTTTTATGTGAGTCAAGTATGATGAGTTACAGATCAAATTGACCTTTAGTTCTGGTCTGCAAATTTGTATGGGAGTTATGGCCAACTGAACTTGAAAAATTCACTGAATTTTCAGTTTCTGCACTTTTTTCTTAACACTTTCAGATATTGAATTGGTTTTTAATTAATATGTGATTCGACCATGATAAGTTACTGCTCAAGTTTATGTTTCTCTTCATTCTGTAAATTTTTACAGGAGTTATGGCTCTTTGGACTTAAAAAATCACTGAAAACTAGGTTGTCAGCACATATTTTCTAAATGCTTGTAAATAATAAACAAATTTTTTGTATGTGAGTCTACCATGATAAGTTGCAAATCAAGTTTGTGTTTTGTTCCGGTCCGCAAATTTTTATGAGAACTGTGGCCATTTGAACATTGAAATACTTGGCCAGTAGGGGACTATGTAGTGTTTTGCTATACTCAAAGATATCATTTGTTGCTTTATTGTCAGAAATATTTACAATGTATGTTTTTATATTCTATTATTACTAACACTTTAAACATTTGCAGGGAGAGTTTCTTTGGAGCCCAAGTTAGTCAACAATGTGGTGTCACAAAGAACAAAAGAGTATGCTGCACGTCAGCAAGAGATGGAACTTGAAGCAAGGTAATTTTAATTTTGCATGTTCTATTATGCAAAAAAGATATAAACTATTTTTGGAAGATTTTAGACATGAAGGCTTTTTTTTTTATTTATGCCATACATGTGTATGTATAAAATGTAGTCTTGTTCTGTGAAATCTTTATCTGTTTTGTTGAAAAGTTTCACTTAAAGTACATTAACTGCTATGGTTTCAGATGGTCTTTGTTGCATCATGTAACATAATTTTGCACTGCAAATTGCCCATGTGTTAGAAAAAGCTAAATCTTTTTTGCTTTATTTTTCCTTATACTTTTCTTGTTTTTAATAGATATCTAGTCAAAGAAAGAAGACGGCTCCAAGAGGCCAGAGATAGAGTTCAGGAGCAGAGAAGGATGCTTTCACAGTCAAAGCCCCCATCTGGTAAGAATAAACGCTGGGAAGACTTTGATGTTATAGCCTTCTTGAAAAAACTTGGTCTGTATCATCCATGGAAGAGAATTCCACAAACACCACCTCGAGTAAGAAAAGCACGGAGAGTGCACTATGTACCCACTTACTTACCGTTTGGTTCATGGTATTAATGTACTGTGTATGTTTAATTGTTACTGTTTTGTTTGTAGTCTGTTTGATGTGAATTGTTTACTAAGAAGCTAAAAACTAATGCTAAAACAAACAATTGGTTATTTTGATATCTTTGTAAATAATTAGCAAAGTCATGGCAATGCCTTGTAAATATATGGGATCTATTTAAAAAATGACTCATATTTTAGTCTATGAAGAAATAACCTCAATGATGTGGTACTACACCAGTTGTTTTAAATTTGCACCACACTGTCCACAGTCATATAGGTTATTTCAATAGACCCCCAAAAATATTAGTCATTACTTATAATTTATTTATATCATATTTAGTAAGAAATTGAAAAGAAAATATTGATGACATCACAGTCATATGACAAAAAATTTGGTCTATTTGCACATAGATGAAAGTGTTTCAGCTAATCACAAAGCTAGATACATCTATAATTAAATTATATTTCCCTTAACAGGCATATTTAACTAAATATTCATGATACAGTGTCTCCATATTTTTTTCACCAAGAAAAAAAGTTTTCATTACTGTATTCATATCTCATGTAGTAGTCTAGTCATAAAAATGAACTAACAACATGTTTGAAAAGTTCCTATTTATTTATGTAGAAAATAATGAGATGTGAAATAAGTGTACATGAAACAACCTACATATATAAAAGTGCCAATTGAAACAATCCACAATGGAAAATAGCCAAGTAAAGTTTTTCAAGGTGTCTGTTTATCTGTCCCAACTTAGGTTTACCATTTACATTCAAGCATATTTCTGGAATCTTCAAGACATTTTGTTTCCTTATGAATCATATCAAGAACAATACATCGTGGCAAAAATTATGCTGAAAGAAGCTGGCTGTGACCTATATTTTCCTCTTGTATGACCACTTAAAATATAGAAAGGTTTAAGTCCATTCCAGCTTATCAACAATACTGTGTAAAGATGTAAGCTTTGTAATTGATGGATTACCAATGTTTATGGGAGTTGTTACTCTTGTCTGTTGTTATTGTTGTGGTCTTCAGTGTCCTGGCTTGTCTTTGTTATCTTGGCATTGAGATTCAAATGTTCCTTTTGTTTTGCACTTCTATTCACATAAAAACTAATACAGGTACTTGCTGATGGTTAAACATAAGTGAGAGGAATATGTAAAAGTAAGCGGTACTACCAGTTATAAATGTCTTTGTTGTGGAATTCAGGTAACACAGGTTATTTGTCTTAATGTAAAATTGACGTTAAGCTCAATTAACATTAATTTAACGTTAATGTTACACTATTTTAACATTAAGTAATGTAAGGTTAACATTAGAATTTTTAATATTTATTTAATGTTAAACATTAAAAATAAACTTTTTGACGTTAATTTTCCTGAAATTTATGTGACATCAATGTTCAACAAACTTTAATGTTAAATTAACAATCTAGCTGGATTAACACTATTTTAACATTAAATTAACGTTATCAAAATTGCCTGTATACAAAACAAGTATTTTCCATGATTGTCATAAAATGTATGTGCACATATATATCTATAACTTTATGTTACATTTATATGTCACCTGCAACTTTTTGCAAAGTGTCATAAAGGAGTCACTTAAGCACTATCTCTTCAAATTTTATTTTCCGATGTCACAATAGATTTACAAGCAACTACATTGTACATGCCACAGCCTTTTGATATTTGTCATGTAGCTTCACTGTATATGCTGAATGGTGTCAAATTGTCAGGTGGACATACGGTATATACCAAATAATTGTTACAGTTTTCTGGGCAGCTACCTCCTCACATTTTATATGTGCTTGTCCTAAGAACAGGGACTTACAAGTCATCCTTAGGCAAGTATCTTTATCAAAGGTCACTTTTTAGCTCACCTGACCCAAAGGGTCAAGTGAGCTATTGTCATCGCCATGCGTCCGTCGTCCGTCCGTCATCCATCCGTCCGTTACCTTTTCAAAAATCTTCTTCTCTGAAACTACTGAAGGGAATTTTTCAAAACTCTGTCAAAGTATTTATCAGGGCATGATGTTTAAAAATTGTGTTCGGCTTTATGATTTGTCAACATACATGGCTGCCGTTACTAAAAATAGAACATGGGGTAAAATCACATTCAAAGGCGTATAACTTGAAAACTATAACAGATAGAAAAAATATAAAGGATCTTAGGCTCTTCAGAATCAAAAGCTCTACAAAAGTCATCATTGGGTCGAAGTTGTCAGATGACCCCTTTTAGGGATTATGGCCCTTTAGAGGTGAAAAATAGTGATTTATTGTGTTTTTGGCCTATGGATTGAAAACTGTTGCAGATAGAGAAAAGCTGTTGCTTCCTTAAATGTTCGGTTAATTTAGCTTTACAAAAGACTCCATAGGGTCAATGTTGTCCGATGACCCCTTATAGGGGTTACAGCCCCTTAAAGTTGAAAAATAGTGTTTTTGGCCTATAGCAGATAGAGAAAAGCTGTTGCTTGCTTAAATGTTCAGCTAATTAAGCTTTACAAAAGTCTCTATAGGGTCAAAGTTGTCAGATGATCCCTTGTAGGGGTTACAGCCCCTTAAAGGTGAAAAATAGTGTTTTTGGCCTATAGAATGAAAACTATTGAGATAGAGAAAAGCTGTTGCTTGCTTAAATAGTCAGCTAACATAGCTTTACAAAAGTCTCCATAGGGTCAAAGTTGTCAGATGACCCCTGATAGGGGTTACAGCCCCTTAAAGGCGTAAAATAGTGTTTTTGGCATATAGAATGAAAACTATTGCAGATAGAGTAAAGCTTTTGCTTGCTTAAATGTTCAGCTCACTTTGCTCTACAAAAGTTGTCATAGGGTCGAAGTTGTCAGATGACCGCTTATAGGGGTTACAGCCCCTTAAAGCCAAAAAATAGTGTTTTTGGCATATAGAATGAAAACTATTTCAGATAAAGAAAAGCTGTTGCTTGCTTAAATGCTCAGCTCTTTTCGTTCTACAAAAGTTGTCACAGGGTCGAACTTGTCAGATGACCCCTTATAGGGGTTACAGCCCCTCAATGGTGAAAAATAGCGTTTTTTCATGTTTTTTGCCTTCAGAATGAAAACTATTGCAGAAAGAGAAAACCTGTTGCTTGCTTAAATGTTCAGCTAATTTAGCTTTACAAAAGTCTCCATAAGGTTTAAGTTGTCAGATGACCCCCTTATAGGGTTTACAGCATCTTAAAGGCGTAACAGCCCCTCAAAGGTGAAAAAGAGTGTTTTATTTTGTTATTTAGAATGAAAACTATTGCAGATAGTGAAAAGCCTTTTCTTGCTTAAACATTCAGCTCATTTAGCTTTACAAAAGTCTTCATAGGGTTGACATCAAGACCAGGTGAGCGATTCAGGCTCCTGGGAGCCTCTTGTTTACTCCTAGAATTTATGTTATGTGTTCTTTGTCAAGAAGGGGGTCTTACTTTGATATTTTAGGATTGATTTTGAATCATTCACATAATATTTTTAATCTAAGCCAATTGAATAACAGTGACCAGCGACCACTGGTCATATTGCAGGCTGCTGGCTGTTTTCCATTGCAAATTTTTTTAAATGTCGTTTATATTGTAGGTTGTGTCATGAACACTGATTCCACATCTATGCAACAGGCTCTTGATATTTGGCTTGTAGCTTGGTCCCTTAATATTATATGGTGTAGAGCCAATTAATCCAGTAACTTATCTACTTCCTGTTAACTGAGCATTTTAAGACACAGGCAACAGAAGTCTTCCTTAAAAGACTGCCATTCTAATTAAAGAATAGAAATTAATAATTTTTTAACATGTCACTGTAATGACTTGACCCTTATTTATGTTATTCCAGGACTTTTTGATATTCTTTAGAAAGGATATGGTAATATATCTTATCACTGCACAATTTTCTCTGTCTGCAATTTAGGTCACATCTTTGATGATGTCCATTTAGATTGTGAGTTTTAGAAAATCAACTAAGAATACGTTTATTTTGTTATTTATTTCTGCATGTTTTGAAAGTTTGTTTTTGTTTTTTTGGTTACTCACTAGTCCATGTATTCTTTATTCATACTTCTTTGATTATAGAATGTATATCTGATAGCCCACCTTTTCATCTATTCCATAAGGATGAACACTTAAATACATACCAACTTCAAGTTAAAAAACTCTTAAGTTGATACATTTGTACATCATATTGTGTAGATTTTTGATTCCACTTATGTTTTTGTCTCGCCTGCGACGAATAGTCGCGGAAGGCGAGACATAGGTATTACTTTCCGGTGGCGGCGTCGGCGTCGTAAACTTTTTTGTATGACTTTTGTGGACAATGAATTGCTTGAAAAGTATAATAGCTAGGCATCTGATATTTGGTATACAGACAGTTCAGGTTATGGTCTACGCAACTGTCACCATGCCGTGTGACCCTGGCCCCATTTTAATGCTCCAGTGACTCTGTGAACATAGGTCTTTTTTCTTGCCGTAAACTTTTTTGTAAGACTTTTGTGGACGATGAATTGCTGGAAAAGTATATTAGCTAGGCATCTGATATTTGGTATACAGACAGTTCAGGTTATCGGCTACGCAACTGTCACCATGTCGTGTAACCCTGACCCCATTTTCACGCTCCAGTGACTCTGTGAACTTAGAATTGCTGGAAAAGTATATTAGCTAGGCATCTGATATTTGGTATACAGACAGTTCAGGCTATGGTCTACGCAACTGTCACCATGCCATGTGACCCTGAACCCATTTTCACGCTCCAGTGACTCTGTGAACTTAGGTCTTTTTTCAGGCCGTAAACTTTTTTGTAAGACTTTTGTGGACGATGATTTGCTGGAAAGTTATAATAGCTAGGCATCTGATATTGGGTAAACAGACAGTTGCGGTTATGGACAATGCAACTGTCACCATGCCATGTGACCATGACCCCATTTTTACGCTCCAGTGACTCTGTGAACTTAGGTCTTTTTTTTCAAACAGAAAACTTTTTGTAATACTTGTGTGGACAATGGATTGCTTGAATAATATAATAACTAGGCATCTGTTATTAGGTATACAGACACTTTTTGTGTTTATATCAAGAAATGAAAGCTTAGGTAGTTGATTTTAGTGATGGTGCCGGCAGGCGAGACATACTTTTAGTGGCCACCTATGTCTGTCCATCCTTCATTCACACTTTTGTAACAGATTTCTCAGCTTCTACTGAGGGATTGAATTGAAAGTTAGTGAATATCTTAAGCACATTGAATTGACATGACCATTCATTCCCCTTCCAGGTCAGTCAGTATCTACTACGGTACCTGTTTTTAAAGCCAGCTTCAAAAAGTAAAAATGAGGAAGAATAACTAATTAAGTGGGTCTACCCTTCTATACCTATTCAATGTCTTTAAAAATGCTTAAAAGCATTAAATCTCTAAAACTCCATGTACATTTGTAGTTTACAGACTTTGAAGATTCACTTTTAAAATCACTGTGACCTACTGTGGATTCATTTATTTTCGTGGGTATCTATTTTTGTGGTTTGTTGAAAAAGGATAAGTTCGTGGATTCTCAATTTCGTGGTTCTGTTGTCTCCAACATACAGATCAATGTTAAATTTCCTATTCGTTGGGTATCAAATTTTGTGGATGAAAGCTATCCACCAAAACCACGAAAATTGATACACCACGAATAATAATGAAACCACAGTAATTTTCTGATTGGGGACTATGTATTCTTTAGTATCAGTGCTTCAAATATTGCTTTTGATACAATACAAGTGGTGCAAAGGGTTATCAGGACAACTAGGAAAGATTTGTTGCTTCTCTTTTGTTTAAGGTTGCAAAAAATTAAGGTTTGACCAAAATGTTTTATTTATTTAGCAGACAAGACATACTTAAATGTCAATTATTTGTGTGTATTTTATTATTTCTAATTTCTTGTTTTATTATAATAAAATACTTTACACAATTTTCTTTAGATTTGTATTTATATTTTATAGTTTTATATTTGGGGAATTTATGTAACATTTCACTTCCTAGATTTAAGTTCTGAGACATGAAATAGTACGGGATTTTGTTACTTCTCAAGGATGCTGCAAAAAAATGCAAAAATCACCAGACTGAGAAAGAACCTCTTATGTGATCGATACACATAATAACTTAAAGTTAGAAACTGAAAGTGGTCCAGATCCTTTGACAAAGTGATTTATAACTAGGGTTGGATGCAAAGTTAGAAACTGAAAGTGGTCCAGATCCTTTGACAAAGTGATTTATTACTATTTTTGGATGCACATATTAAAACTTTATGCAAAGCCATCAAATATTTTTGAGAAAACTTAGAATTTTAGGACCCATTCTATGTATTGTTAGGTTTAGGAATTTTGCCTTTACAGTTAAATTGTACAGGCATTTCAGTATGTAACCAGATGGTTTAACTTTAAGTGTGCAAAATGTACATATGATTAAGTGTACAAAATATACATACATGTATGATTGAAAAATGTGAAGAATAATCATTGGAAACATAAACTGACTAAAAGTTGATGCAAACAATCTACCTATGGTATACCTATAAATAATATTATGGCATATGTAATATATGAGGATTATACCAAACAGTATAGATGTACATACTACAAAACTTTTATTTTGTTGTGACACAAAAGCATCAACATGAATATAAAATATTAATTTATTTTCCTTTGAATGGAGCTTTTGTTCATAAAAGCTTCTTTAAACCTCATAAATAATCTGAATTCAAATAAATAAGTATTGATTTTATACGACAAATTTTATCTATTGGAGTTAAATTGGTCTATCTTCTCCACATATAAAGAATTCTTGGCTGTCATGTCACAAATGGTCAAAACTTCAATGACAGAAGTTAATAAACATGTTTTCATCAGTTATATAATGTCTTTAAGGGGGAAGTTGTGTGAGGGTCTACAGGAGTGGGGTAGCTTATTTGTCCTTTCAATGCAGAAGTCTAAAAACTATCACCTGGTGTATTCAAATTTTCTATATGACTGAATTATCAAGAAATTTAAAAAGCAGAAATGGTTTTAGGTATGATTTAATTACCCATATGATTGACAAATTCAATTGATGTCAGTTGAATACAAAATTTAAATACATATACATATCTGTTATTAAAACTTCAATAAATGTGGAATAAGTACAGATTTTCATTAACCATTATAATTTTCAATGGTATTTCTTTGAAAGATTTTTGCTGATGTATATAATTCAATGCATTTTAAGTTTTAAAACATTTATCTACGAAAGAAATGTTATAACATGGTATTATATTAACTCTGAATTATTTTAAATTTAAGAAAAAATGCTTTCGACTTGCAACAAAAACTAATCCAACTATAGGGGTAAGTCCAGGCAACCATGGTCTAACCTCGGTTAGTTATCTCTCATGCTCATGACTAACTAAGAAGTTGCTTGGAATAGGCCATTCAAGAAGGAACTAATAATATTTTATACCCCGCCACACGAAGTGGCGAGATATTATGTTATACCCTCAGTTTTTTTCGGTGTCTGTCCGTCCGTCTATCCCCCGAAGGTTTCCGAATGATAACATGAAAACACATCAAAGGATTTGAATGATATTTTGCACAGCTGTTGAGTACAATAAAATACAGGTCAAGTTAAATTTTCAGGATGATCCCAAAAAATTATTTAAGATTGCCACTTTGTAAATTTTCAAAATTTGCAAATGATGAAATTTTCTGGTCTAAGAAAGATAACTCATTTCTTTTCTGTCTCGATATATATATTGATAG
This sequence comes from Arcuatula senhousia, assembly GCA_963971305.1. Taxonomy (NCBI): domain Eukaryota; kingdom Metazoa; phylum Mollusca; class Bivalvia; order Mytilida; family Mytilidae; genus Arcuatula; species Arcuatula senhousia. Next base: position 64,659,966 of record OZ020304.1, read on the forward strand.
TGTATGTATACAGTATATAATACAAATATATTTAACTATCGTGGCAGGGTATCATTTAATGTCCCATTAGATGCCCAATTTTTTTTTGCATGTAGAATAGAATTTTTTCTGAAATTCGAAATAATTCTGAGTTTGTTTTTTTTACTCAACATCAAGGATCTTTACCTTTTCTGTTTAGTTGTCAACAATTTTTGTGAACACCAAAACAAACTAAAAAGGTTTATAATTTTTGAAATGTTAATCCCATATAAAGATATCTTCAGAATTTCTTCTAGACACTAGCTGTTTCATGTCTTAATCTCTGTTTTCATCTGTTTCAGTAATGAGTGAACCAGACATGCACCGCACGACACCTGAGGTTAGGGACACATCTAGATGGAGTCTCCACACTCCCACATTCAATGTAGATTCTTATATTAAGGAGACAGTTAACACATTACCACAGACAATGGAAAGAATTGTCAAATTAAGGTACATGTAGTTTGTACAGTTTGTTGTACAAAAGTCTCCCTTTTACCAATCAAAAGTTGCCTTATATTTAGGATTAGTATTGGACACATGTTCTTGTACATTTTCTCATCTATAGAAATTCAAAAATACTTGAACAAATTAGACAATAGTTGTAAAACAAAACTAGCTTGTCCATTTATTACTAACACATATTATACATTATTCTATTAATTGAGTCAATCAATATGTAAATATACATTTTGGAAAAAAATCATATATTCACAACTTCATTCAATTTGAAACCCTGCCTTACAATGTGGAAACAAAAGCGATATCCTTTATGTTTTGTCTATAAACGTGTGTATGAAGGTTTTCATAGGAAAACATGCTGACAGATTTAGAATTTGTTCACCTGTTAAGTTACCCCTCCCCCGAAAATAATAATAATAATTAAACAAGATACAGAAGATGTAGGGTAAGTCCGTCACAAGATGGAAAGTTTTGAAGAATATTTATCGGTAATTAGTACATTTTTCCTTTGATGTGAACTGGCTGATAAAGTCTGTCTCACAAACAGGTGTGTATCACCGAAATTATCGGGTCAGTACGTTACATCACAATTAATTACCGATAAAGAGAATATAGGACTTTTTGATTTTGAGATCGACTTTATCACTTGTTTTTTGGTTCACCCTTCTGGTTCACCAAAACAAGTGATAAAATCGATCTCAAAATAAAAAAGTCCTATATTCTATATATAGAAGAAAATGAGATGTGGAATAATTGTACCTGACACAACCTACAAAATAAATGTCAATTAAAAAAAATCCACAATTTGAAACAGCCAGCAATATTAAAAACGAAAGAATATGGAATATGTGCCAGAAAGACACGATCCACATATTGAAATGATTTTGATAAGTTTACAAAAGCAATGTCAATATATGATACACTGTCCTTATTTACCCCCCACTTCAAAAGTGGGGGTATATAGTGATAGGGGTGCCCGTCCTTCCGTCTGTCCATGCCAGAAAGACACCATCCACATATTGAAATGATTTTGATAAGTATACAAAAGCAATGTCAATATATAATACACTGTCCTTATTTACCCCCCACTTCAAAAGTGGGGGTATATAGTGATAGGGGTGTCCGTCCTTCCGTCTGTCCATGCCAGAAAGACACGATCCACATATTGAAATGATTTTGATAAGTATACAAAAGCAATGTCAATATATGATACACTGTCCTTATTTACCCCCCACTTCAAAAGTGGGGGTATATAGTGATAGGGGTGTCCGTCCTTCCGTCTGTCCATGCCAGAAAGACACCATCCACATATTGAAATGATTTTGATAAGTATACAAAAGCAATGTCAATATATAATACACTGTCCTTATTTACCCCCCACTTCAAAAGTGGGGGTATATAGTGATAGGGGTGTCCGTCCTTCCGTCTGTCCATGCCAGAAAGACATGATCCACATATTGAAATGATTTTGATAAGTATACAAAAGCAATGTCAATATATGATACACTGTCCTTATTTACCCCCCACTTCAAAAGTGGGGGTATATAGTGATAGGGGTGTCCGTCCTTCCGTCTGTCCATCTGTCCATCCTTCCATCCGTTCTTCTGTTACACTTCAGGGTACCCATCTCTTTTCCGCAACTCCTCCTTGGTGGATTTTCATGAAACTTACACACAATCTTTGTGACATAATGTAGATGTGCACCTACTATTTTAAAATTTGATCAGAATGATTTTTGGAGTTTCCCACAGCAAAACATGGACTTAGCCATTCGACTACATGGGGGTACCCATCTCTTATCTGCAACTCCTCCTAAACCCCTTGATGGATTTTCATGAAACTTACACACAATTGTTGTGACATAATGTAGATGTGCACTTGCTATCTTAAAATTTGATCAGAATGGTTTTTGGGGTTCCCCATACCAAACATGGACTTAGCCATTCGACTACATGGGGGTACCCATCTCTTATCCGCAACTCATCCTAAACCCCTTGGTGGATTTTCATGAAACTTACACACAATCTTTGTGACATAATGTAGATGTGCACCTACTATTTTAAAATTTGATCAGAATGATTTTTGGAGTTCCCAATGCAAAACATGGACTTAGCCATTCGCCTACATGGGGGTACCCATCTCTTATCCGCAACTCCTCCTAAACCCCTTGATGGATTTTCATGAAACTTACACACAATTGTTGTGACATAATGTAGATGTGCATCTACTATTTTAAAATTTGATCAGAATGGTTTTTGGGGTTTCCCATAGCAAAACATGGACTTAGCCATTCGACTACATGGGGGTACCCATCTCTTATCCGCAACTCCTCCTAAACCCCTTGATGGATTTTCATGAAACTTACACACAATTGTTGTGACATAATGTAGATGTGCACTTGCTATCTTAAAATTTGATCAGAATGGTTTTTGGGGTTCCCCATACCAAACATGGACTTAGCCATTCGCCTACATGGGGGTACCCATCTCTTATCCGCAACTCCTCCTAAACCCCTTGATGGATTTTCATGAAACTTACACACAATTGTTGTGACATAATGTAGATGTGCATCTACTATTTGAAAATTTGATCTGAACGATTTTGGGGTTTCCCATAGCAATACATGGACTCAGCCATTCGACTACATGGGGGTGCCCATCTCTTATCTGCAACTCCTCCTAAACCCCTTGATAGATTTTCATGAAACCTATACACAATCTTTGTGACTTAATGTAGATGTGCATCTCCTATTCTCAATTTTATCTGATTAATTTTTTGGGGGGTTGGGGGGTATTTATTTGTGAGCTGAGACTCATAGTTTTTCTAGTTAAATGTTAAGTTAACACTAAATCATCCTATTTTTGTTTTATAGAGAAGATGTACAAAAGCATTACAATAAGTACCAGAAGCCTTACAAAGGAGAGATGGGACTACACACTTATTATCAGTGGCAAATGAAAGATTATTTTGCAGTGAGTATTTGTACATTGTACTGTATAGTTTAGTGCAAGAGAGACCCAAGGTATTTCTTGTAAAGGCATAAGAAAAAATTGATTTTGAAAAAATATCATTCTTAAGTCTCACCTACAAAAGTAGATGGGCATATAATGTTGGGTCTGTTTGTCTGTCTGTCTGTCCATCTGTGCCAAATCATGTTTGTTTATCTTCAGGTTTAGGTTACTTTTCTATGAAAAAGTATGATATAAGATATCGGCAATATGTCTTTTTGGACATACTTTTGCTTGAATAGAAGTAATTGTAAACAATTAATAGCCCATATTTTTTTTTATTTCCTGACAAGATACTTTAAAGCACTTAAAATTGTGGGCATACATTTTTCCTAGATTAGAAATAAAATGCTTATTCATGGATTCATAAATTTTTTGGTTTGTACAAAGTCTTTGCAAACCATGGAAATAGGTACTCAACAATACATATTCAATGAAATAGATTGTTAAGAAAAGAAAATTGTTAATATTATATTTCTTACATTTTTATCTCATTTTAGGTGAGAGCAATAGTGGATGATGTGGTCAATGATTTTCTGGATAGATATGTTGGTCCATCTCAACCCATGGTGGAAAAAGAAACTTATTTGTAAGTTCATGTTCTACCAGGAAAAAATTGTCTTTTTGACCATGTATTGAAATCTAAAAACAACTGATCTTGAACTTGATACATTACTAACTGACAATGACAAGTTGTTAAGTTGGAAGTTCTTCAACTATCATACGAACAAATACATAATGTATAATAGATATATTTTAATATCATTTTTCAATTAAATTTAACAAAAGACTTTCCCTGAATTTTTTTTAACAAACATGGCGATCAAAGCTTTATATATATATATTGTGTACAAGTACAGAACATAAATCACAAACTCTAATGAGCTTTTAAAACCGAAGCTCTAACATGTTTTCTTTCAAATCAAATCATTGTTCTATCACAGCTATAATCTATTGTGATATTTGTGATCTTTTTTCTTTAATATAGTGCTGCTAAGAGACAGGAAATAAATAACAAAGAGTTCTTTGAGGAGAGTTTATCTGTAAAGAAAGCTGTACAGCTGATTATGGAGGAACTCATTCTGGATGTAAGTTTTACTCTAAACAGAGAATTATTAAAATTTAGAGTTTGTCAAAATTAATAGAGTTTGTTATTAGTTGGAGAATTGATTAAATTATTAAAAAAAATTGGTTGATGCTGAGATGAGTGTTCTTGACGGATCACATCCTTGTGGCAGTGGTTATTGTTTATTGTGATCATCCGACCAAGTGTGATAGTATTGTAACACCAATGCATATTTCATGTTTATATGTGACCATTCTTGAATGGTAACACCTTAGTGTGACAGTGTGACCATGTTTCAATTTACTGTATTTATGACCATTCTTGAAAGGTAACACCTGAGTAGGACTGTTTGATGTATGTGACCATTCTTGAATGGTAACACCCAAGTGTGACAGTGTGACCATGTTTCATGTATATGTGACCATTCTTGAATGGTAACACCTGAGTAGGACTGTTTGATGTAACGGTATGTGACCATTCTTGAATGGTAACACCCAAGTGTGAAAGCGTGACCATGTTTCATGTATATGTGACCATTCTTGAATGGCAACACCTGAGTAGGAATGTTTGATGTATGTGACCATTCTTGAATGGTAACACCCAAGTGTGACAGTGTGACCATGTTTCATGTATATGTTACCATTCTTGAATGGTAACACCTGAATGTGATCATGTGACCATGTTTGATAGTAATGTGACCATTCTTGAATGGTAACACCCAAGTGTGACAGTGTGACCATGTTTCATGTATATGTTACCATTCTTGAATGGTAACACCTGAATGTGATCATGTGACCATGTTTGATAGTAATGTGACCATTCTTGAATGGTAACACCCAACTGTGAAGACCATTTTTCATGTGTATGCTTGAATGGTAACATCCGAGTGTGACAATGTGCTTAATAAATATGTTATATGTTAATATACATAATATGTTAATTTGTGTGATCATTCTTGAAAGGTTACAATTGAATCTGACTGATTGATATATCCATGACCAAAAGAAAACATGCAAAGGTATGAAAATGTGATATTTTACAGGTTTGTCAGCAGATTCTAGATGAAAATATACCCACATATTCAGTGACAAGGATGTCACCTTGTGATATGAATATTCACATGTAACTGCAGTGGTATTGACACGGTACAAGCTTTTGTGTAATCATGAAACCTTGATTGACTACCACAAGAAATGATTATACTGGTATTCTAATTTGCAATATATAGGTCTGGTATTTTTGTTGTGAAAGGGTATTTGTCATGTAAGGAGGTCTCAAATGTGCCTAAATTTTATGAATACATTATGGTACAATTCTTCATGGCTAGAGCACCTTTAATGAACCTCTATAGGTCAAAGGTTATTCTCAGATGCTGTGACATTTATTGTTCAAATGAACCTCCAGTTGCAGTTTTAATTGTTCAGAAACTCAAATCAACAAACAACAATTATTAAAATACTGAGTTAATTTTATATACTTCATAATACATGTAACAATTGCAATAAAAAGAAATACGCATAACATTCATTCAACATCATTTATGCATACACACACCTTTACGTTCACTCACACATCACACAAACAAGAGGCTCCCAGGAGTCTGGATCACCTGGACATCTGGCCTTTATGCTATATCCCAATAGCTATATACAAATGTACTATCACTCATGCACTTACACCTTCACACACACACACATGACCACATTGGAATATAAATACTCTAGTTCACACAACACACAAAAAAAATAAATGTAAATTTAAAGTAGATAAAAACTGTGATACACATGCAAGTACTTATAAGTAAATACAATTTAAGATTAAACTTACAGTCATGAACATTAATAATATCTAGTGTCCAATAATTGTATTAAGTATAAGAACTCCTAAAATAACATTTTTGACAATTTAAAACTTTAACTTTACAAACTTCATTAATACATTAAGATGAAAATTGAATAAACTGCACATCTTAGGGACATGGAAATTGTGTACTTCTGTTATAAAAAGTCAATTACTACAGAGAAATACATCTAATATCATGATAAAATAATCATTTGTAAGTGTTCAAAAAATCTTCTCTCATTTTCAGTTCCGTTTTTATGATTTTACAACCATGGTGAAATATCAACATTTATTCTTCCTCTACATTACAAGGAATTTTCATTACTACTAAAGGTACCCATTAAATTGGCTAATCCAATAGTAGGTACATGGTCATTTGAAACAGCTGTAGTAAATATTCTACATGTAATTAATTAAAAAGGTCTTTGGAAGTATCAAATTCTGACTCGTTGATATCAGTTTCACATGAATTTAATATATTTTCAGGGGGTTGAGTATCCATTTCAGAATATGTTAAATTTTCATCAATACCTGAATCATTCTGTACACTATTCTTGTGTCCATCAGCATCGCTCAACCTAGCCTCATTTTTCCTGATATAATTGGTAATTTTATTCTTAAAATTATTTATCATATTGGTGATGGCTTTATTTTGAGGAACAGCCTGACCGTTCATCTTTATATCTATTGATATAGTTGTTTGGCTTGGACATGACGATGTGGCTGGCTGAGAATGATCTGCTGCCTCTTTACAAAACTTTATAAAAATGTCAGGCACAGTATTCTTCTTAATTTCCAAGTCTGCAAAGTATTTAAAAAAATATGCAAATATATATACAATGATATAATGGTTTTAACATGTTTAAGCTCAGTGGTACAATAAGCAGGATTGGTTATATATGTAGCATACACATATTCCACATCTAATTATCATGTACAGGTACTCCCCTCTATTTCATTTTTATATCATTTTTTTAGTGACCTATCTAATTCATGTTGTGCTCTTTGCTCAATGTAGATGGAGTGCAAACATTTTCCATAGAATTATCTTAAATTTAAGGGAAACTAAAAAATAAATAGGTACTTTAGTTCTCAATAATAAAATTCACCATCAGAAATTTTATAGAATAAGAACAAATGCAAGTCAGCATGGGAAGGCTAATTTTTTTTTTTTTTTTTTTTGGGGGGGGGGTAATTCCCCTTCCCTGTCATTAAAAATTTTTATTAAAATTTGTGAAATCTTTCTTTTAGGAAGACTTTTAAGTATACTAAATTAAATACAAATGCTCACCAGCAAAATTTTAAAGTGAAAAACATTGTTTTTTTCCCCTGTTATTTCTATATAAATTATCTCCCCTTAGAAAGTAATGGGAAATACTAGAATTCGAAAATAAGGAGTATTTATTTAAAATTTTAGTTGTATTTATCAATTCTGATATTCTGTAAGTCCAAGTAATAGAAACAAATTAGAATGGAACAAACAGATATTCAGTGATACACACCCTGACTATACTTTCCATAAAAAAATCTATCATCTTTATAGTGTAGAAAGTAAAATAACTACTGTCTGTACCTAAAAACTGGTCTATTCCTTCCATGTAATCTCCATGATATTCCCTGCACTCTTGGATGGTGTCGTAATTGGAAAGCTGTACAAAACAGCTTTCCAGCTTGGCCCTTTTCCTATCCTTCTGCAATTTTTTCAAACTTAGGGCCACATTTGTTTTTAGGGCTTCTTCTAGGTAAGGGCCCCTTTCTGCATCCCTTATCCCTTGAAGTTCTTTAAATAGCTGAAATTGAAATAATGTTATAAATGATACTGTTAACATAGGCAAAGACTTGTCAAGGATAAATGTTCTAAAGAAACAATGAAAATGAATTCAAGATTTTTCTTTGCACAGTTTAGTTTGATGACTTCAAAATTTACAATTGTAATCTTCCTTTCTTGTGTGGCAACATTCCATCGGCTCCAACTTATGGACTTTTTGTGTCACAGCTGATTTGTTATTCCAGAGCTTGTGGAAAGTACATTGATTTCCATACTAGAGCCCCACGGCTGACCCAGAAATTGTTAAACACTAGCACTGGCACAATTTAAAAAAAAAAATAATATTAAGGTACAATTGTATGTTTAAGTGTTAATAAGAAAGAATAAAGTAATTCTTTTGTACAAAAGTCTTATAGAAAAGTTTACACCACAACATGCATGTAGCACATATGTCTTTAGCAACAATTTTTCACATGCTAGAAGTCTAGAACAGAAATTCGCACAAATCATTACAAAATATGTATTTTAAATGTTGATAAATAATTACTTAATTCATGTAGGCTGTATCTGCATGCATGTTTCTTTTTCATGAGAACATTTTATATTTTCATTTAAATACTTACTGCTTGTGGTATGCTTTTAAACATCCCATATTTATGTTGATATGTGCTGAAAATATCTAAGCAAATACCAAAGTTTTCCTCTGAGTAAGTGGCAACACTAACACATGCACCTACACTTTCTTTTTGGACTTCCTATAAAATAATCAAATTAAAACATTATTTGATATGGTTCCATTCAACACCAGTTAACTTTGTTAACTTGTCCTTAAGAGAGTATAAAAAGTAACAAGAATAAGTTAAATTAGCTAGACTTTATGAAAACAGTTTAAAAAACATGGAGAAGCGAGGGAAAGAACTCCAGATTTTTCATAGGAATTCAATGAGGGTTAAGTTCTTGGTTAAGGTCCATTACTCGGATACTAGATGTTGGGGGTCAACGATATTTCACCACCAGATGGGTCTTGGGTAGGGCTACACCACCCACTAGAAATTAGGTCTCTGTGACCTATATTTTATGCATGAACGACTTCGGTTAAGTTCTTGGTTAAGGTCCATAACTTGGATACTAGATGTTGGGGGTCAATGATATTTCACTACTAGATGTGTCTTAGGTAAGGTGACACCACCCACTAGAAATTAGGTCACTGTGACCTATATTTTACGCATGAATGACTTCGGTTAAGTTCTTGGTTAAGGTCCATAACTTGGATACTAGATGTTGGGGGTCAATGATATTTCACTACTAGATGTGTCTTAGGTAAGATGACACCACCCACTAGAAATTAGGTCACTGTGACCTATATTTCACGCATGAATGGACTTGGTTAAGTTCTTGGTTAAGGTCCATATCTCAAATACTACATGTTGATGGTCAATGGTATTTCACCACTAGATGTGTCTTGGGTAACATGACACCACCCAATAAAAATTAGGTCACTGTGATCTATATTTTATGCATGAATGACTTTGGTTAAGGTCCATAACTTGGATACTAGATGTTGGGGGTCAATGATATTTCAACACTAGATGTGTCTTGGGTAAAGTGACACCATCCACTAGAAATGAGGTCACTGTGACCTATATTTTACACATGAATGACTTTGGTTAAGTTCTTGGTTAAGGTCCATATCTTGAATACTACATGTTAGGGGTCAATAATATTTCACTTCTCGATGAGTCTTGGTACATGGCACCACCCATCAGAAATAAGGTCACAGCGACCTATATTTTACACATGAACACTTTTGATCAATTTCTTGGTAAAGGTCCATATCCCAGGTAATACACATTGAAGGTCAATGATATTTCAAGAACGGGAGGGCCATCCTGTGGCTCATAGACACATTATCTAGTTTCATGTGTAGCCTGTAGGTCCTATTTTCATTAAGGTAGAGCATGGCATTTATTTGCCCCCAAAAATCCTGATTTTTTTATCTTAAAATGCAGGGGAAGTTTGATATCTTTCATTTAAAACAAAAATAATGTGTGTATGCATAAATGATGTTGAATGTTATGGGTATTTCTTTTTATTGCAATTGTTACAATTGTATAATGATCGACGTATATAAAATTAACTCAGTATTTTAATAATTGTTGTTTGTTGATTTGAGTTTCTGAACAATTAAAACTGCAATTGGAGGTTCATTTGAACAATAAATGTCACAGCATCTGAGGATAACCTTTGACCTATAAAGGTTCATTAAAGGTGCTCTAGCCATGAAGAATTACCATAATGTATTCATAAAATTTAGGCACATTTGAGACCTCCTTACATGACATATACCCTTTCACAACAAAATACCAGACCTATATTGCAAATTAGAATACCAGTATAATCATTTCTTGTGGTAGTCAATCAAGGTTTCATGATTACACAAAAGCTTGTACCGTGTCAATACCACTGCAGTTACATGTGAATATTCATATCACAAGGTGACATCCTTGTCACTGAATATGTGGGTATATTTTCATCTAGAATCTGCTGACAAACCTGTAAAATTTCACATTTTCATACCTTTGCATGTTTTCTTTTGGTCATGGATATATCAATCAGTCAGATTCAATTGTAACCTTTCAAGAATGATCACACAAATTAACATATTATGTATATTAACATATAACATATTTATTAAGCACATTGTCACACTCGGATGTTACCATTCAAGCATACACATGAAAAATGGTCTTCACAGTTGGGTGTTACCATTCAAGAATGGTCACATTACTATCAAACATGGTCACATGATCACATTTGGGTGTTACCATTCAAGAATGGTAACATATACATGAAACATGGTCACACTGTCACACTTGGGTGTTACCATTCAAGAATGGTCACATACATCAAACAATCCTACTCAGGTGTTACCATTCAAGAATGGTCACATATACATGAAACATGGTCACACTGTCACACTTGGGTGTTACCATTCAAGAATGGTCACATACATCAAACAGTCCTACTCAGGTGTAACCATTCAAGAATGGTCACATATACATGAAACATGGTCACACTGTCACACTTGGGTGTTACCATTCAAGAATTGTCACATACATCAAACAGTCCTACTCAGGTGTTACCATTCAAGAATGGTCATATATACAGTACCTGAAACATGGTCACACTGTCACACCATTCAAGAATGGTCACATATAAACATGAAATATGCATTGGTGTTACATTACTATCACACTTGGTCGGATGATCACAATAAACAATAACCACTGCCACAAGGATGTGATCCGTCAAGAACACTCATCTCAGCATCAACCAATTTTTTTTAATAATTTAATCAATTCTCCAACTAATAACAAACTCTATTAATTTTGACAAACTCTAAATTTTAATAATTCTCTGTTTCTATACTACTTATTTTCACGAATTTGATATTTCACTCAAGATCAGATACCAAGTTCATGTATTCTGCTCAGAACTCTTCATTTATACATATTATTTTATTTTGCCAAAAATGCTAGACTGCGAAATTCGTGAACATAAATACCTGGCAAAAATACGTATATTTACAGTATGCCATTCAATGAGATCCAAACTACCTGTGAAAACTCTGGAACACCTCTGAACATTCATTTCTGCTTACCAGAATATATACTATGAGATCTAAATAAACTGACAATATTTAAAGCTGTTAGCTATTTTTCAGTGCAGATTTTAAAGTTGGGGCTCCTGCAGGGTAAAAAACAACCTGCAACCTGAAGACTTTTTATATAGTTATATAGTAAAGTGGTTTGAAAAGTGACCTAAGTGGGGTACCATGCAGTTGGTTTATGGAAGCCACATTTCAGTACACGTCTTAACTATCTATAAATTATGGCTAGTTTTGCTGTGTTGTTTTAGGAGACAGGTGATATGATGGAGGACATCGCCCAGGAAAATGTTCATACACGAGGAACTGTGAAAAACTGGGCTGACAAGCTTATCATGAACAGGGCAGAGGTAAGTATTACAAGGGAATTATTTCATTATCATTTAAAGGGAATTTCACTTCTAGTGAACGTGGTCCGCTTGGCATTAGCCATACATGTGAGGAGATACATAATGTCCAAGTTTGTTTCTTCAAGAACATTTTCATATACACGAGGGACTGACAAGAACTGGTCAGCCACCAAATGATTGATTTTGCTAAAAAGCAGAACCTTTAGAAGAAGCATTAATAATGAACAATTCAAAGACCGTATTATTATGTAAGACTTCCAGCAAAGATTGGCTTGTTAGACCTTCGGCAAACATATTAACAGATTGTCAAACAATCAGCACAGGCAAACAAATATGCTTGGATGTTTTGTAGTTTATATTAATTAAAAAAATACATCATTCTATTTCATTTTGAAATGCAGCAGCAGGTTTTTTCCTTAGTTTAAAAATAATTCCACTATTTCAAAGAAACAGATATTTTGATGAAATAGTTAGGATTTTTCACAAGTCTAAATGAATTTATTTTAGGCCACCACCATAGACAATGAGGAGGGTCGGGTAGAAGAAGACCCTGCTTATAACTCTGTCACCAAACTGTTCTTTGATCTGAATGGGGAAAGGAATGAGACAAGGTAATAATGTTAAATACCCATTATAAATAAATTACACCAGAGTAACTGGCAAACGCTTTTGGCAGTATTCCTTTAACTAAAATCTGGGTTATGAATTGGTGAATGGGCAAGGGGCTGGGTAGTGTGCTGGTGGCCAGTTTCAATATTTTTGTATACAATTTTATGTATTGGGTATGCACCATCAGCATTTGTTTCCATAATGTTGGATTCCATATCAGGTCTGCTGCTTACCTACTTCCTGTTTGAACAAAAACTGGCTATCTTTTTTTGTGTCTTATTTTTAATCTGCTTCTTTTAAGTGTTTTGTTTATGGTAATCTCATCAGAGATGCTCCTAGCATATTGTGTAAAGCTTTTACCTATTGAAATATGTTCAACTTCATTTAATATAAGGTAGAAACCATTACTGATTTGCTGTCAGTTTCCGTCATACTACCTAAACATATGTGTATAAAAAATTAACTAAAATAAGTTCTATTTTATTGTAGGCCAGACATATGGGCACACACTCAGGTGTTGAATGTTACAGAGGCGCAGCCTCCTCCCACACCAAAGAGAAGTAAACCTCCTCCGTCTAAAAGGAAAGAAAAAGAGAAGCCTAAGTCGAGGCAGAAAACTCCTGCCTCGCGCCCTGGTACACAACCTCCCACACGACAAACTGTTCCTGGAACAGCAGTCAGGTATGTGGATTTTACCTGTCGAAATTGTATTATTAGCATGATATTCATATCTGTGTGATGTTACTTAACTGTTTGATAAACTTTTTGTGTTAACTTTAATATCAAAATGGGAATGGTCTTCATCTTGAAGAATATATGAATTCATGTAATCTCATTTGTGTGATATTGCTCTCCCATGAACCTTGAATCTATTTGGATTACAAAATACATGCAAGTTATTTAACATTGTTGAGGAGTTTTAATTAACAAGGGTTTCTTGTTTTTAATAACATTTATCTAACTTTGAATTTATTTTGGTACAAATGTTTGTGTTATTTAGTGTTGAATGGTTTAAATTGTTTCTAATCAAATGGTTATTGTAACTCTTTATATTAATGATGTAAAAATACTTTGGTTTGAACTATGGCATTTGATACAAAATTATTTTTCAAATAATATCATTTTTTTTTACTAACAGTTTATAAACATGTATTTGGGATTTATTTAACCTGATCAAGTATTCTTTTTCTGTAGCCGTAGATAGCGGATAGGTAAGAAAACATGGATGTGGTTTAGTGTAGAATCTGTAGTATAAATACACTGTAAAATGTTTTAAGTATTTTATAGGCCAGATGTACAATAAGACCCTATTGAATTTATAATACATGTATAGAAATGTATCAGTAATACATGTATAGAAAACACATGCTTTGGTTTATTTTCTTGAAAGCTAGTTTAATTTTTTATCACATTATTATTTTTGTAGACATGGAAGTACAGCTTGAATCTTATTTTGCTTTCAGTGTTCAGAAAAAATACTTTGCATAGGATTTTTCTTTACCAAATTATTGTCTTTAAAAGATATTATGTTTTACCAGTAAGCTTTATTACACATTTTGAGCAATACTTGGTATTTAGAAGCAAAGTTGATTGAGATCTGTTTGTTATAAAGGAAAATTTTGTCGATTTTCAACACTGATACATATTTTCTCAACTAATAAGTGAAATTAAATCAAGCCAGAGAAAAAATGCCATGAAAAAAATTACCGTTCAATAAGGAAACTAATATTCAGTACTAAAAGTGTTAATACTTCAACAACTCATTCATTTTCCTATTGAAAATTTTAGCTCTCCACTTGCAAGTATATTATGTTAATGCTTGAAATTCTTATTATTGTCCCTAGCCTTTCAGCAAATTGCCTTTCTGTGGAATGGGGGACTATATAATTTTACTTTCCGTCTGTCTGCTTTGGTGTCCAAAGCACTTCAATGGGTTCTCTAAAAGCATCTATTTTTATCAATTTAAAAAAAAAACTTTTTCTTTTTTAATATTTGACTTCCATTGTTTAGGGAAACAAATTGCTTTTCACATCACAACCACACAGTTGTGTTTAAATAGTTTAAATATTTTTTTGTAATTTTTATAGGACCGCAAATTTTTGCGATAGTATGATGTTATGGCGATGTCATCGTCAACGTTGTGATCTGTAGACACTTTGGTTTCCCTGCGATAACTTTAGTTGTAGTGAACCAAATGATATAAAATTTTGATTTTATGTTTGTAACCACCACTAAAGGAAGGTTGATATTGCATTTGGGGTTTCTGGACCCTACTGTTTCAGAAAAAAGGGCAAAAGGGGCTAAAATGGGTGTATTGACAAAACTTCTGTAGAATGTTTAATTTTCATCTGATTTTGATCCTTCCTTTTTAATTGTATTACTCAATGAATTCTGTCAACAAAATATAACAAAAGTCTTAATGTATCTTGCGCCGTTACATTGGTTTGAGGGGTCAAAAGGGGCCACACATAAAATATTAACTTTTTTTATTTGTGGTCCGATTTTCAAAATCTTTTTTTTTTATTGGAATATTTGTAAAAGTCCCTGTCTGTGATTTACAATTGGATTTGCAATATCTCCTACCAATTTTGGGAAATTAGGGATCAAAGGGACCAAAATAGCCTTATGAGTTTTCGTTGAAGGTCGGTATAAATGTATCCCAAAAAAAATCAAATATGCATTGAGTAACCGCCAAAGAATGCATATGTCAAAAAGCTTTGTGAGTCCACTTTGGGCTGCATGTGTCCAAAACATTTTACAATCCATATTGGGCTGCAAACATACAGGGTTCAACATCATGCTGTGCTGGGCGTAGCTTTTTGAGCCTGATTGTATCAGTTAATATGTTTTTCTCTCCATAATCTTTTATTTTTACATTGATCTATTTATAAGACAAAAAAGACCCACATTTAAATATATTTTTAATGCTTGATAATTTTGTCTTTTCAGCCTGCTGCCCCAGGACCCCACCACACCCTTAATACATTATCATCAAATCATCCCTGTAGATATTAGAAATTATCATGTACTCAAAACTGATCTACCTGAAGTCAAATATGAGAAAATCAAATATATGAACTATATGAGAAAGGAACTCTTGTATTGGCAGGTAAGACAATAGAAAATCATGAGCTGTGGAATAGGTGCAAGCACCACAACCTTAATGAGTCAATGGCAATTAAAAATAAATCACATTGATAAACAGCTGTCTACTCATAATCATAGAGTGATAACTTCAGGAGATGCTCTTCAGACCTTCAAAAGCAAGGAAAGTGTACTGGGTAAGGGGTCATCCATAGTTGTCAATCATTTTCAAAGTGTGCAAAAAGTACACTTTTCTACATTTTTTTCTACTTTTTACATCAACCATTTTGGGATCAGATCTTCCAGAAGGATTAATCATTAAAATTGTAAATTATTTTTATGCATGTTATCTTTTTAGTGTAATATAACTTCTTTGAAGCTTATACAAGAGAGCATTCAAAAATGGCAATACTACTTGATAGATCTAACACAAACTTAAGAAAGAGAAGTAGGTAAAAATGGTGATTTTCTACTACCCCCCCATGTTCTTTGGAAAATGGTTGACAATTATGGATAATCCCTAAAGAAAAAATTATCAGCCTAAAAATTAGATAAAAGATGTTTTACAAATGGACAGATGATGATCTGTAGATTATTACAGAGACATAGTACACTACAAAGCCATACTCTGTTATTTTAAATGCATCATGAAGATGAACTGTTAAAAATGAGAAAAGACTTGTTCTTTAGTTTTCTATAAAATGAAATGCAAGTCAACTTTAGCACAAAAAATTCTGAAGAAAAAATCACAATGTCATATACAATATGCATTTATTTGACATCACTGTTATAGTACAGAAAAAAAAAAAACTTGAAATATTTCTATTTAATCATTTTAGAAAATGATTCCTATTATATCAGAGAAGAAACTAGCCAAAAGATGTAAAGGGATATCATGCTCTGCTGTTTCACCTAACAGTAAATTTGTAGCCTTAGGCACTGTCCATGGTTTGTATATTTCAGAGGATTTTTCTATGGAAAAATTTCTCTTTTCTAATAACTTTTTAACAGACCCTTTTAGCAATAGAAAGAAGAATACTAAAGACAAGTTCTCTGTTACCACAAAAAAAAACCACACACACAAGAAAATCATGCCATAAAATTGACTATTTCAAATTTATAGCTAAATTTTGTCTTATAAGTTAAAAAAATACAATGTAACAACATAAGTTCATCACATAAGACCGCAATTCCAATTTTTCTAAAATATCATATAAATTTTCATATTTAAACCTATCTTTATCAAAGAATAAAATGAAATCCTGATCGACTTGTTGATGGATTTAATTTGAAGTCATAATGAATCACCCTCAAAATAGTTCTTATACTTGTCATAAAAACAAACTTAGAAGATCTTAGAACAAGGCTACTGAAAATGTAAAGAAATTGATTACCTGAGGTACATGCTACCTGATTTTAAATAAGATTAGATTTAAATTAGTTGACGCCTTTATAAGTGTTCCACATGACATTTTCTTGAGGCACTAACATTGTGACATTATTATTTTCTGCAGGTGACTGTGTAGTATTATATACTCACTCCAGACCATGGCGACCCATACGTGTTCTAATCAACGACTCCTTTAAGGATGATCCTATCATTAACTTATCATGGTCACTAGACAGCTCTCGCCTCATTACCATCAGCAAATCTGTAAGTTCACATTCTAGGACACTAAAAGTAATTTTAAAAATGTTATCTTTAAGATAATTTTCATAAAATTTTGTTTATAATGATATTGTAAAGAAGACCTAGAATGAACTTTATCCAAGATTAAAAGTAATGCACATATATTGCTTATCAGTTGTTAAATGAATTTTTCATTTTGAAAGGCAAAGTTTTAAGAATTGTTGTTAATTTCAACATAAGTTGGGTTTGCTTTGGTCTTGTAGGGTACACTACATATTTGGACCTTTGATAAACCACATAGATTTGATAGATTTTGAATTTGGTTGCCATACTGTAGGGTAAAGAGCAAGTATTTTCATTGAGTAGTACGACTTGATAGATTATATTAGTTTTTGTCTTGTAGGGTAAACTACAGGTATGGTCCTATAGTACTGCTGTACCTACTACAGATGCTAAGAAGATTGGTATACCAGCTGACCAACATGACATACTACCTAATCATTTAGACATACTCATTGCCTTAGACAATAGTAAAGGGGACTTCTCATTCCAACAAGGTATGGAAACTTTCTTATTGTAATATCTTTTGTTTTGTAACAAGACCTTAAAAACTTGATTTAGTATCTGGAGATTGTCATTGCCCTGGAAAATAGTATGATAAATGATTGTCAACATGTACACAAGCAATGTGTAGTGACATAAAGTTTTTTTTACTAATTATCATATGTTTGTAAATTGGGTAAATTAATTTTAAGAAAATTGTAGTGTTGTTTGTTTTTAATGTTTTTTTGTCTTTTCTTCTGTCATTTATGTGTTTCACTTATGCATGAAAGACATTATCTAAATTTATGAAATAGGAAATCTTCAAGAAACCATTCATTGAAAACTAATCTTATATTCACGAGAATCATAGCTTACATAGCAATAAGTGACAAACATCGTTGATTGCATTTTGATATGGTCATATTTTTTGTACCATAGGTCCACATGCTGAACAACAGACTATAGACAAGAACTACCCTCCATTAGAGGCTGCTTTCTTCCCTTCCTTCACTTTCTTTGGAGATCAGGTATGATCATAAATCTAATTCAGTGAGTGAAATTGTTTTATAAAAAACATAAATGCTTTCCATGGTTTTAACTTCTAACTTTTTCAAAAAAGGCTTCTTGGGAAAATTTAAGCATGTATACAGTTTCTGTTCTATTGAGAAAATAGTTATTGACTGGTTTCAACACTTTTAAATAAAAATTGTTCATTAGACTTGCATAGAAATAACTGGAACCTCTATTCACAGGGTATTTGTTTAATTCTTAATTGAACCTGTTCATTGAATTATAAGATGCTTTATCAAATGAAAAACTAAAAAGATTTTTTTTTTCATTCTACAGAGCCAAACCTGTATTGCCTTAGAAAATGGTGATATTCTAAAGAGTGACTTTGATGTTCCATTGAATGTGCCCCCTGAAAAAGCAGATTATGAATATTCTAAAGCACCAGTGATATTCAACCAAACCATAAGGGTATGGATGCATATAAATACAGTTTTAAAAATCTGCATTTGTAATTATCATATAATTCAGTTACTGAAACTTGAAATGTCAAAGTTAAAGACGGGTACTTATCAGAACTTAACTCCTTGTACAAGCACTTGTCATTTTTGCTAATATAGTTGTACCATTCCTAGTGGTTATAACATGTACAACTTTTTGATGGAAGTAGTACTATCAACATACACAATGTATAGTAAATTTTATAGTTGTTTACATAGTTACTCAGAATAATTGTTTGTCACAACTGTTATACCCCCTCCACAAACAAATTTTACAGAAACTACCTTGCTCGTCTGTTCACCATCTTGTATGCAACTCCTCTTAAGTCGATTAATTGATTTTGATGAAATTTTGCATAAAGGAACAATATTATATTAATAAATGACATTACTTTCAGATATTATTTAGGGGATATAATTGGACTTGGCATTTTTCCCCAATATGAAGGGGGGGTGGTATATTTTTGTGAGCTTGCCCACAGTACTCATTGTACATTTATCATCTTTGCAACAATAAAACAGCAATTGCAGCAACCAGTTGATAATGTCATATTCATTACTTTTAGGATGGCAGAATCAAAGGTAATAGGATAGGGAATGGATTGGAAGCTGAATTGTTACGGTTCCATA
The DNA here is from genome assembly GCA_963971305.1 of Arcuatula senhousia. Classification (NCBI taxonomy): domain Eukaryota; kingdom Metazoa; phylum Mollusca; class Bivalvia; order Mytilida; family Mytilidae; genus Arcuatula; species Arcuatula senhousia. Next base: position 64,679,650 of record OZ020304.1, read on the forward strand.
AAACTAAAATCATTTTCATGGGCTTTGTGAACCAGATAAATGATCTTGTAACCATGGATGAAGAAGGATACATTGCAATATGGAAATATGAACAGTAAGTAGAATTTGTCTGTAAGAAAAAAAAAAGTAATTAAAAGGGTGATTCAAAATCCGTTAATGTACATCTGCATCATTATAATTGTTATGTTTACTTATTTACCTAAAAAAATGATTGTAATAAAAGCTTTTTTGTCCACTTCAAGATTTGAATTAATTGATAAAGATAAATTATTTAAACTTAAAAACCGCTGTAAATATTTTGTAAATTTGTTTTAAGCTTTCCTTATAAGTTTATGTCTATTTATTTATCACAGTAAAGATGCTGTAAAAACAAGGTAACTGTGACGTCACATTCTCTCCATCACCTCACTAGTTCAAGGTTCCTGTAGCATTCTTCTATGAGAAAATACTTTATATCTTACTTCTGTCAATAAACAAAATCCTTAAAAAAAACTCTCTTTTCTTGTCACTTCACTCTCTTTCTTTATCATTAACCATATATTTTGTGGGTAAAAACACACTTAAGCTCCATGCACTGTCTGGTGTTATTTTAGTTTCTTATTCTTTATAGGGCTGTTCCATTTAAATTGACGTGGGAGGTGGGGATGCAGATTTTTTATTTTTCTGTTGGTGGGGGGTTAAAATGTCTTTATTTGTGGATGTGTAATGATTTTTATACGACTGCAAAAAATTTGCGGACGTATTATGGTATGATGCTGTCGTCGTCGTCGTCGTCGGTGTCTGTTAACTTTTTAGTGTTTCCACAATAACTTTAGTTCCAGTTATCCGATTGCTATGAAACTTTACAATGATGTTCCTTACCATAAAAGGATGAATGGGATTGATTTTGGGGGTCCCCCCATTTTTTGTTTAGAAATTAAGGGCCAAAAATACTACTTTTTTGTTTGTTTTCACAATAACTTTAGTTCTAGTTATCCAATTGGTATGAAACTTACCATACAAGGATGAATGGGATTGATTTTGGGGGTCCCCCCTTTTTTGTTTCGAAATTAGGGGCCCAAAAGGGGCAAAAAATTCAAATATTTTACTTGTTTCCACTATAACTTTGGTCCTAGTTGGCCTATTGCTGTGAAATTTGTCAAGAATGTTTCTTACAATAAAAGAATGAACCTGATGAATTTTTTTGCCCCCTTTTTTCCGTTGTGTAATTAGGGGCCAAAAGGGGCCAAAATAAAAACTTTTTTATTTGTGGTCCGATTTTGAAATTTTTTTTTGCATGTTTGTTCTTGTCAAATAGCGGATACAAAATTAAGAATTAATTTTTGCGACCCCCCCATTTTCCCCCTATTACGTAATTAGGGGCCTAATGGGGCCTGAAAATCGAAACTTTTTTATTTGTGGTCCGATTTTGAAATTTTTTTTGCAAGTTTATTTTTGTCAAGTAGCGAATCCAAATTTGAGAATTTATTTTTGCGACCCCCACCCCTTTTTCACCTGCTACGTAATAAGGGGCCAAAAGGGGCCGAAATCGAAACTTTTTAAATTCTTGTCCGATTTTGATAATTTTTTTTGCAAGTTTATTCTTGTCAAGTAGCAGATATATTTTTGTGTCCCCTTTTTTTACTGTTACGTTATTAGGGACCAAAAGGGGCCAAAATTGTAACTTTTTTATTTCTGGTCCGATTTTGAAAATTTTTTTTGCATGTTTGTTCTTGTCAAATAGCGAATACAAAATTAAGAATTAATTTTTGGGACCCCCCCTTTTTCCCCCTATTACGTAATTAGGGGCCAAATGGGTCTTTTTTATTTGTGGTCCGATTTTGAAAAAAAAATTTGCAAATTTATTCTTGTCAGGTAGCGATTCTAAATTTAAGAATAAATTTTTGGGGCTGTAATCATAATTTAAAAAAAATTCTGGTTAGATTTTTAATTTTTTCCACAAACATTATTCTTTTAAAGAGTAGAATACACCATTCAAAATTTTTATTTTTACCCCCTGGGTCGAAAGTCCATCAGAGAAGCATGTGTCAAAAACCTTTGTCAGTCCACTATGGACTGCATGTGTCCAGAACAATAGACTATCCATATTAGGCCTAAAACATACAGGGTTCAACATGTTGCGGTCGTATCATGCTGCGCTCGGCGAAGCTTTTTATTTTATATTGGTGAGGGGGTCTTGAACAAAGTGCCTCCCCCCCCACACATCAATTTAAATGGCACAGCCCTTAGCACTGAATATCCACATAAAACTTAAAATCTAACAACCACATGTTACAGTTCCAGACATTAATTTGTTATTTTTTTATATTCTTATTGTCTAATTAAATACCCGTGGCTTTCAGATTTAAAAGATTTTTAAGAAATAACTCTTTAATATTTAAGTTTCATTTAACAGAAATATGTGTTCATTTGTTGTTTACTAATTAGATTACATTTTTTTCTATATATCAAATAATTAAAATGTTTTTTGGGTTTTTTTTTAGGAGAAACATTCTAGGTGTGGGATGGATAGCTCCGTTTAAAAAGTTCCAGCTTTCCCCCTACAAGATAATGTACTATCCTGCAGACAATAACAAACCAAAGGTCAGTCTGAGGGAGTAGATTTTGTATGACATTCACTTCAATAATATTTTTATACGACCGCAAAAAATTTTCGGACGTATAATAGTATGATGCTGTCGTTGTCGTCGTCGTCTGGGGACATTTGGTTTCCATGCGATAACTTGAGTAAATATTGACCAATTGTTATGAAATTTTTATATGATGTTTGTAACCACTAAAGGAAGGTTCCTATTGTATTTGGGGTTGGTGGCCCTTACCATTTTGGAAAAAAGGGCCAAAAGGGGCTAAAACGGGTGTATTGACAAAACTGTTGTAGAATGTTTATTATTCATTTGATTTTGAAAATCCTTTTTTTATTGAGTTCCTTATTAAATTCTGTCAACAAAATGTGTCAATGGTTTTGATGTATATTGAACCGTTACATTGCTACAGGGGGCCAAAGACGGGCCACACCCAAAAAATCTACTTTTTTATTTGTGGTCCGATTTTCAAAATCTTTTTTTCATTGGAATCCTTGTGAAAATCACTACCTGCATTTTTCAATCAGATTTGAAATATCTCTTACTGTTTTTGAGATATAAGGGGTAGAAGGGGCAAAAAAACAGCATTTTTAAAAGTTGGTCAAGGCAAATGGTTTTACACAAGAAATTTAGCTGTAGTGAGCCAGCCAATTGTTATGAAGTTGAAATATGATGATTATATACACTGAAGGAAGCTTTTTATTGCATTTTGTGGTCCTAACCTTTTTTAAAAAAAGGGCCAAAAGGGGCTTAATCGTGTCAAAATGTCAATGAATATAGAAATAATTTTTTTTTCTATTAAATATTATTGTAAATATATATGTGTCAAATATGCATTTTAAAGTCCACCATAGGTTGCATGTGTAAAAAAGCTTTGTAAGTCCACCATGGGCTGCATGTGACCAAAGCAAAAGATTATCCATATTGGGCCTCCAATGTACAGGGTTCAACTTGTTGCGGTCGTATCATGCTGCCCCCGGCGTAGCTTTTTATTTTATTGGATATCAAATGCTGGGACCTAGGTGGATGAATGATTCAAGTAGTTGTTTTAAACACCACAAGTATTGATAAATAGTCTTTTAAAAGTATATAATCAATAATGTTAATGCTTTTATTTATTTTCGTGGGAAGCTATTTTTGTGGTTTGACCAAAAAGGACCATTTTGTGGATTCTTAAGTTTGTGGATCTGATACAGCATACAGATCAATGTCAAATTTTCTTTCCGTTGGGTTTTAAATTTCTAAGGTATAGGCAACCCATAAAAACCACGAAAATTGATACCCCACAAATGAAAATGAAACCACAGTAATATTTCTGACAGACAGTCCCATCTGTTGAATAAATAATATATGTAATTGATGAAAATGTATCTTGTAGTTAGTTTTCACAGACAAACATGCATCTTGTAGTTAGTTTTCACAGACAAACATGTATCTTGTAGTTAGTTTTCACAGACAAACCTGATGTCCCTGGACAGAGGCAAAGAACAAGACAAGAAATAGCTCAGCAGAGAGAAATGGGTTGGTACTATTAAATTTTTAATAATTTCAATCTTCAGTGAGATTGTTCAGGAAGAGTTTGAAATTATATCTATTGAAGTTTTAATTAGGAAAATAAATATGTTCACAGATATGATATTATTTGTAACAAACTCTCCAAGTCTGACATAAAAAGGCCTCTGCTATCCGGATTGCCTTTTTATCCCCTGTCGCAACACAGAGCGGGCACATAGAAGAGCCGGGCTTCCCTCCATGCATGTGTCCGTCAGTCCCTCTTACTATTTTTCGTAACAGTTTTCTTAGCAACTATTGATATATTTGATATTTTGATATTTGGTTTGCAGCTTCAGGTAGGGGTCCAATATGGTGTTTTCAGACCTGTTACTCAACAACTTCCTGTTTAATGTGCCGACTTAGATTTTTTCCACTCAGCGGGCAGGCGACCTAGAATATGTTCTTGGTTAAATGTAGATAAATAAGAATCTTCATTTTCCCTTTTTTTCAGTAAATAATACAATAGATAACATGATGTTAGGAGATCCATGGGATGTAGAACTGCTGGAAAACAGAACAATCAGAGTAAGTCTGTTAAGTTTGGCCATAAAAAGAGGAAAATTTGTCATTTGATATCAAAGAGCTTGCCTCTTGGTTGAAGGTGGTGGTGGGGGAGGGGATGTTACTTTAGTGTTGCCATATCAGATGATACACCATTAATTGGGGGACTACAGTATAATGCATTAAGTTTTGGTTTTCAAGCACAACAATAAATGTAAACTTTATATTTTTATTATCATGCTGTAAATATTTTATCTTGTTTATATGAATAAGAATTTCTTTTTTCAGTCCAGTGTATACATACCACCTGGTAAAATAAAAGAATCTGGTGCCATCTTCCATATCGTAATGAGACATGTAACAGACAACTCTTTGTCATCATATGTCACACGGGTCTACAAACCTACAGAGGTAAGTTACAGCTAAGTGCAATTTGCTCAAATAAAGCAAACAATGAGATACTCTGAAAGTAATTTAAGATATTAAATTGCATTTGTTGTCATAAATTACACTTCTCCGTATTTCAATTGAGAAGATTAAATATCGAAATGTAATATTTGATTAATACAATGGTAAATGGGGGGGAACACTTAAACTGGTACATGTATTAATTTTGATTGTCATACTGAACAAAATAAAACAGAAAGGCCATGAATAGAGTCATTGAGGTTGGGTTTTTTGTCTCGCCTGCGAAGCAGAGCGGGACATAAGTGTTACTTTACCAGCGGCGGCGACGGCCGCGTTAACTATTTGGAAAAGTTAATGAGCACCTCCATATCTCAAGAACTATAGGTCCTGGGTTGATGAAACTTGGTATGCATATGCCCCAGTAGTAGCTTAGCACAGTTGCCTCCCCATCTTTTGACCTTGACCTTGATTTTCCGGTTGAGTGACTTTGACAATTTTCAATACATATAATAGCAATGGAAAAGTTTTGCGAGCACCTCCATATCTCAAGAACTATAGGTCCTGGGTTGATGAAACTTGGTATGCATATGCCCCAGTAGTAGCTTAGCACAGTTGCATCCCCATCTTTTGACTTTGACCTTGATTTTCTGGTTGAGTGACTTTGATTATTTTTATTGCATATATTTGCAATGTTTAAGTTCTATAAACATCTTTTGATCTCAGAAACAGAAAATCCATGTAAATTCAAAATATAGTGGAAGTAAGAAAGAATAATTGTTTCTGATGGTGCCGGCAGGCGAGACATACTTTAGTGTTAACTCTTGTTTGTATGTTTGCATTGGTTCTTTTCAGTTTCCATACACAAAAATAGTTGGAGCAAAGCAAACAGTTAGAGGGGATGCAATGATCATTGTTCTTCTTTTCAAATCATATCCACCAAAAGGTTTGTACAAATTTATTTCTTTGCTGTTCAAAAAAAAAGATCTGTTTAATACTGTAAACCAATTTATTTTAGTGACTACTATATTTCCTATTTCTGTATCTGAGAGTGATTTCACGTCTATTTTCAGTATTATTTGTACAAAGAATTATTGTAACTATGAAAATGGTTTCATTCACAATGATCTATTTTTGTGAAGTTCTGTTTCTCATGAATTATGAGAATATGAATCGCTCATGAAAATGAGTTTGTTTACAGTATTCATCTTAATGAAAAGTTACTTATAAAACACCAAAAAACAAAGTTGCTGAGGGCACTATGGGTTTGGATCTTACTATGTCATTTGGGTCAACATGGATAATGTGAGCTGGATCACAAAGTTTTGATGTATACTTAACAAATGTTTGTTCCAATTGATTTCAATAAGAATTTTTCTTTACTGTATTTCCTTTCACAAATAAATTACATACAGAAAAATGTTCAAGAGAAATAAATGTACAGTTGAGAATTCAGACTAGAACCCACAGGTTTACCTTTAAATGACCTATATATGAGCTAAATCCATCTTATGATATTTTCAGAGCCACACCTGACAATTATTATGTTTGACTTCATCACATTAGAACTGAGAGATTTCAGAAGAGATGTGTATCTATCTGAGGCAGAATATGCTGAACTTCTACAAGAGGACAATACAGTATCTTTTGATGTGAGTTGTTATGACAGAAGATTATAAAGCTTTGATGATACAATAAAAGATTGGTTTTTATTTGTTTCATGTTTAAAAAATCTTGTTTCTTGTGATAAGTAAAAGATTATAATGAATAAGGGTAGGTGTAAATGACAAAACCCCATCAAACAGCAGCAGTTTAAAATATAATAATCTACCGGTAGTTGTCTCCCCTGCAAAGCAGAGCGAGACATAGGTGTCACTTTACCAGCGGCTACAGTGGCGGCATTAACTTTCATGTTAAGGTTATATGAGAACCTCCATATCTCAAAGACTAGTTGATTGACTGACATTTTCCAATACATACAAGACCAATCCATGTTTGGCCCTGCATTGCATGGCAAAACATTGAACCCTGTACATTCTAGGCCCAATATGGACAGTCAATAGTTTTCGCATCCTATGGTGGACTGACAAAGCATATTTGTCACATGCAAAAAAAAAATTATCCTACATTTTGTATCCAATATATGACAAAAAATAACTTTCAATTTTTTTTTCTAAATTGGACCATAACAAAAATAGTTGCATTTTTGCCCCTTATGGGCCCCTCATTTCTCAACGAAAAAAACGAGAGACCTCAACTTCATTCCAATCAATCATTTTAAGGTAAGGAACATTTTTAGGAAAATTTTTATAGCAATCAGTCAACCAGATCTAAAGTTATTGTGGAAAATAAATAAAAGTATCATTTTTTGGTCCTTTTTGGGCCCCTTATTTCTAGACTGAAAAAAAGGGGACACTTAAAATCAACCCCACCCTTCCTTTTATGGTAAGTAACATTACTGTAAAGTTTCATAGCATTTGGTTGACCAGAACAAAAGTTATTGTGGAAACAAATAAAAAAGTCGCATTTTTGACCCCTTTAGGACCCCTAATTTCTGAACAAAAATAGAGGGGACACCCAAAATCAGCCCTACCTTTCCTTAAATGGTAAGTAACATTACTGTAAAGTTTCATAGCATTTGATAAACCAGAACAAAAGTTATTGTGCGAAAAAATAGAAAAGTAGCTGTTTTGGCCCCTTTTGGGCCCCTTTTTTCTAAACGAAATAATAAAATGATCCCAAAGGGGAGGTGCACATCTTCAATATATCTGTAATCACTGTGTAAATTTCCAGAAAGATTTAGGTCCAACTTGTTTCTAGTAAGCCGGTCATGCGCCGATCATGTGACCGGCGTACGCCTATTTGTGCGAGAAACAAGTGCAACTGCTGATTTGCCGGTAGTTTTCCAAAAATAACCATCACATCGACACTAATTATGTCGTCCCATCGACCCCATCGTCCCTAATTATCTCATCCCATCGACCAAAATCAAGTTTTAAATGGAATTAATTAAATTTTATCTACGAGAACTTTTAGGGCAATGCCTTTATTATGATAAAATTAATATCTTTTGCACCATATCTTAATTTAAAACTGTTTTGCAAAAATTCTAGTATCTTGCCGCCATCTTGCGCCGCGTGTAGCCGGTCAAAATTTACCGGCTGAAAGCGGCGTACACCGCGCATGTGCAGTCAAAATATCAGCCAGAAACAAGCGATCAGCTGGTAAGCCACCGGCATTCGCCGTACGCCTTTTGCCAGAAACAAGTCCTACCCTAGTGTTTGGTTTTTGAGATTCAGATTACGCAAGACATGCACCCCATAGCGCAACGGACGGACACACGAATGGAGTGACCCAACTACTAGACCTGCTTTTGCTTTTAGCGACGCAGGTAATACCGTATAAGTGGTTATTTTCGCGGTGATTTAATTTTCGCTTTATTCGCGACCAACAACGGGACGCGAAAATTAAAACTCGCGAAATATTAAATGCCTATATAAAGTGTTATAATATATTCTAAACCGCGAAATATATATTACGCGTAAATAAAATCATCCCCTTTTTCAACAAAATCGCGAAGTTTTCCACCCGCGAAAAAAAACACTTATACGGTAATAGCAATATTAATGGTAACGTTATGCAAGCACCTAAATATCTCAAGAGCTATCAGAGTAGCTGCTGTAAAGTAGTAGCTTAGCAAAGTTGCATCCCCATCTTTTGACCTTGACCTTGATTTTCCAGTTTAGTGACTTTGATAGTTTTTTTAGGAATAACAAGGTATTTTGATGGTGCTGGCAGGCGAAACAATTTAATTTTAACTTTTGAAAAAAAAATGTATGTGATTGTATTAAAAAGTTTTTTGGGGAAATATAGATGACACGCTTATTGTTCTCCTATAAAAAGATATGCCTATTTACTATACGGGTTTTTAAAGCATTTATCTGACTGGATAGAGCACTTGTTTATTCTCCTTTCATCCAGATATACTTTGCTTTTACCAGGTTTCCAAAGTATTTGGTCCAACTGGTTCTGAACATCTGTTTATACTGGTACGAGGAATGTTAAGGGTGATCTCCCTTACTTCAGGAAGACTGATGGTCAAACAAGAGGATCTGTCAGAGAGATTTACAAGTAAGGTTCGGATTAATAATAATAAGAATATTGAAATGACATGCCTCTTTAATGGAGGACTCATTTCATGTTGTTGTTAAAAAATTAACAATGCTGAATCAGAAAGGATAATAGTTTTTTTCTTCTTATAAGATTTTTTTTTTATACCCAGCCCAATAAAAAAACTACTTACATGTATATAACTTCATGATTTAGTGTATTGGGCATAAGTATAATATGATGTTCAACATGTGCATTTCATGGTAATTCTTTTAAGCTGCAAATGATCTGATTTCGTTATATATTTAAATGTTGATGTGTAATTTTTGTCTCGCCTGCGATGAATAGTCCCTGAAGGCAAACATAGGTATTACTTTCTGGTGATGGCGACATAAACTTTTTTGTAAGACTTTATGGACAATGAATTGCTTGAAAAGTATAATAGCTTGGTATACAGACAGTTCAGGTTATGGTCTAAGCAACTGTCACCATGCTGTGACCCTTACCCCATTTTCACATTCCAGTGACTCTATGAACTTAAGTCTTTTTTTCAGGCCGAAACTTTTTTGTTAGACTTTTGTGGACAAATGAATTGCTTGAAAAGTATAATAGCTAGGCATCTGATATTGGGTATACAGACAGTTAAGGTTATGGTCTAGGCAACTGTCACCATGTCGTGTGACCTTGACCCCAGCTTTACGCTCCAGTAACTGTGAAAATAGGTCTTTTTTCGGACCAAAAACTTTTTTGTAAGACTTTTGTAGAGAATTTTTTGTGTGAAAAGTATTATAGCTAGGCATCTGATATTTGATATACAGACAGTTGAGGTAAATGTCTAAGCAACTGTCACAATAATGTGTAACCTTGACGCAAGTTTCATGCTTCAACGACTTTGTGAACTTAGGTCTTTTTTTCCATGCTCTCAACTTTTATGTAGGAGTATTTTGAAAAATGAATTTCTTGAAAAGTGTAATAGCTAGTCATCTAATATTTTGGATATTGATGGATGAGATTAGGGTGTTTTCATTTGTCACAATGTCATCTGATCTTGACCTCATTTTTACACTAAATGACTGTTAAAGGGGAAGGTTCACGAAGGTGCATTTTTGGCCCACAAAATTTTGATTTTTTAACCAACGTAAACCTCACAAAAAATGGTATAGAAATAGAGCTGGTGGTCCTAATTTTAAGGCTGTATGCTTATATTTTCGGTTTTGAAAGTAATAACGTCAATATAATAGCTGCAAAAATGGTTGAAATAGCAAAAATCGTCGAAAATCGTCATTTTTTATGCTTTCTATGTTAAATTTAATACCCTCCGCACCCATGGGCACCATTGCCCTTTTAATATATCATCAAGATTAACATTTTCTACCATTGAATAAAATTTCAAGGGTGCCCAAGGCTGCGGAGGTTGTTAAAAAAGTATTTTTGTCAACAAAATGGGTTGAAATTGTTGTCATCTGGCATTCTGTGGATTTATCTCCCCTTGGATAGAAGACATTCAAAAAATATAAATGATACACTTCTGTTCATTATTTTCCTACGAATTATTTATTTAATATATATTATTTTAACCATCAATAAACATTTATTGATAAATTGTCTGATGTTATATTTTATTTTGCAATTTAAAATAACTTTGTGCACCGTAAAGAAAGAAACAACTCCATTACGAATGAACTTTATAGCATTCATCTATGCTTACTTTTAAATACAAATACCAATCTGGATTGAACCAGATAATTTGATAATTTCTAAGAATATCTAGAATAAGGTATTACAACATATAAATAACATATAGCTGAGAGGGTGATAGAGGAGATTGATACCCTGAGAAAAGCATTGTCAACTGAGGCGCAGCCGAGGTTGACAATGTCTTTTTGAAGGGTAGCAATCTACTCTATCACCCTCTCAGCTATATGTTATTTAATTTATTATACTGAATCATTTAAATACTTTTACGCACGGATTTTCAAATCTTTTTATTTGTTTTCTCGAGTTAAACTGAAATAAAAAGTTGCCATGTGAAATAACTTTTAAAAAAAAATCTTTTTTAATTTGTTTAGACGTTTGTTAGTAGATGCATTAATTAGTGTTAGTTAAAATAAGTACTTTGCACGAAATATTGTTGCATCTAAATACTGTCAATTTTACAACTGATTAAGAATGTCAAATTGAGGCCGTGCACGAGCTCAGCGCACGAGAGGGTGATAGATTAAAACAATATCACCCGTGAGATAGATAAAAAATTATCACCCGCTGGGTTTTGTTTTTGAAATATGCTATATGATAGATTGAATTGCTTAATTAAAATTTGTTAGGAAAAATTCTTATGAAGTATAATAATATATAGTATTTAATTATTTCTAAATAGATTTGACAATCTTTTACACGTTAAAGATGCCTTCAACACTTTTCTTTTTCAACCCTCAAATGATTTGATTAAACCCGCTGGCGAATGGGTCTGTGGGCAGCAGAGCGAGGTGACTTAGGGTCTTGGGATTAGACTTTGTGGGCCGCCAAGTAGTGAATTAAGCTCAATGTTCGGCCCCTATTCACCCTTCCCATTTTTTGTGGTCTTTAAAACTGTTCCTATGTTTTCCACCCCACCCCTATATCCCTCATCATTATTTCATGTTCATTTTTTTTTCATTATATTAATGTTCATTGCCATTATATAAAATGATAGTGTTGCAAGGGCATGTAACAAATATGAGAACATCTTAGTTTAAGCAGAACTTTTTGAGAAAAAAGCTTTATGCTTAATGATAGGCAGGTCATTTTATCCTAGATAAAGATTAGTATTTTGTCTAATTATTGGAGTTGGAACGTGCCATATTCCGGTTTTAGGTCTAGCTTGGCGAATGCTAAATCTTTCATGGTATTAAGGTTATACAATTGTACCTGTACGTGTACCCAAATGTTCCGTCCTCAACAGCTATATAACTTCCAATTAAAAATTAGTTTTAATGAACTGAATGATGGTTGTTTAAAAATCAAGTCCTTGATAAAAAAAAAAATGTACAAACATACAATGGCGAAAATGTAGTTGCATTTTGTCTCCTCTGTGTTACAAAGTCGCGAAAGTCACTACATAAATATAACCTGTCAGCGGCGGCGGGGTAAACTTTTTGATCGACTTTAATGCCAGTTCCGCATTTACATATAAGGTTTTGGGTTGATAACTTATTATTTCTAAAATCAAGAGAGAACGATTCCTTGATATTTTGTCTGCCCTAATAATCTGAATCAATTTACAAAATTGAAATCTTGGTGTGGGGTTTTCATTCATGGATTCCCCTGGACCAATGAGGTGAATAGGCCCACATCAGAGCCTAAGCTTTTCATAAGAGGCAACTAAGGGTCTTGGAGTTCCGACATGGAGTCCGAGTGCTCAGAACGACCAAGGTGTGTACCCTAGGTGGCTGAAAAGGGTGGCCCTCGTCCATGCGTCGGCGGTGGTCATGTATGAAAGAAGCAAAGAGGCACCAATAGGGCAACAAAAAAACCAGTAAATATGAACGAGAACAGAACAAAACAAACAAAAAACAACAACCATACAGTAATATACAATGAAAACTCGAGTTGTAACGAGAGTGAAGTTATGTGCCACCCAAGAGTAAGCAGTTCCTGCTTGTTATAGCACACCCGTCACGCTGCTAATTTTCAATTAAGCTTGTCAAATCCGACAAAGGAAGACGAAACAAATATGGAAACCCTGACTCCTAACGTGTGGCCAACCTGTGTGGAGAGTGCCACGCTTCATTCACTTAAAATTAAGACCCCGTCGTGGACTGCCCAATAGTACACCACATAGGCTAAATGTTCTGCTCCTACCCATCTGTCCCCTTTTTCCTGTGGTTCTTCAAAAATTTGCTGCTCTTTTGTGTTTCCCAACCACCCCCACTTTTCATCTATCATCTCATTTCATGTTCATTCTATCATCCCTTTCATGTTCATTGCCTTAGTTTCACAAGGGATTACATGTGAAACCCCAACTCACTTACTCATTCACGGATTCTAAATAGTTGGTTTATACAATTTTGAGTATATGTTTTATTTCTTTAAAATATGAAATTTTCTGAAATCTGTATTTTTCTTATATGTCTCTTCTGTTCATCCAAAACTAAGCCTTGAAAAGGTTTTATAATGAAATGAACCTTAGGACCTCAAGCTGTATTTTTACTTAAACTTCCTTTAAACCTTTCATACTGAGTTTATGAAATTAAGATTAAAAATAAAAAAAATCAGAAATCATGCCATTTTTGTCTCGCCTGCGACAAATAGTCGCGGAAGGCGAGACATATGTATTACTTTGTGGCGGCGGCGGTGGCGACGGCGGCAGCGTAAACTTTTTGTAAGACTTTTGTGGACAATGAATTGCTTGAAAAGTATAATAGGTAGGCATCTGATATTGGGTAAACAGACACTTTTTTGTGTTTATATCAAGAAATGAAAGCTTAGGTAGTTGATTTTAGTGATGGTGCCGGCAGGCGAGACATACTTTTAGTGGCCACACTTGTTGCCCAAAATATTAACTTTGTCTGCAAGAAAAATCAAATTATTAGAACATTGTAGTTAATTTGTATTATAATCTGCATCAGGACCTGTGCATGCTTATATTCGCACAGAAAGCTGGTTGGTTTTCCACGATTAAAAGGAATTAGAAAACAGTTCCAGAAATCATGGATTTTTCACTCATTTTGTCATTTTCTTTAAAAAAAATTACATGGGACACATACATTTTAAATGTTAGTTTTAGTGTAGAGCTTCTTTGTATTGTTTTGTAACTTTGAGCATATAATATCCATATTTTTTAAAGAATAAAAGGTTTCCCAAAAATTTATGATTTTTCGCTGATTTTTTCACTTTTTAACCAAAAATAAAAAGGTTATATCAATAGATACACACGAAAACCCAAACCTGTGATGAATTTGGTTTATTTTCTAGCATTTCACACCTTCATACTGAACTTATGGCATTCCAGTACAAAACTAATAATTATTTCCAGAAATTTGTGATTTATTGTAGATTTCCACATTTTCTTCCCAAAAATGACTAAATAGTCAATCCAAAATTTTTTTTGGCAATCTTTTGTTGAAAAAGACACAAAAAGCAATATTTTTAAACACGTTTGGCTAATTTATAGTGGTGGGCCAATTTTACCCATTCATGGCTCTACCCCTTTTGGTTTTTTTGTGTTCTGTCTTTCTCAATGATTATGATATCTAGAATCACTTTTAGATCCACAGGAAAGTTTTTATTTAATGTCACCTTCCAAATGATCGTGAAGGGACGAAAAAAGGTTGTCCCGTGTATGTGGAGAGCAATACCCCATGCATGTTAAAGACCCCTTTGTAGAGTTCGATAAGAGTAGGCTCAATGGGTGCCGCTGCAAAGGCCACACTCACAAACTGCTAGCTGGAGAGGGATTTACATAAGCATTAAGCTTGTTTCCCAATCCAGGATAAATAAATATGTTTAAACTTAATGATCGTGACTTTTATTAACCAACTCAAGGCTTGGGTAAACTTTTAATGCATTTTGTTATTATGTCAACAGGCAAGAATTGATAATAAATAGTTCAATAACTAGGTATTCCAATGGTGCGGGCAGGCGAGACAAACTTTAGTGTTAACTCTTGTTTAAATTTAATGATTTTTTCGGTATAATTTAGAAAAATGTTTGGAAATTTAGTAGTACCTGTAGTAATAACACTTCAGCTTTGAATTTGATTACAGATTTCAAGGGTTGTGCAATAGATTATGAGGACTTAGATTTACCAACTAATGCAGAAGTAGTAACAGTCAGCACTCTAGATAAAATGTTTGCTTTGTTTTATGATAATGTAAGTATTTATTGTAGTTTAAACTTATTTATTTAACAAAGTTTAAACTTATGACTGTGAGTCTCTTTAGTGACTTTAGGAGCACCCATTGAGCCTACACTATGTATTGAAACACATTAAAATTTTGATGTGAAATATTGAAAAGTTAGAAATTGTTGCTGTTTAGTAATTCATGCTTTATTTTCAATGAATGAAATCCACTAGATAAAGTACATTTTTTTTCCAATATGCAATAATTAGGGCCCCGCATCGAAGATGCGGATGCCCTATAGTTTTCACTTTGTCCGTCTGTCCGTCCGTCAACAATTCTTGTGAACACTAAAACTCAAAAACTATTAACACCACAGTTCTGAAACTTTGCACAGCTGCTAAGTAGCATGTCATGATGTGCATATTAAAATTTTGTGCAAATCTGATTAATATTTTTGGAAAAAACTTCATTTTTTATTGAAAATCACAGATTTTGAGAATTGGACTTTGTGAACACTAAAACTCAAAAACTGTTACTAATACAGTTCTGAAACTTTGCACAGCTGCTAAGTAGCATGTCATGATGTGCATATTAAAATTTCGTGCAAATCTGATTAATATTTTTGGAAAAAACTTCATTTTTTTTAACGAAAATCACAGATTTTGAGAATTGGACTTTGTGAACACTAAAACTCAAAAACTGTTAAGGAAACAGTTCTAAAACTTTGTTCAGCTGCTAAGTAGCATGTCCTGATTTGCATATTAAAATTTTGTGCAAATCTGATTAATATTTTTGGAAAAAACTTCATTTTTTATTGAAAATCACAGATTTTGAGAATTGGACTTTGTGAACACTAAAACTCAAAAACTGTTACTAATACAGTTCTGAAACTTTGCACAGCTGCTAAGTAGCATGTCATGATGTGCATATTAAAATTTCGTGCAAATCTGATTAATATTTTTGGAAAAAACTTCATTTTTTTAAACGAAAATCACAGATTTTGAGAATTGGACTTTGTGAACACTAAAACTCAAAAACTGTTAACGAAACAGTTCTGAAACTTTGTTCAGCTGCTAAGTAGCATGTCCTGATTTGCATATTAAAATTGCGTGCAAATCTGATTAATATTTTTGGAAAAAATCTTCATTTTTTATCGAAAATCACAGATTTGAGAATTGGACTTTGTGAACACTAAAACTCAAAAACTGTTAACAATACAGTTCTGAAACTTTGCACAGCTGCTAAGTAGCATGTCATGATGTGCATATTAAAATTTCGTGCAAATCTGTTTAATATTTTTGGAAAAAACTTCATTTTTTATCGAAAATCACAGATTTTGAGAATTGGACTTTGTGAACAATAAAACTCAAAGGCTATTAACAATACAGATCTGTAGTTTCATATGCATTCCATGGAACATGCCTTAGTGGTTATAATTAAAGTTCGTATGATTTTGAAAACACTTAGATATTTTGCCGCGGGGCCCTTTCTGACTTTGTCAGTATTCTAGTTACATAAAAATTCATGTGAAATATTGGAAACCTTGAAAATTAATACACCCACATAATAGTCACAAGATTGAATGTAGAAAATTAACAATGGGCAAATTATTAGAGCTCTTGAAGAATACAAATGCGTAGTCATAAAACACTTTCGCGAGCGTCTGCGTTACCAAAACTTCCTTACTAACTGCCAAACAGGTGACAGAATTGTTATTGTAGAAGGGCCTCGTCTACAAGAAGACATACCACGATCAATCCCAATTGGAAAATATCGTGCAACAATAATTTACAGAGGGCAACCTAACCCTAATAGAAAACAGCATTGTACCAAGTGTCTAGGAGACGATCACCACATCTCTGACTGCCAAAATGATTGGCGCTGCAAATCCTGCGGAGAAGTGGGACACAAGCAGAGCACTTGTACCAGTGGGATGTTTTCCCAAGATGAAAATCAAGGAGAAAATCATGATGTTAGCATTGCTTCATGTGCTAATGGTTTTGATGCTAGCACTGATGATCTTACACAGCCACCGACATCCGTTAATCAGACTGATAGTGATATGAACGTTTATGATCCTCCTATTCCATCACAGGAGCTAGATCTAGATCACTCTCAGTCTTTATTGGCCGGAACAACACAGGCTTCCGACAGCAATACGGACAAAAACATCAGTCGGCAGGAGAAAGGTGCAAGACCAAAAGTGAAAGCAACCTCCAGCTCAGATCCTCCCATTGGTCAACCAAGAATTACCAGTTATGTGTCAAGGACCAACTTCACACCAAGTAAACAATCAACTAGTACTGGATTGTTAAAATCACCTGTGACCCCAACTGAAGAACTGCATGATAAAGAAGGGAGAGACTCTAAAAAGAGCAAAAACACTGGTTAACATTCACAAAGAAGTAATATGATGTAAATCAAAAGAACAATTTCTTTTATTTTATTAAAAATTTATGGCTCAAAATGTACATTAAAAAAAAACAAAACAAAATATTTTGGTTTATGATTGTAACTCTGAAATTATATCTCAATGTAGTTATTTATCATTTGGTAGAACCTTTCCATAGAAATACACCACAATTTTTCTGTCCTTTGAAATTCAAGTGTCTTTATTCTATTCCTTTCAATCTTCAGATTTACCTAAAATATAAATATTCAACAATATTAATACTTTCCAACTTTTGCAGTTACCTCCCTTTGATAACTTGTTACAATTATCAAAATTTACAAAAAATATCTAATATGCTTTGGCATTCAAGGTACAACTTATATTCCAAAAATATATTATGTATATCTGTATATATGTGTGTCTTGTACTTGTATTTTGTACGCTCTTTGTATAAAATTGTGTATTGTTACTTCTGTATTTCGCTAATATTTAGCATATTTTGTTTTATGTCATGTATGTATATGTTTTTTGAAAGATCTATCTCTGAATGTATATGGTACATGTCAGAATATGATCAAGAAGTCACTATGATGACCCTAAAAAACCTAAATGAGGTGGTGATATATAAATATTGTGATACTAAAATGATAATAATGACTATAAGATTCATAACATATAAAGATGATAAACTTGAAGTAAATTGGTGTAAAGTTTGTAAAAAGAATCCAAAGAAAGATAACTCTATTTCTAATATTTTAAACTCACCTTAAATATGACATCTTCATACAAAAATAATCTCCACATTTGCAGTATTAACTGTAAAGGTCTTCAACAGTCTGAAAAGAGAAATAGGCTAATTGAATGGTCTAAACAACAAAAAATTGATGTATTAATGATACAAGAGACACATTTCACTGAAAATTTGAAATCAAAATTACAAATAGAATTTAATAATGGAGATATGTTTACCAGTAATGGAACTAGCAACTCACAAGGAGTAGCTATATGGATTAAGAAAAATACAAATTATAAGCTTATTGATCAACATAGCGACAATGAAGGTAGACTAAAAATTCTAAATATCGAAATAGAAGATTCTATTCTTTCAATAGTAAATGTCTATGCTCCCAATGATCCCAAAAACAGAAATAACTTTTATAAGAATGTAAAGTCACATATAGAAACTTATTGTATTGGTTCACTAATTGTCGGAGGTGACCATAATGATATCCTTTCATTGAAGGATTCCAAAAATAATAAAGTTAAAAAAATCAACAAAAAACCTGTTTCAAATCTAAAACTTCTTATCAAGTCCCTACACCTTATTGATGCATGGCGAGAGAAAAACCCCGGTAAGATTCAATACACATGGTGTAACAAGAACAGGACAGAATCTACCAGAATAGATTATTTTCTTGTGAGTTCAGAAATCTATAAAAACTGTACATCAAGCGACATAAGACCTGTCATATTGAAATATACTGACCATAACTGTATTTCCATAAAGTTAAATTCAAAAAGAGGCGTTAAAGGTCCAAGTTATTGGAAGTTAAATGGAAGTATTCTTGAACAAGATGAATATAAATTATTAATAAAAAATCTTATTAAAGAATACAATATAAAAACAAATATGGATTCAAATTTAGATCTTTTATGGGACAATTTCAAAATTGAAGTTAGAGATCTAACTATCAAATATTGCAAGTCAAAGGCAAAATTAAAAAAAGATAAAATTAATATTTTGGAAAAATCATTATATGAACTAAATGAAAAGGTAGCTTTAAGTAATTCAATGAATCTAGTAAAAGAAATTGAAAAAGTTGAATCACAACTAGCGAATTTGTATACAGAAAAAATAAGGGGTCAGCAAATAAGGTCAAGAATTAAATGGATTGAAGAGGGAGAAAAGAATTCATCATATTTTCTAGGTTTAGAAAAAACAAGGCAAAGTAAAAAGACAATCACCCAATTAAATGATAATGATGGAAAAATTACTACTGATCAAGATAAGATTCTTCAATTAGAAGTTGAATTTTATAAACAATTGTATAGTACATCTAACCCAAACGAAGATGAAATACAAACTTATCTCAACAATATTGAGGACTGTAAAAATGTAACTATAGATGACGCCCATAAATGTGAAGGAGAGATAACAATTGAAGAGTGCACTGAAGCTATATTTAAAATGAAATTGAACCGATCACCTGGGACAGACGGACTAAATGTAGAATTTTATCGTACCTTTTGGGAAGACTTAAAAATGTTTATAGTAAAAGTTTTTAACTATTGCTTCAAAAAAGGTCAACTAACAAACACTCAAAAGATCGGATTAATTTCTCTCATATACAAAAAGAACGATCCTCTATCCTTAAACAATTATAGACCTATTACCCTATTGAATTATGACATAAAGTTATTAGCATATACACTTGCACAAAGGTTAAAACCTATTTTACCTAATATTGTACATTCCGACCAAAAAGGATATATCAAAAATAGATATATTGGGTTTAATATTAGGCAGATTCAAGACATTATTGATTACTCAGAAAAATTTCAAGTAAATGGAGCTATATTATTTCTTGATTTTACAAAAGCTTTTGATTCTTTAGAGTGGCCGTTTATGATACAAACTTTGCAAAAATTTGGATTTAAAGAAAACTTTATTAAATGGGTCAAATTAATGTATACAGACATAAAAGGATGTGTATCAAATAACGGTTGGATATCCGATAAATTTAACATATTCAGAGGTATTCGTCAAGGATGTCCTCTATCAGCCCTGTTATTTGTCTTGTCAGTTGAAATTATGGCAATTAAGCTAAGGGAATATACTAACCTGAAAGGATTAGAAATTAAAATAGATGGAAAGACAAATACAATAAAAATATGTCAACTTGCCGATGATACAACACTGTTTTTAAGCTCAAAGGAAGATATTAGCCTAGCACTAAACATAATAGAAATCTCTGGTAACTATTCTGGATTAAAATTAAATCGCACGAAAACTGATGGTATCTGGTTGGGAAGACTTAAACATTGTAAAGAGAAACATTTTGAAAATATAAATTGGTCAAGTGAACCAGTAAAATGTCTTGGAATATATTTTGGTTATAATAGTCTAGAATGTCAAAATCTTAATTTTAATAAACAATATAATAAATGTGAGAAAATATTGGAAGACTGGAGAAAAAGAAACCTAAGTCTTATAGGAAGAATAACAGTTGTTAAGTCACTAATTTTACCTAACTTGACATACATAGCTTCAAATATTGTCATTACCTCAGAATGTATACAAAAGTTTAAAACTCTCATATACAATTTCATTTGGAAATCAAATAGAGATCGTGTCAAAAGAACAGTGTTATCCAGAGAATATCTAGAAGGGGGACTAAAAATGATTGATATTGATACATATATTCAATCAATACATATAGGCTGGATTAATAAATTATGCTGCAATGATAATGAAAATTGGAAAATAATTCCAAATTTTTATATGAGAGTATTTGGTGGAACATCTTTAGTTTTTCAAATGAATCTCAACACGGTAAATGATTTAAATAAACAAGGTTTTCAAAATATGCCAAAATTCTATCAAGAACTTTTAAAATCGTGGATAAGAGCAAAAGGAGGCGCGACTAAAACACCATCAAATTTTATGGATATAAGAAAACAATTGATATGGGGAAATAACTTGATAAAATTTGAGGGTAAATGTCTTTTTTTTAATTCATGGATTAACAGTAAAATACTATATGTCAATGACATTTTGGACAGAAGTGGGAAAATCTCAGATAAAGTAATATGTTCAAAATTAGAAAATAAAACCAATTGGATTAGTGAATTTACAATGCTAAAAAAAGCCATACCTAAACAGTGGATAAATGTTTTAAAAACTGAAAAATCATGTAAAACTCAAGTTAACATAGCAAAAAAAACATCTATAAAAATAATGTATGATAAACCACTGAACAACTCCACGCGTACAAAAGATATTTACAAAATCTTAATAGATATCCAAAATATCAATGCAAAGCCAACTGGTTTCACAACTTGGGAGAGATTATTACAGGAAAATATAAGTATGTCTACTTTTGAAAAAACACTTGCGTATATTTTTAACATTTAAAAGAAAATAAAATGAAAATGTTTAGATGGAAGTTACTTCATTTTATTCTACCATGCAACTTTTTGTTAGCAAGGTGGAAAATTACAACAAATGATTTGTGTTGCCATTGTCATTTAAAAGAAGATTATTATCATTTCTTTTTTAATTGTAAACCAGTTAATGACTTTTTAGTGGTAATGAGAGATTTATTGCTATATCTTGGATATGATAAACATTTATTAAACATTAAGTCTTTGGTTTTTGGATACAAAATTTGTGATCAAGCTTATTATGACATCAATGATTTTTTAACTATCATCTACTTTTCTATTTATAAGTCATATTTTCAGTCAGAAAAAAGAACAAAGAAAATCAAAATTTTATCAACATTTAGATCCGAAATCATTTCATTTCTTTTAGTCAACAAAACAGAAAATAGATTAATATCAAAAGCTAAGTATTATTTGACAGAAAGAGATCTGTAGATGTACAAGTCATGTGATCTATTTATAGATCAATGACGTAGACAGAAATATACCGTTATTTCTTAAGCCAAGTTTTGGTCATGTTTATTATAGATTTGCTTTAATTATTTCTCTTTAAGTATATGTAATAAAGCATATATTTAAACATTGTGTTTGTGGGGAAAACTGAGAGATAGACCAGATTGTAAACTTTTTTTTATTAGTTTTTAAGGAAAAACCTTTCTGTTTTGTTTAAAAAAGAGAGAAGATGTTTTTTTTTTCTTCTCATTTGTAATATTGGGAATAAATGCGTGAAAAAAATAACCTATAATTCTTACCATAAGTCAAAATAAATCAATCGGCAATTAAACTGGGCACATGTTTTTTCCAGTTATAATATAATTATCGACCCTTGATATTTATACAATAACGAAAATAACCGGAGTCAGTATCCCGGATCAGTATTCGATTATTGGAGTATCGTTTTAAATAATCTGGTATATCTCTACTACTGTATATTAGATATGAAATATGAAAATTATAAGTATAATATGTAATTTAATTATATGATATTAATTAATTTCTTATTAGACGAACCCTGGAAGTCTAATAACTAACATCACAGGGGTGCATAGTGGAAAGCTGTACACTATGTATCAGTTATAACAGCTTTAGTGCAATAAAATGGTTTTATGTGTTAAAAAAAAAAAAAGAAAATTAACAATGTTTTTATAATAACTTTACACAACTGTCTTAATAAACATTTTATTCTGTATTTTGTTACAACAAAATTACTCTATCCCACCCCACATACCCCAGCATGCCTGAAAAAAAATGCAAGAGAAAATAACTTTACACAACTCTCTTAAACATTTTATTCAGTATTGTGTTACAACAAAATACTGAAATTAAAAATGACAATATTGTTTGTATTTACTCCATTCTACATATTCCAACTTAGAATAAGTTATTCAGGATTTCAGAAAACTAAATTTTAGAATTTTGAAATAAGTTCAATTTTGAAATCATGTATTATTTGATGTTTTCCATTGTGGATATTTAAATTGCCACTGAGTTTAGTAGGTTGTGTTTAGTTTACACTTATTCCACTTATCAGCTAGTGGTTTAGAATTAATTTGTTTCATTTAGAAATCTACAAAATACCATGTGGTTGCCTTTGAGGATGAGAATGATGAAGAGACCAGAAGAGAAATATGGGATACATATCTCCAGACGTATGTATTCCAAAATATAATATTCTTTCTCAAGAGATTGACCATGTTCATAACAGTAAAAAATGAATTTTGGCAAAAGTTAAGGCAGTAGAAAATAAACAGAATGAACTTTGTCATGTGAAAGCTTTTCTATTTAGTCGATAAAAAAGACCTGTTTTTAGAATGTGAATGCTTTTAAAAGCAGTTATGAAATTTTGACTGCTTTTCAAATTTATTTTGAACTACTTGTAGTTGCATGTATGCTCACTGCAGTTGCCTGACCAGTCACTTGTAAATTTAAAGTAAATTGTATGTCTGATTTATAACTTAGCTTGCCAAACAAATTATGTGTGTACCCATCTGTATGTAATTTAAAGTGAATTTGAAATCTTGATACATGTACAAGTCTAAATTTGTTTAAACATCCATAGTCTTAAGTTTTTTTTAACAATTGAGATTTTTCCAACCAAAAAGTCAAACTCATACAACTTATTTTCTTTTCAGATCCAACCATAGGCGTGTTCCTATAGAGCTTCGTGTTGATACCCAGATACATGAACATGATGACCTTCATGTACACCCAGCTGTTATAAGCCGAGGGATAGTCCTAGAATGTATGGATAACGCTTTACAAACATCTGTAGGGAAGAAGTTTAGCCCAAAAATGAAAGAAGGATTGAAGATTTTTGACAAGATCAAGAATTATGAAACTCTTCAAGAAGTTGTAAGTAGGATAGGATAATTTTATGTCCTTTTTTAACTGTGAAAAAGAAATCTGTCAAAAAAAATCCTAGTTTTTAGGAAACCACAATAAAAAGGTTGTGGAATTTTAGAGCATTGTATGGTCTTCCTAGAGTTGCTTTTACCCTATTGTTTAATTTAGAACAAAAAACTTTTGCTTACACAAATTACCATATTGGGTATAGAAATGGTTAGTTTGGTTATGCTTTATATGTATATTTCAAGGAGTAACCTTTTATCAAAAGCATTTGAATCAAAATACTGAAAGATCAAAAACCAAAAGTATCCAAAAAAGCATTATTTTAAAAAAAAAAACTCAAACAGGGAAGCCAGATCCAGCATTAAGGATAATGGACTGGTAAATTCCTGTCAGACAATTCCGACAACGAGCAATGTGATTACCCTCTGTTTCACCGGCAGCGGGTATCAACACAGTGTCTCCAAAATACAAAGTACCATGCAATTTTAAAAAACAGTTAATTTTATTGTTGTATAGAAGTAGAATTAAAATGTTACAGATTTAAAAAAACCAAAAGCACACTATAAAGCTGCACATCATTGACTATAATTACATTGTTTACTCATGGCATTTTTTTCTGTTTCAGGTTGAACAAGAAGAACTTCTATAGATGAAGATAGTTCCTGAGATTATTCATCTGCTGTATGGTTCCTATATCATCTTGGAACATTTAATTCCTTATTACCTTAAATTTATTTTTAAGGTATATGTGATAATTCTAAAATGAATGAAAAACTTATCTTTAATGAGTTGGGGTTTTTTCATTAGTCAATTTACCATGATGAATATTGATAAGTTGTAATATGGGTATTAAAAGTGCTAATGGTTTACCTATATAGTGCTGTTAAATGCATTTTCAATGAAGTGCCTGAGTTTCATTACAATTTACAAAAACATGGAGATTGTATCTCTGAAATGAAATGAGTATCAGATCTTTGTCATACATTAACTTTTACTAGAATCTAAGAGATCATATTAGGATATTCATGAATGAGAATCTTTATGCATAATTAAACAATGTAATTCATTGTGCCATATCTAAAATGTATTTTTATTCTCTTGAGTCTTCCATTTTAGTTATCAATGCCATCATACATATATATCTAGCTTTATTACATCAAACCAAATTTATTGAATTATGTATGTTTAATTCTAATGCAAGATCTAGTTTTTTTTAAGTTTTTTTTTCATATTTGACTTCAGGAATAAAAATGCCTTGCATTTATACTGACATTTATTAAGCATTTATTTGTTAACAATTTGTGCACTATCTGTGATATTGATGATGAACATATATAATTTATTTTTAGATCTTGTTGTCTATTATTTATTTATTTTTTCAATAAAATCTTCTAAAATAGCTGTTTTCTTCTATGCCATGCTAATTATATTAAGTATATAGATATACTGAGACCTTACTGTGTAAAATTTCCCTTGCTGAATTCAAAAACTTCTTTCTCACAAAATTCTATCCTTTGAACCCACTGACTTGATAAAAAACTTTGGTAGCCACGTTGAAGGTCATGCCACCCCACCCCCTTTTCAAACAGACATGGCATTGAAAGCAAAAAACAAAATTATGTTGACATTATGAACTTGTTAGAGGTGTAGAATCAAAAGGTAACAAGAACAGATTTCCCGTGTCCCTGCCATGCATAAAATTCTGCTCACTGAAAGTGGCACAGCGTCCACAAAAATAGTTTTACGGTACTCAAATTCTAACTTGTTCAAGGTATTAGTAATGTAAACATTATGTATAAATTTTAGTAATGTAAACATTATGTATAATTTACAAACATCCATTGAGAATTGTAGGCATGAGAGTGCTTACAAAAGAGTGATCGATACATGGACCTCATTCTCATGGTCAAAGGGCACAACTTCCACAAAAATAGTTCCACAGTACCCAAATTAAAAGTTGTCCAAGGTATTGGTAATATAAACATTGTGTTTGAATTTTACATAATCTGTAGAGAACTGTGGGCAAGAAAGCTCTTACAAAAGTGTTATGGATGCACGGGCAGTCAAAGGGGCACAGCTTCCTCAAAAGTGGTTGCACTGTACCCAAATTAAAAAATGTCCAAGGTATTGGTAATATAAACATTGTGTTTGAATTTCACAAAATCTGAAGAGAACTTCGGGCAAGAAAGCGCTTACAAAAGTGTGATGGATACATGGGCGGTCAAAGGGGCACAGCTTCCATAAAAGTGGTTGCACAGTACCCAATGGAAAACAGCCAGCAGTCTTCAACATGTCATGACCAGAGGTCACTGCTCATTGTCTTGCATTGACCCAAGACTTAGAATACAATACATAAGATTCAAACAAATCCCTAAATTTTCAACGAAAGACCCATTTCTGGACATAGAACAAAAAACAGATAGTGGACGAGTTGACAATATAGGAAGACATGCAAAACAAAACAGACAAAAACAATGATCACAAAAAAATCTATTTTAACAAATAAATAAATAAAATTATTCTTCAGAACTGCGTATTTATCTAAAGAGGTAGACCAGAAAATCAAAAGGCATCAGACTTTATAGACATGTGACAAACATAAATTGTAAAAAAATACAGCTATTGATTTGAAATTTTCACTGAATCTCAAGTTGATGATGCAGGTCATTTTTGGTAATGGGAGCGACCATTTGATTTCCATTAGGGGTGGGGGCTATGGATATTTTTTTTCATCCTGCCTTTTTATCTTTGGGCAAAATCAGTGCCTGGAATTTTTGCACAATTTTTTTATTTTAAAAATTTACTTAAAATTTTTCAGCTAAAAGGGGATTTTTTTGCCTTTTTTAGCATACCTGGACCAAAGGTCCATGTGAGCTTTTACCATCACTTGGCGTCCGTCGTCGTCGTCTGTAAACAATTTTTCAAACGTTATCTTGTCCGACACCATAAGTCCAATTGCAACCAAACTTGGTACAGTTGTTTAATGGCATTATGTGTACAAAACTATGGTTTGGATTTTTGATTCATAAAATAAACATGGCCGCCATGGCTAAAAATAGAACATAGGGGTCAAATTACAGTTTTTTGCAAATAACTCAAAAACGGTAACAGATATCAAAATTCTTGCTAGGTTAAAGTGATCACCTGCCCAGAAATTTTCAAAAAGATCCAACAACCGATGTAGGAGTTATTGCCCTTTTTCTGGATTTTTTCAAAATTTTGCACTTATTTAACCCTATATCTTGAAAACTATACAAGATATTTTAAAAATTTAAATTGCATATGATTTAGCACGTCAAGATCTACGTTTCATGTAATTAGGTTAAAGCTGTAGAACCATTTCTTTTAGGAGTAATGGCCCTTAAAGCGTAAAAATTTACCATTTTACATTACTTTTCCCCTGAATTTCAAAGATTAACTTGTCTGACACCATATATCCAACTTCAACCAAACTTGGCACAGTTGCTTAATAGCATAATTGCTACAATTCTGTCGTTCGGATTTTTGATTCGTCAAAAAATATTGCCGCCATGGCTAAAAATAGAACATAGGGGTGAATTGCAGTGTTTTGCTAATTACTCAAAAATAGTTACAGATATCAAAAATTTGATGGGAGACAAAAGTGATCAGCATCTCAAGATCTACCTGCTCTGAAATTTTCAAGAAGATCCAACAATCGACATAGGAGTTATTGCCCTTTTTCTGGATTTTTTAAAAATTTTGCACTTATTTAGTCCTATATCTTGAAAACTATACAAGATATTTTAGAAATTCAAATTGCATATGATTTTTAAAGCACATCAAGATCTACATTTCATGTAATAAGGTCAAAGCTGTAGAACCATTTCTTTTAGGAGTTATGGCCCTTAAAGCGTCAAAATTTACCATTTTCCATTGTTTAATAGCTTATATGCTACAACTCTTTTGTCAGATTTTTTATTTGTAAAAAAACATGGCCACCATGGCTAAAATAGAACATAGGGGTAAATTGCTAATAACTCAAAAATGGTTTCAGATATCAAAATTGTGCAAGAATCAAAAGTTCTCAGCATGTTAAGATTTACCTGTCCTGAAATTTCAAAAAAGATCGGATTGCTGATGTGGGAGTTATTGTTCTTTTTCCCAATTTTCGCCAAATTTGCACTTATTAAGCCCAATATCTTAAAAACTAACCAAGATATTTCAGAAATTTAAATCGCATATGGTTAAGCACAATAATATCTACAAATATATGTATCTGTGTAGTTCAGGTGAGCGATTCAGGCTCTTGGGAGCCTCTTGTTTAATTTCAAAACACTGTCCTGCCTTTTTGTTTTCTGTTTTTTTGCACCCTGCCTTTTTATTTCCAATTTTACCATCGCCCCCTTTCTCCTAAAAATCAAATGGTTACTCCCTAAAAACAAGCAAAATTTTTAATTCCAGTTTCTGAAATTAAAGTATATATATATCTAATAAAATGTTGAATTTTATTTTTTTTAAATGATGCAAAGTTTCTCTTTTTCCAATAGTTTAATTAGTTCATGTACAGATGGAAATGGAAAGCCAATAAGGCCAATATAAAAAAATTCCTAGATCAACCCCAATTTTTCAGTCCCCTAAAAAAAAAAAATTTGATTTTTTTTGAAAATTATGTTAGTTTTTGGTCAATTTCTTTTAAAATGTCAGAATATTTCATCAAAATGGATAAAAAATAAAAAATAATTTGCCCTCCCACCTCGTATGTTTTAAAAATTTGGATGAGAATTTAGGAATTATTTTATTATGGTCTAAAGTTAGAAAAGTTGCGGGAAAGGGTTTTATACAGTAAACTGATTGATCATAAGGTTCCTAAAGTCATACATATTTTTATTTTACTGTAACAATAAAATAAATCTCAACATTAACAATACCATAAACCTGTAAAATGGTTTAAAGACATAGAACCTATCAATTTTGCTATTTTTTACATTGAATAAAAGTACATATATTATAAATATACTTTCTAAAACTTATCTTTACCATCACAAAAACTCAAATTTTTGCAGCTTTATATAAAATTATCTTATCCTAATTCTTCCTGTTGATTAAGTATTGTCCAGCATAGATATTTACTTTTGGTAAACTGTTATTCACATGACCTTTACTGGGTACTGGAAAACTGAGAAATGAAATGAAACCAAACGAGACGAAAAGAAATTAAGAAAATGACTGGTGTTAGCTAGGTTAAACCGATTCAGTTTCCTTGTTGCCAATTTCGCTCGATTTCGTTTCCTTTCTTCACAGATTTCAGTTGCTTACTTTACTGTATTTTTTTTCTTCTTTCTCGATTTGGTTTTTGTTCTGTTTCGTTTGGTTTGTTTTCGTTTCTCAGTTTACTGGTACGCAACTGTTTACATTTTATAATTAGTTTGTCCTCTTTTTTGACACTGCATATTTTTCTGCAGTTTTCTCTCGAAAAGAATACTTTCTGGTAGTTTTTTTATTGAAAACTAAAGGTTTTACACTGTATTCTTCAAATAGTGTGAATTTCATTATTTTTTTTAAATTGCGAAAAAGATAGGTTCTATGTCTTTAAAAAAAATTATATTATATTTTATTTTTGTGTTATTGAAAGATAATAATTATTTCTAATTTTTTGTGCAGTATCAATTAAATGTACACTTTTTAGTATGTTCCCAATGTCAGAGAGCAAGAATGATGTAAGGAAAGTTTGTTTTCAGGGGCACTTACCAGATGTTGGTCTTTTTAGTAAAACCTCCAAAGGTAGATAATCGAGTAAAATGCCACGAAATGAGAAAATTAGTTTATTTATTTTTTATTGTTTTGATCCTTCAATGCCTCAACTGTGAATTAATCTTTTTACAAGTGGTAAGAACTTGTTTGTTGGTTTTTTTTTTCGAGTTGCAAACATGTCAACAGTTCAATGTCTGTAAATCTATCGAGTTTTCACTTTCTCCTTTACTTTATAATTTGCACTATACTCTTGGTGGGTGAACAGGTGAATAGACCTGTATTTAAATATACATGTACAGAATACAGATCTGTGATTTCTACAGCTGCTTTACCTGCTTGTGCAACATATACATAACATGTGCAGAGCAGATATGTGCCAAAATCAGTGGCAGATCCAGAAATTTGGAAAAGGGGGGCACTGTCTGGCTTAAAAGGGGGGCACTTTGGTCAAACAAGGCAAATACATACCAGAGTCTGAGAAATTGAAGGTTGCAATGGTCCTGACTTGGTACAGGCATTGCAAAAGAATTGGTGGGTTGAACAGGTTTTATCACAGTCGCTTGAATTTTAGTGTCAAATAGCAAGAAAAGAGGGTCAAATATTACTATATCCATATGTAAATATGGGAAGTTATGAAATGGAAAAAAATCCATTTCATAACTTCCCATATTTACATATGGATATAGTAATATTTGACCCTCTTTTCTTGCTATTTGACACTAAAATTCAAGCGACTGTGGTTTTATGGTGCCAAACCTCCCTCTGCCATTATCTGACATAAATAAAGAAAAACTTTTTAAGAAACGGTTTAACCGTATGAGGCGTATTTTCTTAAAACCTTGATTATGTAGGACTAAAAGCTGATCTTGGAGACAACATATGTATCGGGTCAAAAATATGAAAATTTGTAAAAGCCCTGGCATATTATAATATGATGCAGGTTAAACCTGTGACGCTCCCGAAGTTTGAACGTATCCTTAAATATTTTACAAGCTAAAATAAGTTTTCAAATGTTTATTAGGCAATTAATTGAAACAAATTCTTATTCGAAAATAAAAACAAAGTAGCTTTTCTTGTGGGTCCTTTGTGCGCTTAATGACGTCAGGAGTTTTCAAAGAAAAGAGCGTTATAAAGACGCAGAACGTCCAGGAAACTGCGCGTGATTTACCGGACGTTGAAGGAAAATTGAGTCCATAGTACAACTAGAATATTGACATTTCTACAATTATCGCTCCCTTCGGGAGCGTAATAATTTAATTTTTTTTTTATCAAAAATAAAGGGATAAAAATTGGCAGTAGCCCAGTCGCCCATGGCTACTAAATTTTGAGCTGGATACTGAAATATTTCAAAAATATTTAGTTGAAAATATAGAGACAATGGTAAAACAATGAAGCCTGGACTACCAGATTGAAATTCCTAATTTTAAAATCCTGAAATATTTCCATTTGTCAGAAGTTTTGTATTACGCAAAAGTTACATCTATTTTATTTCCAGACATCAGAAAATATTTTTGAAATAAGGCCATTAAACTATATTAACCTACATAATGGTGAAAAAAAAGAAAATGGCTTAAAAAAAATTGTTAAATAGAAATTAAAGTTATGGAAAAATTGAGAGAGACTGAATACTTTTGGCACATATCTGTATATTTTAATTTATTTCAAATTATTGAAATAATGCTAGATCACAAAGAAAGCTCTGAAACACAAAGGTAATGACTCCACTTGTACCATGTACATGTAGCTACTAAAATAATCCTGTGACATCTTATTAGGTGGAGCTACAGTTCAATACCTAGATCCTGAGTTCCATAATGATATGCCACCAATTTGGACTGATTGAGCTAAGGAAAACATCAATTTATCCCTATCCCTTTTTAGCTCACCTGACCCGAAGGGTCATGTGAGCTATTGCTATCACTTTGCGTCCGTCGTCCGTCCGTCGTCCGTCGTCTGTCGTCCGTCGTCCGTTAGCTTTTTTCAAACATCTTCTTCTCTGAAACTGCTTGGCCAATTGCAGCCAAACTTGATATGGTTGTTCCTTAGGGTATTGTGCAAAAAGTTTGCGTTTGGATTTTTGATACGTCAAAAAACATGGCGGCTGTTACTAAAAATAGAACAGGGGGGTCAAATACAGTTTTTTGCAAATAACTCAAAAACGGTCACAGATATCAA
The DNA here is from genome assembly GCA_963971305.1 of Arcuatula senhousia. Lineage (NCBI taxonomy): Eukaryota > Metazoa > Mollusca > Bivalvia > Mytilida > Mytilidae > Arcuatula > Arcuatula senhousia. Next base: position 64,711,416 of record OZ020304.1, read on the forward strand.
AATTCTGGCATAGGGTAAAAGTGATCAGCACCTCAAGATCTACCTGCCTAGAAATTTTCAAAAAGATCCAATAACCGATGTAGGAGTTATTGCCCTTTTTCTGGATTTTTTCAAAATTTTGCACTTATTTAGCCCTATATCTTGAAAACTATACAAGATATTTTAAAAATTCAAATTGCATATGATTGAGCACGTCAAGATCTACGTTTCATATAATTAGGTCAAAGCTGTAGAACCATTTCTTTTAGGAGTTATGGCCCTTAAAGCGTCAAAATTTACCATTTTTCATTACTTTTCCCCTGAATTCCAAAGATGAACTTTTCTGACACCATACATCCAACTTCAACCAAACTTGGCACAGTTGCTTAATAGCATAATTGCTACAGTTCCAGTGTTCGGATTTTTGATTCCTCAAAAAATATGGCCGCCATGGCTAAAAATAACACATAGGGGTAAATTGCAGTTTTTTGCTAATTACTCAAAAATAGTTCCAGATATCAAAATTTTGATGGGAGACAAAAGTGATCAGCATCTTAAGATCTACCTGCTCTGAAATTTTTTAGAAGATCCAACAATCGACATAGGAGTTATTGCCCTTTTTCTGGATTTTTTGAAAATTTTGCACTTATTTAGCCCTATATCTTGAAAACTATACAAGATATTTTAAAAATTCAAATTGCATATGATTAAGCACATCAAGATCTACATTTTATGTAATTAGGTCAAAGCTGAAGAACCATTTCTTTTAGGAGTTATGGCCCTTAAAGCGTCAAAATTTACCATTTTCCATTGTTTAATAGCTTATAAGCTACAACTCTATTGTCAGATTTTTTATTCGTAAAAAAACATGGCCATCATGGCTAAAATAGGACAGCATGTTAAGATTTACCTGTCCTGAAATTTCAAAAAAGATCTGACTGCTGATGTGGGAGTTATTGTTCTTTTTCCTTATTTTCGCCAAATTTGCACTTATTAAGCCCAATATCTTAAAACTAACCAAATATTTCAGAAATTTAAATCGCATATGGTTAAGCACAATAATATCTACAAATATATGTATCTTTGTAGTTCAGGTGAGCGATTCAGGCTCTTGGGAGCCTCTTGTTGGTGTTATTTCCCCTTCCCATTTCAAATAAACTGGTTTGGAGTGAAGTTTTAGGTGTTAACTTATGTTTCAGAAGTTTAAGACTTTGGCAGACAGCTTTATAATGTTTTAATAGGTTGACAAATTTAGTTTATTAACAGATTTTCAATGGAGAAGCGAACCTGGAAGTCGTAAACCTGTAGTGCATAATTAAAAGATTTCACAGGTCTTTATAAAAAAGACTATTGGACCGCACCTAGTCGAATAGCCAAACCATTATGGATAGGCTATTCAACTGGACTTAAAATGAAATATTGATAAGATTTATAAAATGTTATTGCAGGCTAAGTCTGACAATCATCGACCTTGAGTTGCATGACCCAGGTGAACTCTGGTAAAATTGAAATTAATCTCTCTGTTGAAATTTACAACACTGGAACTTGATCTATATGATCAGTTAAATTAACAGCTTTACAAACAAGATTATCTTGTATTAGGAAAGAGAAAGAAGTAGGTTCACGAACTGCCTTTTATGGCCCTAAATCAGGTCATATTTTCAAATTCATTTTTCAAATAAGACTACGGTGGCTAATTAGTCTAAAATAATTGTTTGTTACAAAACAAAACCAATTTTAAAGTTTTCTGCAGTTATGACGTTGCAATGACGTCATATTGTGACACTAAAATTGAAAATATGCTAATTTCAGCAGAATTTCGCCATTTTCCACTTAGTTATTTGGGAAAATGACAGTGGTGCCACCCCTCGTCCATAAATATTTTTGCTGATATTTTACAAAAACATTATTTTCTTTACGTTTAAACAAAAATTTTGATGGGTCAGGGGTGGCACCACATAGAAAATCACATAATTGTGATTGAAAAACTGGTTATTTTGGCCGAAAAGTGAAAAATTGCAAATAGAGACAATTTTTGAAGAGCCAGGTTGCTATTAAATTGATAAATACACCCAAAACAAATCATTTCTCATTTATTAGTGCTATCCAGCTATAAATACACCAATTTTCCAGTAGATCAAACCAATTTTGATTTTTGTCTCATCTGCGATGAATAGTCGCTGAAGGCAAGACATAGGTATAATGCGACGGCGGCAGCGCCGCTGTAAACTTTTTTGTAAGACTTTTGTAGACAATGAATTGCTTGAAAAGTGTAATAGCTAGGCATCTGATATTTGGTATACAGACAGTTCAGCTTATGGTCTAGGCAACTGTCCCCATGCCATGTGACCCTGACCCCATTTTCACGCTCCAGTGATTCTGTGAACTTAGGTCTTTTTTCAGGCTGTAAACTTTTTTGTAAGACTTTGGTGGACGATGATTTGCTGGAAAAGTATAATAACTAGGCATCTGATATTGGGTATACTGATAGTTCAGGTTATGGTCTACGCAACTGTTACCATGTCGTGTGACCCTGTCCCCATTTTCACGCTCCAGTGACTCTGTGAACTTTGGTCTTTTTTCAGGCCGTAAATTTTTTTGTAAGACTTGTGTGGACAATGATTTGCTGGAAAAGTATAATAGCTAGGCATCTGATATTGGGTATACAGACAGTTTAGGTTATTGTCTATGCAACTGTCACTATGCTGTGTGATCCTGACCCCATTTTCATGCTCCAGTGACTCTGTGAACTTAGGTCTTTTTTCAGGCCTAAAACTTTTTTGTAAGACTTTTGTGGACGATGATTTGTTGGAAAAGTGTAATAGCTAGGCATCTGATATTAGGTATACAGACAGTTGTGATTATGGTCTACCCAACTGGCACCTGGCATGCCGTGTGACCCTGACCCCATTTTTACACGCTATTTACTCTGTGAGCTTAGGTAGTACTCCACAATTAATTTATTTAGCTCATTTTTGCATGTGCTCGACGTTGACTATTTTGTCCCGGGTTCTTGTAATCGCTTAAACTGCTATTTGCACTTTAAACTAGGTGGTGATCCAAACTCCAGGCATGTTTAGTCGTGTTTAGTGCCGTATTTGGTTTCTTTGTTGTACTCGTTGCCCCTAGCAACTCTTAACATTTGTCAAAAATTTGGGGACAAAAATACGCAAAAATCGGGGTTTTGTCCTTTTTTTTAACGTGGCCAGTAGTCGAGCTTTCGGTTCAGGTGAAACGTACCATGTATGAAATGTAAGCCCGAAAACAGTCCTTTCTTTTAAGACCAAATAAACCTATCCGACTTCGGCTCTTTTTTCCGCTAAAATTGTTCAAACTTAAAAATCTAAAAATAGCACATTTAAATTTAAGCCCATCCGCTGGTCACCATGCACAGCCGGAAGCGACGCTTTATGATCATTGGTATTGATTTTTTCAAAATTATTCTTTAAAACAATAACCGTGGATCGTTATTTTTATATAACAGGTCCAGATTTTTTATTTGTCTTGGTTTAAGACCAAAACGAATCAATATTTTCATTTAACAAAAAAGTTCACAGGGGCCACATACGAAAACAATACTGTGAAAAAATCCTTATTGTTGAGTACTACCATAATGCTTTTGCATTTTTTGAAAATTTAACATGAGTTGCATTTTTCTCTTCTTGAGTATGTAACCAATTGGGGAATACCAGATATTATGATTTTTTTGATTTTTTACCATAGTAACGCATGTTCAAAGACGGAAGCCCTTTTCTGATCAAGCTCTTTTTTGGACATTTTCCTACAATAACGTTAGATTCTTTCCCCGTTTGTTTTGAATCAAATTTTGTATTTTCATAACAAAATTGGTATTCTAGTTGTGCTTAAGTCATTTTCTCGCCTATTTCAAACATATTTGTGAAAATTTGGAAGATTTCCGTGAAAAAATCTACAATAATGGCGTCCATGGAAACACATCATCAAAATTTGCTTAACATTTGCGTACACTAGTGTAGCAAGCTATAATGCCTTGCATTTCTATTCAAGCCGACTAAAAATTACAATTTTATGATTTACATACGGGGAAATTTACTATATTGTGTAATTTTTATTTCTTCCGGGGAAATTATTAACGTTGTTAGCGTTACATACAGCATAACCAGCTGTACAGAATATAACGTTATTGACGATATTTTCAAAAATAAGCATGTTTGGTTGCTATGGGCATTTATGCTTAATAACTGATATTTTTCCCAAAATTTTTGAAACAAGTAATTCTCAACTACATTAGCTTTATTTTCAACAATTAAACCAAGGACTAAAATCAAGATATACTCTTAAAATTTTAATGAGAATAATGCCATATGGTAGTACTCCACAATTAATTTATTTAGCTCATTTTTGCATGTGCTCGACGTTGACTATTTTGTCCCAGGTTCTTGTAATCGCTTAAACTGCTATTTGCACTTTAAACCAGGTGGTGTTCCAAACTCCGGGCATGTTTAGTCGTGTTTAGTACAGTATTTGGTTTCTTCGTTGTACTCATTGCCCCTAGCAACTCTTAACATTTGTCAAAAATTTGGGGATAAAAATACACAAAAATTGGGGTTTTGTCCTTTTTTTGAACGTGGCCAGTAGTCGAGCTTTCGGTTCAGGTGAAACGTAACATGTATGAAATGAAAGCCCGAAAACAGTCCTTTCTTTTAAGACCAAATAAACCTATCCGACTTCGGCTCTTTTTTCCGCTAAAGTTGTTCAAACTTAAAAATCTAAAAATAGCACATTTAAATTTAAGCCCATCCGCTGGTCACCATGCACAGCCAGAAGCGACGCTTTATGATCATTGGTATTGATTTTTTCGAAATTATTCTTTAAAACAATAACCGTGGATCGTTATTTTTATATAACGGGTCCAGATTTTTTATTTGTCTTGGTTTAAGACCAAAACGAATCAATATTTTCATTTAACAAAAAAGTTCACAGGGGCCACATACGAAAACAATACTGTGAAAAAATCCTAATTATGGAGTACTACCTTAGGTCTTTTTCAGACTGTAAACTTTTTTGTAAGACTTTTGTGGACTATGAATTGCTAGAAAGTATAATGGCTGGGCATCTGATATTGGGTATACAGATACTCATTGTGTTTATAACAAGAAATAAAAGCTTAGGTAGTTGATTTAAGTGATGGTGCCGGCAGGCGAGGCATACTTTTAGTGGCCACACTTCTTGTGTATTTACAGGGCGAAATATGGGGGGGTTCCTGGCTCTGGTATTTAAAAAACCTGTTTGAAAGATATACCTATAGAAATTAAATAGTACAAACTGAAATAATGAAATAATACAGAGTACCTGTAGTAGGTTACGGTACATGAATCTCCCATATCCCGTACCAATATATGCACACTAAACAAGCCTTAATTTTGTGCTGGGGGGGGGGGGGGGCACTGAGTGAGCAGAAGCTGTTTCCATATTTTCTTCATGCTATACATATATTTTCAATTCCACACAAGATATAAAAGAAAAGTATTGTCTTTTATGTCCTGCCCTTAATTACAATAAAACAATTAAAAGATTGATTAGAAGAACATGTACTCTACTTTCAAATTTAGTATGACAATAAAACACTTCCTTTCTGCTTTCTGCATATGTAAAAATGTATGAAAAGAATAGTCATTACATTTAAAAACAGATATCAAGTTCTAAAAGGCAACAAGATTGGGATTTAAGTAATTGACTTTTTTTATATCTTTGATATTGAGAAGTAGGAGTTCATAGAAGATTTTTTTCCTTCAATTATTAAACGTTCACAGCAAATCATTGTAATAAAACATCGCAAAAGTATTTTTTAAATAGCATAAATAGTCAGCTTGTAACAACCAGTGAAATTAACTCTCCTCAGTTTATCATTTTATAAAGTTTATGAATAATCCAAGGTTTTGATTATCTGTAGGCTAGTTCTTCTACATAGATCTGATTTATAGTGGTAAATACAGGATTGTCTAATTTGCCCTGTAAAAGTAGAACAGAAATTTCATATCTTCAGGTTTCATTATTATTCGTGGGGTACCAATTTTTTGTGGTTTTCCTGGGTGGCCTTGACCCACAAAATTTGATGCCCCACGAAAAGGAAATTATACTGCATATTTCATAACCACGAATTTTAGAATCCACATACTAGTCCATTTTCATCTAACCACGAAAATTAGTTCCCACGAAAATAAATAAATAAATCCACAGTATGTTATACCCTTAGTTACTTTCGGTGTCTGTCCGTCCGTCCCCCAAAGGTTTCCGGATGATAACTTAAAATTCTGAGACAGGATTTGAATGATATTTTGCACAGCTGTTGAGTACAATAAAATACAGGTCAAGTTCAAATTTCAGGATGATCCGAAAAACATTATTAAAGATTTGTCACTTTGTAAATTTTCCAAATTTGAAAATGATGAAATTTTTTGGTCTAATTTCTGTCTCTATATAGATGTATAGTATACAAATATATCTTTAACTATTGATGAATATCGTGGTGGGGTATCATTTAATGTCCCATTAGATGCCCTATTTTTATGGCCCGACCACGTATGTGGATTGGACATATAGTTTTACCCTTGTCCATACAGACGTACGTACGTCCGTACATTTGTCCGTAACACTTTGGTTCAGTTCTTGGTTAAGGTCCATTACTCGGATATTAGATGTTGGGGGTCAATGACATTTCACCACCAGATGGGTCTTGGGTAGGGCTACACCACCCACTAGAAATTAGGTCACTGTGACCTATATTTTATGCATGAACAACTTCGGTTCAGATTCTGATTTGTGCACAATTATCATTACCGAGGTAGAGAAATTTACTGTGCAATCAGACAACTTACCTGTAATTGAAATCGATTAATCAAAATAGATACCTTAATTAATTGACTAGAGAACACATGTTTATTTAATCTGTTAATTGGTTTGGGGTTGTAAATATGCCATTCAATTATCCCAAATGGCTTCATTCTCAATACACAAACTATGTACGATTGTTTGAAAAAGGCAAATGTACGATCAAAAAGGGCAGGGCGGAGATGAAAACCGGCATGTATCCTGAAAAGGGCAATCGGGCGGAGGCAAAGGCAGGCGGGCGGACCGCCCTCTGAAAACAGCCTAGCTGGAACACTGGTTAAGTTCTTGGTTAAGGTCCATAACTTGGATACTAAATGTTGGGGGTCAATGATATTTCACTTCTAGATATGTCTTAGGTTAGGTGACACCACCCACTAGAAATAAGGTCACTGTGACCTATATTTTATGCATGAATGACTTTGGTTAAGTTCTTGGTTAAGGTCCATATCTCAGATACTACATGTTGATGGTCAATGGTATTTCACCACTAGATGTGTCTTGGGTAACATGACACCACCCAATAAAAATTAGGTCACTGTGATCTATATTTTATGCATGAACGACTTCGGTTAAGTTCTTGGTAAAGGTCCATAACTTGGATCCTAGATGTTGGGGGTCATTGATATTTCACCACTAGAAGTGTCTTGGGTAAGGTGACACCATCCACTAGAAATGAGGTCACTGTGACCTATATTTTGTTAAGGTCCATATCTTGAATACTACATGTTAGGGGTCAATAATATTTCACTACTCAATGAGTCTTGGTAACATGGCACCACCCACCAGAAATAAGGTCACAGCAACCTATATTTTACACATGAACACTTTTGATCCGTTTCTTGGTTAAGGTCCATATCCCAGGTAATACACATTGAGGGTCAATGATATTTCAAGAACGGGAGGGCCATCCTGTGGCTCATAGACACATTTTCTAGTTTGTATTCATTTGAATCTCATATTCTTATTCATTTAAATTCACATCCTTGAAAGTTTATAATTACATATATGTAAGATGTTAAGAAATGGGAAAAGGGCATTCAATTTTTATAATTCCTAATTCAAGAATGATCATATTTTCACTTTAAACAGAGAACAATCAAGCATTTGGAGAACTTATAAAAAGATAAAGTCTATTTAAATCATGGTCGAAAAGCCAATCCAAAATGGAAAGGCTATAAACCAGATCCGGTCAAATAGTCTACAATGCTATTCGACCTGATTCGGTTGAGAAGGCTATCCATAATGGATTTGTTGTTGAACTGGGTCCTGTCAAATAGCCACAGTAGGGTAGGAAATTCACTGAAAAAGTAACCAGCCCTAAATTGAATTTTTTCCTGATTTTGCTACATGTAGACGATATTGAGATGTGGAATAAGTGTACGCGACACAACAAACATAAACAAACAGCAATTCAAAAAATCACAACGGAAAACAGCAAGCAGTCTTCAACATGACCATGGGTCACTGCTTACCGTCTTGCATTGGCCCAAGACTTATAATACAATACAAAAGTATCAAAACCAATCCCTAAATCATCAACTAAAGACCCAATTCTTGACATAAAACAGTAAACATAGAATGACAAGGACAAACAAAGGCTTTGGCAAAGTTTCCTGTATATACATGTAGCCTGTCAAATTTTCATGAATTTTAGCCAGCCCTGCCCAAAAGCTACCAGTCTCGGGCTGGCGGGCAGGCTGTTATTTCCAACTCTGGCAACAGTCTGCTTTTTAAGTGAAAAATGTTCCAGTTGCCAGTCGTTGCAAATATATATTTTAACACTTCTTTATCCATACCAAATTGACCTTAAAGATTTTTTATCCAATTTTTAGCTCACCTGGCCAAAGGCCATGTGAGCTATTGCCATCACTTGGCGTCCGTCGTCGTTAACTTTTCTTCAAACTTCTTCTCCTCTGAAACGGCTGCACAGATTCAAACCAAATTTGGTCTGGTGGTACTTAAGGGTATCCCCCACAGAACTGATGTGGGGATTTTTGATTCGTCGAAAAACATGGCTGCCGTTGATAAAAATAGACCAGGGGGGTCAGACTACTGTTTTTGGCTTGTAAATAAAAAAGCATAAGAGATAGATGAAATCTGATGCCACCCTACTGCTTCAGCATCAAAATCTACAGAAGTCTCCATTTGGTCCAAGTTGTCAGATGACCCCTTATAGGGGTTACAGCCCCTTAAAGGCAAAAAATAGTGTTTTGGGCCTATAGAAAGAAAACTATTGCAGATAGAGAAAAGATGATGCTTGCTTAAAAGTTTAGCTTAATTAGCTCTACAAAAGTCTTCTAGGGTCGAAGTTGTCAGATGACCCCTTTAAGGGCTTATGTGTTTTTTGCTTTGGAATGAAAACTATTGCAGATACAGAAAAGCTTTTTATTGCTTAAACATTCAGCTCATTTAGCTATACAAAAGTCTTCAAAGGTTTGACATCAAGACCAGGTGAGCAATTCAGGCTCCGGGGAGCCTCTTGTTTTTTATTTGGTTAAAAAAAAATCAACGAACATCTTGCTTTCATTGCTCCCCATTCAAGGTGGCCTTTGACATCAGTGCATTCTTACAGCTAGAATGAATGATCTGGTGGGCTGAGCTGAAATTCCATGTCAATTAAAGCAATCATTTAGTTGATCTTTGTACCTCTGGAAAAATATATTGACCAATATTGCATCTTTCTCAAATAAATCTGTCTTTTTCAAAGAATTTTTTTTGCATTTTCTTTCAATAGCTATATCGTCATGGGGATAGAAGTCCAGTGGAACTTTACCCAACAGATCCAAATACAGAAAGTACAACTTGGCCACTTGGGTTAGGACAATTAACAAATGTAAGTTTTTTAACTTTGGGGCTTAAGACCTACATGCATATTATTGTTTTTTTTTTTTTTATGTAAATGACAATACATTTGTGAAACTAGCTTCTAAAATGCATTTACATCACATTTATCAGAAATACATTTGTACAAATAAAGAACCAAAGCTTGTTCACTGGTTACACATATCAAAGAACATAACCATTGGAAGCACTTGTGATCCAGTAAAACTATATATGTGGAACATTTGATATTAAAGCATGATAATTAATTTTTAAGCTTCTGACATATAGAAGACACTAGTTCTGTTAAATAATTGAAATACATTTTCTGAACTGACCAAATATGCAAGATATTTTGATCATTGTGTTTGTTCTTTATAGATTGGAAAGGAGCAAGAATTTCATCTTGGACAGCTAATAAGGAAACAGTATGGAGATAATTTAAAGTTTATTGACAAGCAATATAATTTCAAAGATGTAAGAAACTTAATAGATAAGATGATTTCCATATACACATGTGTGTAATTTGACAATGTTTTTCCACAGAATACAAAACAAAGTATTCTGGTACTGTGGATTCCTTTATTTTTGGGGTACCAATTTTCATGGTTTTGTGAAAAAGGATCTGCAGTTTGTGGATTCTTAAATTTGTGGCTCTGAAGTCTCCACCATACAGATCAATGTTAATTTTCATTTTCTTGGGGTATCAAATTTCATGGTTCAAGGACATCCATAAAAACCACAAAAATTAATACCTACGAATGATAATGAAACCACAATAATTGAAATTATAATCATCAGCTGTAGCATACATTATGCGATATGAAATATTCAGAACAAATTAAAAGAGGTATTAGTAATGTTATTTAGAACAAAGTTGATGATTTCCTCATATATTATTTTTATATGAGACTTAGAATAGAGTTCTTCTATACATCAATGACAATTGGTTCAAACAGTTTATTGTGGTCCTAGAACATTTTATAGCCAATAAAATGATTAATTACCCAAAGCTGAACAGGGACTCATCAAGGTACTTTGGAGTTCCCGTACTTAATCCTCCATTGAATGTGTTACAATGGAAGTTAATCTCTCTGATCAGTTTAAACTCACATCTATAGAGAGGAGATTATCTTGTTGTATGAAGGAAAAATGTTCCTAGTATAAAAGACTTACCTGTTGAAAATTTCACATTGAAAAAATAGCTCAAAAAGGATATTTGTATAAATGAAAATGAGAAAGATGAATGTCATAGAGTTGGTTAAAGCATTAAATTCATAAAAAAATATTATTTTGTTGCAACAATTGTAGATATAAGCAATTTTCTCTCAGAAATAGGAGTTCCTATGAGTAGTTTTCATTTTCAATGAATGTGTGAGTTTAACTGATCAAAAAGATTAACTTCTATTATTACAACATTTTATAGATAGATTAAGCACCAGTACTCCAAAGTACATGGATGAACTCCTGTTCAGCTTGGGGGAATGGAACATTTGATTGGCTATAATCATCAAAGGAAAAAACTCTTAAATACTTATTGTAATTAATTTAAATAAAATTTCCATTAATTTTATTATTATAAAATGATTACATCGTCAAAAATATTAAACCTATTGATTTGATATTTACAAGATCATTTTTCCTTAAAAAATTTCAATTAGAAACAGAAAATTGATACAGATAGTTAAGTGTCACAGAAATGGTATGCATTTCAAATAACATATTAATTTATATGTCTTAACAAAACTCTCAATGGTCACATTGAAGGCTGCTGCCTGTTTTACATTGTGGATATTTAAAATCTCTGCTGATTTATGTAAGTTATGCAGCATTCATTTTTACACATCTCCTTATCGTCTATCTTCCATTTTTGTCTTGGAAGGAGAGACATAGGAATTACTCTGGCGACAGCGGCGGTGTAAACTTTTTTGTAAGACTTTTGTGAAAAATGAATTACTTGAAAAGAATAATAGCTAGGCATTTGATAATTGGTATAACAACAGTTCAGGTATAGTTTACGCACTAGCCCTGTGACCCTGACCCAATTTTCACACTCCAGTGACTCTGTGAACTTTGGTCTTTTTTCAGGCCGAATACTTCTTTGTAAGACTATTTTGGAAATTGAATTTCTTGAAAAGTATAATAGCTAGGCATCTGATAATTGGTTTACAGACATTTCAAGTTACGGTCTTCGCAACTGTCACCATGCTGTGTGACCCTGACCCCATTTTCATGCTACAGTGACTTTGTGAACTTACGTCTTTTTTTTCAGGCTGAAAACTTATTTGTAAGACTATTTTGGAAATTGAATTTCTTGAAAAGTATAATAGCTAGGCATCTGATATTTTGGATATTGATGTATTAAATTAGGGTTTTTGTGTCCTTCACCATGTCATCTGACCTGACTTTATTTTTACACTATTGTTAAATGACTGTTTTTATTTGTTTTTTGTGTTCAGTCTTTTATGTTCAGTCTGCTTCTCAATCAATGACTATGATATCTAGAATCATTTTAGTTGGTCCACAAGAAAATATGGAGAATTGATGAATGAATAGACTTTAAATAACTAGGTATTCCAATGGTGCCAGCAGGCAAGACATACTTTAGTGGTAACTCTTGTTGTTGTCTAACACTTCCATACATTTACAGGTGTATGTTCGTAGTACAGATGTGGACAGGACATTGATGAGTGCTTATTGTATGTTGGCTGGACTCTTTCCTCCCACGGAAAACCAGACATGGAATGCAAATATCCACTGGCAGCCAATCCCAGTGCATACTGTACCAAGATCTCAAGATAGTGTAGGTCCTTTTGGAATTGTTTTACTTATTGCAATTCTTTATTAAAATTCTAGCTAAAATGAACTTGTAAAATTGCTTCTTTGTTCATTATGACCTTTAAAATAATCTGATTTGGGGATTGTTGGTTCACAAAATAAAAAAACCATAGGAACATTAAACCAAAAAAACCATTGTTCTACAGTTATGAGTTAGTTTACTAACATGTTATTTTAATAATGTCCTCTATGTCAGCTGTATATTTGCTAGGATAAAGGAGAGCAAAATAAAAAAAGCAACATGGACTTACTGCTTTAAATTTTAAATGTTATGAGACCCTTTGAATGGGGATAATTAATTGATGCTGTGTCCTTATGTCAGTTGTGTGGGTTCTTCCTTGTCCCGTCAAAAAAGATCTTATATCACAAAAACTATATGAAGTGGCACTGACTTGCAGAATCCTTGTCAAGTTGCCAAAATGTAAGGGCGATGGGGAAGAAGGAAAGATGTGTTTTATTTGAATCTTATCAAATTAAAGCTGTTATATAGAGGTTGTTACAATACATTAACATTACAATATAGAAGTACTGAATGCTAGCATAAGTTTCCTGCCAAATTCCTGACATACTTTTTTTTTATTTTGAAAATGCTAACTTTACTTGATTTAGATAATGAATGGAAGTTTTTGTTGATAATTATAAATTTATTATCTTTAGTTGCTGAACACAGATATTGCTTGTCCTGTGTATGATGCTGAAATTGAATATTTCCGAGAACATGATCCAGAATACAGAAAAATAGTAGAGGAAAACAAGGTAGGAGAGAATGGAAACCAAAAAAAACATTACATCTCTTTAAAAACTTTAGACCACTTCAAGATACTAAAATTAAGTTTTATCATTTAGCTTTTGATATTGAATAGTTTTTAATGTAAACATTTATAGTCTCAATATTTAAACTGCATTTTAAAAGTTTTTAAACTATTTATTTCTAATGGTTAATCAGAGAATTTTTGTCTTATTTTATTTGCAGGATTTGATCAAATATGTTTCAACACACTCAGGATTACCAAATACCTTTGAGGGATTTTTATTAATTATAGATGTTTTATTTTGTGAGGTAAGTTTGAACAAGCATTTCTGTATTATAGTATAGAAGTTGAAATGTTAATCATCTTCTTATATAAGAGGCATTAGAAAACTTAACTTTACTGAAGTCTCTTTCATTGCCAAGTTTAAATCAGAGATGTTAAGATTTGGACATAGACTTCGTGGTTTAGGGTTTAAATACCTCACTATTGACCATTCAAGAGTCCCACTTTGTATTTTATGAAAATGTGACTTATCTATGTGTATGTAATGAAGCTTGTCAGTTATTTGCCAAAAGACCTGGCTTCTTCTGTTTTCTGATGTTTCATACATGATAGAAACTGTACACCATACAGCCTAATGTACATTGAAAAGAGTACTTAAGCTAAACACCAAAACACACTCACATATGAACATAATTATATATGTGTATAGTATGTACAAGTTGTCAAATAGAATAAAAAATACAAAAGAATGGTACATATAGAATTCTCAGGTTAACAAAAGTTCCAATCATATTTATATAATTACATTTACCATGCATTTAATTAAAATACAGTAATTCTATTGGTTAATTGACATCTTGAATTGTCTTTCATATTTCGATGAAATGTCAGTTGAATCATGTGGCCGTAGCCCTGTCATGACCTTTCTATATGCACAACTAAAATTTGTTCTTATCCAGGTAAATTCTCACAACTTGAATTCGCATTTGAATATTTATGCACAAATATAAAAACACGAACATACAGCACAAAACAAATCAAAAAGTCAGATACAAATTAAAAAACATTAAAATGTAATTATAAGAATTGAATGTTTGTATTTTAATGTTTCATAGGGTTGTAAAACTGTTGACCGGTGGCACATTTTTAACATAAAGCGCTAGCGCCCTTCATTCAAAATGTGCTACAGTCAACGGTTTTACATGCCAATGAAACATCAAAATACAAACATTCAATTCTTAAAAAATTTCAAAAAGTCCTTGAAAGAACAGGGCTTTGATATAGACATACCAGTTGTATTAAAGAACTGATTTTAAAAGTATTTTCACTGTGAAAAAAATAGATTAATACTATACATGTAAATCAAATTTCAGAGTTACATTAACAACAGAATCACATTGACAATCAGACATAATTTCTTAAAGTCATGGAAAGAATATTGGGTATTGTGTCTAGAGAAGTGCTGAGAAAGACCGAATTTAAGAATCATTTTTAGCTCACCTGGACCTTCGAGGTCCAAGTGAGCTATTGCCATCACTTGGCGCCTGTCGTCGTCTATTAACAATTTTCAAAAATCTTCTCCTCTGAAACTACTCAACAGAATTTAATGAAACTTGGTATGAATGATCCTTAGGGTATCCTGCACCAAACTTGTGTTTCGATTTTTGATCCGCTAAAAAACATGGCCACCGTTACTAAAAATAGACCAGGGGGGTCAGACTACTGTTTTTGGCTCTTAAATCAAAAAGTGTAAGAGATAGATGAAATCTGATGCCACCCTACTGCTTCAGCATCAAAAGTTCTACTAAAGTCTCTATTTGGTCGAAGTTGTCAGATGATCCCTTATAGGGGTTACAGCCCCTTAAAGGTGAAAAATAGCATTTCATGTTTTTGGCTACTAGAATGAAAACTATTGCAGATAGAGAAAAGCTGTTGCTTGCTTAAATGTTCAGCTCATTTACCGTAGCTCTACTAAAGTCCTCATAGGGTCGAAGTTGTCAGATGACTCCTTATACAGCCCCTTAAAGGCGAAAAATAGTGTTTTTGGCCTAATAAGAATGAAAACTATTGCAGATAGAGAAAAGCTGTTGCTTGCTTAAATGTTCAACTCATTTAGCTCTATCAAAGTTGTCATAGGGTCGAAGTTGTCAGATGACCCCTTACAGGGGTAACAGCCCCTTAAAGGCGAAAAATAGTGTTTTTGGCCTATAGAATAAAAATTATTGCATATAGAGAAAAGCTGTTGCTTGCTTAAATGTTCAGCTCATTTAGCTCTTCAAAAGTTGTCATAGGGTCGAAGTTGTCAGATGACCCCTTATAGGGGTTACAGCCCCTTAAAGGCATTAAATAGAGTTTTTGGTCTTTAGCAGATAGAGAAAAGCCATTGCTTGCTTAAATTTTCAGCTCATATATCTCTACAAAAGCATTTATAGGGTTGAAGTTGTCAGAGGACCCCTTATAGGGATTACAGCCCCTAAATTAACATGTTTAACTATAGAAGATAAAGAAAAGTGTTTGCTTGCTTAAATATTCAGTTCATCGATTAAGCTCTTAACAAAAGTCTCTAAAGAGTCAAAGTGTCCCGACGACCCTTAAAATATCATTTTGCACGTTTTTGTCCTACACAATGAAAACTATTGCTGAAAGAGAAAAGCTATTGCTTGCTTAAATATTCAGCTTATTTAGCTCTACAAAGTTCTTCATAGGGTTGACATGAAGACCAGGTGAGCCATTCAGGCTCCTGGCCATGGGAGCCTCTTGTTTTATTGTCAGAAAATTTGTCTTTATTTCAGCAAACTCATAATGTATCTCAACCAGAATGGCTATTGAAAAACAATACCATTGAAAGAATATTGAAATTTCAAAATGTCAAATCTAGATATAGATTTCCAACTCATGAAATTGGAGTAATAAGAGGAGGTTAGTATGATCCATGATGCTAAAGTCTGTGTTTTTCTATAACTTATTATTTCTACTTTATAATTATTTCTATAGTTTTTTTACTGACTCACAAACTGAATAAAATGAGACTTTTCTTAAGACTTTCTGTCAGTGAGTTGTTGGGTTGACACATATATAAATTTGGCCAAAATGATATTTATTTATAATTGTCCCCCGCCGCAATGCGTCGGAGGGACTTAGTAATGGTCTCTGTCCGTCCGTCCATCCGTCCGTCACATTTTTTGTGGGTGCAACTCCTCTGACACTACTGAACGGATGTTGCTGAAACTTTACACACTGATAGGGTACTATTAGTAGGTGATCATCCTATATTTGAAATTTTCAAAATGGCTGCTGTTTCCATGGAAACAGGGAAGAAAGGTTAGAAAGGTCAAAATATAGGACATTCAATATCTCGGTTACCTAGGTGCACAGGGTTCTGAAATTTTGTAGGCTGATAGAGCAAACGGTTCTCTATAATAGTATGAAAAAAAAATTTGAAGCGATATTTACGGTTTTCAAGTAATTTACGAATTTGTGATTTTTCAGTCCGAAAAATGGGACTTTGTCAAACGTTTTTGTGGGTGCAACTCCTCAGATACTACTGAAAAGATGTTGCTGAAACGTTACACACTGATAGGGTACTATTAGTAAGTGATCATCCCATAATTGAAATTTTCAAAATGGCCGCCGTTTCCATGAAAACGGGGAAGAAAGGTCAAAATATAGGACATTCAATGTCTCGGTTACCTAAGTGCACAGGGTTCTGAAATTTTGTAGGCTGATAGAGCAAAAGGTACTCTATAATAATACGGAAAAAAAATTTTGAAGCAATATTTACAGTTTTCGTTTTATTTACGAATTTGTGATTTTCAGGTCCAAAAAATGGGACTTTGTCAAAAAAAATTTATGTTCACTGGTTTCCTTCCTTGTTTTGACTGAATGATTTGGTCTCCGAAACAACCAATTTCTATCGTTTCTCAGATAATATATCGATAAAATTCATACCATACAACTTTCATGCGGCGGCGGGGGGGACCCATGGCTACATGTAGCAATCTTGTTCCATTAAAAGTTGTGTGGAACATTTTCCTTTTAAAGTACATTTGTTGACCTGATAAAGCTGTTTTTCAAGGTGTTTTGTTGAAGACTATGTATGACAATATGATGACCAAACTAAAGAATCCATCCAACCTCACACAGAAACTAATGGTCTTCTCAGCTGTAAGTTTACAGAAGGCCAAACAAAAAAATATGTGTGTTTCTGATTTCCCAACCCTACCTATTTCTTCATGCCTACCCTAACATTTTTATTGCCATTTTTGCTTAAGCACTGTTAAACTTTAATTCCACTCTCCATTTACTCAAAGTAAAAAAAAAAAAAATAAACCTACCTACCTATTTTTTTCAGACATGTAGTAGGAAACAAACATATTTTTTTGTTTGGCCTTAACTAGTACTGTGAAACCCGACAAGACTGTACCCCTCATGTGAAAGAATAATTTGTTCATAATAAACAGGAGTTTAGTTTATATAAGTTTAGTAGACATGGACATTGAATGAAGGAAATGACTTCCAAGGACTGCCAACATTCCCAATTTTGGTTTTTCACAATATCAGGTCTATATTTCATAAATGATAAATTTTTTAAAAATTGGAAATTTAAAAAGTTGGCAGTCCTGTCTCAAAGTTTGGTTTATAAAACCGGATTCCTGATTATTCAGGGTACAGTAAAGACAGCCCTTTATGGTGTAATTTAAGATAGAAATATTAAGTCTTTGACATCCCCCTATGGATTAATATCAAGTTTTTTGTTGGTCTACATATGAATTAATGCAAACGTATGTAGCAAAGTTCTGTAAAATATGAAAAATGAAAAAGGATCAGTTAATGACAAACTTTTAAATCTAAGTATTTGGAATAAACTCATTTATTAGTGTAGATGAGCAAAATAATTATAACTTAAGAGTTTTATGATTTTTTGCAGCATGACACTACATTGATGGCCTTACAGAAGACAATGTCAGTATTTAATGACAAGATACCTCCCTATTCCTCCTGTATCATGATGGAGTTACATGATGATGAAACCGTTCGGATACTCTACAGATATGATACAAACTCAGATGATAATGTCACATTAACAATACCAGGTAACACATTAACATTACCAGGTAACACATTAACATTACCAGGTAACACATTAACAATACCAGGTAACACATTAACATTACCAGGTAACATATGAATAACTAAAAACTGAAATATTTTTGGGAGATTAGATTGAATTATTTTTTTCCTGGATTAAAAGTCAAATAACAAATTAAATCCCCTTAAATTTGAAATATTAAGTTTAAAACAATATTTTCAAATTTAAAAATTCATGAAAATTTGTGTCCACCTATTCAGTTAAATTGTGTTCTGTGACACAAAATACATAGCGTCAGAAAGGTGGTCAGAACTATACAAAAGAATATGCGCTCTTCAGTAAATAAGATAGAACTTGATTCTGGATGTTTATGTAGTAACTATGGACATTAAAAAAAGTATATTAAAAAATATGTAAAATTTATTAAATACTAGTAACACCGAATTTGCATTAGTTAATTCAATATGCAACAGGAAAAAAGCACATTTCTCATGTTAAGTGATATTATGGGGTCTGACAAAAATAACAAAAAAAAATTCTCCAAAAAATCTGCAAAAAATATATCCAACAGATATAAAGATCACAAAGTCCTGAACCTATAGCTATAGCAAGTTTGATAAAAATATATGTCCAAAGTTGTGCTAACTTCATAAGTGATTTGTGAATCCCCCTTTCTAAATTAAGAAATTTCATTCATGAAATAAATAAACTGTAACGGGACAGTTTAGATACCTGCATTCTAGTAAGTTATATAAAGCTGCAAGTTATCGACTCAGCTAGAGGTTTAAATCTTTAGCTCTTTTGGTAACGAGCTGGCTAGTGACTGGGGAGACCCAGGTTAGATCCTCCATGACGGTGGTGTGGATCATGCTCTCTGGTTATAAAACATTAATAGAATCTCACTAGAAATGGTCTTCTCAACCTCTGCTTATAAAAGGTGACTTGTAGAATGAAGAATATTAGTTTGTACATTTTACATATACATATATTAACTTTGCTGGTATTCTCAAAAGGTACTCGTTAACATATAAGCTTGCACATGATATGACTTTTGTATTCTGTTTACAGGTTGTACTGAGTTTTGTCCTATTGATGAATTTTACAAGTTATTGAATAACTCAATGGTTTATGATTGGAAGAAAACTTGTGGCATTTCTGATAGTTCTGAGATTGTTTTTAAGCGTAAGTATACATCAAATTCTTGTAAGAGTGCAAATGTTTCAAGTTGTTCCAGCAATGTCTGCATTTGGGTGTCTGAACCCATTAAAAATAAATTCTATGGATTGTTGTATTTTTTGATTAATTAACCATGCATAAAACATAAAGGAAATCATTAAAAAGAATTTTCCATGGTGGGTCCATTACAGTTATCTCTTATTTCAGCCTTTTAGCTCACCTGACTCTGCTATCACTTGGTGTCCGTCGTCTGTCATCCATCGTCCATCCGTAAACTTTTTCAAACGTTAACTCCTCTGACACCATTAGTCCAATTGCAACCAAACTTGCTACAGTTGTTTATTGGTATATGTGCTACAAAACTATTGTTTGGATTTTTGATTGGTAAAAAATATTATTAGGCACACAAAGATATACATGTACAAAATCTGTAACAGGATTGAAGTTGTAGGTTCATTCCTTTTAGGAGTTATTCCCCTAAGATGTCAGAATTTACCATTTTGGCAGTAATTAATCATTGTATTAAAATCATTAACTCTTCTAATGAATAATGCAAACCGAAAAGCTAGAGAAAAACTTTAAGTTACAATACTGTTTAGTTGGTTAAGTCCTACAAAAATTCAATATGATAAGAGTTTTTTTATTCGCCCTTTATAAAAGTTATGGTCTCTTAAATGTCTAAATAACCTTATAGCTGGCAAACTGTTGAAAAAATAAGCAGCTTTTGATTGCTAAAAGGTTAAAATAACTGAACTCTATACTTTAATGCATTAAGTTAATCAATAGAAAATAATGAGATGTGGAATAAATGTACGCAACACAGTTGTCAGATGACCCCTTATTAATCTTATAGCCCTTTCAATGTTGAAAAAATCATTGAAGTCAGGTGAGCGATTCAGGCTTCTGGGAGCCTCTTGTTTAAATAGCACTCATCTTGACTAGAATTAAGCAATTTACAGATTTTTTCTTATTCAACAATATCAGAATGTTAGCTTGAGAAAGGCTATTTAGCTCATTTTATTTTGGAAATAGAAAATTGCTTGGCTGATTTATTATTAGAACTTACAAGACTTTTGATTTCATTTTAATTTGACTCTGTATATGTATAACATTTTTTTTGTATATGTATAACATTTTGTTTGTAGGTAATGTGGTAGGATATTCTGTTATGGGATGTTTGGTATTTTTATTGGGACTATTAGCCATGTTTATGTGCTGTATATACCAAAGACAGAGGAAGCAGTACAGATATATGGAGGTACCAACAGACATGTCAGAGACATAGCTGTGCTGCCAGTCATTAGGGGGGGTGTTTACGTGTGGGCTCAGGAACAAACAATAACCAAAGTGGAGCGGCAGAAAATATTCTCACATCTTGATTAAAGATGACAAAATGGGAATAAATTAGTCAGCAGATAAATTTGCTATTTAGACTATCTTTTCTCTGCTGTTAAATGCCAAATTCAATCATTTCTTCTGAATAATATATTTTTTGCACTATGAAGAGATTTTATTTCATATGTTATGCGTCCATTGTTGGTCAACCATCATTGTGTTAACTTTTCTTTAAAGATTTTCTTCTATAGAATCACTGAAGGATGGCTTTGAAATACTTGGTCTTTGTGATATAAATTGTGGATTAATGTAATACTGACCAACCAATATGCCTATGTTTCTAAGAATAGAATAGTGGGGTCAAACCATAGTGTTGGCTTAAAGTAGGATAGTATTAGGGATTAAGAAAATCTGACGCAACCTTCCTTCTACAGCATCAAATTCTCTAAAAATTCTTACAATGGTTTGTATCTTGTGTGTGCAATAAGGTATATGACAAAATTTTTAGTGTATGTGTATATTTATGGTCGGCCTACAAAAGAACTAAGAGGGGCATATACTGTAAACCAATTAATTTTCGCGTGCTTCAAACTTTCGCGAGATTCGTGGAAGCTTTGCATCTGCGAAAGTTTATAGCCGCGAAACAGTCTGAGTGAAAAGGTTGTAGTGAATGAGAATTAAGAAACCACGAAAGATTATCTCCATGAACATGTTCATTCTAAGGAAACCGCGAAAGTTTGTAGCCGTGAAAATTAATTGGTTTACAGTAATGGTAAGGTCTTTTGTCTGCCTGCTTGTCTGTCTATCCATAATATTTATATCTTTAAGATTTGAGATTGTTTAAGCTAATGCTATTATGGTGAAACTTTATACAAATTTTAGATTTGCTTCTCATACATCAAGGGCACCTCATAAATAAGTGATTGCAGACAAAAGGACAGTTTAAGAGGTGAGGTGTCTTATGAATACAATGGTTTATTACGGTATGTAATTTTTTACACCTGTTTTAAAATGGTTTCAATTGTGACTTTAAACATTGAATTCATTAATAAACCAATGACAAAAACTGTGATCATATCTTATCTTCATATCATTCCATTTTTACATATCAATATTTTTTTCAGTGATACAATATTTTAATTTTTATACCCCGCCACACGAAGTGGCAGGGTATTATGTTATACCCTCAGTTTTTTTCGGTGTCTGTCCGTCCGTCCGTCTGTCCGTCCGTCTGTCCGTCCGTCTGTCTGTCCGTCCCCCGAAGGTTTCCGACCAATAACTTGAAAACGCGTCAAAGGATTTGAATGATATTTTGCACAGCTGTTTAGTACAATAAAATACAGGTCAAGTTTGATTTCCAGCATGATCCAAAAAATAGTTTTCGAGATAGGCCACTTTGAAAAATCAAATTTCATGAAATTTTGAGTTTCCAACCAATAACTTGAAAACTCGTCAAAGGATTTAAATGATATTTTGCACAGCTGTTATGTACAATAAAATACAGGTCAAGTTCGATTTTTACCATGATCCAAAAAATAGTTTTCGAGATAGGCCACTTTGAAAAATCAAATTTCATGAAATTTTTAGTTTCCGACCAATGACTTGAAAATGCGTCATGGGATTCAAATGATATTTTGTACACCTGTTAAGTACAATAAAATACAGGTCAAGTTCAATTTCCAGCATGATCCGAAAAATAGTTTTCGAGATAGGCCACTTTGAAATCAAATTTTATGAACATTTGATGTTATATCGTGGCGGGGTATCATTTAATGTCCCATTACATGCCCTATTTTTTAGAACCTGTAGCTGTTGTCTCTTTCAAAGTTTGTTTCAATTTTCAATATTTTAAAATGTCTTCGTTTCTAAATAATGTTATATTTAATTATCAGATCACAATTTCTTATGCCCCATCTAAGAAAGTAGGAGGGCATATAGTGTTCCAGTCTGACTGTTGGTCTGTCCGTTCCAAATGTTGTGAAATGAAGCATTATGTCTTTTGGGCATATTCTTGTTTTTAACTTTATTTAGTTTTTAGTTTTTATATGTCATTTAGAGGTAGGTTAAATTATTATCTGATGTTTTATAAGAGATTTTATACCATATTGGCCAATCAACTTGTTATTCTTAAATGGTATATAGGCGAGCGGCGGATATCGAAAAAGTCGTCTAATTAAAAAGTTTAAATTACCCAAAAACCTCATGAGATTTTTTGAACTCAAATAAAAGGTTGATTATTATATTTTATGGATATATATGTTTGACAAGTCGAATATGGTCAGAAGATATCAAAAAATGTTGTTTTGTACATGTACCCTATGAAAATCTTTAACGGCTTGATTTTTAAAATTATTTTTTTTACCTAAAAAAACACACACGAAAAAAAATTGTAAATCACATCATGAAATATTTTGCTCAATTCTTTGTTTGCAATTGAAATTTTCAAAAACATTAATAGTTTTCTACAATTTTTATCGAATTAAAAATCACGAATAAAAGTAGCAAAAATACACGTTAATTTTAACTTTTGCAACATTAATTGTCATTTAAATCAAACAAATTGTATACTTATATCAAGAAAATGTTGTAAGGCTACTTTTTAGTTAAAACTGCATACTTCTGACGAATGATAATAAAGTTATACTTAATTGAATATGTAAGATTTTGAGAAAATTGACTGCAGATGACTCGGAAAACTGTCGGAGTGTCCCGTATTTACATTTTAACTATAATCTGATTGATTAGTAATTGTAACAATTTTCATTTTTTGGTGTAATTATGAAGAATATGTGCTAGTTCTGGGTTTGTGTGAACACAAGAAATTTATTATTTGGTCTTTGCTTTTATTTTTAACCTGCGATGATTGATAAAAGCAAAGTTTTGAAAATTTGTGAAAGGTGTACTTGACTTTTGAGGTGCGTTTGATATGTTGAACTGAATAAACATTCGATTGCAGAAAAACAATAAATTAATGCCGTATATTTTGGCGAAAATAATTGAAATTATGTTACTAGACTATCTATTTGAAACTAAAAGTATAAACTGTGCACGTAAGCATCCAGGACCAAATCGAGAAATTTTCAAAAAAAGGGGGAGGGCTCTACATAAAGCATTGTTGTTGAAGATGTTCATGACAGTTTTGCCTGAAATCTATAAGATATTTTTTAACATTTTGTCACTAAGCGACATTAAGGGGCCCCCGGAACACCCCACCTGCTGGAGCCGTCATTGTACAATGATTTGGTCGTCTTTTGAACTTATGACTTCACGCTTAAAAATGTCTAATCTTTGAGCTCAAATTGCACAATGTTCTGACCATTTTAGAGGCGTCAAACTAATATGTTCTGAAAGCCAAAACTCTTATCTCTCTATTAAGTCAAAAATATCGCCAAAGGTTTGTTATTAAGTTATAAAACTTAAAAGTTTTTAAAACCTCTATTCGCCGCTTAACTCTTAGGTGTTTTTAGTTAGTTTTTCGATGATTTTCTTTCTTTTTTTTCTGTGCAAAGTTATTGTTCTCTACTTAACTAGTTGGATTTAAGATATTGTTGTTGGTTTTTGATTCCTATTCCGTTTTAAACATGTTATTGGTAACTCAGTATACTTTTTATTAAAAACCTAATATTCTGGTATAATCCACAAATGTGGTGTTTTTGAGTCAATGAACACATTTGAACCATTTATTTTTGTTACAAACGAAAGATAAGATAATGTTTTACAAATAGAGGAAAAAAGTGAGTGAAAATGTGATTTCTATTTTTCGCAATTCAAACTTTTATACACAAAAATCAAAATAATTTGACCCTTTTCTAAAAATAGAAAAATTGACGTAATAAATTTCTTCAAGGAGACCAAAAGTGAATGATTTATATTCACTTATATATGTAAGTAATATTTAGTCTTTATTTTCTAACTTTTAACCACATTTTTGTAACATTTTAGTTGCCTTAATGTTTGCAGACTCAAACTTTTAGATTTTGGGTAGTGACCTTTGACCTTTAATTTTTGCATGTTCTGACCAGATTTCAAATGGCAAACATCAATATTATTAAAGCTGAAATATTAAACTATCAATATAGTTAAAAATATCCCATGAGGTTTTTGGGTAATTTAAATTTTTTTCAAGACCCTTTCCGCCGCTCGCCTAATAGTTTGACATGGTATGTACTACTGAAACTGGAAACCAAAATTGTCTTCAATAACTGTAATAAAAAACTTTTTTCTTTCTTTCAACTTTACTGCTATTATGACTTTTGCTTGAAATACATTGTTTGCATTATGACTACATTATATTTTAATTATTAATGTCAACCATAAAATTTAGTTATACATATTTGTATTATTCTTATTTATAACTTATTGAAGCTGTTAAAATGAATTCTATGCAATTGTAAATTATTAAAATCTTTAATTTTAATGGTAAGTCAGTTGCTTTGTTTCTGTCATGTTATTAGCTCTTGGACTATGAAGCTTGAAAATAAAAATGTCCTAATGTGGGTACTTATTCTCATATTTCATTGTTTTGATCCATTATTGACTTTCATGGAACTCACAGGAGGCATAACTTTGTGTAGCTGAGAGTGGCAGGGGTGTCATCCACGGTTGTTAATTTGCAATTTTGATACAATTACTTTTGATAGTTTATGAAGATGGAGGCCCATGATCCATATATCTGTCCAATGTGTGATCAAGTACTACTTTTAATATCAGATCTGTTTAGAGATATTCTATTACCAAGATTGTATGAAATTTATAACTTCAAACTGTTTAAAATAATTGGTTTTAGTAACAAATGATAACAAAACTGCCAAACTTGGATAATCAATATACAATTTCCTGGAAAATAAGACAAAATATTGCAAAGACAGGCAAGAAAATTTGAAGATTGCATTGGCCATGACTTGCAGGCTGTCAAGTCTCCTATATTTCCTGTATTTTCCTTTTTACCCCGAGCATTGGTGTCGGCATCCACATCCTCAGAAGAATGCTTCATGTGCCTATATTTTCGGCATTGATAACCACTTATAGAAGAATGGTTAAAGTTTATTTCCGCTCACAGACAAGTGTCACATCAACTAAAATGGTAAGGAACACCTAGTGATGCTTAGCACATGCAGGCTTTGGATGCTGGCTGTGACCTATATTTTCCACATGTATGAACACTTCCAGAAGAAAGGTTAAAATTCATTCCCCCTTCTTCTTCTTCCCGGGTAAGAGTCGGCTCCAGGCTTGAGCGTAATTGACTCTGGGTTAGATAGACAGGAGGCTCCAGCCAAGACTTGACAAGAGCCAAAGAAAAATCCAAATGGAGAACACTTATAAACAATAGTAGCAGTTTTTCTATCAAAGGTAAGAGAGTGCTCAACCTGGACCTGAAGTCCTCTACTGTACCGGACTCCACTACAGCATGTGGTAACTTGTTCCATTTTCGGGTTGTTCTAGGGAAGAAGGAATGATAGTAAACGCCCCACTGGGCTCTGGTTTGCCGGAGTTTATGGGCTCCTCTAGTTCTGGAGTCTCCTACTGAGTAGTAAAGCTCAGGATCAATGGCGAACATGTGGTGCTGGATCTTGTAGCACAAGACTAGACTCTGTTTCCATCGTCTGCGCTGGAGTGGTTCCCATTGAAGTTGCTCTAGAAGCTCTGTTATAACACCAGGGGAATTGTCGTGGTAATTGTTAACAAAACGAGCTAATCTTCCTTGCACCTGTTCGATTTCCTTCGTCGAAGTGATATGATGAGGGTCCCATACTGGTGCAGCATACTCAAGGATTGGCCTTACGAGTGTTCGGTAAGCTGTGTTCTTGACTGCTGGTGTGCATCTGCCTAGGTTTCTCCTTAAGAAACCAAGAGTCTTTGAGGCTTTGCTGATGGTCTGGCTAATTTTAGGGGCCCAGGAGAGATCTTTGCTGATTTTAACTCCCAGGTATTTTCCCATCTCTACTACATCCAGGGTGTGATTGTGTAGCCTATACGGGGTTTGGTGTACTTGACCTTTACCTGGTACTCTAATGACAGTACATTTTTCTGGATGAAAACTCATCTGCCACTTCTTCTCCCATTCTTCAAGTGATTTTAGGTCTTTCTGAAGAGCTATTGTGTCATATTTCTTCTTGATGCACCGAAAGATCAGGCAGTCATCTGCAAACAACCTTGTCTTGGATGTTGTAACATCTGGTAGGTCGTTAATGTACACAAGGAAGAGAAGTGGTCCCAGGACGGTTCCCTGTGGTACTCCTGAAATTACGTCAAGCGGATCCGATTTGTGGCTTTCTAACAACACTGAATGGGTTCTGTTGGACAAGAAAGACTTGATCCAATCCAAGGTTGTGTTGCGGATGCCATAATAAAGCTGCTGCGACTTTTTCTCCCTTCTTAAATACGGGAACAATGTTGGCTTTCCGCCAGTCGTCAGGTACCTTCCCACTGTCAATGGATTGTTGGTAAAGTCTTGTAAGGAAAGGTGAAATCTGATTGGCACAGTTCTTCAGGACAAATGCTGGGATGTCGTCTGGTCCTGTGGCTTTATAGGGACGCAGTCCTTGTAATAGTTTCTTTACTCCTTCTTTGATTTATCTGTATCGGTCTCATTGATGAATATGGGCTTGTTGGTGTGGTCTTCTGTCGTGTAGACTGAATGGAATTGGTGATAGACAGTCGGACAAGTGCCACACCAACCATAGTGGAATGATAGGTGCACATAGTGATGGTTTGCATGAATTACAACTTAAAATTTTGAAAGGTTCAATTCCATTGCCGCTTAATGGCAATACTGCATGAGCTTTGTAATCAAGATATAACCTATGTTTTCCTATCTTGTGCCTAAAACTCTTTTGTGATAGTTTAATTTTTGGTTATGTACAAACTAGCGCATTCTTGATATTGCGAAATCAACCATTTTCAAATATATTCTAATATCTAAAGACTTATATTTTCGGACTTCCAAGATATTTCTTTTCATGACTTTTGTAATGGCAGTTTGTTTTTAAATGTAAAAATGTAAACCAAGTCAGAT
The DNA here is from genome assembly GCA_963971305.1 of Arcuatula senhousia. Classification (NCBI taxonomy): domain Eukaryota; kingdom Metazoa; phylum Mollusca; class Bivalvia; order Mytilida; family Mytilidae; genus Arcuatula; species Arcuatula senhousia. Next base: position 64,739,293 of record OZ020304.1, read on the forward strand.
CTCAGGAAAATTTGTTCAACCCTTGTATATGTGCCTTACATATGCATCTATTCATAGATATAGTAATTGAAAAACTGTGCATCTACTTATTTATATTCACAAATTCCCAAATTTCATCAAATACCTTACATTTTTTTTAAAGAAAAATACATTGCATTGCATTTTAATATCCCAAGAGATGTTTTGCCTGCAGATTGATATACATGTATGTCAGGAAGGTGTCGTCTGGAATTTATATAACACTTTTCATTTTTAGCTCACCGTCATCGTTAAGCGTCCGTCCGTCCGTCCGTCCGTTAACTTTTCTTCAAAGATCTTCTTCTCTGAAACCACTGAAGGGATTGTATTGATACTTGGTATACATGATCTTTAGGATGTCCTCTACCAAGTTTGTGAATTATATACATGTCAACCAACCAACATGGCCGCCGTTGCTAAAATAAGAACAGGGGGGTCAGACCATTGTTTTTGGCTTATAACTCAAAAAGTATAAGAGATAGAGAAAATCCGAAGCAATCTCCCTTGTTCAGCATCAAAAGCTCTACGAATCTCTCCATTGAGTCGAAGTTGTGAAACGACTCCTTATAGGAGTTATTGCCCTTTAATCATAAAAATTGACCATTTTTGCAGTTTTTATACGACCGCAAAATTTTTGCGATCGTATAATGTTATGGCGATGTCGTCGTCGTCGTCGTCTGGGGACATTTGGTTTCCGTGCGATAACTTAAGTAAATATTGACCAATTGTTATGAAATTTTGATATGATGTTTTTAACCACTAGAGGAAGGTTCCTATTATATTTGGGGTTGGTGGCCCTTACCATTTTGGAAAAAAGGGCCAAAAGGGGCTAAAAAGTGTGTATTGACAAAACTGTTGTAGAACGTTTATTATTCAATAGATTTTGAAAATTCTTTTTTTATTGAATTCCTCATTAAATTCTGTCAACAAAATGTGTCAATGGTTTTGATGTATATTGAACCGTTACATTGCTACAGGGGGTCGAAAAGGGGCCACACCCAAAAAATAAACTTTTTTATTTGTGGTCCGATTTTCAAAATCTTTTTTTCATTGGAATCCTTGTGAAAATCTCTGCCTGCATTTTTCAATCAGATTTGCAATATCTCTTACGGTTTTTGAGAAATTAGGGGTCAAAGGGGCCAATAACACCATTTTTGAAAGTTTGTCAAGGCAAATAATTTTATGCCAAAAATTGAGTTGTACTGGGCTAACCAATTGTTATGAAGTTTTGATATGATGTTTGTAACCACAAGAGGAAGGTTCCTATTGTATTTGGGGTTTGGCGGCCCCTACCGTTTTGGAAAAAAGGGCCAAAAGGGGCTAAAACGGGTGTATTGACAAAACTGTTGTAGAATGTTTATTATTCAATAGATTTTGAAAATTCTTTTTTTATTGAATTTCTCATTAAATTCTGTCAACAAAATGTGTCAATGGTTTTGATGTATATTGAACCGTTACATTGCTACAGGGGGTCAAAAAGGGACCACACCAAAAAAAAATGACTTTTTTATTTGTGGTCCGATTTTCAAAATCTTTTTTTCAATATTGGAATCCTTGTGAAAATTCCTGCCTGCATTTTTCAATCAGATTTGCAATATCTCTTACGGTTTTTGAGAAATTAGGGATCAAAGGGGCCAAAAACACCATTTTTAAAAGTTTGTCAAGGCAAATAATTTTATACCAAAAATTTAGTTGTACTGGGCCAACCAATTGTTATGAAGTTTTGATATGATGTTTGTAACCACTAGAGGAAGATAATATAAAGAAAATAAAGATATTATAGAAAAGGTCCACCTACAATTCTGTAAGCGTATTCTCTCAGTGAGAACATCAACTCCAAATTTTATGGTATATGGTGAACTAGGAAGGTATCCCTTAGCGCTACAAATTAAATTGAAGATGGTTAATTTTTGGTATAGATTAGTAAGTAACGAACAAAAACTTTCGAGTAAATTATACTCACTTTTGGTAAAGCTTAATAGTAATGGTAATCAAACATGTAAGTGGATCAACTGCGTAAAGTCCATTTTTGATGATTGCGGTTTAAGCGGGGCATGGGAGATTCAACAATTTAATAATATAAATCTGTTAAAGGTAGAAGTTAAACGACGTCTCCAGGATCAGTTCATACAAAAATGGTTCGCAGATATGTATAATTCGTCAAGGGGGGAGTATTATTTATCCTTTAAGTCGTTATTTTCACTAGAGCCATATTTGTTACGACTAAGCCGAGTTCGTCGTATACACATAAGTAGATTTCGAACATGTAACATTAAATTTCCCATAGAAGTGGGTAGATGGAGAAACATTCCTAGGGAGGATAGAATTTGTAATCTGTGTATGAACGGTCTTGGAGATGAATACCACTTTGTTTGTGTATGCACTAATATCAATGTACTTGAGCTAAGGCGAAAGTACATACCTAAGTATTATGTTGAATATCCAAACAAAGAAAAGTTTTTTGGGATTAACAAGTTTTGTAATGTTAGTCTATTAAAAAATGTGTCTATTTTTATTCAAAAAGTTTGTAAACTATTAGAGTAGCTTTCATATTTGTGTTGTACTGTCTTTTTCTTTCATATATCAGTTGTGATAAAAAAAAATTATTTGTATGTACATGTAGGTATGTAATTAATTGTCTGTATTGCAGTTATATTTGTATTGTATTGTAGTTTGTTTAATTGTGCTCCTGTTACGCAGTTTCTGCGACTGAGCGATTTTCTAAATAAAATATTCTGTATTCTGTATTCTGTAAGATTCCTATTGTATTTGGGGTTGGTGGCCCTTACCGTTTTGGAAAAAAGGACCAAAAGGAGCTAAAATGGGTGTATTGACAAAACTGTTGTAGAATGTTTATTATTCAATAGATTTTGAAAATTCTTTTTTTATTGAATATCTCATTAAATTCTGTCAACAAAATGTGTCAATGGTTTTGATGTATATTGAACCGTTACATTGCTACAGGGGACCAAAGACGGGCCACACCCAAATAATCAACTTTTTAGCTCACCTGGACCGAAGGTCCATGTGAGCTATTACCATCACTTGGCGTCCGTCGTCGTCGTCGTCTGTCGTCGTCTGTCGTCGTCGTCGTCGTCTGTTAACAATTTTTCAAAAATCTTCTCCTCTGAAACTACCAAACAGAATTTAATGAAACTTGGTATGAATGATCCTTAGGGTGTCCTGCACCAAACTTGTGTTTTGATTTTTGATCCGTTAAAAAACATGGCCGCCGTTACTAAAAATAGACTAGGGGGGTCAGACTACTGTTTTTGGCTTAAAAATCAAAAAGTATAAGAGATAGAGGAAATCTGAGGCCACGTTACTGATTCAGCATCAAAAGCTCTACAAAAGTCTCCATTTGGTCAAAGTTGTAAGATGACCCCTTATAGGGGTTACGGCCCCTTGAAGGTGAAAAATAGCATTTTTTCATGTTTTTGGCCTACAGAATGAAAACTATTGCAGATAGAGATTAGCTGTTGCTTGCTGAAATGTTCAGCTCATTTAACTCTACAAAAGTCTCTATAGGGTCGAAGTTGTCAGATGACCCCTTATAGGGGTTACGGCCCCTTAAAGGTGAAAAATAGCCATTTTTCATGTTTTTGGCCTACAGAATGAAAACTATTGCAGATAGAGATTAGCTGTTGCTTGCTTAAATGTTCAGCTCATTTAACTCTACAAAAGTCTCTATAGGGTCGAAGTTGTCAGATGACCCCTTATAGGGGTTACGGCCCCTTAAAGGTGAAAAATAGCCATTTTTCATGTTTTTGTCCTACAGAATGAAAACTATTGCAGATAGAGATTTGCTGTTGCTTGCTTAAATGTTCAGCTCATTTAGCTCTACAAAATTTCCATAGGGTCGAAGTTGTCAGATGACGCCTTATAGGGGTTACGACCCCTGAAAAATAGCGTTTTTTCATGTTTTTGTCCTACAGAATGAAAACTATTGCACATAGAGATTAGCTGTTGCTTACTTAAATGTTCAGCTCATTTAACTCTACAAAAGTCTCTATAGGGTCGAAGTTGTCAGATGACTCCTTATAGGGGTTACATCCCCTGAAAAATAGCGTTTTTTCATGTTTTTTAGCTATTGTCATCGTTAGTCGTCCGTCGTCCGTCGTCCGTCGTCCGTTAACTTTTCTTCAAAGATCTTCTTCTCTGAAACCACTGAAGGGATTGCATTGATACTTGGTATACATGATCTTTAGGATGTCCTCTACCAAGTTTGTGAATTATATACACGTCGACCAACCAACATGGTCGCCGTTGCTAAAAATAGAACAGGGGGGTCAGACCATTGTTTTTGGCTTATAACTCGAAAAGTATAAGAGATAGAGAAAATCCGAAGCCACTTTCCGTGTTCAGCATCAAAAGCTCTACAAATCTCTCCATTGAGTCGAAGTTGTGAAACGACTCCTTATAGGAGTTATTGCCCTTTAATCATCAAAATTGACCATTTTTGCAGTTTTTGGACTATATCTGGAAAACCGTTAGAGCTAGAGAAAAAGTTAGCATTGCTGAATTGTTTAGCTCATTGAGATCTACAAAAATGATTTAGGGTCTAAATTGTCAGATCAGCCGCTTAAGAGTTATTCCCCTTTAACTGTTTTTTTCCATTAATTTACACTGATTTTCAAAAATCTTCTTCTCTGAAACCCCTGAAGGGATTGCATTGATACTTGGTATACATGATCTTTAGGATGTCCTCTACCAAGTTTGTGAATTATATACACGTCAACCAACCAACATGGCCGCCGTTGCTAAAAATAGAACAGGGGGTCAGACCATTGTTTTTGGCTTATAACTCAAAAAGTATAAGAGATAGAGAAAATCCGAAGCCACCTTCGTGTTCAGCATCAAAAGCTCTACAAATCTTTCCATTGAGTCGAAGTTGTGAAACGACTCCTTATAGGAGTTATTGCCCTTTAATCATCAAAATTGACCATTTTTGCAGTTTTTTGGACTATATCTGGAAAACCGTTAGAGCTAGAGGAAAAGTTTGCATTGCAGAATTGTAAAGCTCATTCAGATCTACAAAAATGATTTCAGGGTCAATATTGTCAGATCAGCCATTTAAGAGTTATTCCCCTTTAACTGTTTTTTTTCCATTAATTTTAACTGATTTTCAAAAATCTTCTTCTCTGAAACCACTGAAGGGATTGCATTGATACTTGGTATACTTGATCTTTAGGATGTCCTCTACCAAGTTTGTGAATTATTTTCATGTCGACCAACCAACATGGCCGCCATTGCTAAAAATAGAATAGGGGGTTAGACCATTGTTTTTGGCTTATAACTCGAAAAGTATAAGAGAAAATCCAAAACAACTTTTCATGTTCAGCATCAAAAGGTCCTTACAGGAGTTATTGCCCTTTAACTGTTTTTTCTATTAATTTATTGATTTCCAAAAATCTTCTCTGAAACAACTGAAAGGATTGTTTTGCAACTTTGTATACTTGAAAGTTTGTGAAATTTATTCAAACTTTGGCATAAGAGATCAGGTGAGCGATTCAGGCTCCTGGGAGCCTCTAGTGTCCTACAGATTGAAAACTATTGCACATAGAGATTAGCTGTTGCTTACTAAAATGTTCAGCTCATTTAGCTCTACAAAATTCTCCATAGGGTCGAAGTTGTCAGATGACCTCTTATAGGGGTTACGGCCTCTGAAAAATAGCGATTTTTCATGTTTTTGTCCTACAGAATGAAAACTATTGCAGATAGAGATTTGCTGTTGCTTGCTTAAATGTTCAGCTCATTTAGCTCTACAAAATTTCCATAGGGTCGAAGTTGTCAGATGACTCCTTATAGGGGTTACGGCCCCTGAAAAATAGCGTTTTTTCATGTTTTTGGCCTACAGAATGAAAACTATTGCAGATAGAGATTAGCTGTTGCTTGCTTAAATGTTCAGCTCATTTAGCTCTACAAAAGTCTCCATAGGGTCGAAGTTGTCAGATGACTCCTTATAGGGGTTATGGCCCCTTATAGGTGAAAAATGGTGTTTTTGGCCTATAGAATGAAAACTATTGCAGGTAGAGAAAAGCTGTTGCTTGCTTAAATGTTCAGCTCATTTAGCTCTACAAAAGAATAGGGTCAACATCAAGACCAGGTGAGCGATTCAGGCTCCTGGGAGCCTCTTGTTTATTTGTGGTTCGATTTTCAAAATCTTTTTTTCATTGGAATCCTTGTGAAAATCCCTGCCTCGTTTTTCAATCAGATTTGCAATATATCTTACTGTTTTTGAGATATAAGGGGTCGAAGGGGCAAAAAACACCATTTTTAAAAGTTGGTCAAGGCAAATGGTTTTACACAAGAAATTTAGCTGTAGTGGGCCAGCCAATTGTTATGAAGTTTAAATATGATGATTATATACACTGAAGGAAGCCTTTTATTGCATTTGGGGTTTGTGGTCCTAACCTTTTTAAAAAAAGGGCCAAAAGGGGCTAAATTGTGTCAAAAATGTCAATGAATTTAGAAATAAGATTTTTTTTCTATTAAATGTAAAGGAAACAATTTCACATGCGGGCGGTCCGACGAACAAGGAATTTAATCGGCGTGGCCTTATTGTCCTTATTGTAAATATATATGTGTCAAATATGCATTTTAAAGTCCACCATAGGATGCATGTGTAAAAAAGCTTTGTAAGTCCACCATGGGCTGCATGTGACCAAAGCAATAGACTATCCATATTGGGCCTCCAATGTACAGGGTTCATCTTGTTGCGGTCGTATCATGCTGCGCTCGGCGTAGCTTTTTATTGGACAATATCTTGAAAACCGTTAGAGCTAGAAGAAAAGATAGCATTGCAGAATTGTTTAGCTCATTGAGATATACAAAAATGATTTCAGGGTCTAAATTGTCAGATCAGCCGTTTAAGAGTTATTCCCCTTTAACTGTTTTTTTTTTCCATTAATTTACACTGATTTTCAAAAATCTTCTTCTCTAAAACCACAGAAGGGATTGCATTGATACTTGGTATACATGATCTTTAGGACGTCCTCTACCAAGTTTGTGAATTATATACATGTCGACCAATCCAACATGGCCGCTGTTGCTAAAAATAGAACAGGGGGTCAGACCATTGTTTTTGGCTTATAACTCAAAAAGTATAAAAGATAGAGAAAATCCGAAGCAACCTTCCTTGTTCAGCATTAAAAGCTCTACAAATCTCTCCATTGAGTTGAAGTTGTGAAACAACTCCTTATAGGAGTTAATGCCCTTTAATCATCAAAATTGACCAGTTATTCCCCTTTAACTGTTTTTTTCCATTAATATACACTGATTTTCAAAAATCTTCTTCTCTAAAACCACTGAAGGGATTGCATTGATACTTGATATACATGATCTTTAGGATGTCCTCTACCAAGTTTGTGAATTTTATACATGTCGACCAACCAACATGGCTGCCATTGCTAAAAATAGAACAGGGGGGTCAAACCATTGTTTTTGGCTTATAACTCAAAAAGTATAAGAGATAAAGAAAATCGGAAGCAAATTATCTTGCTCAGCATCAAAAGGTCCTTACAGTAGTTATTGGCCTTTGACTGTTTTTTCTATTAATTTAAACTGATTTCCACAAATCTTCTCTGAAACCACTGAAAGGACTTGAAAGTTTGTGAAATTTATTCAAACTTTGGCATAAGAGATCAGGTGAGCGATTCAGGCTCCTGGGAGCCTCTAGTTGAAATTCAATCTTCTCAGTTGAATTTTATCAAAAGAATTCTCTCTCTGTTAATTGTGGTCTTAAAGAATTGCTTGTTTGAATCTAAGAGAATATAATTCAAAGTTTTTCAGATTTTTGTCATATGATAATCTTTATCATTCACTTGTTATGAGTATAAATTTCGGGTCAATATATTTTTATTAATATAAGAAAAGAAACTTTGATTTACATTAATTGATTTTTTATTGAGCATGCACAGTTTTTTTTCTTTGAGATTATTTCATAGGTTTCATTTTAGGTTGGGTCATGTAGTAGAGTCAGAATCATAGATCATGCTGTCCTATAAATCCTATATGTTTCCTATAAATTTTGGCCATGTCCTATTAATTCTTATATATTTGAGCTTATTGTCCTATAAATCCTATAAAAATGACCTTTTCTGTCTAACAATGTAAATACAATCAAAATTGTCACATAACACCCCTAAAAACTGTTCGAGGCTTGCTTCACTTGGAAACGTTTGCGCAATAAATATATATAAATTCCTTTAAGAATTGTCTTCTCGTTTAATGTTGTATTCAATGAGAAATGTAAGAATTTTACTTTCTTCACGAATTTCACTAATTTGTGACTCAATGTTGAGAAAGCAAGTAAATCATGTTAATAGCCAATGGAATAGTTTATGTTTTAGCAAATTTTGTCACATAAAGGTCATATTTAAGCTGAAAAATTCTATTTTGTCCTATTTTCCGGTATTAAAGTCCTATTTTCCTATATTTTATAGGCTTTAAGTGTCTATGACTCTGTGAGAGTGATTAATATTAACATACAGTAAATCCAAAACAAGTCAATTTGCACATGCTAAAATACCGTTAAAACCAGCAGAATGGAGGGTTTATGATGATTTATTTTTATATAAATGATTCCTATTTTGGGGAGATTTCAGGCGCGGACCCAAGGAAGGGTGTGCCGGGCGTACACCCCCCCCCCCAAAAAAAAACTGATAAAAATGTTTTTGCACAAAATCCACGTAAAAAACTAAAACTTAAAAAAAATTACACACGCCCTAAAATTAAGTCTTGAACTCGCCCCTGGATTTTCCTAACGTCCCATGGACGCATCGCTCCATTTTAACATTTATATTTGTTGATTTGTATGATGTATCCTTTTTATGTGGCCTTGTTTTTTGACAGTGTTATACCCGAGTGTTGCTGAACTCTAATATATTCTTTATCAAAGAAAGGCCCCTTATATGTTGATATTAGCGAGGTCCACTTTTACCAATGACGCTAAATATATTTATTCAAAGATGATTGTTTAAATAAGATACTTTTTTCAAAATCAATGATTTTTTTTTATGAAAATATCTAAGAAGAATAAAAAGAAATGGAATACAATGATCGGATACACCTTTAACTTATTGTTATTTTAGTTGACCGTACTGGGTCATTATTTAAACTCGTTTCCATAAAATCAACAGAAATAGTTACGTCTTGTTTGCCAGCAGAGAGAAGTCTACGATCTCAGCATGATTTTATATATGAAATGATCTTTTCCTATAAAAATCGAAGTCTATTTTATTTTAGATATTAAGCTTCTCTACAAACTCAAGCTGGGCTGAAACCGACCTATATAATGCTAGTATTGTAGGTTCATAGACTCTTTATATTTCAATTTTTTTATCTTTATCAAACGACGGTCTTTGTAATATTTATATAGTTCCTTGTGTAAACACAGGAGAGTTTTATGCTTCTCTCCACCTTATTTCATTCCATGTCACCATGTATGGCCCGCGGGTGTAGAGTTTCGTATAGCACTGGGTCTCCCCTCCATATTTCATTCCATTTAGCATATGATGCGACCCGGGATACGGTTTCGTATATCACTTGGTCTGCCCTATGTCGTATATTACGGTATGTGTGACCGGGATTACGGTTTCGTAATGCGGTGCCCCAGCGCCCCCCTCGTATTAAATTCCATGTCGTATGCATCTTCGCTAGCCAAGGGTTACGATCCGCTACCTCTCATCTTCACATGAGAGATAGCGGATCGTAACCCTTGGCTAGCGAAGATGTGTCGTATGGTACGGTACGGTTTTCTGTAGCGCTGTGTCTTTCCTCCCTATTTCAATCCGTGTCGTAACGGACCGTCACGGTACGGTACGAGGAATATATTCCATGCTCAGATTCAATGATAAATTAAGATTTATGAGCACCTCCATATCTCAAGTACTATAAGTTCTCGTTCGTTAAGTACAGTTGCATCCCCATCTATTGACCTTAACCTTTACAAATGTTTGATACATTTTTGAGGACCGACGAATAATTTTGGGTTCGAATATGGTGTTTCTGTGTTCCATTCCTTGTTCTTAGTTTTGGTATATTCCGCGTTTTATCAAAAGTTTTGTTACCATTAACTGCTTCTTTTTTGAAGCACTTGAGAATATATTAATTAGATCATTTTTTGTAGAAACGATTTCGACAAATGCATGATATTTGTACTTTAATATAGGATCATTAGGGAAAATTCAAATTTCCTTCATCTAAGAAAATCTTCTCCACAGATTTTTCTTAAAATTTATGAAAATCTTTGTTCTGTTAGTATTTTTAAATATACTGAATTAAAATTTAAGTTCACCATCAACATTTTTAAATAAAAAGTGAAAAATGTGTTTTCCCCTATTATTTCTATATTAAAGTCAAAAAGAAGGTGTATTTTATCAACTTTTTTTTGGTAATTATCAATTTTGATGATTTAGAATAGCTAGCATTATAAGATTTAAAATTATGATAGATGTGCAAAAAAAGATGTTCAGTGATAGACACCCCATCTACATTAAACAGGTATAGAAAAGATATAATATTTGATACCCCCACTCGTAAGAGAGAGGGCTATATTGCAACCACCTTGTCCGTCCGTAACAAACTTTTGTAACAGATTTCTCAGCTTCTACTGAAGGAATTGATTTCAAATTTGGTATTCAGCTTAATCAAGATGAGTTGTATCGTACAACTCCTTTCCAGGTCAGTCGCGCATCTACTTCCTGTTTTCTGAGCCGACTATGACGTTTTAAGGGTAAAAATTTTGACAATTTTCGTAACAGATTTCCCGGCTTCTACATAAGGGATTTATTTCAAATTTGGTATACAGCTTAAACATGATGATTAGTATCGTGCCTCCTCTTTCCAGGTCAGTCGCGCATCTACTTCCTGTTTTCTGAGTTGTCGAGTGGGGTATCCTTAGCATGACTAAGTGCAACCCTTTGCTAAAATAAGGGTGAATTACCAATAATTTCCGAAACTGATCCTGAGTTTCTTAAAGTTGGGGATCAGTGTCTCCAAACTATATAAACATAATTATTTTCTAATTTTGTGTTAAGAAAATTGAATTGAACAAAAATCATCTTTTCCAAAAAAATGTTACTTGTGTGCATCGGGAGATCTCGAGTTTTAAAGCTAGGATTGTGACAAGGTCCGTAATGAATTTTCACAGGAACATCAGTAGATTGTTGGTTACCTACGTTCAAGATTCATCAATGTGAGTTTGTGTCGCTAACTTCTTCAGATGGAGTATTTGTATATATATGCATGACACTAAACCATATCACTATTACTGAAATATCACTTTTCGTTACTTTCGAGCGATAGTATCTCATTGACATTTCTTTTTTAATTAAGGATTCACACCTTGTCTTCTGTCTCTTCACTTCAAACTTAAACATGATCAAATAAAAAAAACCTTTATTGTTCCAGATTTAAAACTACATCTATTATTCTGGTATCACAAGCAAACATCCTTTAATCATTGATTTTGTATAATTACGCGTTTTCTGTGGTGATAATTTACATTTTTATTGAACATGAAGGAATGATTTTTAAAGCCACGATTCAAAGAATTAAATATTAAATTTTCAATTTTGATAGAACAATACAACAATTGTTCCATAAACATTGGTTATCAAAAGTAACTAATTGTATATGTTGTAACAGTATTTTTATTGACTTGCTTTGGATATGTACCGAGTTTTAGGCCCCTGAGAGTAGTGTTTGATGTCAGAGGGATTAGGCAGAAGAAGAGGAGTTAGATGACCGCTTTATAATGTAAAAAAAATAAATAATTAACTATTAAAAACAATACTGGTATAATCAACTTTTTATGCTCTGCTTACAAAAGAGGGTATACGTCTTCATGTCTATCCGTTCATCCATTCAATTTCAAGTTGTTTTTCAGTAGGAAGTGTGCTTTATAAGCACATGCGTCAGAGGCTGAACAAAGAAAAAATAATCATTCATTTATACCCCTCACATTAACTGTATTGTTCTTTGAATAAATGACTTGTGCAAGCAGCAGGCTTTATTCTTTTTTTTTCCTTTTGTCGGTATACAATGCGTATATAAATATCGAATCTATTAGTTTTATGGGTGCATTAGCTTATCTTCCGACTGTTAGTAATAATCCGCATTATTGCTTTACTAAACTTGCTTTTTAAAAAAAAAAAACATTTCTCATATTTTTTCTTTGCACTCCCTTCCTTCGTTCGGCGACGTTTGTAGTGTCCGCCTCATGAAACTAACAATGCATAGAATGTGATGAGTTATAAACCTATGCGGATTTCCATTTATCAATGATTCGACTGTCTCTGTTCGGTCTTTTGTTTTGTCTTCGTGCCTTTGCTTTTTCTATCCCTTCTAAAACCTTCATTTGTAGTTTATCTTGTACGGTCATTTCATTCGCTGGTTTTCGTTTAATTTCTTTATAATTTGAGTTTTTATCAAGACTTAGTCTATCAAGTCTTATATCGTTTGGTTTTGAACTATCGTAAATATCTGATTCATGGTCTAGAGAATTCTCATATGCTCTATTATCATGTACCTGTGTTTTTGCGTTGGAATGCTTTTCTTCAAGCCAAATAGGTTTTGTTCTTTGTCTATTTTGTACATAATCAAGCGAAGAATACGATGGTGGCTCCTCAGAGTAGACATTTCTCTCGTTATTGCCAGCTAGGTTTGACTTGCCACTCTGATCTAGTATTTCGAATTCACAGTCTTTATTCTGTGCTTTAACTGTTTGAGGTAATGGAGAGTAGGCATTTAGCTGAGGTCGTCCTTTTATTTCATCTTTGCTTTCGGATGATCGACCAGATATGCTTAAATCTGAGCTTTGACTCATTAATCCTATTAGTGAGTTTGGTGAACTATTTTTGCTATTCGAGTTGTTTCCATTCACACTTAAACTTCTTTCACTTGGATGCAAACTATTTTGACTTCGCTGTTCCTTACGATTAACAGACTCTGAAATCATCGTCGTATTGATGTCTCGGCCCTTTTCTAAGATATCGGCTTCGTGCTTAGATATTGAAGACTTTGTATATGATCTTGTAAGAACGGCTGTACCTGCCCTTTGGGCACGAAATGCCACGGGTTTGCCCCTGCCTGTTTTTGCGTTTCCATAATTCGCTATCACGTCATACGGCGTGCTTGATTTCAGAGTTTTATCAGGTTGACTTGACCTTTGTACTGAAAAGACTTCAACTGATTTGTTTTCGGTGGCCGCTGTTTCGGTTGCCGCTGTGACAGGTTCATGTTTTGGTGGTTTGGGACTGATAGATTTAATTTCAAAAGGATGTTCTTCGTTGCTAACTGCACAACTAATAGTCGTTGATTCCGTGTTGGTAGAAATAGGAGAACACGTTGTATATTTTGGAGAACTAATTCTCGAAACACTTTGCTCTGTTATACTAGTAATTCCTGGAGCGTTTGCCTCCGATATGATTTTTAAATTGGGAAGAGAATTTCGGTTATATTTCATTTTATCATCTGATGTACACGCTGACATCATAACGCTATGAGCTGAGGATGGTCGACCCCTTTCAATCAATTCTTTAAGAAATTCGTCTTTTTTCGAAGGCCTTTTAGCAAACGGGTTCCGAATAACACTTTTGATTTCCTTAAAAGGTTCGTTCTTTTTCATATATTGTCGGCATTTATATACAGAATAAATCCCACAACAACTACAAAAGACTAAGAACAGACACGGTGCCACAATATACATCGCAAGGTTGTCTTTATTATCGAAGAAATCACCGGTGGAGCGTCTGACTCTAGAGGAACGCTCGATGTATGGATAAACAAAACTTGTATCGTTCCGATCAACGAATGCTCCCTGTGAATTCATTGTTACTCCAATTCTTCTTTCAATATTGTTCAAATATCACATGATAATAACTGCAACTGTCAAGAAACCTGGAATATGAAAAAGTCTTATGATAAAATGATAATAATAAACATATCTAAGAAAAATGCGTTATAAATAACGGTTTCCGGGCAGTAAGACCTCGATCTTGTAACATTAAGAAGCCCCCGTTTAAGCTTTTAAAATAGTGTGGCTCTACTTTTTAAGATACCCACTACACATCGCTTTCATTTATTCTGCATTTCTTTAATACAGCAGATTTTTGCAGATCTGAAATTCATCTTTCAAAACAAAAGACCTAAATGAAAAGTATGCATGTTCAAGGAGGCCTAACCGTTTATCGAGAAATATGGTCCGTTAAAAGGTGTTTCACGGTTTTTGTGGTCCGTTAAAGTCGCCGTGACAGTCCGTTAACCAGGTATTATCGAGAAAAAACACTGAAGGTCAGTAATTAATTTGGTATATCATAATTAATACGCATTTTAGATTTATAAAAATTACATCTGTCAAAATGAAAATGAATGACTGTTCGATACGATTTGCATTTGTGTAAAAATAGTTCTATAAAACTTCATAAAATGAAAAGGCGTGTGGCTCCTTAGTATTTTAAAGGTCGCAAATGTAAACATGTTTACCTCATTTTTATCAATTTCTCTTTTTATATAACAAAACATATGTTTTGGTTGATATCCATAAAAAGTACAATAATGTATCAACATTCTGTTTAATTTTCAATGCTCTATGTTATATAATAATTTTGTAATACGGGAAAAGTTATAAAATATGGTCCGTTAAGGGCTGATGACATATTATTTTGTCCGTTAAGTTGATCCGTTAAGTGCCTGTGACAAAATATTATGTCCGTTAAATAACATAAATAGATAGAAGATTAAAATAGTTTTGTTTGATATGACACATCATAATTTTACTATAAGGACTGAACGCTAGTATACAGAAGAAAAGACAAAATGCATACATTTGAATATGCACGTCTAAAAATGAACCATTGTCAAAAGGCTTTACATGTAACACCATTTTAGATCATTCTACGAAACACCGGTATTGAAAACATACAATACAATATATTTTCGACTTGAGTTCGCGTTGCTGAATGCGGTTTTGTTGTTATGTGTGTTTGTGTTTTATGTTGTTATGTGGTTTGTTTTGTTGTGATGATTTTTGTCTGCCGGTTTTGTCTTTGTCTTTACGGTTTTATGATACTGATTACCCCTTTGGTACACCTTTGCTTCTTTCATACATGTGTATATAATAAATGAAAGAAGCAATAAGCTACTAATTATTAATAAATATATGAAAACGGTTCAATACAGTCTATTTTGGTTATTTATTTTATAGGCAATGAAAAAAAAAGAACAAAAACTATCGAAATAAAAAATATAAATGGAGAAAAATATCTTAATATGAAGGGATTTGTACCACAGACACACTTTCTGGAACTTTAGACCGTACTGAAACCGACGAAATTTTCAAAACTCCACACATACAAACTGACGTCCAAGAAATACACTCACTACTTCCTGAAGTGATATTCCAATTGCAGATCAATGCCTTTTTCACATACCTCTTAATATTTGTGTTGAAATTAGTGCTTTATACATGTAATTCAGATGCTCTATCTGTTGACCAAAATAATGAACTGCTCATTAAGGAACAAGACTTTGTATTAAGAGGTAAACGTTTTATTGATCAGTAATACAATGCATTTCAATATATACATATCCCAATTACCAAGGTTTACCTTTTATTTTTTTTTCAATATCTCTCCTGTCGCTTTTCATATTTTTTCATAAATAAATGTAACACTATATTATTCTATATGTATCATATATGTAAGTATTTCCAAATAAATAACATTTAAATAAAATCAATAATTGTGTTCAGATTTATTTCCATTGCCACAAACTCGTGTAAATATTTTACGCATTTATATTATGTTAAAATAATATAATAATTCTGGGAAACCAATCGTTACAATCTTTTGACAAAGATATTATCGATTTTGACAATTTTAATAATTGGGATTCGCTATATTAAGGTTTATTTCCATCAGACCTGCATTTTCAAAATGTGAGACATTCATCATTAACGGACCTAAAAAGTGTCACGTGCCTCTTAACGGACCATGTTTCACAAAGTAATACCAATTTTGGCATTTTTGTCCCAATAAATAATATTTTGGTCCAGAAAATCCTTCTCTTATGTTTTTTATTGTGCAAGTAGCACAAGACTTACTACAAAAAAATGTTTCAATGACGAAAATAACGTATTATAATGCATTTTTTCGTCATTATAAGGACACATTTTTGCAGAGGGTAGGTCCCCGCCTTTTCGTTTTGCAAAGAAGTATCAAATCAAATCAAATTGTTTTTTGTGGGAAGTTTTTTGTGAATAAAAACCATTTGAACACATCTATCACAAGTTTCACTTATTTACTATATTTTAGCCTCAGAGTTAATTTCGTAAAAATAAATGATTTTTTTTTCCCATAAAACTACTTAACGGACTGCCTCGTGCAACATATAACGGACAAAACCGTAATGTTAACCTATGGTAGAAACACGTAACGGACAAAATGCCTCGATAAACGGTTAGGCCTCCTTGATGTTACTTCATTTGGAATAGATAATGGATGTGGTTGGGTACAGCTGCTAACTGGAACGAGTGTTATGTTTGCTATTCTATTTTAACTTCACTTGGTCATCTCGTTAAAAACCCTTATATAGATGTACTCTTAACCTCAATTTTAATCCATCATAAATTAAGATTCCAAATTTAGATATTCGGATAAACAAGGAGGCCTAACCGTTTATCGAGGCATTTTGTCCGTTACGTGTTTCTACCATAGGTTAACATTACGGTTTTGTCCGTTATATGTTGCACGAGGCAGTCCGTTAAGTAGTTTTATGGGGAAAAAAATCATTTATTTTTACGAAATTAACTCTGAGGCTAAAATATAGTAAATAAGTGAAACTTGTGATAGATGTGTTCAAATGGTTTTTATTCACAAAAAACTTCCCACAAAAAACAATTTGATTTGATTTGATACTTCTTTGCAAAACGAAAAGGCGGGGACCTACCCTCTGCAAAAATGTGTCCTTATAATGACGAAAAAATGCATTATAATACGTTATTTTCGTCATTGAAACATTTTTTTGTAGTAAGTCTTGTGCTACTTGCACAATAAAAAACATAAGAGAAGGATTTTCTGGACCAAAATATTATTTATTGGGACAAAAATGCCAAAATTGGTATTACTTTGTGAAACATGGTCCGTTAAGAGGCACGTGACACTTTTTAGGTCCGTTAATGATGAATGTCTCACATTTTGAAAATGCAGGTCTGATGGAAATAAACCTTAATATAGCGAATCCCAATTATTAAAATTGTCAAAATCGATAATATCTTTGTCAAAAGATTGTAACGATTGGTTTCCCAGAATTATTATATTATTTTAACATAATATAAATGCGTAAAATATTTACACGAGTTTGTGGCAATGGAAATAAATCTGAACACAATTATTGATTTTATTTAAATGTTATTTATTTGGAAATACTTACATATATGATACATATAGAATAATATAGTGTTACATTTATTTATGAAAAAATATGAAAAGCGACAGGAGAGATATTGAAAAAAAAAATAAAAGGTAAACCTTGGTAATTGGGATATGTATATATTGAAATGCATTGTATTACTGATCAATAAAACGTTTACCTCTTAATACAAAGTCTTGTTCCTTAATGAGCAGTTCATTATTTTGGTCAACAGATAGAGCATCTGAATTACATGTATAAAGCACTAATTTCAACACAAATATTAAGAGGTATGTGAAAAAGGCATTGATCTGCAATTGGAATATCACTTCAGGAAGTAGTGAGTGTATTTCTTGGACGTCAGTTTGTATGTGTGGAGTTTTGAAAATTTCGTCGGTTTCAGTACGGTCTAAAGTTCCAGAAAGTGTGTCTGTGGTACAAATCCCTTCATATTAAGATATTTTTCTCCATTTATATTTTTTATTTCGATAGTTTTTGTTCTTTTTTTTCATTGCCTATAAAATAAATAACCAAAATAGACTGTATTGAACCGTTTTCATATATTTATTAATAATTAGTAGCTTATTGCTTCTTTCATTTATTATATACACATGTATGAAAGAAGCAAAGGTGTACCAAAGGGGTAATCAGTATCATAAAACCGTAAAGACAAAGACAAAACCGGCAGACAAAAATCATCACAACAAAACAAACCACATAACAACATAAAACACAAACACACATAACAACAAAACCGCATTCAGCAACGCGAACTCAAGTCGAAAATATATTGTATTGTATGTTTTCAATACCGGTGTTTCGTAGAATGATCTAAAATGGTGTTACATGTAAAGCCTTTTGACAATGGTTCATTTTTAGACGTGCATATTCAAATGTATGCATTTTGTCTTTTCTTCTGTATACTAGCGTTCAGTCCTTATAGTAAAATTATGATGTGTCATATCAAACAAAACTATTTTAATCTTCTATCTATTTATGTTATTTAACGGACATAATATTTTGTCACAGGCACTTAACGGATCAACTTAACGGACAAAATAATATGTCATCAGCCCTTAACGGACCATATTTTATAACTTTTCCCGTATTACAAAATTATTATATAACATAGAGCATTGAAAATTAAACAGAATGTTGATACATTATTGTACTTTTTATGGATATCAACCAAAACATATGTTTTGTTATATAAAAAGAGAAATTGATAAAAATGAGGTAAACATGTTTACATTTGCGACCTTTAAAATACTAAGGAGCCACACGCCTTTTCATTTTATGAAGTTTTATAGAACTATTTTTACACAAATGCAAATCGTATCGAACAGTCATTCATTTTCATTTTGACAGATGTAATTTTTATAAATCTAAAATGCGTATTAATTATGATATACCAAATTAATTACTGACCTTCAGTGTTTTTTCTCGATAATACCTGGTTAACGGACTGTCACGGCGACTTTAACGGACCACAAAAACCGTGAAACACCTTTTAACGGACCATATTTCTCGATAAACGGTTAGGCCTCCTTGATAAAGGATCTAATTTATCATAGCATTTGTTGAAATTGAACTAGATTTAGTCAAATATATAATGATATATTAGAATTTTTAAAAAATTAAAGATTTTCGATAAAAGATCAAGAAGTTAACCAGAGCGATCGCGGCATTTTAAACAATTTTGTCATTTTTCATCTGGTGCCATTCCACCATATTAAATGGTTATTAAACTGTTTTCTGTTAAATGAAAGAGAATTCTCTGATATCCATGGCAAGAGTTATTAAAACAGGAAAGGGGAAATTGATTTAGCAAACACTGCTGCCATAGATCAGCGATCAATATGTAACGCCACCATGGTCTGTGACCTAATTAAATCACGGTCAAAATGTAATAAAAAAACTATTCAATACTAAAAGAATTTAAATTTTTTAAACATTTAGATAAATGTGTATTACTTTAAACACACACAAGCACTTGAAACATGTACTTTATATATACCAGCACCCCTTTTCCCTACTTCCCTTATGAAAAAAGTCAGTTACTGTATATAATATATGTCTTTTCTTGTCATTTGTAGAATATTTTACCAAAATACAGCTGTTTTACACGATCAAATATTTTTTCTGGAGTTATATAACTAAATATAAATTTACAATTCTTCAATTCTTATATGACAAAGTAGTACCATTTAATGGGACATTCGAATGTCCTAAGAGACAGACACCAAATCAGCTGACCAAAAAGACAACAACACGAAAACATAACAAAAGACATAACAAAATAACCAAACTGCAGCAAGTAACGCTAAATCACACGAACTCAGGTGCTCCGGAAGGAAAATATGTTTCTTCTTGTTATAACACACCAGTCATGTCGCCAACGATCAATTTAGTCTGTTGATAATTTGTGTTGCTTTGTTACAATAGTTTTGATTCAAAATGCTGCTGACTTTACGGTTAAAGCTCGAAATAAGCATATCCAGCATTTTCATGTTTGTTTTTCTATCAAATAGGTTTACTTACAATGTTTTATTTAAAATAACATTCTCCACTCTAAGCATCTTGTATTAGCATTTTAACTTTCGATTTCTTGAAATTATACTCTTTAATTACACATGCACAACTAAAATCTTTTAAAAAAATTTATTTTAAAAAGCGCAGTTGCAAAGTCTGGTAGTCGATTAAAAAACAAGACGTATTTTGTCATCCACGAGTGTAGTAAAAAGAGCAGATTTGCAGAAGATCAAATGATAGAAATGCTTTAAAATTCTTATCGACAACATATTTGTTCACTTTGGTGGCCGTTTTTAACAGACAATAATGGCACCCCAATGGGTAAGAATCGTGTACCATTGCTTGCCGATTTGTTTCTTAATTCATATGAAGCGGACTTTTTATTATCATTCAAAAAGGATCGAATACTTGCCTTATTATTCTTAACCTCACATTAAATTAAGGATTACCGGGGCTTGCTCCCGGTATTAGAATTTAATGCCAGAGAACGGTGATTTTTATAGCTGGTTGCTCTTTGACTCTCGGCTCCAAATGCTGGGAACAGATCCTTGTGATAGGATCTGGATATCTATGGCAAACGGATTCTTATTATTAATGACGCGTTAAGCCTAAAGGTTGAACAAAGAGTGCATTATCAATATATTGAACGCAATGTCAATTTTGAATTTTAATCATTGTGTATTTTATATGCTTTATTTTCTTAACTTGAAAGTAGTATTTACCAGACATAGAATATTTATTTATGTACATAAATATATACCGTTTATTATGTTAATCTTTAATTAAACTTAGTGACACATCTGGGGAAAGAACATCTGATTAAATATAGGTGCATATTTTCCCAAAGTTACAACCTAGTAGAGATGCTAATTAAAAGGTTAGCCATCAAGAGGTGAAAAAACTGAATTTTACATGCTATGAACAGCTTAGAATTATTTAGTTGTAATCAAGCAAAGCAGGTACAACTTACATTCGTTGCCCGTTTTTTGAAAGAAAATTTAAAATACAAACAGAAATCAGTGGAGACCATCAGATAGCCCCGTTTTACATTTGATGCTTTATTTGTGTGTTAATTGAAATACAAATATACTCTGATGTTTGTCATATTGCGTGAAGCGCTATTCTATTGGGTTTCTTGTTAGATTGTGCTTTCAATCTTTAAAATATCTTCAACAACTAGACAGATTTTAGAAATGAAACTGAAACTAATAGAGCATATATGATGAAGCTTAATTTGCTTGTAGCTTTAATGGCAACAAGCTGTTAATTTATTGCATGGTTTCAGGTTAATTTAATTAACAAAATACTTATAAAGGGTTTTTTTCGTTTTGGGTCATGTTAGCTGAAAATATTTTTCTTGTAAATGAAATATTAATAAAAGACCAAATACTGATTAAAGGAAGTGTAGCGAACTGAAAAACTCGTTTCATTAAAAGAAAACATTTCAAGTCAAAGAAATATTTATAGCACATGTATTAGTTATTACAATTTCAATGGGAGAAATGAAAAACATTCAGAGAAAACAGGACAGAATTAAGAAAAAATATCTACGACTTGGCCGTTGCAGGTATATAAAGGTAGCAACAAAACTAGCGAACTGGGATGATCAATCTCGTATTTCCAAGAATAAAAGACAAGAAACGGCAAATACATATTTTCGGAAGAAAAACCGTATGATACGTATTTTTTTTATAATCTTGGTCTAAAAGTCGATCACGAAAACAACGGTGTCGGGTAAACAAATCTGAAAAATTAGTTCAAGCCCTGGCATATCGAATAAGTTAAATATATACCCCATATGCTGCTAGGTGAGTATGTTACTTTCCAGACTAAGAAATTTAATAATGGGGTTTCGAGCCACTTCGAAATATATACCAACTTTTTCCAACAAAAGAGAACCATTTGACCCTAGCGTTATATATATAGTTGATTTGCCAAACAAGCTGGAACTATCTAAAATCTATAAGAAACTGAAATTACAGGAAGATACATAGACCACAAAAGATATTCATAGTCAATAAAATGTTGATAAAAGATCTCAAACATTTCTGTTAACCTCGAAGTTATCATTCAAAGGCTTGAAGGTAAAGGGTCATACCGATTTACTTGTCTCAAAGTTGATGCCATTTTTATAATGGTAAGTTTAAACATATTTATTTATCCTGGATTGGGAAACAAGCTTTTATGCTTATGTGAATCCCTCTCCAGCTAGCAGTTTGCGACTGTGACCTTTGTAGCGGCCCCCATTGAGCCTACTCTTATCGAACTCTACAAAGTGGTCTTTAACGTGCACGGGGTAATGCTCTCTACATACACGGGACAACCTTTTTCGGATTCCGTCCCTTCCTAAGGACTAGCATCGTTTCTTTAGACCGTCCTAGCATATGGTGTCAAGAGAGAGTCGGAAAATTGGTTCATGAAACTTTCAACCCGGACAATAAAGGGTCGAACCACGAACTTTGGTTTTAATAGACCAACACGTTGACCACTAGTCCACCGACTCTCTCATTTTTATAGTGGTGTGTGTGTGTCCTCTGCTTATAAAACGTAGAGGAGTTTAGAATACGTTTGTTCATCCCTGTCATAAAGAATTCCTTGTTATTGAAGTCGGACACTGAATCACCGAAAACGATGATCATCGAACCAGGTCCGTAAGAACACTTATATAACCCTGGTGGTGGTTTGTCATGAGCTGGACGTTTTCCACCATATACCCTAACTAAAGCTGCATACCAAATATTGAAAGCCTACGAATAGTAATAGCTGAGAAATGTGTTACGAAAAATGTTCCATTGATGACCCTTAAAAACGCTAAATAAACTCGTTAAACAGTAAGTAGGGAAGTAGCAGACTTGGAAACGCATCCCTTCACCTATTGCAAACCAAATATTGAAATCCTAGGTTTAATAATAGCTGAGAAATCTGTTACAAAAAAAGTGTGACTGACGGACGTCGGAGGACAACTGGATGTTGCATTTATGTCCACTACGTTCCTGCAATCAAGATGGAACGTAGTGGACAAAAATCAAGATCTGGTTTTTAGCTCACCTGGCCGTCGTCGTCCATCGTCTGTAAACAATTTCAAAAATCTTCTTCTCTGAAACTACTAAACCAATTTGACTGAAACTTGTTAGGAATGATACATGATATTTTTGGCTACAAACCATCCTCATTTTAAATCGATCAGATTAAAAACGTGGCCGCTGTTGCTAAAAATAGTACAGGTGATAAAACAGCAGTTTTTTTGCAAATAATTCAAAAATGATGACAGATATAAAAATTCTGGCAAAGTAAAAGTAATCAGCACGTCAAAATCTACCTACTCCCAAATTTTGAAGAAATTCCAACAAAACGTGTGGGAGTTATTGCCCCTTTTCTTATTTTTTTCTGCTTTTTGCACTAATTTTGTCTTAAATCTCAAGAACTATATAAGACATTGAAGTAATTTCAATGGCTTATTGTTCAGCTAATTAAGCTCTACAAAATTGTCCATTATGTCGAAATTGTCAGTGAACCCTCTTAGGAGTTACGGCCCCTTAAACGCCAAAAATAATGGTTTGAGCCTTGTAGATTGTGAACTATAGTAGATATATAGAGAAAAGGTTTTGCTTGCTTTAATGTTCAGCTAATTGAGATCTACAAAATTGTTCATTAGGTCGAAATTGTCAGATGACCTTTTATGGGGGTTATGGCCCTTAAACTAAAAAAAATAGTGGTTTTGGTTTTAGCCTTATAGATTGTGAACATAAGGAGATGGAGAAAAGGTTTCGCTTGCTTAAATGTTTAGCCAATTGAGCTTTTTAAAAGTGTCCATAGGGTCAAAGTTGTCAGATGACCCTTTTAGGGGTAACGGCCCTTAAATTAACATTTTATCATGTTTTTTGCCTTTTAGATTGAATCTGTTGCAGATAGAGAAAAACTGTTTGCTTAAATGTTCAGCTAATTGAGATCTACAAAAATGTCCATTTGGCGTAAATTATCAGATGACTCTTATCAGGAGTTATAGTCCGTTAAGTGACAAAAACGTAGATTGTACGTGATATTTAGATTGTGTTTCATTTAAGATTGTGCCACCCGTTTGCTTGCATTACTAGTATGCCCATCTTGAAGGGAAACACGACTTTATTTTATTTGAGAAGTGAGTTTTAAACTGTTTAACTCACTGAAGAAGAAAAAACCTAACCTATAACCGTTACCTGAGAATAGCGCAAATGATAACCTTGTGATGCAAAAATATATATATATATGTATAGCATATCTAAAAAAATGGCGCAAAACGCCCTGACTGACATAAAGCTGTTTTAAATATAGCGCAATTGACGCTCAGTTCATATGTTGATGTGTATTAGCATCGGCACTTTCATTAAAGTTGTTGAAGATGAATATCATTGTCTTCTGTATTGTAACATTAATAAACAATTAAGACATTCTATGTTTAATAAATTAAATCTAAACCAAAACATCGACTTACATAATAAAATTATATGCAACGAATTTTGAATCCCGATATAGAACTGATTCCAATTGTATGCACTTTATTATTAAAGCAGTCACTGGTACTACGAAAATAGGGTCCACATTGGTCAAAATGTTCTCAAAACTATAACTCCATATGTTAATGTTCTGTATACTCTGTTGTTTTCTGTATATGTTTTGTATATTACACGTTTTTGTTTTTGCTTTGACCCATATGGGTGTATTTTGCAAATAAAGATAATTAAAAAATATTTAGATAAAGAAAAGGTAACTGTAACAAATAAAACATGCAAATTGTAAATTGTAAATATAAATTACAACAAAGACAATAAATTTTGCTACGCCTGACGCGCGTTTCGTCTATTCAAGACTCATCAGAGGCGCTCTACCAAAAGTTGAAAATACCAAAATTATATGAATGTGAAGAGCATGATTAATGATACCATAAAATGTCAAATGAGAAACCAAATTATGACTAAGTACAACCTATGTCTGGGGTAAGCTTTCAACAACTCCAAAATTTATGACTATTAATTCTTATGAGATTCTTGTATTTTAAAAAAAATATTTGTTCTTCATTAAAAAAATAAAAACAAATTCAGGCATTTTTCAGAGTTTTTTTTTTATGCTAACTAAGGACTTTATATAAATTATTTCTTAACTCACCTTTTTGTAAATAAAGTATCCGATTCCCATTTTGGGAAACTCTTTGTTGCTAATACAATATAAGCTCCAAGAATATATCCTTTGGCATTGATTTGACATAAAAACAATAACTCGTTGAGCTTCTGAATTTTAAACATCAGTTTTTGTGTGCTTTTTATTAATTTTGAGTAGTTAAAGCTTATCGCACTTGTTTTAAATGGAATTTAAATAATAGATAGTATGTTTTCAGCGACAGAATACAACTGGATTATTGGAAATAAATATTTGAAGCAAGTCGAGATCTGGTGACGTAGCACTACATCTGGAAACTATGACTAGACCACCGGGGAGATGAATAAAATGCATAAAGTTGTTAGCAATTGTTTAGAATTACGCAAAGGGCAAACAATCTCAATGCATTAAAAATACCTCGTTTGTGTTCTAATATTGTGTTCATTTCAAAATTTTAGCTTTCAATGCCACCAAAGTGCTGTTATTCAAAGGCAAAATTTGTAAAAGTAAGGTACATTGATCTTTTTATTTTTTCTTCTTTATCTTTATTTGTGTTTTTTTTAGCATGAACTAGTGTTAAAACAAAGGCAACAGCAAAATAAACAAAAATCTATACTTTAACTTAATTTCGGCTTCAAATATTTAGACAGGTAAGCAAAGTGGAAAGTCTAATTAAAATAAGGTCGTTACGCAAATGTATTTTTTTCCACCAAGTTTAACGAAACTTGGAATGCAAAGAGTACACCATATGTATTTATGCTTATAGCAAGGAATTTTTATGGGAGTTATGACCCTATGGACTTAGAAATTCGCAAAAAATACTATAGTATTAATAAATGGGTGTTTTTATAATGGCCCTGTTATATGTTCAAGGTCTGCAATAATGGCCCCGAGGTGTTTGTAATGGCCCGAGGCAACGCCGAGGGCCATTACAGACTCCGAGGGCCATTATTGCAGATCGAGAACATATAACAGGGCCATTCTCAAATCACCCATTTCTTAATACTTTTATTAACCAACTAGAAAATAAACAAATTAAACTGAGTGGAGAAGTGAGGTGTAACTCGTAAAACCTGCTTTTGCCCAATATTTATTTGAAATGCATGTCTAATAGTTCATGACCATTTTGTTATAGGCCGATGCATTAATCACGTACATTTGTCTTAGATTGATAATAGAAAATTTTAAAGATTGAGATCTGCTCTTTTCATTTTTTTCTTTTTTTTTTGGGGGGGGGTTCTTTCTATTAAAACTGTTTGCAAAATATCTTATTTATTTCAGAAATTATTGTGCAAAGTAAAAAATATTAAACTAATAAAACTAGGGTTCATATGATGTGGTCAAAATATAACAATTTTAGTAATTCAGTATTTTTAGGGACAACATTTTAAGGGGATGAATTGAAGTACCAAATTACAACCCATTTCTTTCCCCAAACAAGAATCCCCCTTTAGCCTTTAGCAGACAGCAAACTCAGAAACTGACATCTTTAAAGTTTGTCAGGTTTTTGCTTATTTTCTGTATATCAATATTTTATTCAAACTATTGACATTCAGAAGGTTGTTTTAGAAACCTGACAGAAACAGGCAGGATCTCAGACTCTGTATATAGGTTTATCTTCAGGTAGGAACCATTTACTTTGTTTATTTTAGTTATTTGTGAATTACCAGTGCAGCAAAGTTTTAAGGGGTGTTAGTTTGTTTGATTTTTTAAATAAAACATATAAAATAAATCAATGTAAAAAAAGATAGCCTATTATTATTATAAATTATAAAGGAAACTAAAAGGGTATAAAACATCTAAATGTGAAATGACTAATGAGTTACATGCAGTATCAGCCATCTACAACAAAATAAATTTATTCACAGAGTATCAAATCGGGTAGTTTAACCCTATTTCGAACATGTATCATTTGATACTTTTTTAATTCAATTTGCTAAAACATCTGATGTAAAATGATGTCGGCCATCTTGTTTCAAATCCATAATGGCCCTGTTTTCTGTCATAATGGCCCTGTCATAATGCCCTGTTTTTTCATAATGGCCCTGTTTGGCATTTCATTAAGTAAGGGCAGATAGACTAATAATCTACTAAAATGGTTAATAATGATTTATTATCTTGTGGACACACTCCCCTGAAACTACTGAAGACAATTTAACGAACTTTCGTGTATATATGCAAGAGGTTTACTATATGCAATTGTGCATGTTACAAGATATTTTCGCGCCGCATTTTTTTGTGGGAATCTTGGCCCTTTTGACTAAGAAAGTTTGTCCTTATACCTGGTTCATCATCTTGTGGACGCAACTTCTCTGAAACAACTGAACAAAACTTAATTTAACTTTATATGCAAGAAGTACACCATATGTATTTGCACATATTGTCAGGAACTTTTTTATCCGCAATTCCTTATTCCTCATAGATAATATTGAAAGTCCAATAGCAGAGCGCACTCACTTAAGTTTTTGTCTCGCCTGCGACAAATAGTCACGGAAGCGAGACATAAGTATTACTTTCCGGCAGCAGCAGCGACGGCGGCGGCGTCGTAATTTTTTTTTGTAAGACTTTTGTGACAATGACCCCAATTTCACGCTCCAGTGACTCTGTGAATTTAGATCTTTTTTCAGGCCGAAAAGTTATTTGTAAGACTTTTTGTGGAAAATGAATCACTTGAAAAGTATAATAGCTAAGCATCTTATATTTGCTAAACAGACAGTTCAGTTTATGGTCTACGCAACTGTCACCATGCCATGTGACCTTGACCCCATTTTCACGCTTCAGTGACTCTGTGAACTTAGATATTTTTTTTTTCAGGTTGAAAACCTCTTTGTAAGACTTTTGTGGAAAATGAATTACGTGAAAAGCATAATAGCTAGGCATCTGATATTTAGTATACAGACAGTTCAGGCTATGGTCTTCACAACTGTTAACATGTCATGTGACCCTGACCCCATTTTAATGCTCCAGTGACTCTGTGAACTTCGATCTTTTTTTTCAGACCGAAAAGTTCTTTGTAAGACTTTTGTGGAAAATGAATTTCTTGAAATGTAAAATAGCTAGGCATCTGATATTTGGTATACAGACAGTTGAGGTTATGGTCTACGCAACTGTCACCATGCCATTTGACCTTGATCCCATTTTGACGCTTCAGTGACTCTGTGAACTTTTGTCTTTTTCGAGCTTTACAATTTTTTGTTAGACTTTGATTTGTAGAAAATGAATTTTTGAAAAGAATAATAGCTAGACATCTGATATTTATGATATTGGTATATTAAATTAGGATTTTTGTGTCTGTCACAATGTCATCTGACCTTGACCTCATTTTTACACTAAATGACTGTTAATATTGTTTTTTTGTGTGTTCAGTCTTTTATGTTAAGTCTGTTTCTCAGTGACTATGATATCTAGAATCATTTTAGTTGGTCCAAAGGAAAATGTCAAGAATTAATGAATGTATAGTTGAATATTCCGATGGTGCCAGCAGGCGAGACATACTTTAGTGTTTACTCTTGTTTTATTATTTGAAAACCTCAAACTCGTTTTAATATTCCCACAAAGTAAACAGATGATTATAATGTCGTAAGGAATCAAATGCATGTTTAGAATATGCCATGCTTACCAAATGCATCAAAATGTTAGACTACCAAAATTGTAATCTGAAATATTCAGAAGAGCTTGAAACCACCAAAAGAAACGCAAAAAATAGACCCTTTAACGTCTACTGCCATTTTCTCATGATTATGGATTACTCTGACCTACAGAACTGCAGTGACTTGCTTGTAACTTGAGAAACTGCAGGATCACTTGAGCAAAGTGATGCTGACTATCATTGAAAAATTCAAAAACAATTAAAATGTTTTTTTTTTTTTTTTTAAATAGGATCTAAAAGTCTTTGCTACAATTGTATTTGTGGATCCTCTCATATGGGGCTGTGTACAACACTGTTTTGTATAGTGAAAATAAGTGTTTTAGTAGAATGTCGAGTCGGATCAGTCTGATTGTATTAAGTAAAAGAGTTCCTGCTTAACATTTATAAAAGGAAAAGTCGCCCATTCTCTCACCATGTGACATCTTCGTCTCCGTCAGTTTAAATACACTGTTACTAGTACTACCCGTTTGGACTGCAAAATGACACAATTTTATTTTTAAAAAGTATATCCAGACTAAACTAATGAATAGTTTATATGCCTTCCAATATAAAAGATAATAATCAATAGTTCTCAAAGGAAACAAAAAGCCAAAGATAGAGTTTTTTAATTCATATTTTCTATTTTCATAATTGAAATTTTATTTTCATTATTGACCGAAATTTGTTTTCATGAGTTTGGTTCGGGATAAAACATGAATAATTTAGCTATATATGTAATTTAGGTTTATCTGATTACCAAAGTTGCCGTAAATCGATTTTTAATTTCTCTTATTTTTGATGTTGTTTTATTAGGTTTGAATTATTTTTGTGTGTGTCAAATTAGTATTTGTAACAACGTCATTCATCTGTTTTATTGTTTTAAATACAGGAACTTATTAACAGAAAAATATTCACACCGAAATGACCGACTTCAAACAAAAGTAATCTTGAGACTTGACAAGTATCACAAGTTTAACTCGTTCCTCTGGCTCTACACACTAACACATCCATGCAATTGACAAATTTTGCAAAATTGCCTGAAAAAAGCCCAATTTACAGATTTAGAGGCCTTGATCCAATGAATGATAATATATTTGACAAAGCTTTCATTTGTATGATAAATGGTGTTGCGTACAGCTCTGTAAAGTAATTGATAATATGATGCAGGTTAAACCTGAGACGCTCCCGAAGTTTGAATGTTTCCTTAAATATTTTACAAGCTAAAATAAGTTTTCAAATGTTTATTGGGCAATAAATAGAAACAAATTCTTATTTGAAAATAAAAACAAACTAGCTTTTCTTGTGGGTCCTGTGTGCGTTTAATGACGTCAGAAAGTTTCAAAGAAAAAAGCGTTAAAAAGACACAGAAAGTCCGGTAAACCGCGCGTGCTTAACCGGACGTTGAAGAAAAATTGAGCCCATAGTACAACTAGAATATTGACATTTCTACCATTATCGCTCCCTTCGGGAGCGTATAATATAGAATGGATATGGTGAGCTGCAAAGTTTGAAGGGGTGCCCGTGTGCCAACATTGATGAAAATAATCTTTTTAAAGTTGTTGACACTGGAAAATCCAGCATGGGGTTGAGCTGGAATCGAACCTATACTCTGTTATCTATGGCAACTTCGCCTGCACTGTGTCCAGTGCCCTAGACCACCAGACCACCTAGGCTAGATAAAAATCTAGCTGTCGGTTGCCTAGTTAAGCCTCCTTGTAGACAATCTAAGGTTGTAACACAGTACACCATGAACATTAGGTGGGTAGGGAGAGAAAGAGAGAATTTGTCGCAACTGGTATAGTAATATCAGCATATATATGATAAATGGTGTTGCGTACAGCTCTGTAAAGTAATTGATATAATATAGAATGGATATAGGATATTTCATTTGTACTTGTCTTTTTAATGTTTTCTGTTCCTTGTTTAATAAGGGGTCTATTTGTGACTATTTCAGGACTGGATTTGAATTATATGCATTTTATTTAGACGGTGGGCCAATTGCAGAACTGCGAGCATCCTACTGGCCTTGTTGAAGGCTGCTGGCGGTTGTCCATTGTAGTTTTTCTGCATTGCAACTTGATTGTGGGCTGTGTCGTGTATACTTATTCCACATCTCATTATTTGCTATTGGGTGTTTTGGAAAGGAAAATCATCCATGAAACCAATTTTAAAGGAAAAGCTAGAAATTTTGACTTTTTTCGCTGGAGATTGACCAAAAATTTGACCTCTTCTCTTAAGACACCTAATTGTTAAACCTGTTGGTGTCATTTAAATTCAATCAAAAAAGGTACCACTACTCTGAAATTTAGTATAAAATATTTTCTTTTTATCATGTCGTGAAAATGTAGAGATAACACAAAAATCAGAAAGACACGAGATCTTGACTCCTAGCATGAAAATAATCAGTAAAATTATTTAACGAAAAGCTAAAATATCTATCATTTCCATAGGAAAAACAAAATCATTTTGTTTCATCTCAACTAATACATGCAATTGTTGAATTCTAGAATATTGAGATTACTTACCATCTTTACATATACCAACTTGTTTAATTTTAAATGTTTTATTTTTTACAGGGTCATGTAGTTCTACAGTAGAAAATGATGGATTTTAAGGAAGTTTATGAGGATACATGTTCATCTGTAGGTGTGGCAGCTAGAAATGGGGATCTAGGACTAGTGCAACAACTAGTTTGGCATGGTAAAAGATTATTTATTTAATAATAAAATAATCAAAATATTCAGGGTTATTGGACAAATCCCTTCATATTATAAAGCCGCTTTAAACTCACTGTCCGAGCTCCGAGCAAAATATAAACCAACTAATATGAATGAAGTGCTAAATACAAATATATTTTGTAATATTGATATTCAATTTGCTAATAGACCATTATTTTTTCGGTCCTTTCTTAGAAGCAATATATTTAGAATTAGGGATATTTGGAGCAGTATGGAAAATGATTTTATGAATTGTAATACGATCTATAACGCCTTAAACGATAAACGTAACTGCATAGCCGAGTTTTCTAAAATCAAAGCCGCTATACCCAAAGAATATATTCAAATACTTCGAGGCACAAATATAAATGTCCTTCGCCATAAGCCATTACCAATCAATTTGAAGGAATTAGAATTTTATGATAAATTAGAAAAAATGATAACGTTTGACAAATTGAAATCAAAAGAAATTCAAAACTTATTTAATGAGAAAGCAAAACCAAATTGTGAAACTAAATGGGAAAGAAAATATGGAAATGGGATACCATGGCCTAATATCTGGGCAGTCATAAACAAAATAAAAATAAAAAAATAAAATAAAAGAATTTCATTTTAAATCAGTACACAATATCGTTTTTACTGAATTCAGACTCAATGAATTCGGAATGTCCCAAACGAATGGACTATGTCACTTTTGTAAACACCACCTTGAAACTCAGATCCATTTATTTTACAATTGTAAGAAAGTATATCCCGTTATACAATATCTACAAAGTCTTTTTACAGAAATTCTAGATTTGGCAGATATTACTCTTGTGGAACAAAATATTATTTTAGGACTCAACGGAAATTCCGAAATACAAGCCTATTTAGGTAATGCAATTATTATGATATCAAAGTGGATTATTTGGAAAACGAGAAATAAAATAAAATTCGAAAATAAAACTTTTTCAGCCATCTCAGTTATAAACCTTATCAAAATAGAATTAAAGGATAATTTTGATCTTTTGATAAATTGTCGTATTAAAATAAGTAGAGAAATAGAAATGGCTATACGCCGATTACTATCATCAAATTCAGCGCAATAATTTTTTTTGTTACATGATTATTATCTACTTGTTAGAAATATTGTATGAACAAGTTGTAGTTTAATATATCTATATAACCATAGATATATATGATATAACTATATCTATTATATAATATACTTACATTTCTATGATAATATATCCTTACATTAAAAATGAACATGAGTTAAGCACGTGCGCACACATACATGTATGATAAGGTTGAATGATTTTCAGATGTATTACATTATTTATCATGATTATATGTTTTTGACGTTTATTATTGGACCATTTCTCTCCCGCTTATCCATGGGCGTGGCTGAGTTAGTGTAACACATGGCCCCTCAGTGCGCTTTCCCTGGGCCACTGAGGGAAATGTAACAGGATGAAATAAAATAAATAATTGTATATTTAAAAAAAAAAAAAAAAAAAAAAAATATTCAGGGTTCATTATAGGATTGAACACCTATTTTCGGTCGTTCATGCATGTATGAACGGATCTTGGAGCTCACAAACTGAATGAATGGCCGAAGGCCGTTCATGATACAGTTTGTGAGTGAAGAGATCCGTTCATACATGCATGAACGACCGAAAATAGGTGTTCAATCCTTATAATTCTTCAAATTTATACCTTTTAAAAAATAATGATAATAAATTCGGAAACAATTCGTTATTTAGGACGACGTCATCGCCACCATATTTGTTTACATTGGAAACGAGGCAGAGGCGTTCATGAAAGTATGAACGGATCTGGCAATGACGTTTCGACCAATCAGAAATTAGTATACGCATGAACGCATGTCTGATAAGAATTATATAGCAATATTAAAACGTAGTTTCCAAATGATATTTTTTTATTCCTGCATATCTATTTAATTTTTTCTAATCAAGGAACTTACCATAATTTCCTGAGAATAGTGTGGACTTGTATTGTTTATTTTGAAAGTCACTAAACCAGAAAATCAAGGTCAACCTTAAAAGATGGAGATGCAATCTGCTGAGCTTCTACTGGGGCATTTGCATACCAAGGTTTATCAACCTAGGACTTATAGCTCTTCTGATATGGAGGTGCTAACATAAGACTTAACATTGCTGTTATATGTTACATATTATATATTACAGTGTTGTTTCCTTTTGTAATTTACCAAAATAACTTGCTCAGCTGTCTTTTTTTCGACTCTCCTGTTGCCGCAGCTAATGTTTGAATATATTTTTGACAAAGGTCGACCAGTTGATGTTAGAGATAATAGAGGATGGACTCCACTTCATGAAGCAGCAGCTAATGGACATTCTGGGTGTCTGGACTTTTTACTCAGATTAGGTACATGGAACACTTATACATGTAGAAATGAATTAATCATCCTAAAATACATATATGATATATTTTTTTAAAAAGAGATATTATAAGAGAGGGGCTTTTGATTTGTAATTAATTTTTAGAGGGGCATTTAGTAATCTGGGTGCCGTTTCATAAAGCGATCGTTAGCCTAACGTGCACGTAAGCCCATTTAAATTGCATGGGATACAAACACATTAATTAGCAATTGCTTTATGAAACAGCACCCAGGTCTGTTTGTCCATCTGTGGATATTTCTAATCATCTGTTTGTCTGTCTCAAATCATGATTACATTCATGTTTCTTTTCTATGTTGTAAGGTAAATCTTCATGTCTTTTGGACATAATCTTCTTTTTGTTATTTATTCAACATAAGAATACATTTAGAACAGTCAAAATGTTCTTTTAATGCTAATTGATGTTTCACAAAATACTTTTTTCTAAGTAGGTTCAACTGTATGGTCAAAATTTAGTTTATAAGAAAACAAAATATAACTTTTCACATTGTTCATCAGCTACAGATGTTGATTGGAAGACCTTTGAAGAGGAGACACCACTACTATTGGCAGCCAGGAATGGTCATCTAGAATGTTGTCGATCCTTGGTAGCAAATGGGGCTGATGTTAATGCTGCAACTAAAGAAAACCTTTCTCCACTGTGGGAAGGTAATTAAACAATAGTGTATTATGTTATTATGTTGTCTTAACTATCTACTTTGTAATTTGTTCCTTTTGGGAGAACCCCGTGTCTGAGGTTTAAATCTAGATTGATCTCTTTTTTTTTTATTTGAATGTTCACCTGACTTTTGTTTTCTGGACTTCAATATAATATAACAGTTATGAAGCTTTTAGTGTCTTCTTGCTTAGAAACTACAAATACATGTATAGAATTTGTGTATTCATGGTGTCAGTCATTTTGGAAAGAAATGGATATTAACTTTAAAAACAACTTCTAAATATAACTGTTATGATATGCAAAAAGTTTCCAACAATTATTTTAAAGTTAATACTGGAGGAAACTATAACAAAACTGCTTTCAGTTATAAAAACACCAGTATAAACATTATTTACAACACATTAACATTTTACAGCTGTTAATGCTAACAGTTTGGAGTGTGTCAGATTGCTGCTAAGGAATGGAGCCCATGTGAATCATCAGATTTATACAAGGTATACAGCTCTCCACACAGCTGCAGAGAAAGGACATGCCACTATTCTGGCCTATCTTGTTGGCCACGGAGCTAGGCTGGACATGACAGCTGATGAAGACCTGACTCCAGTGTTTCTCGCCTCTCAGTTTGGACACAGGGATTGTCTTAGATTTTTGTTGAAAGTTGCAAAGGATAAAGGTGACAATTTTGAGCTACAGTAAATATTTATGAAAAAAGAATACTGATGATAAAAATATGTTATCAAGTTTTTAAGCTTTCAGATTTTATCACAATTAGACAAAAAAATCCATATCACATTAGAATTTTGTTTTATGCACCGCACCTGTGGTGTTCATGGGCTTAAAGTTTTTAATTTACTTATGTTTTTCTTCTTTATAGACAGACAAAAATTTCCATCAAAAAAGATATTTTCTATAATATATACTTAACTGATTTTCATGAAACTTGGTGTACATAGTAAATTGTGGAAATTATGAGGAATTTTTTATCTGCAATTATCTATAAGGTGTTATGGCCCTTTATAAAAAAAATGTATTGATCTGTTGTATTCAATTTGTCAGCACAACTAATTGTCACTGATATGAGGCTATATATTGCTTCTCACTCTAGTTGTATTTAACTTTAAATAAGACTGATTTTTAGTATTTAACTTTAAATAAGACTTATTTTGACAATACAGTAGATTCCTCTTAATTGCATGCCCAATTTGTCAGATAATTTTATGCAATTGTCCGAATGACCTAATAAAGTGAAATGTTAATTTTAAACAGATAATACAATGAATTTTTATAATATTATCTAGTTAGCAAATGTTTAGCTTATTTACAACACTCAGGTGACACTTTTATTGTATCCTGATGCTTGTAAAAACAAATGTCTCATAAAAGAAGATTGTTAAAACATGTTTTGATAACTTTTACTAAACACAATTCAAAGACCTGGTTAAGAAAACATATGATTTTAACAGGTATCTAGGTGATTTCTGAAATTTTAAGTCAATGAACAGGAATTTTTATACTTTTTCGCATATTTTCAATGCGATTAAATGATTTTTTTAATTTTAAAATTATAGGAAATGGTTGGGTGTTTTAAATCTAAGTCAGTTAAGAGGATTACCCTAATTAGAGTTAGTCGATTAAGTGGAATCCACTGTATTATCATTGTTGATAGCTGCTCAGGGTGGCCATGCAGTATGTCAGACTTACAGTGTTCTCCCCAGGCCCTTATAGCATCTCGGGGCCGAGACGCTATCAGATTTTACAGAGATGCTATCGGTCTGTGCCGAGACGCTATAAAAAAATTCTTTAAAAATCTCAGGTGTGATATAATGAAGCCATTGAAGACAATTGAGTAATTGACACCTTTACAATACCAAGCCAATTATCAAATAAACGTGTGGTCTGTTGTCAATTAAATAAAAGGTATCGATTTTTAACTAATTAGCATTGATTACAGGTGATTTGTGGACAGTGGGCACCTGCAGCAGAGTGTATTATTTTGGTTGGACAACCAATCAGAATTGACCAAAATAAAAATAAACAGATGCCATGTGCTTGATACACGTGGGTTTTTGGACTTACATGAAAAAGAGATGGAAACCAAAAACAAAGAGACTGATCAAGATATGAAAATGATTTTTTACCTTAAAGGAGAAAGATTTTAATCCCTAAACATCTTTATTCACGATTTTGTAGTCCAAAATATTGATTTCACACATTTGACCTTTGGCAGTAAAAAACAAACAAAGATAGATAACTTATTGGCAAAGGGAGATAACTAAAAGGTAGTGGCTATTGTGCACAAATTACATGTACCATATATTTTTGTAACTAAATTCAGCAGAGTGATATTTAAAGCAGACTCAGAATGAAAAATATTAAATATTAGTTTATAACATTTCTATTTCAGACAAATGCCTTTCCTGTCCCTTTCTCTGCCATTTTAATTTAAATATAGGGTTGTGAGTCATCACATACAAACTTAATTATTTTTTTCTTAATTAGGCTAAATATCATTTTCCACCAAAGTCAATCTTGGATAGTGATATTTTACAATGTCTTGACTGTCATACAATTACCTCTCCTTTATTATTGAAACAAAAGTATTTCTGAGTCCTGTTTTATAAAAGGGGGGGGTGATACATTATATTGCTATTATGTCAATACATTTTAAATTTAACCTCTAGTAAAACATTAGCCAGGTGTCGATTGGCGCGATTTGTTTTCATGCAACTAAATCTTGTTTACGCAAAATGTGATGCTATCCAAAAATTCTGGGGAGAACACTGACTTATGTTTTTTTTTTTGTCCAACGCCTCAACACAGAGCAGGGACATAGAAATGCAAGGTGTGAGTGTGTCTGTCGATCCATCCTTCACACTTTTTTTGCAACAGCAACTAGTGATCATAGGCTTTTGATATTTGATATGCAGCTTCAGGTAGGGGTTTCATATTGTGGGATGTGTTTTCAGATCTGTCGCTCATCTACTTTCTGTTTAACAAGCCAACTTAGATTTTTCCCACTGAACGGACAGGGGACCTAACATCTGTTCTTGTTTATTTTAAGGAATGTTAGAAGTGGTAAATAAGACAGCTTCAGACAATGCTAGCCCTGTATTAGTATCTGCTCAGGGTGACCACGACAGTATATTTCAGACTTCTGTTTTTTTTTTATTTTAAGGAATGTTAGAAGTAGTAAACAAGACAGCTTCAGACAATGCTAGCCCTGTGTTGGTAGCTGCTCGGGGTGGCCATGACCGTTTATCAGACTTTTGGTTTTTTTATTTTAAGGAATGTTAGAAGTGGTTAACAAGACAGCTTCAGACAATGCTAGCCCTGTATTGATAGCTGCTCAGGGTGACCATGACCGTTTATCAGA
Organism: Arcuatula senhousia; assembly: GCA_963971305.1. NCBI lineage: Eukaryota > Metazoa > Mollusca > Bivalvia > Mytilida > Mytilidae > Arcuatula > Arcuatula senhousia. Next base: position 64,777,184 of record OZ020304.1, read on the forward strand.
CTTTTGTTTTTTTTATTTTAAGGAATGTTAGAAGTGGTAAACAAGACAGCTTCAGACAATGCTAGCCCTGTGTTGATAGCTGCTCAGGGTGACCACGACAGTATATTTCAGACTTTTTTTTTCCTTTTTTTTAAGGAATGTTAGAAGTAGTAAATAAGACAGCTTCAGACAATGCTAGCCCTGTATTAGTATCTGCTCAGGGTGGCCATGACAGTATATATTTCAGACTTTTTTTTTTAATTTGAAGGAATGTTGGAGGTGGTAAATAAGACAGCTTCAGACAATGCTAGCCCTGTATTGATAGCTGCTCAGGGTGACCACGACAGTATATTTCAGACTTTTGTTTTTTTTAATTTTAAGGAGTGTTAGAAGTAGTAAATAAGACAGCTTCAGACAATGCTAGCCCTGTATTAGTAGCTGCTCAGGGTGACCACGACAGTATATTTCAGACTTTTTTTTTTTTTTTTTTTAAGGAATGTTAGAAGTAGTAAATAAGACAGCTTCAGACAATGCTAGCCCTGTATTAGTATCTGCTCAGGGTGGCCATGACAGTATATATTTCAGACTTTTTTTTTTAATTTGAAGGAATGTTGGAGGTGGTAAATAAGACAGCTTCAGACAATGCTAGCCCTGTATTGATAGCTGCTCAGGGTGACCACGACAGTATATTTCAGACTTTTGTTTTTTTTTATTTTAAGGAATGTTAGAAGTAGTAAATAAGACAGCTTCAGACAATGCTAACCCTGTATTGATAGCTGCTCAGGGTGACCACAACAGTATATTTCAGACTTTTTTTTTAATTTGAAGGAATGTTGGAGGTGGTAAATAAGACAGCTTCAGACAATGCTAGCCCTGTATTGATAGCTGCTCAGGGTGACCACGACAGTATATTTCAGACTTTTGTTTTTTTTAATTTTAAGGAGTGTTAGAAGTAGTAAATAAGACAGCTTCAGACAATGCTAGCCCTGTATTAGTAGCTGCTCAGGGTGACCACGACAGTATATTTCAGACTTTTTTTTTTTTTTTTTTTAAGGAATGTTAGAAGTAGTAAATAAGACAGCTTCAGACAATGCTAGCCCTGTATTAGTATCTGCTCAGGGTGGCCATGACAGTATATATTTCAGACTTTTTTTTTTAATTTGAAGGAATGTTGGAGGTGGTAAATAAGACAGCTTCAGACAATGCTAGCCCTGTATTGATAGCTGCTCAGGGTGACCACGACAGTATATTTCAGACTTTTGTTTTTTTTTATTTTAAGGAATGTTAGAAGTAGTAAATAAGACAGCTTCAGACAATGCTAACCCTGTATTGATAGCTGCTCAGGGTGACCACAACAGTATATTTCAGACTTTTTTTTTAATTTGAAGGAATGTTGGAGGTGGTAAATAAGACAGCTTCAGACAATGCTAGCCCTGTATTGATAGCTGCTCAGGGTGTCCATGACAGTATTTCAGACTTTTGTTTTTTTTTAATTTTAAGGAATGTTAGAAGTAGTAAATAAGACAGCTTCAGACAATGCTAGCCCTGTATTGATAGCTGCTCGGGGGTGGCCATGACCGTTTATCAGACTTTCGTTTTTTTTTAATTTTAAGGAATGTTAGAAGTGGTAAATAAGACAGCTTCAGACAATGCTAGCCCTGTATTGATAGCTGCTCAAGGTGGCCATGATGAGTGCATCAGACTGTTGCTAGACTATGGTGCTGATGCCAACATTCCTGTCAAAGATCTGAATGCAATAGCAGCTCATTTCGCTATCTATCAAAACAAACCCAGGTAAGTTGTCATTCCTAATCTTAAAGGTACCTCATGAATTCATGTGCAACTGAGAAGACCAAAGATAATGAGTTGTGGAATAAGTGTATGTGATACAACCTTCTAAAATCTGCAGCAAATTACAAATCCATAATGAAAGCATGACCTTAAAACATTTAAATTTCATATGCGAATAAAAAATAATATCAAAAAGATATGTGACCGCATCATACTTATACTAGCCAATAATGGTTAATTATTGTCACAAGGTATATTTTAAATGAAGAAGATGACAATGTTTAAATAGAAAATAGATTAAACTTAATCTTTTCAATTTCTAAAAATGTGATTAAACATACTAATGTGTTATAAATTGAATAATATATAAAAGTGTGGCAATATTTTGATATCCAAAATACCTTCATTAGGCTATAAATTTGAATTTGTTATTTGCAATTTCTTTTGCAAGAATTGGTTTATTTTGAATAAACTAATGTTCATATGTATGTTATAGTGCTCCATTCTAATGGGAGCAAAAAGTATTTTGAATATTTCACCATGTTCAATGTTATTTTATAATTTCATTTCTACAGATTTTTATACGACTGCAAAATTTTTGGGATTGTATAATGTAATGGCGATGTCGTTGTCTGTGGACATTTGGTTTCCCTGCAATAACTTGAGTAAATATTGACCGATTGATACGAAATTTTGAAATGATGTTTGTAACCACTTATTGTTGGTATTGTATTTGGGGTTTGTGGCCCCTACTGTTTTAAAAAAAAGGGCCAAAAGGGGCTAAATGGGGTGTATTGACAAAACTGTTGTAGAATGTAATTATTCATTTAATTTTGAAAATTCTTTTTTTATTGAATTAATCATTAAATTCTCTCAACTAAATGTGTCAATGGTTTTGATATATATTGCACTGTTACATTGCTATAGGGGATCAAAAAGGGGCCATCCCAAAAAATTCGACTTTTTATTTGTGGTCCGATTTTCAAAATCTTTTATTCATTGGAATCCTTGTAATAATCCCTGCCTGAGTTTTTCCATCAGATTTGCAATATCTCTAACCGTTTTTGAGAAATTAGGGGTCAAAGGGGAAGAAAAACACTATTTTTAAAAGTCTGTCTAGGCAAATAGTTTTATTCCAAAATTAAGTTGTAGTGGGCCAGCCAATTGTTATGAAGTTTTAATATGATGATTATATCCACTAAAGGAATGTTGGTATTGAATTTGGTGTTTGTGGCCCCTGCTGTTTTAGAAAAAAGGGTCAAAAGGGGCTAAAACTGTTGTATTGACAAAGCTGTTGTAGAATGCTTATTATTCATTCAATTTTGAAAATTCTTTTTTTATTGAGTTCATCATTAAATTCTGTCAACTAAATGTGTCACTGGTTTCGATATATATTGCACGGTTACATTGCTATAGGGGGTCAATTGGGCCACACACAAAAAAAATGACTTTTTTATTTGTGGTCCTATTTTCAAAATCTGTTTTTCCATTGGAATCCTTGTAAAAATCCATGCCTGTTTTTTTCCAATCAATTTGCAATATCTCTAACCGTTTTTGAGAAATTAGGGGTCAAAGGGGCAAAAAACACCATTTTTAAAAGTTTGTCAATGCAAATAGTTTTATACCAAAAATTAAGTTGAAGTAGACCAGCCCATTATGTTATGAAGTTTTAATATGAAGATTATATACAATAAAGGAATTGGTGTTTGTGGCCCCTGCTGTTTTAAAAAAAAAAGTTCAAAAGGGGCTAAATCAGGTGTATTGACAAAACTGATGTAGAATATGTTTATTATTCATTCAATTTTAAAAATTCTTTTTTTGTTGAATTGCTCATTAAATTCTGTCAACTAAATGTGTCAGTAGTTTTGATATATATTGCTCCATTACATTGCTATCACTATATTTTATTAACCTGGTTGGTCACAGGTCAATTATTTCGGACTTCTTTGTTCATGTTGTTTAAACTTACCTAAAAGCTTGAGAAAATTAAGCTCCGCCCAACCTTGTGAATAAAATAGAGTAATACAGGAGGGGGGCTAAAGATGGGCCAGTCACAAAATAAACTTTTTTTTAGTTTTGGTCCGATTTCAAAATTTTTTTTCATTGGGTTCCTTGTGAAAATCCTGTCTTAATTTGCATTCAGATTTGCAATTTTTGAGAAATTAGGGGTCAAAGGGCCAAAAATGTCAATTAATACATGTTTATAGATAAGGCTTTTTATATTAGATGTTGAAGTAAGTACATATGTGTTAAATATGCATTTTAAAGTCCACCATAGGATGCATGTGTCAAAAAGCTTTGTAAGTCCACCATGGGCTTCATGTGACAAAAGCAATAGACTATCCATATTGGGCCTCCAACGATCAGGGTTCAACTTGTTGCGGTTGTATCATGCTGCGCTTGCGTAGCTTTTTATTATACATGTATGTCATTATGTTCCCCAAACGAAGTGTGGGAACATATTGTTTTTACTCCGTTTCTTATTATTCTTATTATTCTTCTTCTTCTTCTTCCGCACCCTAAAAAACGCTCGTCCGGGTATAGCCGAAGAGATGTGAAGACTGAGCTTTATGAAACTTTCCATGGCGATAGGGCACATATCAGAGGTGTGCACAACGTTTTCGGAATTTTCAAAATGGCCACCGTTTCCGAGTAAACAGCGAAAGTTCATTATATAGGACATTGTTATATCTCGGTAACCTAGGTGGTCAGGACCTTGAAACTTGGTAGGATTATAGAGCTTGATGAGTACTACAAAAATATAAAAAAAAATTTTGAAGCGATATTTACGGTTTTTCCGCAAAATGCGAAAATGTGAAATTTCAAAATCCAAGATGGCCGCCAAAATTTAAAAGTGCTTGGATTTTGATAAAAATTAATATTCTGGTAGATTTTGATGTTGTGAGTAATGCTCCACATCAGAGGTGTCCATAAGGACTCCGAAATTTTTTAAATGGCCGCTTTTTTTTAATAAATAGCAAAAGTTCATTTTATAGGACATTGCTATATCTCGGTAACCTAGGTGCTCAGGACCTTGAAACTCGGTAGGATTATAGAACTTGATGAGTACTACAAAAATATCAAAAAAATTTTGAAGCGATATTTACGGTTTTTCCGCAAAATGTGAAAATGTGAAATTTCAAAATCCAAGATGGCCGCCAAAATTTAAAAGTGCTTGGATTTTGATAAAAATTCATATTCTGGTAGATTTCGATGTTGCAAGTAATACTCCACATACGAGGTGTCCATAAGGACTAAGAAATTTTTATAATGGCCGCCTTTATAGGAAAGTTCATTATATAGGACATTGTCTTATCTCAGTAACTCAAGTGATGAGCACCTTGAAATTTTGTAGTACTATAATGCGTGATAAGTACTACAAAAATATTTTAAAAGTTCTAAAGAGATATTTACAGTTTTTCCGTAAAATGCAAAAACGTGAAATTTCTAAATCCAAGCTGGCTGCCAAAATTTAAGAATCCTTTTATTTTGATAAAAATTGGTATTCTGGTAGATTTTGATGTTGCGAGTAATATTCCACATCAAAGGTGTGCACAAAATTTTCAGAATTTACAAAATGGCTGCTGTTTCTGCTGCTTAAAGGTACATCTTGATCGTTTGGGGAACATCTGTGACGGCTGCCGTCACAATCAGTCCTCGTTAATAATGAATTTTAACTTTCAGATGTCTCCAGCTGTTATTACCAGTAACCAACATGGACTACCTGTTCCACAATGCTGTACAGTTTATGCATCCATTGTATCTCTCCCTACAACTGGAGGACACAACATGTCTAGAGATCCTGATAGCTGCTGGACTCAACATAAAGGCATTAATACCATTCACAGAGGAACCATTTGAAAGTGAACGCACAAGTCAATTAATATTCACTATGTTACATTACAAACAATGTGCTGGAATTCTTAGTCATATTCGATATAAATGGCCATGTGTTGGAGTTGAATTCTTACTTCGAGCTGGATTATCTCCAAATGCACAGGACAGTCATGAATTACCTCCCCTGATAGCATCCCTATGTCGATATACTTACAGTTTTTATTTAATCTTACTGAAATATTCAGCAACTATTGACATATATAATGGTCACTGTTATGGGAACTTATCTGTGTTACTTGCCATTCAGAATGACCTTGCAAATCATGTGTTTTTCAAAGGGCACACTGAGAGAAAGATCTATGGGAAGTATCTGACTCCCCTACTTATACTTGGTGCTGAAACTCTCTCATGCTTTGAGTCTTTATCTGACGACCATGATGAAAGTGAGAATTCTAAGTTTAGTTTGTTGGACATAGTCAGACAATCAAATGGGACAAATTTGTACCCAGTGTTTGTTCTGTTGATGCATTTTACTTGTCAGATTCCTAAAATGGACAGATTTTTACAAAGGCAGTTTAGTATGGAAGAGACTGAAAACCTAAAAAAGATACAAGGTGAATAGTAAATTTAAAAGATTTCTAAAGTACATAATTGTAAGATTAGAAAAAATTAGTATTCTGTGCATTGAAAATATTTTTACCTAAACCAAAAAAAAACCCTCTAAGATTTGTACTCTTAGGACCTAAAACATGGATGAAGTCACAAGTTAAGGACAAAACAATTTACATTAAAATTGTTTTATTCGTTGCTCTCTTAAACAAACTCAACATTACATGTATAATACATATATTATTTGTTTAATCATTGTAAAGTACATTGTATTGTAACAAATGTTTCTACTTCTACTTCTACTGGGTACAAAACCCTGTCTTTATAGACCATTATGTTTCGGAACTAAAGGGCAGGGGCGTCAGCGGTAGGAAAATAAATGGTCCTGTTTCTTTTTTTAGTTTCCAGCCATTCACTACAACATGCCTGCAGGAGAAAGATCATCCTTCACTTAGCCCAACAGAAAAAATACAACAAGGACTTGATAGAAAACCTGCATTTACCCAAAATACTACAAGATTATATTCTGTGTAAAGATAACAATGTCCTATTTTATGACCTTTTAATTGATTCTCTGAACTACTTGTATGTCCAATAATTCTAATTTTATTTATTAAATAATCATATTAATTCACTTTTATTTGTATATGTCACTTGCAACACATTGGAGAGCAACCCATGGAAGGGGCATTGTTGTACTATCTAACACTTCAATGCTGCAAAAATTTCTGTCTCAGTTTTCCAGGTAAATAAAGGTCATAACAAAACTATTGAACTTGAATGATCAATCTCATAGTCCAGAGAAAATGACAAAAACGAATCAGTCATACCGGAGAATTGGTGGATCGCAATGGTCCTGACTTGGTACAGGTAACTACATGCTGCAGCTTCAAACTTTAAAGATCCAAAGCAAGTTCATGCCTGTAACTACTAATTGATAATTACTATGAACTTCATACAATATGCATCATAATTCAATTCTGGTGTTGACAGTTTAGGAGATACATGAGTCAGAAATCTTTTTTCATGAAATAGATATTCTTCAAAATTTTTAGATTGACATATCAACACACATTCTTTGCATATATTAACTTTTAAAAAAGTTCATGGCTTGGAGTTACTTTTCAAAACAACATAGATATGACCAAGATTGTATATATATATTTACATTGTGATGTAAAAAAGCTCTTATTTATATAAAACAAGAATATGTCTGGAAGACATAATACCCCATCTTGTAACATTTGGGGACTGATGAACTAATAGATGAACATAGCTGAACACTTTATGCCCCTTACTTTCACAGATAGGCATAAAAATACCTCCTTGCAAAAATCAGTCAAATTGATTTAGTGGTTTCAGAGGAAAAGATTTTTGAAATTGTTTACCAATGGCTGTGACCAATTTATAAAGTTCCTTATAAAAGATTATAACTTTAATTACAGATGAAGCATGTTTAGTTTACTACACAATTTTGGTCTGATCCTAAATTTCCTTTTCCCATCATTATGTAATTCATGTATTAAAACAACTGTGTTTGTGATTTCCATATGTGTGTGTGTGGTCTGGTTATGGATTTTAATGCTCCTTCATTACAGGCATTTCTTTGCTTTTTGCTGTTTCGTCGTTAAGCCTTGTCGTGGTAAAGCCTATGCATAACCTCATTATAATTTGCTCCTTAAATCCATTGAATATATTATGATGTAAAAATAGGCCTTTATTAAGTTATTAAACTTTCGAGTGTCTCAATACCCAAAGAGTTTAATTCAACTTGGTATGCATTCAGACATTTGGTACATCATGAAACAAATAGCTTCACTGGCATTGTATGTGTATTCATCATATTAAGTGACACCAACTTAGTATTTGAACCAAATACTTTCCAATATTTCTTTTGAGTTTCATGGGGCCTTGAGCCAAACAATCCAAGAAGTTGGTTAAAATACCAACTATTGATCACTAATCAATTACCTCTTAGTTGTGGATTGAGTCCACTTTGTAAATTACAAAAAAGGGATTTACACTCCTGTATGTTAAAAGGTTTGTCATTTACCTGCCCAAGGTTGTTGGTTTCCTCTGGGAACTCTGGTTCTCTCCACCATTAAAACTGTTCACCCTGTTTCGGCCAGTTGCATTAAAAAGGGCATTAAATCCTAACACATACACTCTAACAAGGGATTGCACTAGGTCAAGCTAAGCAAAAACCCACTCAACCATTCAGAAAACAGGAAATAGATGCCTGAGTGACCTGGAAAGAGGAGGCACAGTACAACTATTAAACAAGAACAGATTCCAGGTCCCCCGCCCGTTGAACGTTATATTGTTGAAGGGGCATAACTCCAATAATAATGTGTTCTATGGGAGAAAAAAATGACTAAGTCGTTAAACAGGAAGTAGATGTCAGACTGACCTGAAAATCACTTACACCTTAGGGGACCCCTATAGGAGTCTGCATACAAAATTTCAGAACCCTAGGATTAGTAGTTACTGAGAAAAGTGTTACGAAAAATTTACCATTGAGCCTATGGGAGAAAAAATGACTAAGTTGTTAAACAGGAAGTAGATGTCAGACTGACCTGAAAATCACTTACACCTTAGGGGACCCCTATAGGAGTCTGCATACAAAATTTCAGAACCCTAGGATTAGTAGTTACTGAGAAAAGTGTTACGAAAAATTTACCATTGAGCCTATGGGAGAAAAAAAGACTAAGTCGTTAAACAGGAAGTAGATGTCAGACTGACCTGAAAATCACTTACACCTTAGGGGACCCCTATAGGAGTCTGCATACAAAATTTCAGAACCCTAGGATTAGTAGTTACTGAGAAAAGTGTTATGAAAAATTTACCATTGAGCCTATGGGAGAAAAAATGACTAAGTTGTTAAACAGGAAGTAGATGTCAGACTGACCTGAAAATCACTTACACCTTGGGGGACCCCTATAGGAGTCTGCATACAAAATTTCAGAACCCTAGGATTAGTAGTTACTGAGAAAAGTGTTACGAAAAAAGTGTGACGGACGCACAGACTGACGCAAGGACGGACACCGGCATTTCCAAGTCCCCGCTCCGCGTTGCGACGGGGGACAATAACTCATTTTGCTAATGACGTGTACCAAATGTAAAATCAATCCCTTTAGTAGGAGCCAAAAATCTTTTACGAAATTTTTTTCCATTTTGGACCCTTTTTAAAAGTCTTAGTCCGCTTGGAAAGCAGGAAGTAGATCAACTGACCTGTAAAGGGGAGGCATAGTACAACTCATCATGTTAAAGCTGTGGACTAAATTTGAAATTGGTCCCTTTAGCCGAGAAATCTGTTACTAAAAATTTCCCATTTTTGACCCTTAAAAAGTCTTAAGACGCCTTTGAAAACAGGAAGTAGACGGCTGACTGAGCTGGAAAGGAAAGGAATGGTACATCTCATCATGCTGATGCTACTATTCTTGTGTTTGGTCTGTGAAGAAATCAACAAACTAAAAATAAATTGGTTTTTATTGCCATTCTCTGACAAAAGAACACATAAGAATGAGACACAATGGTGACCTTTTAACAGAATCTTAACATGTGACAGTTTAAAAAGGTGATCAAACCAGGTATTCATACAATTTAACAAGAGTTTATCAATATAAATGTGGACATAGTAAGATAACAGCAGACCCAAACAAGTTTTACATGCCTAAGGAGTATGTTCGCAAAGGCCTTTTAATTGGCCCTGCAATGAGGCTAATTTTTCATGTTCCCATTAATTAAAATGAATGATTCCGATATAACTTGCATAATATCTTTATTTAACATATATAACAGTTTTCTCGTGATAGTGTTGTGCTTTTCTTTTCAATGGCACCCTAAACATGGACTAAATACGTAAAATCTCATTTTTTGTCAATTTTTTAGCCTTTAGCGCCTATATTTTGCCAAAATCAAAAGTGACTGCATGCTCTGACCAACATGGTTTTTTTGTTTATTAATTTATCACTTAATAGGGAATCTTTTTACCCCAAAATAGATTTGGTCAGAAAATGCCCCCAAAATAATATTCATAATTTTTTACCAAAAAGAGACTAAAAATATCAAAAACAGCTTTTTAAAAATATCTGCTTTTTATTTTATTTTTGAAATTTAAAGTACCATTATAGAGCTAAATGTTGCAAAAATAAAATAAAAATCTATGGATAAATTTTTTGACACCCCATCTACCTTAAGTAAAATTTATTGTGAGAGGATTTTAGACAATCAATGTTGGTTTTTTTTAATTTCACTTCAAGTAAATGTTACACTTGGTAAATTTTGTGAAGTTCAGTTTGGTGTTTTATGTATTGCATACAGTTTATATATGTGAATTAATGATAAAAGTAGGCGTCATTCCAAAAATGACTAAGGACTTGCTGTTCATCTCTTTGTGTCCACATTCATCATTGTAATCTCTAGTTCTCATTTTGGAATCCCTAGTTTCAAAGAGACAAGGAGAACAAAGCACTAAGAAATAGGTTAAATCATCTCCAAAATAACAGCAATCAACAGTATTAGTATCAAGTAAGAAAACAATAACAGTATAAATGTTGCTTGTCATAATCATTGCATAACTACACACTACATGTAACAAAGTAAGTTGTTTCATTTCATAACATAATAACAAAATGTATTCAGTAAAAGTCTTCTAGAGACTTTAAAAACAATAGGTTTGCCTTGTATCGTCAAAACAATCTTACACTTACTTGAAATAAACAAGTGTTTCTTCAAAAATGTTACCCTGTCTTATCCAGCATTATAAATACTGTTAAAACACACAGTATTTGTGCATGTATACTTAAATGCAATCAAAGTAATAAATGCAATTATAATTGGCAAAGTCAATACTTTCATATAAGCAAAAATAATATGTGTTAAGGTATTGCCTAGCTGCAAGCACAGCATTATAATTCAATTGAATTTATTTGAAAGGAACAAAAAGGGGAAAATGGACAATTGTTTAATAGCGAGCATAGCTCGCAAGCGGAGAGCTCTACGGTATTTGTTTCCGCGAGAAATTTGCTAATGCTGATTTAGATTTTTTATGGTCCGGAAAGGGTTATTATTTGTACAGGGCCGGAGTGAATGTTAAAATAATTTATAAGAAAAGAAATAATGCTTAAAAAATAATAAATTGCGCTTTTTACAAGAAAATAATATTCTTAAAATAATAAATACACATAAGCTGCTCGTTTCGTCTTGGTTATATGCACGTACGAAACTAACATGTCTCGAAGCTTAATCGCCACATTCCATCTCGCCCCAAAATAAGTAAATGGAAATATTGGAAAATAAACAAAATGTAGTCCCTTTTAGCCATGCTCGCATTTAGGCAATGCCTACTCCATATTATGGATAATCATAGGAACTTCTTTCAATTTTTGGCAAATGACGCTGTCTGTATAGGTAGTTTACAGACTGTCAGCTGCTGATTTCCGAGCTTGTGTAACTCAAAGATTTATTCTGAAAATCGCTCCAAATTTTGAATTATGACGTCAATATTTGTAAATGAACAGCACAAATAAATTACGTTGCTAGTAAATATTTGCCCCATTATTATTTCTAAAAAAATTTCTATGCTTTAAAATACATAGTTATATTCTAGAAGAGTATTTTTAACTAGAGGCTCCCAGGAGCCTGAATCGCTCACCTGATCTCTTATGCCAAAGTTTGAATAAATTTCACAAACTTTCAAGTATACAAAGTTGCAAAACAATCCTTTCAGTGGTTTCAGAGAAAATTTTTTGGAAATCAGTTTAAATTAATAGAAAAAAAACAGTTAAAGGGCAATAACTTCTGTAAGGACCTTTTGATGCTGAACAAGAAAATTTGCTTCCGATTTTCTTTATCTCTTTTACTTTTTGAGTTATAAGCCAAAAACAATGGTTTGACCCCCCTGTTCTATTTTTAGCAACGGCGGCCATGTTGGTTGGTTGACATGTATATAATTCACAAACTTGGTAGAGGACATCCTAAAGATCATGTATACCAAGTATCAATGCAATCCCTTCAGTAGTTTTAGAGAAGAAGATTTTTGAAAATCAGTGTAAATTAATGGAAAAAAACAGTTAAAGGGGAATAACTCTTAAAAGGCTGATCTAACAATTTAGACCCTGAAATCATTTTTGTAGATCTCAATGAGCTAAACAATTTTGCAATGCTAACTTTTCCTCAAGCTCTAACGGTTTACAAGATATAGTCCAAAAACTGCAAAAATGGTCAATTTTGATGATTAAAGGGCAATAACTCCTATAAGGAGTCGTTTCACAACTTCGACTCAATGGAGAGATTCGTAGAGCTTTTGATGCTGAACAAGTATGGTTGCTTCGGATTTTCTCTATCTCTTATACTTTTTGAGTTATAAGCCAAAAACAATGGTCTGACCCCCCTGTTCTATTTTTAGCAACGGCGGCCATGTTGGTTGGTCGACATGTATATAATTCACAAACTTGGTAGAGGACATCCTAAAGATCATGTATACCAAGTATCAATGCAATCCCTTCAGTGGTTTTAGAGAAGAAGATTTTTGAAAATCAGTGTAAATTAATGGAAAACAAGAGGCTCCCAGGAGCCTGAATCGCTCACCTGGTCTTGATGTTGACCCTATACTTTTGTAGAGCTAAATGAGCTGAACATTTAAGCACGCAACAGCTTTTCTCTACCTGCAATAGTTTTCATTCTATAGGCCAAAAACACCATTTTTCACCTATAAGGGGCCATAACCCCTATAAGGAGTCATCTGACAACTTCGACCCTATGGAGACTTTTGTAGAGCTAAATGAGCTGAACATTTAAGCAAGCAACAGCTAATCTCTATCTGCAATAGTTTTCATTCTGTAGGCCAAAACATGAAAAATCGCTTTTTTCAGGGGCCCTAACCCCTATAAGGGGTCATCTGACAACTTCGACCCTATGGAGAATTTTGTAGAGCTAAATGAGCTGAACATTTAAGCAAGCAACAGCTAATCTCTATCTGCAATAGTTTTCATTCTGTAGGCCAAAAACATGAAAATTCGCTATTTTTCAAGGGCCGTAACCCCTATAAGGGGTCATCTGACAACTTTGACCAAATGGAGACTTTTGTAGAGCTTTTGATGCTGAATCAGTAGCGTGGCCTCAGATTTCCTCTATCTCTTATACTTTTTGATTTATAAGCCAAAAACAGTAGTCTGACCCCCCTAGTCTATTTTTAGTAACAGCGGCCATGTTTTTTGACAGATCAAAAATCCAAACACAAGTTTGGTGCAGGACACCCTAAGGATCAATCATACCAAGTTTCATTCAATTCTGTTCAGTAGTTTCAGAGGAGAAGATTTTTGAAAAATTGTTAACGGACGACGACAACGACGACGACGACGACGACGACGACGGACGCCAAGTGATGGCAATAGCTCACATGGACCTTTGGTCCAGGTGAGCTAAAAACAGTTAAAGGGGAATAACTCTTAAACGGCTGATCTAACAATTTAGACCCTGAAATCATTTTTGTAGATCTCAATGAGCTTAACAATTTTGCAAAGCTAACTTTTCCTCAAGCTCTAACGGTTTTCAAGATATTGTCCAAAAACTGCAAAAATGGTCAAATTTGATGATTAAAGGGCAATAACTCCTATAAGGAGTCGTTTCACAACTTCGACTCAATGGAGAGATTCGTAGAGCTTTTGATGCTGAACAAGGATGGTTGCTTCGGATTTTCTCTATCTCTTATACTTTTTGAGTTATAAGCCAAAAACAATGGTCTGACCCCCCTGTTCTATTTTTAGCAACGGCGGCCATGTTGGTTGGTCGACATGTATATAATTCACAAACTTGGTAGAGGACATCCTAAAGATCATGTATACCAAGTATCAATGCAATCCCTTCAGTGGTTTCAGAGAAGAAGATCTTTGAAGAAAAGTTAACGGACGGACGACGGACGACAGACGGACGACGGACGCTTAAAGATGACAATAGCTCACATGACCCTTCGGGTCAGGTGAGCTAAAAATTCAACCTGAACCTGTCACTTCGAGAAGCATATCCAGACCATGAAAAATCAATAACAGCATTATGCAAATTTTTCGCATGAACAAATACCATAAGAGCTCCCAACTACGAGCTGTGCTCACTTTAAAAAATTAACAGTATTTCCAGGTCCCTTACCTGGAACTAGATTTCTACTTTCAAAGGTTCACAAATTCCACACCTTTTAATACATGTACTGACAAAGTCAGAAAGATCCTTGATGGAAAAAAATCTTAAATTGTTTTCAAAACTATTTGACAGATTTACATGAAATTTTAATATGGGAATCTTCAAATGGTACTTTATTACTGTCTTTAGTTTCAGATATGTACCCCTTACAATTTGAACTTTCAGGTTTCACAAAAAATTGTGGACAGATGGACGGACACATTGATGGACAACGAAAAATCTTTTGGGCTTGTGCTATAACTTGTGAACCAGTATTACAATTTCAAATTTGTAAAAAGTATTTAAAGGAGAAACATTTAACAATAAATGAACTGGATAAATTTTACAAAAATATATTTAGATTGTTAGGTGTGCATGCTAACAAGAGTGTGATGATTTTATGGGAAGGCAGAAACCTGGCATTTCTATGTTATTAATCTTGGTGGCATACCAGGGTTCAGGTGGTCAAAATCAATATGTGGAGGTTACATGGATCTTACAAGCCAATAAAAAAAAGTTAAAAATATTCTTAATATAATTCATGACTTTAAGCTTGTGTAATTCTTTGATGTTCTATAAATCATAAATTCATGGATGGTAAATATGTGAAAAATTACTATCAAAATGATAACAGGTCACTGCCAAATACTAAAAAAAGTAACATGATGGGCAGCAAAAGTTTAAACATTCTAGATTAAGTAACTTTTACAGAACTTATCTAAGCTTATTTTGTATTGAGTTGAAGATTCACACATATTTTTTCCCAAAAGGAGTATATTCAGGAAGGGATAAAATCTGCCCCATATTTGACCGTTTTTATTAACTTTGTACTATCTTAATGAATTTGGTTTAATGCAGTTGTTAGATAACTCAACTTTACATATTTAATCAATCCTACATTCTGATGACAACATTGCATGCTATAATGTCATCATGTTGCTGAAACATGTAAAATAACAATATTTGCTTCATTTTTAGGGTTTGTCAATGTTTTTTATTTCAAATTTGTAATAGTATAGAGCTCATTCCCTGACAACATAAAGTCTTTGCCAATTTATTTGTCTGTCAAAAAGATGCATTTCATCACATTTTTTTCTCTCTAAACATGCACTCTATGCTAAGATATTTCCAACCAATAATGCTCTAAAAATTGCCAAAAATCTATTTTAATAAAATCATAGAATTTTTAGCCCAGGAGCTGTTGAAAATTTTGTTGCTAGTTTTTTTATTTCCTTAAATTACAGTTTTTTTCAAAACATATTTGGCAGTAAATTTAAGAAGTTTACTCTTAGTTAAAATTTTGGGACAATTTTGGTTCTAACAAACGGAACCTACTCCTTTGGTAAAAAAAAATAATTTTTTAACCAATATGAAAAAAAAATATACATTATAATAAAACTTGTACAAAATATTAGTCTAACAGACATATTGACTGTCAATACATACATCCGATACCGTACCAAAACTAATAAAGAGCCATTTTGTAAAACAATGGTACAAAACTAATACAAATTTCAATATTCAATTAGTACAAAATAAAAATTCACCACCATAAGGGAAAAAATAAATATATATATCAATAAAGTAAAAGAAAAATATCACATCATTTTGCACTTCAAAGTTCAATCAACAAAAAGAAAAAGGGACATAAATCATGATCAAAATTACAGTAGCACAATAACTGTTCAGCACTAGTATCATTACACTATAGATTGTGTACCACAAAAAATTGTTCCATTAGGAATTTAACTTCTTATTGTATTAGTAACCCTTTGTTGTAGACATCACAAAAGACCGAAAGTCAAATTTTATGTAATTTTAGGATGTCTACATTTGATTAATGCACTTTAACATCCATATTTCAGAATTTTGGTAACATGGTATACACACTTTTAAGTCATAAAATCTTGAAAATTGAAAATTTTAATCATGTACCTGTAATCAGGTCTTGCATTTACAAGGGAAGTAGTGTTCTGTTTTAATTTCTCAATCATCAAGCGTTAAAAACACCCTTGGTCTACAGATACGTTTTTTTAAATCAATCTTAATCTGTATAAACTAAAAACCTTTATTGGTTTCATTAGTTTATATACTAGAAAAGACGTCTTTGTTGAAATGTTCAAAACAATGGTCTTCTAATACAATTATATAATTTGAACTTCATCACTATTAATTGTTAAAATTAACATCCTTGATAAAATTAGAGTGTTTATCATTAAGACATTATAAGTGGTTAACAAAATGCATTTTTTCTGACCAGGTTATTTCTGTCTAACCATTAGAATTTCTTGGTCTTGCATTAGATATTGTATTGTTTGTTGTCATGGCAGCCAACTCCCATCTGGAAAAAAAAGTCAATTGGTGTTAGATGGTCCAAAGTTTAGAATCACAGTAATTTGTGAGTTTGAATTGCTAAGGGCTGTTCCAGAATTAAGGGGGGGGGGTGGGTCGGGAGGCACTTTTTTCTTTACCCCACCACCCATCTAATAATAATTAATTTTTTATCATTGTTTCTTAACAGAATCTTTCTCAAACACCCACCACCCACCATATATGTAATAGAAGTTCCTCCGGACCACCCCCACACGTTAACACCTGGAACAGCCCTAATTGCAGTTTTGTTGTTTGTTTCTATGTGGTGTTTTTGTATCAACTGATACTACCTTGCTTCTTTTTAATCTTTTTTCTTTAGATTGCATTATATAATCAAAGATTTTATACATGTATATGTTAAGAGAAATAAAAAGCTTCGCCGAACGCAGCATGATACGACCACAACATGTCGAACCCTGTATGTTTTAGGCCCAATATGGATAGTCTATTGCTCTTGACACATGCAGCCCATGGTGGACTGAAAAAGGTTTTTGACACATGCTTCTTTGATGGACTTTCAGCCCAGGGGGTAAAAATATGAATTTTATATTTTGTATTCTACCCTTGAAAAGAATAATGTTTGGGTAAAAAAATTAAAAACTGAACCAGAAAAAAAAGATTAGGGCCCCTTAGGTAATGAGTGAAAAAAAGTGGGGGTCACAAAAATTAATTCTGTTTGGAATCGCTACTTGGCAAAGATGAATTTGCACAACATTTTTTTTTAAATCTGACCAGAAATGAAAATGTTATGATTTTGCCCCTTTTGGTCCCTAATAACATAACAGTAAACAAGCCTGAATAGCTCACCTGGTCTTGATGTCAACCCTATGAAGACTTTTGTATAGCTAAATGAGCTGAATGTTTATAAGCATGAACAATCTTTTCTCTATTAGCAATTGCAACTTTAACCCTATGGAGACTTTTGTAGAGCTAAATGAGCTGAACATTTAAGCAAGCAACAGCTTTTCTCTATCTGCAATAATTTCATTCTATAGGCCAAAAACACTATTTTTCGCCTTTAAGGGGCTGTAACCCCTATAAGGGGTCATCTGACAACTTTGACTTTATGGAGACTTTTGTAGAGCTAAATGAGCTGAACATTTAAGCAAGCAACAGCTTTTCTCTATTTGCAATAGTTTTCATTCTATAGGCCAAAAACACTATTTTTTTACTTAAAGGGGCTGTAACCCCTATAAGGGGTCATCTTACAACTTCGACCCTATGGAGACTTTTGAAGAGCTAAATGAGCTGAACATTTAAGCAAGCAACAGCTTTTCTCTATTTACAATAGTTTTCATTCTATAGGCCAAAAACATGCAAAAACGCTATTTTTCACCTTTAAGGGGCTGTAACTCCTATAAGGGATTATCTGACAACTTCGACCAAATGGATACTTTTGTAGAACTTTTGATGCTGAAGCAGCAGCGTGGCAACAGATTTCATCTATCTCTTATACTTTTTGATTTACAAGCCAAAAACAGTAGTCTGACCCCCCTGGTCTATTTTTAGTAACAGTGGCCATGTTTTTAGACGGATCAAAAATTGAAACAAAAGTTTGGTGCAGGACACCCTAAGGATCATTCATACCAAGTTTCATTAAATTCTGTTCAGTAGTTTCAGAGGAGAAGATTTTTGAAAAATTGTTAACAGACGACGACGACGACAGACGACGACGACGGACGCCAAGTGATGGTAATAGCTCACCTGGACCTTCGGTCCAGGTGAGCTAAAAAAGGGACTCAAAAATATATCTGCTACTTGGCAAGAAAAAACTTGCAAAAAAAATTGTCAAAATGGGACCAGAAATAAAAAAGTTTTGATTACGGCCCTTTTGGCCCTAATTACGTAACAGGTGAAAAAGGGAATGGTTGCAAAAATCTATTCTCAAATTTGGATTTTCTACTTCACAAAAATTAACTTGCAAAATTTTTTTTAAAAACAGACCAGAAATAAAAAAAAAGTTTTGATTTCAGCCCCTTTTGGCCCCTAACTAAATAACAAGTGAAAAAGGGGATGGTCGCAAAAATTTAATCTCAAATTGGGATTTGCTACTTGACAAGAATAAACTTGCAACAAAAACTAGAGGCTCCCAGGAGCCTGAATCGCTCACCTTGTATTCGATGATACTTATATGCTGGATATTTTATTAAAGGACTGCTACTCTGTGGAATTATCAATTTTAATGTTCTAAGGGAAACAACTCCTATCAAGAAAGGTCTTACAACTTTGACCCCATTACATAATTTTTAGATCTTTATGTGCTTAACCATATGCAATTTAAATTTTTCAAATATCTTGTATTGTTTTCAAGATATAAGCCTTAAAAGAGCAAAATTTGAAAAAAAAACAAGAAAAAGGGCAATAACTCCTACAACCATTGTAAGATCTTCTTCAAAACTTCAGGGCAGGTAGATCTTTATGTGCTGATCATTATTATCCAAATAGAATTTTAATATCTATTACCATTTTTGAGTTATTTGCAAAAAACTGCAATTTACCTTATGTTCTATTTTTAGCCATGGCGGCCATGTTTTTTGTCGAATCGAAATTTCGAACGATAATTTTGTAGACCACATACTATTGAACAACCCTACCAAGTTTCATTACATTTGACTAAGCAGTTTCAGAGAAGAAGATTTTTGAAAAGTTGAACAAAAAACTGTGAAAATGGTCAATTTTTACAATCCAAGGGGTATAACTCCTAAAGGAATGATCCTACAACTTTGACTCTGTTACAACTTTTGTACATCTTGATGTGCTTAGTCATATGCAATTTAAATTTTTGAAATATCTTGTATAGTTTTCAAGATATAGGGCTAAATAAGTAAAATTTTTGAAAAAAATCCAGAAAAAGGGCAATAACTCCTACATCGGTTGTTGGATCTACATGAAAATTCCTGGGCAGGTAGATCTTGAGGTGCTGATCACTTTAACCCTATGCCAGAATTTTGATATCTGTTACCGTTTTTGAGTAATTTGCCAAAAACTGCAATTTACCCCTATGTTCTATTTTTAGCCATGGCGGCCATGTTTTTTGTCGAATCAAAATTTCGAACGATAATTTTGTAGAGGACATACTACAGAACAACCCTACCAAGTTTCATTACATTTGGCCAAGCGGTTTCAGAGAAGAAGATTTTTGAAAAGTTGAACGACGGACGACGGACGACGGACGACGGACGCCAAGTGATTGCAAAAGCTCACATTGCCTTCGGCAAGGTGAGCTAAAAATCAAAATCGGACCAAAAATAAAGTTTCAATTTCGGCCCCTAATTACATAATGGGGAAAAAGGCGGGCACAAAATTCAATCAGGCCCATTCTTTTATGGTAAGGAACATCCTTGACAAAGGAGTGGGGGCGATAAGGCCTGTTTTTGGCCTAAAATTTTACGCAAATCTCGACCTTTGAATACTGTTTTCAGGTGCTGATAAAACATTTGTTAGATGTCCAAAAATGAGAAACTAAATATATTTTTGAATTTATAAATAATTTTTTTGGCGGAAAATATTTAATGAAACTGACCATTATTCCAAAAATCGCCTATTTACATAGATTTTCTGTATTTTTAAGATACATTTTGGACTTAAAAAGTATCTCCGCACACAAGAAACAACTTAATATTTGTACAGTTTGTTAATATGGCTTATATAAATCTTCTCTAAAAGTATAAACTTGTTTCTTGTGTGCGGACGATGTTTTCTGGTCCAAAATGTACCTTGAAAACGACCAAAATTTCTCAAAATTTGTCATATTTGCTAAAATAACTAGAATTAAAGCGTCAGTATGACGCTTCAATGTTGAATTTTAAAAAATTTGGACATGTTTTCTTTTTAGGCAGAGTTAACACTATATTCTAGCCAGAAATGGACACTTTTGCATAACCTTCATATTTTTAGGCTAATTTACGGCCTTATAGCCCCTACTCCTTTCATACTAGCTCAGGCTAACTAGGACTAAGGTTATTGTAGGAAAAAATCAATATTTGAATTTTTTGCCCCTTTTGGGCCCCTAATTTCCTAACAAAACTAGAGGCTCCCAGGAGCCTGAATCGCTCACCTGATCTCTTATGCCAAAGTTTGAATAAATTTCACAAACTTTCAAGTATACAAAGTTGCAAAACAATCCTTTCAGTGGTTTAAGAGAAGATTTTTGGAAATCAGTTTAAACTAATAGAAAAAACAGTTAAAGGGCAATAACTCCTGTAAGGACCTTTTGATGCTGAACAAGCAAATTTGCTTCAGATTTTCTCTATTTCTTATACTTTTCGAGTTATAAGCCAAAAACAATGGTCTGACCCCTTGGTCTATTTTTAGCAATGGCGGCCATGTTGGTTGGTCAACATGTATATAATTCACAAACATGGTAGAGGACATTCTAAAGATCAAGTGTACCAAGTTTCAAAGCAATCCCTTCAGTGGTTTCAGAGAAGAAAATTTTTGAAAATCAGTGTAAATTAATGGAAAAAACAGTTAAAGGGAAATAACTCTTAAATGGCTGATCTGACAATTTAGACCCTGAATTCATTTTTGTAGATCTCAATGAGCTTAACAATTCTGCAATGCTAACTTTTCTTCTAGCTCCAACGGTTTTAAAAATATAGTCCAAAAACTGCAAAAATGGTCAATTTTGATAATTAAAGGGCATTAACTCCTATAAGGAGTCGTTTCACAACTTCGACTCAATGGAGAGATTCGTAGAGCTTTTGATGCTGAAAAAGGAAGGTTGCTTCGGATTTTCTCTATCTCTTATACTTTTTGAGTTATAAGCCAAAAACAATGGTCTGACCCCCCTGTTCTATTTTTAGCAATGGCGGCCATGTTGGTTGGTCGACATGTGTATAATTCACAAACTTGGTAGAGGACATCCTATAGATCATGTATACCAAGTATCAATGCAATGCCTTTAGTGGTTTTAGAGAAGAAGATTTTCGAAAATCAGTGTAAATTAATGGAAAAAAACAGTTAAAGGGGAATAACTCTTAAACGGCTGATCTTACAATTTAGACCCTGAAATTCATTTTTTGTAGATCTCAATGAGCTTAACAATTCTACAATGCTAACTTTTCCTCTAGCTCTAACGGTTTTCAAGATATAGTCCAAAAACTGCAAAAATGGTCAATTTTGATGATTAAAGGGCATTAACTCCTATAAGTAGTTGTTTCACAACTTCGACTCAATGGAGAGTTTCGTAGAGCTTTTGATGCTGAACAAGGTCAGGTGAGCTAAAAAGGGGACCCCAAAATCAATCCCATCCATCCTTATATGGTAAGGAACATCACTACCAAATTACAAAGCAATCGGATAACTAAAACTGAAGTTATCGTGGCAACAAACAAAGAAATAGCATTTTTTTACCCTTTTTGGCCCCTAATTTCTAAACAAAAAAAGGGGGACCCCAAAGTCAATCCCATCCATCCTTTCATGGTAAGGAACAACACTGCCAAATTTTACAGCAATTGGATAGCTAGAACTAAAGTTATCGTGTATACACTAAAGTTAACAGACAACGCAGACGCGGACGACAACGACGACGACAGCATCATACCATTATACGTCAGCAATTTTTTGCGGTGGTATAAAAACCTGTCTGAAATGTAAGTTTATGGCAATTTCATGATCTCTTTATTCTATAGAAAAAAATGAGAAATAGAATATAAATTCATGTCAAACATGTTTAAAACAAAAAAAAAACACAAAGAAAAGCTGGTGCAAGTTAAATCTTTAATGCATCTCTAATACCGTGAAAGTATTAAAATTTGTGGGCATCAATTTCCATGGATTGGTAAAAAAGTGCATGTTTGTGGATTTATGAATTCATGGATTTATCAAATAATCTACAACTCGTCCGATTTAACTATGGACTTTCGATTGAAGCGTGCAAACCCAACAATGAAAATTTACGTCGTCATGAACTAGCCAATCGGTAACAAAAACCACAAAACGTCACAGTAAGAAAAACCAACGTCAGCCGACTATTCATCAATATCCAATCAGATTTAAACTTTGCACGACCCATTCATTCAATAAATGTATTTTTATGTAATCAAATGTAACGATTTGTGGTTTTTGTTAATGTTTGGCTTTGTTCATGACGACGTAAATTTTCATTGTTGTGTTTGCACACTTCACTTTACGCTACAATTGAAAGTCCATAGTTAAATCGGACGGGTTGTATGAAAGGATTAAAAAAAAACATTAAAAGCATGTTTGTTGGAAATGTAGTTTTGTGATTGCCAGACCCAAAAAACCCACCAAAACAATGAAAATTAGTACCCCATGGAAATTAGTATTTTCAAAGTAACTTAAACAAATTATACTTACTTAAGAAGTTGGGGTAAACATTCTGTTGTAATTTTGTAATCCACAACTGCCAACTGACACAAAGTTTTAAGTGTGGGAGCTAAAAAAACAAAAGAAACATGATTGTTTATTTGTCACTCTTTCATGTTGAGTCCTATTCAAAATAGATATTTTAAAAACTCACAAACACCATCACTTAAGGATGTTTGCTGGTCAGCTTGAAAAAAACCCCAAGATATCTAAATTTATATATTTGACGAATTGACCATAGGTTAAGGTACAAAATAAGCTAAAAAAATTCATAGGTTGTCGAACTTGTTTTCGAGATAATAAGTGTTCAATATTTGGCGGGAAAAGTTTTCTCATAGGTTTAGCATTAGGCTTGTTTTAGTGTAAAAGCGTATAAAAAAATAACAAGAAATTAAACTTGGTATATTAGCTCTTAATGACCCAATAAACCATATTTTGAAAAGAAATTAGGGCATTGCTGGGCAAAAAAAATATCACTTTTTTTTATAGTAAAATCCAAAGGATTCCGAAAATCTGACAGAAATCTCAAAAATTGATCAGCGATCATCCTTAATGTTACTGATCCCCATTTTGTTATTCCTTTGATCTCCTAGTGTATGATTGGTTCACTCTCACTATATTTGTATTTGCTTGTTCTCCGTTTTTCAAGTTTTCACATAAAACTTATTTTTAACAAAAGATAATCTATGAGTGACAGACATGAAAAAGAAGATAATAATTAGGACCATGATATTTTTTTTTACATTTATCTACTAAAAAGGTCAACCTTTGAATACGAACCAAAATCTAGGACATGTAGATCTGAATGGTCTGTAAGATCTGACTCCACACTACCTGTGGCCACAGGTTGCTGTTTATTTGAAGGACTGAAACAAAATTTTAAAAAAATTATTGTGATTTGACATTTATGTGAAATTCAATTGAGGAAAGAATAGCAGTCAATAAGGACAATATTTCATGTTAAAGAAGGAACCTTAAAACAACATAATTATGAATAGGTTACTTGGCAACAACAAAAATCTTTAAAAAAAAACCAACCTTTTTTTTCTTTTTGTATACAGTACATTGTGTTGATTATTCATTACAGAATTTGCCTAAGCCCTTCTAGAATATTTTCAGCAAAGATGGTTTCAACTTGATTCCAGGTGTCCATTTATCATTTTAAGGTTCTTTTTTTTTTTGTTTTTCATATTTTTTTTTATTTCAACTGCTCAACAAATTTGGATTCTAAGGGCCACAGACTATTTTTTAACGAGATTTGTATTACTGTGGTTTCATTATTATTCGTTGGGTATCAATTTTTGTGGTTTTCATGGGTGGCCTTGACCCACGAAATTTGATTCCCCACGAAAGGAAAATATAACATTGATCTTCATGCTGCAAACTTCAGAACCACAAATTTAAGAATCCATGAACCTTTCAAATTTTATCAAACCACGAAAATTGATACCCACGAAATTAAATGAATCCACAGTAATTGATTTGTCATGTACATATATTCTTTCTCTGTAAGACTTACCTAGTACCACCAAAAAGAAAGACTTTAGATCCTATGACACAACAGCATTGTCGTCTTCTAGCACATGGACCTCTTCCCTTTACCTTTACCATGGACCAGTGTAAATGTACTAAAAAAATAAATGAGAAAAAAGGTATATGAAACTTAACCTGTCGACTTATTGAAATTTTGATATAAAATTCACTTGAGTACTGTATATCAATTGTGTACAATACTATTGACTGTTTTTTTTTTAATACAAGGTTTTGTTACAACTTCATAAATTGATAGTCTTTTGATGCAATGTTTTTTTTCTGCTATGGAGAAAGAGCATTTAAAGTAAAAGATGGCAGGATTTTTAAGTTTAAAAGGAATTAGGTGAACCACCATGAAATTGAATCCCACATTATGGGGCCCTATCCTGATGCTTTGTATCAAATTTCAAAAGGCTGAATTTTCTCTTTATGAAATCTGAACAATAAAATTTGGTCAAAAGACAGATAAACATTTTTTTCAATCATCAATCTTGCATGTATATGTATGTTTTGCTGTAATAATTATTCTCTCAAATTTTTCCTGTTTTTGTAGGCCTTACTTATAAGTTCTTACCAGGATCAAATCTGAGGACATCTCTGAAATGGTAGTCATACTTTCCATTATAACCACCAAATATATATAAATACCCCTTGTAAACAACTGAAAGGAAAAACATAAATGTAGTACAAATTTACATTAGTGAAGTCCTGCATTCCATGATAACCACCAAAAATAAATAAATTCCCTTTTAACAACTGGAAGTGAGAAATGTAAACACATATCCACAATATTAAAATTAAAAATTGTTAAAATCAATTTAGTTAAAAAAACATTCGAATCCAATTAGGTGGAACAACAACAATATGATACTAATAATAAACCTTGAAACTATTTGCTGATAAATAATTAAGTTACAGGACTATTGCGGTCTACGATTTTTCCGGTATGTCTTCCTTGTTTTGTCTTGTCTTATGGACATTTGAGATTGATTCTCCAAATTCAGAAATTTTGTTATTACCTTTATTTACACATAAAGAGTATAATTTGTCCTTGATGAAGTGACTCATACACCATTGGCATTCCTTTGGCTCTTTCACCATTATCATCATATATTACTTACATGCAGAATGGCTTCTCCTCCCTATGGGTAAAACCCCTATAGTTTCTGGTTCTTTCCAGGTTTTATTGAGAGTATCAAATATTTGAAGTTTATTGCAATAAATTTCATTGTTAGTGTATATATTTCCACCCTGGTCACTCCGACCACCAAAGATGTACATGAAATGTCCAATCCCTGTAGCTGTATGGAAATCTCTCCATCTTGCTGGCTCACCCTAGAAATGAACAGATTAAAAATCCTACAATAGTATTTCATAGCTTTAGGTGTATTTTCTGAAACAATTATATCATTCTGTAAATTGAGATTATTTTCGCGTAGGGGTCCAGATCATCAAGTTTTTACGCAAAATGAGTATATCATATTTAGCCAATTCTAATTCAGTACTGCTACAAAATATTACTAATGATGAAAAACTAATTTCAATTTATTGTTAAGTGTGTTTTGTCTTGGCAAATAGGTACAAAATAACAAAATTAATTCCAACCACTTTTATTCACAAAAAAAACCCAAAAAACATTTAGTGGGAGGGACAGATAATCAGACCTAAATCCATATATAATAAAGTTGGGAGATAAAATCAGATGTACATTTAAAGCCTTTAACTTCATGGCTATACTTTTATAAAAATTTTAAGTTTTAAATTATAAAGGTAGCATATCAGACTTGCTTGCATGCTTGACAAATACACCTACCTGGTTTGGAACAATTAATGACCATGTGAATGTACTAAGGTCTAACACATATATATCATTAGAAAATCTTTCAGTCTGAAATAAAAAGAAGATAACAATATACCTACAGAAACTATTACAAAACCAAGAGAAAACTCGAATCTGAATTATAGTGAAAGAAGAGCATTTCTTGGAACAAAGCTGATACATGTACAACGATTCACTAGAAAACAAAGAGTTTTACTTTTACCTTTAATTTTTTGAAGAACTACATGAAAATGTTGGTAACTAATACAAAATCTATTTAAGTCGCTACAAAAAGTTTGCATAAACTACAAAGACATACCCTTTGGTTTTTTTCCTGTCTTGCCAACTACCTGTAAATTTGACTAAAATTTACTAAAAATTGATCGCTTGTGTTTCCTATCTAGAACTAATTTCTTTGAGTACAGTTTACAAATTTTAAGACAATTTCCCTTTAATTTAAAGTTACCTCTTCTTCATATCCACCAAATATGTACATTTTATTACTGATGACACAAGCAGAATGGCCATCCCTAGCATTAGGGGTTGTTCCATCAACAGCTGGTTTTGTCCAAGTATGTGTATCTTAAAATTGGGGAAAAGTTTTAAACAATCATACATTTGAAATAAAACTTTATAAACTTTTCAGAAACAAGAAATACAAGTTCAAATGCAAGTATAGTGCAAGATTTAAGCTAGTCTTTAAATCTCTTGAGGAACTCACGCACTAAAATAGTCATTATTTTGATGATTGCAGTTTTTATGAAACCAATTTCTATATTACTTGAGTAATTGACAATGCAAAGTATTTACACTTTTTATGTAAAACTGAAGTCAGGTGATAACTTGATCTATTTCTGAAGTTAAATACAGTGTTTGCATTTAAAAACAAAAACTTGGTCAAAAGGAAGAAGGATCTAATAGCATAAGACATACCAAATACATAACTTATTTTTTCTTAGGTTAATACTTACTACTGTTAAACTGGTATAGAATATTACAAGCACCATCTTTATCATTTCTGCCTCCCCAAATAAATGCATTTTCTTCAAAGGATACAGCAGTATGTCCGTACCTCTGATATGGCATTGTACTGTTCTCTGATCCACATATATCTGTCGTGGATGGCACTAGTTTCCACCTCAATGACACTGTTATAAAAAGAAATAAAGCATGATGTGATTTAATTATTTTAGAGGAAAAGAATTCTTAATTAAATTGTCATACCGTATATGTATGTGTTATTTTTCATGGAACATGTAGATTTAAACAAAGATCAAATACAATAAATTATAAAAAGGATGAATTAATTTGCTTTAAAACCAGTAAGAAATCTGTGTATAAGGAATGAAACAGACATGAAAACCATTCCATTATAACTTTGGGCGTCTCATTTCTGAAGTAGTTTTTTGTCTTCTTTATACTGTTGGTAGAGCTTCAAGGCATGCACATTGAAATGCATGTATCAAAATTAGTATACAGTACTTACCTGTATCCAAAACATGGACATCCATAGGTGTTGTGGTTTCATAGTTTTCACCAGTGCAATAACCCCCAAAGCTGTAAATTCTGTCTGAGATGGAAACAGCAGCATGGTTGACCCTCTTAGGGCCACCCTCCAACTCAACAGTCCAACGTAACATTTTTTACAGCTGCAATAAAGACAAGGATGATAATAATAATCATGCATTTCATTACTTTAATAGATTTTATGTAAGGTTATTTTTTTTTCAGAAGTAAAAATTTCAGAAAAAGATTGTGTTTACCAGTACAATTTGTTTATTCTTAAAATGATTGGACATATTCAGTGAATATGACTGAATGGTGCACCCGCCTACATGGATTGTCAGCTATCAAAAATAGGGATTGTGAACAAAGGCACAAGTTTGTTTTATCAAATCTGGGGAGGAGCTATTGGGCTATTTATAAACAATGATTATGTATATCATGTATATGCAAAAAAATATTAATAGTCAATTATAGGGTAAAAATTAAGTAATTCATTATTTCCTTTGTCTGTAATTTTCACATTTTGGCCAATCAATTACCGAGGACAAAAATTTTCACATTTTTATCTCCTAACTGGAAAGTTTTCTCCCTCTGGCTGTAAATGGGAACCTGAAATTTATGTGTTAACACAGCAAAAATTCATCTAAAACCGGCCTCTTGGTTACCACCAAACACATCCCCCTCTAAAAATGGGTTATTGTTAGTTTTGTTACATGTATGTGGTGTCTCTGGAGTTCATGTGCTCCTAATATTTTTTATCATGTTTATAATCAATACATGTATTCTTATTTTAAGTTTTAAAATTTGTTTCAAAATCTCTTTAAATGATTAAAAAAAACAGTAGTTGTTTTAGCAATTAAAAAAATGTATGTGGCACATTTCATAGAAAATATACCATCAAATGAACTAACATTAGACATTGATACATGTAGATGCGCCTCGACTTCTTATGCTGGAAGGTATTTTTCACATAGCATTTTCCCATCCAAATATTGATGTGAACTAAGAACAGATTTTTGACACCCCTATTGAACCCACCACAACAAAATTAGGCTCACAGGACAAAAATAACGTACTTATTGTTTCTATCTTTGTTTCATGCAGGTTAAATGAGATTTTATTGATATATTTTAGAAAATTGTAGTTTTTGATCCTGAACTTTGTGATCTAAGGACTAATTCTCCTTAATTTCCAACCTTCAATATTTAAAGATTTACCATTTCTTTTGAAATCTTGTACACCAAAAAAGAAAAGACTTGGTACTTGCATTTCAAAATAAAGCAATATTCACTTCCATCAATCATTTTGGCAAATAATTAAGGCACAGGATACAGTTACGGCAAATTTGGGCAAAACTGTAAGAATAAGAAATTCTTAAATTGATGTAAATCGGGAACGGTGACGGGATGGAGACCGAATCATTTACGACCGTAACAATAAGAATTTTCTTATTATTACGGCAAATTGATATTGTGATGATATGAAATAAAGAGTGACATAACATTTATTAATAAGTGGTTTTCGGGTTTTACTTTATTCCTGCACATTTCTGATGAAACCATTGATTCAAGTCATCCATCTTAAACTACGGACGCCGCAGTGTGGACATGAGTGGAAAAACTGTAGTGTTGGGCAATCAGAAATATTTCATAATTGATCATCGGAAATGATCGAAAGATCATAATCGATTATAAAATCGGACACTTTTTTTCATGAAAATGATTAATTTACCCCCAAAATCAATGTAATTATTTGCCGTTTTTGTGTAAAATTACTAAAATTGAATATTTTCCGATTAATCGATTATTGATTTCATAATCGATTAATAGCATTGGAAGCCCATTTCGATTAGATTTTTCGATTAATCGATTAATTGGAACATCACTAAAAAACTGTGTGCAGCGGTTCCCTTTTGCATTTTTTTCTTTGAATCAACACGCATTTGAAGTTCCTTCCATCTACATGGGTATTATAAAGAACCGCTTTACTCGACAAATGTTAATGTTTTCGTCTAATACTTGTGTCTGCAAGTAAGTTGCCCTAGTTATGTTTTCAGTAACGATATCAGTATTAATATCAATTAGAACAAGCTGTACTTCTATTCTACATTTGTTTTATTAAAGTATGCTATTCAACATAAAATTTAAAAAAAACAAAAACAAAAATGCGAGATTTGCCGTAATAATAAGTGCCGTAAAAATAAGAAAATTCTTATTGTTACAGTCGTAAATGACTTTGGTCGCTGCCCCGTCATCCGTACCCGATTTTCGTCTTTGCCGTAAGAATAAGGATTTCTTATTGTTACGGTTTTGCCGTAATCGTATCCTGTGCCAATAATTAAACCATAGCATACAGTAGACCTGTACTGTACTGTAAATAACAAGAGTAGTCCAATTAATTAAGCCATCTTAGAAGCCTTTTAAAATTTTTGACGTTTCTGTCTCTGGCGTCTGGGGATCTAAAAGACGTCTAAATGACAAAAACCCCAGAAAGACGTCATGAATATCTGGACTATATAAAAAGTCAAGACACTGACACTGACAACACAAGAAGACACACATATATTTAAGGATGAAGAGAAAAACTTTCACCAGGGAGAATAAACTGTCGTTCATTAGTATATTAACCTGCTTTGAAGCTGCTGGTATAGTCTAAAAGGCTATTTTATCATTTCTGTTTGTTTTGTTTCATTTTTTAACCGGAAACACTTAATACATTTGAAAATTCACGACAATGACGGAGTCATTTCCGAAAAGCAAAAAAATGGAAAACAGGGGGGGACAACATAAAAGTTATTTTTGTTATAAATTGTCATAAAAGTTTTGCTACAGAGTTTTTAAAGGACCGTTTTTAAACTCCTTTTGTTTTTATTAAACTATTATAATCTGTTGTTTTAATTTGATATTACAATGGATTTGTAAATTGGTGAAATCTCAAAATATATTATCCTCGTACGAAAATAACCAATTTGAACAACTTTATACTGTAATATCTAAAAAACATAAATTAGATTTTTGCATGATTCTTTTTACAGCAATTTTTTTAAAGATTTTACATGTCTTAAAATTACTATTATAACCATTCAATTGGCATTTTAGAGAAGTATAAAAGGAGCCCACCCTAGTTTACATGCAAATACAATATCTTACCAAATTTTCGTACAGTTTTTACTTTAAATTTTCACAAAAAGTTTATTTCTCAACCAAATAATTCAGGCACGTAGCTACCCGGAGGCACGGCAGCATGTGCATCCACATCGTTTTCACAAAAAAAGGGGGGGGTAAAAAATTGCATCCATTTCAAGGCTCATGATGTCGTTTTGATTGTTATTGACAATAGTGTTATTATGGACGCTTTATTTTTTCTGAAAATTCGTTCCTTTACCGATATCTATTATTAACGTGTTGATGCCAATGGATTCAACGTTCGAGTTGTCCGGTATAGACATGCAAAAGTTCAACTCATATTTTGTACTAAAGTTGGCAGCAGGCGCGGATCCAATGATATGCGTACAGAGCGTACTCCCCCATCCCAAAACTGACAAAAATTAAGTTTTTGCACAAAATCCATGAAAAAAATTAAAAAAACCTAAGCCTCGCTTCGAATTCGCTCGTCGATACCAATTAACGAAAAATTCTTACATCCCCCTTAACTAAAATTCTGGGTTCAATCTGTTGGAAGCAGTTCCGATTCTTTTGCCATCGCAGATGCGCCGTCATCTCTATTCAGGAAGTAAACTTTACTTTTTTTTATTTTTATCAAACACGATATGCAGGAAATGATTCATTCATTTGAAATGCCTGTACCAAGTCTGGGCCATGGCTATTTCAGACATTGCAAAATGTGTCTAACCGAAGACAAAATTCGACTCGGTCAGACAGAAAATGTACAAAAGTTTTGTTGAACTTAAAGAAGAAAACCCCCAAACTGACATTTGGTAAGATAGATCCTAAATCCATATCTCCAAGTCTACTATCTTTAATTTCTCCGATACATTTTTGTTTTGTTTTTAATTCTTTGACATATGAGATTGATCATCCTAGTTCGGTAGTTTCGTTATTACCTAATAATTAAAAAGTGGTTCATTTTAGGAAAATAATGTATACAAAAGATTGTTAGATAAACTTCCAAATAACCTGCCTCCTTTCCTCTTTTGAAGAGCCTGTATTGTGGTCTACTAGCTGGAACATAAAAAATAAATTTTTTGAGGAAAATGTGGTTCATACTCTGTCCGCATGGTCCGCCTGCCAATTTTCTATTCTGACTTCATCGGTTAGCGAAACAACTTCTGTACCAGAAATTTAGACGAAAATATATTTGGAGGTTAAGCGCTATGAGAAGTGCGAAACCCCAAAATGCTTATAAACATTAGAACACTGATGTTGAGAAAGTCATTAACCGTGTATTTGCCGTTAAGAAAAAAAAAGTCGTTTGAATGTCTTTTGCCAGCCTGAATAAGGAACTGGATTAACTTGTGCCACTGATACATTATTTATGTCATTATTTCTATTGAATATATAACTATTTGTTGATCAAAAGCATTCATAAAATAACTGTTCAAGTTAAAAGTTCTTTCTTAGAATTTTTACGCTATGCAACCGAAATGTGCAGTTTACACTTAAAAGAACAAAAAATGTCTTCTTCAGTGTTCAGTTTCGTTCTGGTTTTTAACAATTTATCTGGGACGGTCACGGATGAGTTTAATAAAAATTTTAGCTCTTGAAAATGCTATCTTTCAGGAGCTTCCGGGGGGCTTCTATTGAGTCTAAGTCGACTTTTTATAAGGGTTAATCTTCGAAAGGTTCAAATAGCCGTTTTTCACGTTTTTGCTCTATATGAAGATTGCGAAAAGCTGATTCTGGCTAAAACACTAAGCTCTAAAAAAAGTCTCCATTGAATTGAACTTGTCAGATGAGCCTTTATAGGAATTATGGAACAGTTATGTCCTTTTAACGATGAAACATTGCGGGGTTTTTTTTGCAGATAGATTATTTGGTTCTACGACGTTCAGACGGATTTTTCAGTGTACAGGTAAATCGGTAACGTCGTTTTAAAAAAAAAACCAACGTAATTAACCTCCCACCTCAAAAGAAGCAGAGGTGCCAATGGGGGGTCCGAATGTCAAAAGTCTGTAAGCACAGAGACAAAGTAAACACCAACGGAACTGGACGAAAAAACAGACAATATAAAAGACAAAAGTACAAAAACAACTGCAATGAACAACGCGATCTCAAGTCGCGACGAGAGTGAACGCAGGTGCTGCGGAAGAGTAAGTATTTCCTGATTGATATAGGACACCCGTCGCCAACTGTCAATTCGGTGTGTCAAATCATGCCTGTAAAGGAAAACAAAACAAAATCCTATGACAAACCAACATCTTTACTCATCTGAGAGATTGAAATCCCATATTTGTCTATGAGCGCATGATGTTTTCCGTAAAGTTTTGATTTTTTAATTTTTGTTGTAATATACATATTGCCTAATATTGTTATTTTCGCGTGTCGTGACAATGCAGGTGATGAATTTAGAACACGTCCTATTAACAAACAATTATCATTTCAATTTCATCTATTCTCATATTTTTGGTCATATCTGTTATATCATAGGCTTCTCATCAATGCAAATATAACATTTCGTTAAATCTTGTTCATGGTTGATTGTTACCCATGAAAGCAACGAAAAGTGTATACCTACGAATGACAATGAAACTGTAGTAAGCAATACCTTCAAAAGATCCAGTGAGTATTGACACTAGAAGTAGCGTGTATTTAAACCAGTGGCTCACAGAAGCCTAAAATGCTCATCCAACTTACTGTAACAGACAAAATGAAAATGATTATTTGCGTAGAATGAGGGGATTTAAGGCGAAAACTCCTTTAATAAATCACTATACAACTTAAATGGCCTCGTTGAAGGCTGCTGGCGGTTGTCCATTGTGGTTTTTCTAAATTGCCGTTTAATTGTGGGCTGTGTCGCGTACACTTATTCCACATCTCATTATTTTCTATTTAACCTAGTGGAGGTTCTTGTAGAGCACATTTAGCTGAACACTTAGACAAGCGAATCTTTTCTTATATCTTTTACAGTTTTCAATCTTTGAGTCAAAAACAAACTGGAAATTTCCGAAAAAGACAGTTAGGGTCCATAATTTTTGTAAGAAGTCATCTGACAATTCGACCCAACAGAGACTTTTGTATAGCTATATTAGCTCAAGTTGTTTTTAAGAAGCAAACAAGATCTTTTCTCTTTTTGAAATATATGAAATAGTTTTCAACGTGAAACACGCTACTTTTTACTAAAAGTAAAAAGTTTCAAAGCATTCCTTTTTGTGGTGGTCTTAAAAGAAGAAAACAAAAGTCAACTGATACCAGTAATAAAAGCTTAAATGATCTTGTTTCGTTTTCGTGTGAACTAACAAGACTGTAAGGGTCAAAAGCTATTATATAAACTTTGATTGCATTTCACTTGGTGTTTTTTTTCAGACTAAAAGATTTTGAAACAAGAGATTCCCATCAGCCTGCATTAAGGGTCTCTGCTATTGGACATAACATAAAAAAACCCAAGAGGCTCCCAATGCCCTGAAACCCTCACCTGGTCTTTATATCAAATTCGCATTTAAAACTAGAGGCTCCCAGGAGCCTGAATCGCTCACCTGATCTCTTATGCCAAAGTTTGAATAAATTTCACAAACTTTCAAGTATACAAAGTTGCAAAACAATCCTTTCAGTGGTTTCAGAGAAGATTTTTGGAAATCAATAAATTAATAGAAAAAAAAAAACAGTTAAAGGGCAATAACTCCTGTAAGGACCTTTTGATGCTGAACAAGAAAAGTTGCTTCGGATTTTCTCTATCTCTTATACTTTTCGAGTTATAAGCCAAAAACAATGGTCTGACCCCTGTGTTCTATTTTTAGCAATGGCGGCCATGTTGGTTGGTCAACATGTATATAATTCACAAACTTGGTAGACTCATCCTAAAGATCAAGTGTACCAAGTTTCAAAGCAATCCCTTCAGTGGTTTCAGAGAAGAAGATTTTTGAAAATCAGTAAAAATTAATGGAAAAAAAACAGTTAAAGGGAATAACTCTTAAATGGCTGATCTGACAATTTTGACCCTGATATCATTTTTGTAGATCTGAATGAGCTAAACAATTCTGCAATGCTAACTTTTCCTCTAGCTCTAATGGTTTTCAAGATATTGTCCAAAAACTGTAAAAATGGTCAATTTTGATGATTAAAGGGCAATAACTCCTATAAGGAGTCGTTTCACAGTTTTGACTCAATGGAGAGATTTGTAGAGCTTTTGATGCTGAACATGAGGGGTTGCTTCGCATTTTCTCTTTCTCTTATACTTTTTGAGTTATAAGCCAAAAACAATGGTCTGACCCCCCTATTCTATTTTTAGCAAGGGCGGCCATGTTGGTTGGTCGACGTGTATATAATTCACAAACTTGGTAGAGGACATCCTAAAGATCAAGTATACCAAGTATCAATGCAATCCCTTCAGTGGTTTCAGAGAAGAAGATTTTCGAAAATCAGTGTAAATTAATGGAAAAAAAATCAGTTAAAGGGGAATAACTCTTAAACGGTTGATCTGACAATTGTGACCCTGCAATAATTATAGTTGATCTCAATGAGCTTAACAATTCTGCAATGCTAACTTTTCCTCTAGCTCTTACGGTTTTCAAGATATTGTCCAAAAACTGCAAAATTGGTCAATTTTTTACGATTAAAGGGCAATAAATCCTATAAGGAGTCGTTTCACAGTTTTGACTCAATGGAGAGATTTGTAGAGCTTTTGATGCTGAACTTTACAGGTTGCTTCGGATTTTTTGTATCTCTTATACTTTTTGAGTTATAAGCCAAAAACAATGGTCTGATCCCCCTATTCTATTTTAGCAACTGCGGCCATGTTGGTCGGTCAACGTGTATATAATTCACAAACTTGGTAGAGGACATCCTAAAGATCATGTATACCAAGTATCAATGCAATCCCTTTAGTGGTTTTAGAGAAGAAGATTTTTGAAAATCAGTGTAAATTAATGGAAAAAACAGTTAAAGGGGAATAACTCTTAAACGGTTGATCTGACAATTTTGACCCTGAAATCATTTTGGTAGATCTCAATGAGATTAACAATTCTGCAATGCTAACTTTTCCTCTAGCTCTAACGGTTTTCAAGATATAGTCCAAAAACTGCAAAAATTGTCAATTTTGATGATTAAAGGGCAATAACTCCTATAAGGAGTCGTTTCACAATATCCATTTGTAGAGCTTTTGATGCTTAACAATGAAGGTTGCTTTGGATTTTCTCTATCTCCAATACTTTTTGAGTTATAAGCCAAAAACAATGGTCTGACCCCCCTGTTATATTTTTAGCAACGGCGGCCATGTTGGTTTGTCAACATGTATACCAAGTTTCAATGCAATCCCTTAAGTGGTTTCAGAGAAGAAGATCTTTGAAGAAAAGTTAACGGACGGACGACGGACGCTTAACGATGACAATAGCTCACATGACCCTTCGGGTCAGGTGAGCTAAAAAAACTATATAAAATACATGTACACATATATGAAAAATGTTTTTTCTAAAACTTACCTTTACTTAAGCACAAACTGTTACATTTTTGCAGCTTTATATAAAATACGATTTATCAATTTTTCGCATTGAATAAGTGTTGTCCATCACAAATAACTTCGGGTAAACCGTTATTCATATGCCATTTCCTAAACACATTTCCTTATAATGCTATGTGCTCAAATTCGGTGACAAAAATTGACAATACATTGGATGAAATAATGTCAACCCCCATATAAAGATGAGTTTTGTAATTGGACAAAACCTGTTTGGTGTTCAATTTACATTTCTTACTTAGTAAAACACTGTTATAATGTCATTACAAAAGATAAATATAAAAAATAAACATTTTTGTATTATTCTGTACTATTTAATATAATTAATTGATAGAGTTAAAGTTTGTTTGCTACAAAAGCGATGTCTCCCACCGTTTCTCAAAAAAGTTCTAAGTTCAAAGGGCCATGACTCCCACAAAAATTTGAGGATCAAAATTTTCTGGTCATATATGGTGTCCTTCCTATTTTCCAAGTTTCATTGAATTTGGTTTAGTAGTTTCAGAGGAGTTGTGCTGACAAGATGATAAATGAGGATTTTCAGCTAATTCCTAAGTTCAAAGGACCACAACTCCCACAAAAATTTGAGGATCAAAATTTCCTAGTAATATGCACAACTACATATATTGTACTTCCTATATACCAAGTTTCATTGAATTCAGTTCAGTAGTTTCAGAGGAGTTGCGCTGACAAACTTCGTGACGGACACGACATAAACAATATGTCTCCCCACAAAAGTGGGGGAAGACATAATTTTATGACAGAACACAATTTTGCGATAACACGTTATCTAGGTATTCTCTGATTGATTAAATGGTCAAGTACATAATACTTAATTCAGGTAACATCACAATGGGTACCAGTGTTTACATCATTTGATTAGTTTGTCCTCTTTTTAACACTGCTTGATTTTGCCGTTCTCTCTCAAAAAGAATACTTTCTTGTTAGATTTTTGAAAACTTAACAATTTCTTCAGAGGTTTAAACTTTATTCTTCATATAGTGTGAATTTCATTTGTTTTAAAATTGCAAAAATGATAGGTTCTATGTCTTTACGGGGACTAACAATGGGCACAAGTTTTTCTCTATTTGCAACAGTTTTCATTCTTTAAGGGAGCTACCATTTGATTTTTATGGGAGGGGGGGGGGCTATGGTGAAATTTGAAATAAAAAGGCAGTATGCAAATATCCAGAAATAAAAGACAGGACATTGCTTTGAATGAAAAAAAAAGGCAGGATGATATCTTTGGTTGAAAAATGTATAGTATCTTTAACAAGAGGCTCCCAGGAGCCTAAATCGCTCACCTGGTCTTGATGTCAACCCTATATTTTGTAGAGCTAAATGAGCTGAACATTTAAGCAAGCAACAGTTTTTCTTTATTTACTATTTCATTCTATAGGCCAAAAACACAAAAATCGTTATTTTAGGGGCCGTAACCCCTATAAGGGGTCATCTGACAACTTCGACCCTATGGAGACTTTTGTAGAGCTTTATGCGCTGAACATTTAAGCAAGCAACAGCTTTTCCCTATCTGCTATAGTTGTCATTCAAAGACCAAAAACATGAAAAAGGTTATTTTAGGGGCCATAATCCTTATTAAGGGTCATCTGACAACTTTGATCCTATGGAGACTTTTGTCGAGCTAAATAAACTGAACATTTAAGCAAGCAACAGCTTTTCTCTATCTGCTATAGTTTTCATTCTTTAGGCCAAAAACATGAAAAAGGTTATTTTAGGGGCCATAACCCCTATTAAGGGTCATATGACAACTTTGATCCTATTGAGACTTTAGTAGAGCTAAATAAACTGAACATTTAAGCAAGCAACAGCTTTTCTCTATCTGCTATAGTTTTCTTTCTATAGGCCAAAAACATGAAAAAACATCATTTTAGGGGCCGTAACCCCTATTAAAGGTCACCTGACAACTTCGATCCTATTGAGACTTTTGAGACTTTTGTACAGCTAAATGAACTGAACATTTAAACAAGCAACAGCTTCTCTCGATCTGCAATAGTTTTCATTCCATAGGCCAAAAACATGAAAAATCATTATTTCAGGGGCCGTAACCCCTATAAGGAGTCATTTGACAAGTTCGACTCTATGGAGACTTTTGTAGAGCTAAATGAGCTGAACATTTAAGCATGCAACAGCTTTTCTCTATCTGCAATAGTTTTCATACTATAGGGCAAAAACATGAAAAAAACGCTTTTTTTCACCTTTTAGGGGCTGTAACCCCTAGAAGGGGTCATCTGACAACTTGTACCAAATGGACACTTTTGTAGAACTTTTGATGCTGAAGCAGTACGGCGGCATCAGATTTCATCTATCTCTTATACTTTTTGATTTACAAGCCAAAAACAGTAGTCTGACCCCCCTGGTCTATTTTTAGCAACGGCGGCCATGTTTTTCGAGTGATCAAAAATCCCCACGTAAATTTTGTGCAGGATACCCTAAAGTACCACCAGACCAAATTTGGTTTGAATCTGTTCAGTAGTTTCAGAGAAGAAGTTTGAAAAAGTTTACAGACGACGACGGACGACAAGTGATGGCAATAGCTCACACTGAGCTAAAAATAAAACTAGAGGCTCCCAGGAGCCTGAATCGCTCACCTGATCTCTTATGCCAAAGTTTGAATAAATTTCACAAACTTTCAACTATACAAAGTTGCAAATAATCCCTTCAGTGGTTTCAGAGAAGATTTTTGGAAATCAGTTTAAATTAATAGAAAAAAAACCAGTTAAAGGGCAATAACTCTTATAAGGACCTTTTGATGCTAAACAAGAAAAGTTGCTTCGGATTTTCTCTATCTCTTATACTTTTTGAGTTATAAGCCAAAAACAATGGTCTGACCCCCCCTGTTCTATTTTTAGCAATGGCGGCCATGTTGGTTGGTTGACGTGTATATAATTCACAAAATTGGTAGAGGACATCCTAAAGATCAAGTGTACCAAGTTTCAAAGCAATCCCTTCAGTGGTTTCAGAGAAGAAGATTTTTGAAAATCAGTTAAATTTAATGGAAAAAACAGTTAAAGGGGAATAACTCTTAAACGGCTGATCTGACAATTTTGACCCTGAAATCATTTTTGTAGATCTCAATGAGCTAAACAATTCTGCGATGCTAACTTTTCCTCTAGCTCAAACGGTTTTCAAGATATAGTCCAAAAACTGCAAAAATGGTCAATTTTGATGATTAAAGGGCAATAACTCCTATAAGGAGTCGTTTCACAACTTCGACTCAATGGAGAGATTCGTAGAGCTTTTGATGCTGAACAAGGTAGGTTGCTTCGGATTTTCTCTATCTCTTATACTTTTTATACCCCGCCACATGAAGTGGCAGGGTATTATGTTATACCCTCAGTTTTTTTCGGTGTCTGTCCGTCCGTCCGTCTGTCCGTCCGTCTGTCTGTCCGTCTGTCCGTCTGTCCGTCCCCCGAAGGTTTCCGACCAATAACTTGAAAACGCGTCAAAGGATTTGAATGATATTTTACACAGCTGTTTAGTACAATAAAATACAGGTCAAGTTCGATTTCCAGCATGATCCAGAAAATAGTTTTCGAGATAGGCCACTTTGAAAAATCAAATTTCATGAAATTTTTAGTTTCCGACCAATAACTTGAAAACGCGTCAAAGGATTTGAATGATATTTTACACAGCTGTTTAGTACAATAAAATACAGGTCAAGTTCGATTTCCAGCATGATCCAAAAAATAGTTTTCGAGATAGGCCACTTTGAAAAATCAAATTTCA
Source organism: Arcuatula senhousia (assembly GCA_963971305.1). NCBI lineage: Eukaryota > Metazoa > Mollusca > Bivalvia > Mytilida > Mytilidae > Arcuatula > Arcuatula senhousia. The sequence continues at coordinate 64,817,511 of OZ020304.1, forward strand.
TGAAATTTTGAGTTTCGGACCAATAACTTGAAAACGCGTCAAAGGATTTGAATGATATTTTGCACAGCTGTTTAGTACAATAAAATACAGGTCAAGTGTAATTTCCAACATGATCTGTAGAATAGTTTTCGAGATAGGCTACTTTGAAATCAAATTTTATGAACTTTTGATATTATAACGTGGCGGGGTATCATTTAATGTCCCATTACATGCCCTATTTTTGAGTTATAAGCCAAAAACAATGGTCTGACCCCCCTGTTCTATTTTTAGCAACGGCGGCCATGTTGGTTGGTCGACATGTATATAATTCACAAACTTGGTAGAGGACATCCTAAAGATCATGTATACCAAGTATCAATGCAATCCCTTCAGTGGTTTCAGAGAAGAAGATCTTTGAAGAAAAGTTAACGGACGGACGACGGACGACAGACGACAGACGGACGGACGACGGACGCTTAACGATGACTATAGCTCACATGACCCTTCGGGTCAGGTGAGCTAAAAAAATTGTGCTGGCTAGCGCGAAAAAAAATCCAGGCACTGCTTTTTCCAAAAATTATAAGGCAGGATGAAGAAAATCTCCATAGCCCCCCCCCCCCTAAAAATCAAATGGTTGCTCCCTAAACCAAAAACACAATGTTTTACCCGTTTCAGGTCAAAACCCATAAAAAAGGTTATCTGCAACTATGGTCAAAAAGGAGACTTTTATGTAGGGCTTTTTAGCTGAACATTTAAGAAAGATCTCATTCTACATTAAGGTAAAACATTTAAAATGTAATATTTTACCTTGACAGGTGCATAGCTCCTAAAAGGAATCATCTGACAACTTTGATCCAATGGATATCTTTTAATAAACACTTGATTGTAAAGAGTCTTAGATACTTTAGATTTTCCTTACAGTATAGTTTTTGTGTAGGATAACCTAAGGATGATTCTTACAAAGTTTACTTAAATTCTGTACAGCAGTTTCAGAGAAGATTTTTCAAAATTGATGAAGGACAACCACAGACATCAAGTGATAGCATTACTTTCTGTTCTATTTTCAGCTTTGGTTAACAGAAACATTTTGTGTAGAAAACCCTCAATCATCATTTTATCTTATATTCTTATTGAAGCTATATAAAAATCTATGAACAAGTGGTCATCAAATTCAACTTGGTAGTTGGTATCTATCAGCCGTCTAAGGTTTAAGGATTTCATATAAAAAGTTCCTAGTTTCTGTATTCTCTCCATATATGCAACATTTAACCCCAAACGGTAACTGTGAGCAGCCTTAAATGTTACCAGTGGCTTTTGTTTGCCATCTTGCACTTGGTACTAGATCATAAATATTATACATATGAATCATAACATATCCTATAATCATAAATGAACTTATTCCAAAGTTTATCATCAAATAAGTATGACAGAAATAATGTAGGTAGCAGTAATCTTATCTCACCTGGATGCTAACCTATTTCCCCTGATGCCCCAATATGTCATTGACAAGTTCAACGATTCTACCATGTATAATTATTGATGTATGAACTGGTTTAAAAAAACTTGAATGCTGATGGGATGAAGACCCAGAAGTGGATGCTTTTAGAGTACATTAACAGTTCAGCAATTTTTTTATGAGGAATAAAAATGTTGTACGTCTGAAGACCACTATCAAAGATGAAAAACCACAAAGCAGGGCATAACTTAGAAAAAATCATCAAACATAAAAACAGTTTCTGAAGATAAGTCAAAAGTTTACATCAGTCAACTAAAACCATGTCATTAAGTTGCTTTATGAAGGCAGACAAAATATACTCTGCTGATTACAGATATGTCGGGTTTATAGAGAGACAGGCTTGATAAATCAAAATGATACATGTATTCATTATGTAGAATTCTCATTTAATAATTTATTCAAATATCACAGACAATTAATGGACAATTTTTTGTAATACTGTAAATGTGGAAATTTTAGTGGGGTGATATTTTTGTTTGTTTTTGTAAAGTAAATCTTTCTCATGAGAAAATTTTTTACATATAAGAATTAAATGCACAGGAAAGTTTCCCATTTACAGTACATTGTATATAAAATTAGGCTGGTCAATTTGAGTAAATTAAGGTTCATCTTTTAGAATATAGGAAAAAAAATGAATTGAAAAAATTGCAAAAGCTTAAAGAATTACCGACAACATGCATTCTTCCATCTCATAGTAAAGTAATAATTCATAGCACAAAAAAAAAAGAATAAATCAATTGTTTTTGAGTTTGGTAAATGTTTTTTAGATGAACAATGATGATTCCTACACAACAACCAGAGATTCACTGACAGGCATACTAATTACTCCTGTAATAATTGGTACACTCTTTCCCTCCTTCAATACAAACACCTACAAATAGAAAAAAAAAAGAGTTCTGTTTCTAATCTTTACAATTTTTTTAACAAATTTTAATATAAAACCATATTTTATTTTCTAATAAATTAAATGTTTAATCTTGATTATTTCCTTTAATATGATATCTACAATAAACTCAACTCTACCAGAAAGCTTGAGTCAAGCCTTTGTAACAATTGTTTTTGTAAGTAGCATTTAATATTTTGTCTTCTCTTCTTATGCATTCTTGTTTGTTAATTTTGTTGTTTTTCACAGAAAAGCTGGTTGCATGTGTAGAAGAATTGGAAGGGAAGTATAACATTCATACCTTGACATTATCGGATACTCCTTTGTCACTTTGACATTCAACAAATGTATCAAAAGCATAATTCAGTCCTGGCACAAGCATTGGAACCTATAGAAAATCATAAAACAGTTCTGTGTATTTTGGTTGATTCAAAAGGCTGTACACAAACAGTCAGAATGTGGTGGTCAACACTTTTGTTTTCATACATCATGTACAAGAAAGCAATCTATCAGTATATGTTCTAAACTGGTATCAATATTCTAAGTAAAAGTATTAAATCTGTTAAACATACTATGCAGTCTGTAATCATTAAATTTCTTACAAAAATAAATTTCTTATGACACTTATAAAATTTGGTTTTAATTTTTAGGTATTAACAATTTGTAATTGATGTATCTAATGATTCCAATTACATGTACAAGAATAAACAAGAGGCTCCCAGGAGCCTGAATCGCTCACCTGGTCTTGATGTCAACCCTATGAAGAACTTTGTAGAGCTGAATAAGCTGAACATTTGACCAAGCAACAGCTTTTCTCTATCTGCAATAAGTTTTCATTCTATTGATCAAAAACACTTTTTTGTGCCTTTAAGTGGCTGTAACCCCTATAGGTGGTTATCTGACAACTTGGACCATTTGGAGACTTGTGTAGAGCTAAATAAGCTGAACATTTAAGCAAGCAACAGCTTTTCTCTATCTGCAATAATTTTCATTCTATAGGCCAAAAACACTTTTTTTTGCCTTGAAGGGGCTGTAACCCCTATAAAGGGTCATCTGACAACTTGGACCCTATGGAGACTTTTGTAGAGCTAAATGAGCTGAACAATTAAGCAAGCAACAGCTTTTCTCTATCTGCAATACCGGTAGTTTTCATTTTAAAGGCCAAAAACACTATTTTTCCCTGTTAAGGGACTGAATCCCCTATAAGGGGTCTTCTGACAACTTCCACCCTGTGGAGACTTTTGTAGAGCTAAATGAACTGAACATTTAAGCAAGCAACAGCTTTTCTCTATCTGCAATAGTTTTCATTCTATAGGCCAAAAACACTATTTTTTGCCTTTAAGGGGCTGTAACCCCTATAAGGAGTCATTTGACAACTTGGACCCTATGGAGACTTTTGTAGAGCTAAATGAGCTGAACATTATAGCAAGCAACAGCTTTTCTCTATCTGCAATAGTTTCATTTTATAGGCCAAAAACACTATTTTTCGCAGTTAAGGGGCTGTAACACCTATAAGGGGTCATCTGACAACTTGGACCCTATGGAGACTTTTGTAGGGCTTAATGAGCTGAACATTTAAGCAAGCAACAGCTTTTCTATATCCGCTATAGTTTTTATTCTATAGGCCAATAACACTATCTTTCGCCTTTAAGGGGCTGTAACCCCTATAAGGGGTCATCTGACAACTTCGACCCTATGGAGACTTTTGTAGAGCTAAATGAGCTGAACATTTAAGCAAGCAACAGCTTTTCTCTATCTGCAATAGTTTTCATTCTATAGGCCAAAAACACTATTTTTTGCCTTTAAGGGGCTGTAACCCCTATAAGGAGTCTTCTGACAACTTCCACCCTGTGGAGAATTTTGTAGAGCTAAATGAACTGATCATTTAAGCAAGCAACTGCTTTTCTCTATCTGCAATAGTTTTCATTCTATAGGCCAAAAACACTATTTTTTGCCTTTAAGGGGCTGTAACCCCTATAAGGAGTCATTTGACAAATTGGACCCTACGGACACTTTTGTAGAGCTAAATGAGCTGAACATTATAGCAAGCAACAGCTTTTCTCTATCTGCAATAGTTTCATTTTATAGGCCAAAAACACTATTTTTCGCCGTTAAGGAGCTGTAACCCCTAAAAGGGGTCATCTGACAACTTGGACCCTATGGAGACTTTTGTAGGGCTTAATGAGCTGAACATTTAAGCAAGCAACAGCTTTTCAATATCCGCTATAGTTTCTATTCTATAGGCCATTTACACTATCTTTCGCCTTTAAGGGGCTGTAACCCCTATAAGGGGTCATCTGACAACTTCGACTCTATGGAGACTTTTGTAGAGCTAAATGAGCTGAACATTTAAGCAAGCAACAGCTTTTCTCTATCTGCAATAGTTTTCATTCTATAGGCCAAAAACACTATTTTTTGCCTTTAAGGGGCTGTAACCCCTATAAGGAGTCTTCTGACAACTTCCACCCTGTGGAGACTTTTGTAGAGCTAAATGAGCTGAACATTATAGCAAGCAACAGCTTTTCTCTATCTGCAATAGTTTCATTTTATAGGCCAAAAACACTATTTTTCGATGTTAAGGGACTGTAACCCCTATAAGGGGTCATCTGACAACTTGGACTCTATGGAGACTTTTGTAGAGCTTAATGAGCTGAACATTTAAGCAAGCAACAGCTTTTCTATATCCGCTATAGTTTTTATTCTATAGGCCAATAACACTATCTTTCGCCTTTAAGGGGCTGTAACCCCTATAAGGGGTCATCTGACAACTTCGACTCTATGGAGACTTTTGTAGAGCTAAATGAGCTGAACATTTAAGCAAGCAACAGCTTTTCTCTATCTGCAATAATTTTCATTCTATAAGCCAACAAGAGGCTCCCAGGAGCCTGAATCGCTCACCTGGTCTTAATGTCAACCCTTTGAGGACTTTTGTATAGATAAATGAGCTGAATGTTTAAGCAATAAAAAGCTTTTCTCTATCTGCAATAGTTTTCATTCCAAAGCAAAAAACACTATTTTTCACCTTTAAAGGGCCATAACCCCTTAAAGGGGTCATCTGACAACTTCGACCCTAAAAAGACTTTTGCAGAGCTAATTAAGCTGAACATTTAAGCAAGCAACATCTTTTCTCTATCTGCAAAAGTTTTCTTTCTTTAGGCCAAAAACACTATTTTTTGTCTTTAAGGGGCTGTAACCACCATAAGGGGTCATCTGGTAACTTTGACCCTATGGAAACTTTTGTAGAGCTAAATAAGCTGAACATTTAAGCAAGCAACAGCTTTTCTCTATCTGCAATAGTTTTCATTCCATAGGCCAAAAACACTATTTTTTGCCTTTAAGGGGTCGTAACCCCTATAAGGGGTCATCTGACAACTTCGACCCTATGGAGGCTTGTGTAGAGCTAAATGAGCTGAACATTTAAGCAAGCAACAGCTTTTCTCTATCTGCAATAGTTTTCATTCTATAGGCCAAAAACTAAATTTTTTGCCTTTAAGGGGCCATAACCCCTATAAGGGGTCATCTGACAACTTTGACCTTATGGAGACTTTTGTAGAGCTAAATGAGCTGAACATTTAAGCAAGCAACAGCTTCTCTCTATCTGCAATAGTTTTCATTCTATAGGCCAAAAACATGAAATAATGCTATTTTTCACCTTTAAGGGGCTGTAACTCCCATAAGGGGTCATCTGACAACTTCGACTCAATGGAGACTTTTGTAGAGCTTTTGATGCTGAAGCAGTAGCGTGGCATCAGATTTCATCTATCTCTTAAACATTTTGATTTACAAGCCAAAAACAGTAGTCTGACCCCCCTGGTCTATTTTTAGCAACGGCGGCCATGTTTTTCAACGAATCGAAAATCCCCACATCAGTTCTGTGGGGGATACCCTAAAGTACCACCAGACCAAATTTGGTTTGAATCTGTTCAGCCGTTTCAGAGGAGAAGAAGTTTGAAGAAAAGTTAACGACGACGACGACGACGACGGACGACGACGACGGACGCCAAGTGATGGCAATAGCTCACATGGCCTTTGGCCAGGTGAGCTAAAAACATGAAAAAATGCTATTTTTCACCTTTAAGGGGCCGTAACCCCTATAAGGGGTCATCGGACAATTTCGACCAAATGAAGACTTTTGTAGAACTTTTGATCCTGAAGCCAAAAACAGTAGTCTGACCCCTCTGGTCTATTTTTAGTAACAGCGGCCATGTCTTTTGATGAATCAAAAATTGAAACACAACTTTAGTGCAGGACACCCTAAGGATCATTCCTACCAAGTTACATTGAATTCTGTTCAGTAGTTTCAGAGGAGAAGATTTTTGAAAAATTGTTAACAGACGACGATGACGATGACAGACAACGACGACGACGACGGACGCCAAGTGATGGCAATAGCTCACATGAACCTTTGGTCCAGGTGAGCTAAAAAAGTACATTACCCCAAAAAACACTAACCCATATTTTGTTTTTGAAAATAAAATATCCATACAGCGAGTCAAAAACCGAACAATGGAAACATTCATGAAAGGTTTGGCTAAAATTCTCCAAACTTGTATTGGTTTGATAACTTAAATTTATTTGTCCCTTTTTTTAAAATACTGGTTAACAAATAAACTTACTTGTATAAATGATTTCTTGAACACATATAACTTTTCATCAAATTGGAATGTGATGACAAGATTTGATGAGGCTTGATTCAATGATGTATTCTGTAGATTAACTGTTAACTTAAATGTAGGACCAATTCCTTGTACCTGAAAAGAAAAACACCTGATTAAAACCTTAAACTATCCTTTTTTTCTACAAAATAAGTTTGTACAGGCTTTTAATTCTAATCATGAATATTTGATAAGGGGGTTTTAAAGTTCTTCCAAGTTCCATTACTTGAAAACTACATAGGGTGTTTTATATACAAAAACTATGGTAATATTGTTTATATAAAATGATGTTGCAGCAATGTTCTCAAAAAGTAACCCCAAAAAAATATCATACATACATTATATAATAACTGCAACTTCTGTAACTTACAGTGGGATACAGTTTAAAGTGGTAAACTTACAGTGGCATTCAGTTTAAAGTGGGAAACTTACAGTGGCATTCAGTTTAAGTGGCTCGGCAGGATCTGATGATATGGGGTTCATGCTATTCTCCAATGACTTGGCAAACTCTCTTGCTGTATTTAATCTTAATAAATAAAGGTCTCTCTGGAAAGTCCTGTGCATGGCTGAAAGATTAAAATGTGGAAAGGTGGATTAAAAACATTTTGTGATGATGTACAAATGTTTTTTTTGAGAAAAATATTACATGTACTGAAAATTTTGAGATTTTCTTTGTATCTGCCAAGAAGTTGATTGAATTAATGAGATCAAATATTTAGAGGCTTTAAAATTTTGAAATACTCTCTTAAAAAGGTAAATGCTTAAAATTTATGCGGATTTCATTTTGTGAATTACTGTTTCCCACAAAATAAATAATATTTCTTCCACAAATACTTCTGGTATTACAGTACTTACTGACAGCATTTTCTCTTTCCCTCATAGTTTGGTCCACAAATAACTTAGTCTTTTTAGGGATGTTTAATCTGGTGTTTTGTGCTACAGGAGGGCCAGCTGAAATATCTTTCTCTTCAAAATTAGCATTTCTTTTTAAAATCTTGATCATCATTCCTCCACCTATGAAAAGATTTAAGAAATCAGTTTATGTTTACATTTATATCTGAAGAAACTTTATTTCTATTATTATTTACAGTCAACAATTATTTTATCATTTCACATTTGCATGGCAGAAACACTTGGTTTCTTGGACAATATTTACCTAGATAAATATTATTTATTGAATGTCCTACCAATATTTCTTTTAAAACACAGTGTATTTCCTTTAGAGTTAGATTTTAAAAATACCTGTGCATTTAACATTAAACATTTATATGAGTGTTGTTTCAAGTAAATCTATTCCACATACAATTGAAGCTGCCAGTTATTTTCCCTTGTTGAGTTTTTATGTACATGTAATTGTGTCTTGTAAACTTATTCAACATCCCATTATATTCTACCATTACCGGTATTCAAAGTCCAACAGATCAACAGACATTCAGTACTATATCATTACCTCTTGTTGTCATGACAAGTGTAGCATCCTCTCTCCCAAATCTACCAAACTTGAGACCAGTGATCACATCCTCTGTCGTAATAACATTGACTAGATATTTCTCCTTGTACAGATGGACCTGGCAGTTATTCAGGGCTACAAGTACCCCTTTAAATCCTTTGGCTGGGTAGTCCATCATCTCCATGGTGGTAATACTAGCTGGTAGTTTCACAGTCCAAACCTTTTTACCCTGATCAAATCAATATCATTTTTAATATTTTTAGAGACAATTAAAGGTTCTGAATGGCCAATGAAAGAGATTGGATGCTTTCCTGAAACTCTCTTATTTTTTAAACAAAATCATGACTTAGAATAGCACCACCATATTATGTAAACAATCTAAATGAAGTTATTAATATTTTGACAGCCTTTTAGGTAAATAAAGCTTGACCATTAACGTTCAAAGTCTAAAATCTTTACCCCTACTTTTTTGGCCGGATTTCTCGAAGTGAAAAATTTGGGATATAAAATGGTGAATGTTAGGCGGGCAGACAGCATGCGGGCAGGGAAGAAATTTTAATAAGAGTTTTCTCAGCAACAACTAATCACAGCCACTTGATATTTGGTATACAGCATCAGGGTGGGGTCCCATAAGGTGGGATTTGATTTCAAGTCTGCCGCTCACCTACTTCCTGTTTAAGGAAATCCTGCCATTTTTTGCTTTGACAGTTTGTTAATATTCATAATCTTAAGTTTCATCGAAATCACCAGGCCTTTTAGGAGGATGTGTGCCTTTGAGGTTTCATATCCAACTGTATATTGAATCAATGTCAAGTTCAATTATCTCCCCTGAATGATACCGACACCTATTACCTTAGAAGTGTAACAATGTAGAGTTTCATCCATTGTTCCTACATATATAGTCTTATTGATTCTCTCTAACCCTACTGGTTGTGAGTTCAGCTCTATACAATGTTTATAGTAGTCTGTTGTTCCTCTGTTAAAATAATGAAAGATTTTATCAAAAACTATTCACTCATCAAGTTCAAAACCAAAATTAAATGAGAATAAAATTTGCTTTTACATGATAAAATAAATGTAAAGTTTGTAATGATTATTGGGAAATACTTAGTTATCTTAACATGACCCTTTCTTTAAAAAAAAGTTTTATGTGTTTATTGCAATTTTCATAGTAAGAAAGATCATCAGTGTTGTTTCTTTTTTCTTTCCTATTAACAGGGGGTCCAATGTAATTGGTAAGTGCGTAGCATAATTTGGTAAGTGACTATAAAGATGGCGGAAAAACCTCGCTTCGATCGACAACGGTCAGTTTTCTCTTCGTGTTTACAAAAGTTATACACATCTTATGAATAAAACCATGTTGCCTTTCGGCAATTATGAGTTATGAGAAATAGTACATAACAAAAATTTAATGCTTGATTTGCTTATCAAAAAGCTATTGAAGAAAAACCGGCCACTTGACAGCAATTTTTTTGTCATGCCGAAAAAAACAGGCTTTGTTTCAGGTACTCTGATCACAAACGTTAGGTTTTATGGTGTTTTGTGGTTCGTCAACAAGCATGGATATTCCCAAATATTTGTTTCTGTAAAAGAAACATGTATTTGTTGACATATTTACAATTATTTAATTGTTTGGTAAGTGCAAGTTAGTGTACTAAAAAAATTGGTAATGTATATTATTACAGTGCAAATATTTTGAAAGCACTTCTTTTAAATACTTTGCATAATATTTCTTTTGTTATCGATTTTTTCTTTCTTTTTTTTTAGGGGGGGGGGGGGATTCTAATCTTGATGTGTCCGATTGCTTTCTTATTAATAATAAGAGTCCTGGCCTTGATAATATTAGTAATGAAATGCTCCAGGCATCACAATCCTATATTAACCCAAGTTTGTTGAAGCTGTTCAATGCTGTCTTTAGGTAAGGTCAGTACCCGGAACAATGGTCCAAAAGTTATTTGTCCAATTTATAAATTAAGTGAAAATCCACTAGAGCCAGAAAACTATAGAGCCGGTATATAGCTATTAATAATAGTATTGGGAAACTCTTTAATATAATACTTTGTAATAGCTTTGACAATTTTTTGTTAGATAATAAAGTAATACATGAAAGTCAAATTGGCTTTTTTTTTAAATCTGGTACCACAGATCACATATTTATGTTGAAATGTATAATTGATAATTATCTAAAACAAGGGAATAAAAGATTATATGCTTGCTTCGTGGATTTTCGCAAGGCATTTGATAGAGTTATCCATGTTGGAATTATGTTCAAACTTCTTGAAAGAAATGTTAGTGGTTATTTTTATAGAAAACTAAAGAATATGTACTTAACTGATACTTTATGCATCAAAGTGGGCAACAAAATGACAATTTTTTTCACTGCCAAGGTTGGTGTACGACAGGGCGACGTACCTAGACCTAACTTGTTCAAATTTTTCATATATGATTTACCACAAAAATTGTTAGATCAGTCAGAATCAGTTACTTTAGATAACAGGAAAATCCCTTGCTTGTTGTATGAATTAGTCTTGATGGCCGATTCTAAAAGATGTGACTGTCTACAAAATAAACTCGATATTTTACAGGAGTATTGTAAAACATGGTGTCTAGATATAAATATTAACAAAACCAAAGTTGTCGTATTTAATAACTCTGGTAAATTATTAAATGAAGAATTTCTAATTGGTATTTAAAAGATTGAATGTGTAAAAAGCTATAAATATCTTGGTATAGTGTCGACAAAACTTGCCGTTTTACAGAAGCTAAGTCTAAGTTATATGAAAAGGCATTAAAAGCCAGTTTTAAACTATACAGAGACATGAAGGTGGTATCTCCATCAATTAAAGTTCTCCTTCACATTTTAGATCATACTATAAAACCCATTTGTTTATATGGGTGCGATTACAAACGTAACACCAAAAAGAAAGCAATTGAATTTGTATGAAATATACAAAGATTGGGAACAAGAAAAGCTTAACATGAAATTTTGTAAGTGTCTGTCAGGGGTCTCTAAACAGACTACAAATTTAGCAGTTCTATCAGAACTAGAGAGATTTCCATTGTATTGTGACATTATAGTCCAAATGTTTATGTACTGGCATCGGTTGGAAAACCAGCCATCTGGGCTAATGCCATTTTCCTTGGTTTCGGAGGTCAAAGCTGAACTATATTATTAAAAGAGCACCTTCTTTGCTTCAAACATATTTCGTAAGTGATACTTTCAAACTCTTTTTAAATACAAAAAGCTCGAAAAATTAGTTACATTTAATTCGTATAGGTTTTCACATTGATCATAAACTTATTTGTATTAGCATGCCTTTTAAAATAAAACTTAGAGTGTTAATTTAACACAAGACCATACTCATCATAGCAAGGTAACCGAATTGGCAATGTGAAATTAACATAACCGGAAAATATGTACATGTTCACGTACTTTGTCGGAAAAATCAAAGTTATTTGATTCAGTCTGCTAAACAGATTCATATGAATCCGAAATCAAAAAACATCTATCTCATTAAAACGTTAACGCAATGAATAAAGATGTTTGCACTGTGATAATATTCATTACCAATTTTGTTTAGTACACCGACTTGCACTTACCAAAAAATAAAATAATTGTAAATATGTCAACAAATACATGTTTCTTTTACAGAAAAAAAATATTTGGGAATATCCATGCTTGTTGACGAACCACAAAACACCATAAATCCTTACGTTTGTGATCAGAGTACCTGAAACAAAGCCTGTTTTTTTCGACATGACAAAAAAATTGCTGTCAAGTGGCCGGTTTTTCTTCAATAGCTTTTTAATAAGCAAATCAAGCATTAAATTTTTGTTATGTACTATTTCTCATAACTCATAATTGCCGAAAGGCAACATGGTTTTATTCATAAGATGTGTATAACTTTTGTAATCACGAAGAGAAAACTGACCGTTGTCGATCGAAGCGAGGTTTTTCCGCCATCTTTATAGTCACTTACCAAATTATGCTGCGCACTTACCAATTACATTGGACCCCCTGATTAACTGATTCTGTGTTTGCTTTTTCAGACTTACAACATTCATACATTCTATTAGTATTTTTGCTTTGTCCAAAAAGCTCAATACATTAATTCAAATATATGGTTATGAATCACTTTAAAACATGTCTGCAAATCATGATTTTTTTTCCTTTATGAGATTAGATTGAAAAAAAAAAACCAATTATAAAAGGGAATTACAACCCCCCAACCAAAATAGCAATTTACAGAAACTTCAAATGTGCTGAAATCTCTCAACTCATGAAATATTTATTGTGTTACCTTTTCAGAGTATATATACAGCCATTTCTGCAGGCTACCACAATTCTATACTCAACATCAAATAAACCAGTCACACTCAAAAACACAGGGATACTTGGTAATTCCATCTATAACAAAAAACAAATAATAAATCTATAAACATAAGAAAATACTAATGCAATGTTATAACATGTTGCTGTGTTAAAAAATATTTTTTTTTACATAAGAGTTGTACAGAAATCTACAAAATATTGCTTTAAGAATCATCACTTAAAATGAGCTGTTCTTACTTTTACACCAACCTTTCTTTTTATGCCTAGCATGACTTTCAGATTGTGACAAGTCTATGGTGTCCAATACTATTATAAGAAAAAAACATTACTTTTGGCGATCAACAGAAAGTCAAACAGATGTAAAACAGCATACCCCCTTCTTCCTAACTTTGTTATACATAGAAATACTATTACTTACAGTAGCTAATACACTAAAGGCCTCAGGATCCAAGACATATATAGATTTATTTTCTGTTCCCAGGACTAAACAACTAATGGCATCTTCATCTGCTAATGATTTCTTCATTGTTGCCAAACATGTTATCACAGTCTGTAAAATAACAACAAAAATGAACAAACATTGCAATACTGCACCCTGGAAGTTTTTCATAAGAGCTGTATTTTTGTAAATTGTATATTAAAGATATATTTGCAAAAATAAACTAAAGGAAGATTGATTTCCATGTAAAATGCCAATAAATAATCAGATATTTTGCAAAAATTAAACCATACAAACACATTCCAGAACAGAAAATTTAAAAACAAAATCAAAACCACGCAAAAATATTCCGTTTTTGAGGTATTTTTTATCAAATGCCTACATTTTGACTATAAAATAATTAATTCTAAGCAAATAATCCTTAACTTTATATAATTTTATATAATTTGATTTAAAACTTTTTTTAAACATGTAATTATGCCGCACAACATACCAGTATTAACTTGAAGATTTTGGAAATCATGAGTGTTTATTCCACATTTCATATTCAACCTACCTGTCTTTTTAAAGGAGTATGTCTGTATAAGTTTGCAAATGCTTCACAGTCTTGAACATCTTGTAACTGGAGAAATCTTAGAGATCTAACTGTCAAAACTGTTCCTTCAGCTCTAATATAAAAAAAAGAAGAAACCATACAATTTAATGTATTACAAGACTGATTCCTACACTAAGTAATAAATAGAAACAAAATATATTTTAATATGCAAAAGGTATTGCCCTTACATTGACAAAATCAATTCCATGGGATGGAATAATTTGAATTGATGGGACAAAATACTTATGTACAATGTGATAGTACATGTTTTTCCAAATTATTTTTCTGTGTACAAACTTCCAAAAAATCTCCAAGTGTATGACATGTCAATTTTTCTCCCATTATATTTTAAGTCTTGTGCAATTTGGCAGACTTTCTACATTAGTGAGCTCCCTACGCTGGCATGTTCATATTTTAGGTTATTTCAGAAAATACTAACATTTTTCTTTCTGACACATATTTCTAGTATGAATTTTTAAAAATTATTATGATAGTTTTTTCTAAAATTGCTCATGCATCCAGAACAAATTACCTCATTCCCTCCAACATTTCTCTCAGCACAAATATGTTGATTTTTTCCTGAAGAAAAGAACGTATATATTTCTAAAACATGTTCACAACAATGACAATTGAAAATATACATGTATGTAGTAAAAAATATGATTCACAAAAAAATATGATAAGTATTGAATAATGAATACTGGATACCGGTAGATGATTTTCTTTTTAATTCGGGGAAAAAGTAATACATATTATCATCGAATGTACTACTGGAATGAACATAGAAAACTTTTTTCTTAAGTAGGCTGAATAACAAGCTATTTTATCAATGTTGTCTAAATTAATATCACAAAAATTACTTCATAATATGATTAAGGCCCTGCCTTTTTAGCGAGCATCGAAAATCTATATACCTTTTAAAAATAAAGCCATGTGCTTGACTGGCTAAGTGTAATGTAAAGAGGGAACTTTTAAAAAAGGAATTAGGTACATGTAGTAGCAAAGTCTGACCCCACCCAACCCAAATCATTTGCACTTGAGAAAGTTGTTGTTAAAATATCTGGGATCAATAACTTCTTATCAAAAATTCAATTTAATATTTGTGCAAATAATAAATCCTGTAACATTCTGGGACGACATTTTCAATTTATGGATTACATGACGTCATTTGCTTGTCAGAGTATTTCACGCTTCATCAGCAGACCAAAACAACATTCAGATTCTGTCAGGTTTTGTGAGATTTTCTGAGGATCAGTGTTTTATTTGAAGCATTGGTAACAAAAGGTACATTAAGAAACCTGGCAGAAAAAAAACAGTAAAGTAAAAATATCATGCAGGATTGAGGAGAGTGAGTGAAACCCCACAGGATGGGACTCTTCTTTCATTTTCAGGTAAGAACCTTTTATTTATTATTATGAGTAGGTTTTATTCAGTAAATTTATGTATTTCTTTATCTTACTTAGAATTTTACAAAGCTTGGTCAGTATCACGCATTTGGTATGACTAGTCAATGGGATGATGTTGCCAAAAGCTAGCTCGGTAATTTCCGGAAAATCGTTTATCAGCGGAAAAGACCGAATGGTTTTTAAATAAAAATCTGTGTGTAAAAATAAACAAGTGGATGAATGAGGGTTTAATCACTGTTTTTGAATTTCTATCTTTTTGTTTTTGCATAACAGATTATGCTGTATTTTTTATAAGCCCAGTGGGCTGATTGTTTTACTTGCTCCGTGCCTATTATTTTTTTCACTCTGTAAAAGTAAACCTGTTCCGGTTTTATCGTCTGTATATTTTTGACACATCTCAAAACATGCACAATGCTGTAGGGCTCGAATCTGCGATGCTCGCTTTTATTTTATTACTGTGTGACATAAATGTATTAAAATGTTCGTTAAATGTGATCTTTAAACATAGGTAGCTGTAGTTCATGTAAGTTTTAACCAGTTTAGTGTATGTATGATTAATAAATAGTTCTTTAAAGTTTTCTGTTCCAAACTTTATGCCTTGTTATACCTCTTTCACTTGATTCCACAGGTCTTGCTCTACAGGGTTAACTTCAAGGGTTGGTAATGTAAACTTAAAGTATGGCCGTAGATTTTTATAGATATAGATGTATGGACCAGAAGCAACTGCTACAGCTATAAAAAAAATAAAATAATTAATAATTAAATTTAAATTAAAAATATTTCAAATGATAAACAACGTACAACTGGCAAAACTTGCTTGATTGTGCATACATGTGACGGATCCATGATGAAAAAGCTGGAGATTTTGAATTTTTTTGGCTGGAGATTGGACCAAAAAGCGGGAGATTTTTAACACTCATTAAAAATGCAATTTAAATGTCAATTGACAGTACTAGCGTGTGCCAAATAAACATGGCTTCACTGATTAATCTCAAACTGTATATACAATCATACAATCATTAGGTCAATTATGGCATTAACCTTTAATTAACACCTTTACCTGTTAAATTAACGACTACCTAATTGACAAACCCCTAAAACACCGGAAATGTTTTATGATTGAACAATTAAAATGTCTATAAAACTAAAATTTTGGCATGTCTTGAAAAAGCGGGAGATTACACAAAAAGTCGGGAGAACGGGAGATGAATAAAAAAGTCGGGAGATTTTGTCTCCCGGCGGGAGAATCACATGTATGTTTGTGGGCTGTGTTGCATACACTCATTCCACATCTCATTATTTTCTATTGTGAGGATATATAACCAGTATCACAGAACTAAATAAATTAGAACTAAGAAATGAAAAGCAATATCATTGTCTTAATAAACGTGTGTCTATTGTTCTATCAATAGGAATAATAATCAATTTAAAGCAACTGAAAACTCATATTCATTTTATTTTTTTAATTTCAGCAATAAATATCAAAACAAGTTTACTTTTCCTTTAAGCATGTGTTACATCGGTAAAATATTTAGTATTTCACACATAAAAAATCAAAGTAATTGATCTAAAGTAGGAAGAAGTACCTGGGGTTCTAGGCTCATGAATATCCATGTAGAATGTAACTACACCTGTTGGTAAGTCTATTATAGCATTCTCACTCATAACATTTGTCCCTGAAATATTAACATATGAGGAATTTATGGCATTTTTTTTTAGATAAATTTTATCGTGGCAAGCATCAATTCTGGTAGGGCAAGCTTGAGATGTTTAGCCTTTCGTAATAAAGTTCTGTTTGTTCATTCATGAAATGATATTTAAGTTAGTAAAGTCAATGCATAGCAACCTTGCATGACTCCTTTGAAGTGACCAGTTTTATATTTTGTAATACAGCCAGTTCTATAAAACCTCAAAAGGAAATGCAGCACATTGCCAATTGATGAAACACTTCAAATATCAAACTTATTCCAAAAGTTGTTGTTATTATTTAATTATCTGTTGAAGTTTGCTACTCAATTTAAAAGCATTTTTTAAATTTTCACAAGTTTTTTTAAGCAAAATATGTGTTTCAGTAATGTTCTACCTTTATAAACTTTTAATTTCATATCATATGAGCCTGTTCCCAAGTCAGCAATTATCAATTTCCAGTCGCCATCAGCCTGTATATCAGATAAGGTTATACACTGGGTTAGTGTATAAAGGGAGGCAACAGGATCATGGTAGGCATTCAACCATTTTTCATTCCCATGGCTAAAAAAGAAAAATATATATATAAATATTCAATATACAAAAGGCAGATTACATTATATATTCAAATAGCGTTTTATTTCAGTTAAGGAGTGTTAATTTCATTTGGTAATTAACTTAAGACAATACAACTTCGGACAATGACATGATGCTTAATGATTTACAGTCTGGGTTTCCATAGTTTATTTTTGACTTTCTGACTTTGTTCCATGGTTGATTTGACGGCACTCTCTTTGGTTTCTTTTTGGTTCATAATTTTTGGTGGTTAAATCCTTCAGGTGATTAATCTGCTCGCTGATTGCCCTTCTGCAATTGGCCAATGGTCTAAATAAATTGCATATAATTCAAATCCAGTCATGAAATAGTCACAGATAGACCCCCTTCTTAAACAAGGAACAGAAAACATCAAAAAGACAAGTAAAATTAAAAGCTTTGTCCAAGATTCCTGGCTTAGGACAGGCGCAAGCCTTACTCTTAACAAACCCTACCAGGGCTAGAATTAGTAACATAGACCTGTATATTATATAGATTTGCAACTTGTTTATAGTCCAGTATATGTGTAAAATTATCACTGGTTTATAAATGAGAGTTTGTTTATTTTTCTAACTACTTTTATGCCTTTCTATGGAATTAATCAGAATAAATTGCATTAAAAAAAGAAAAGATTAAGGAGTATCTGTGTGAAGATTTCATTCAATTTGGTTGAGGAATAAACTTTTTGTGATAATTTAAAGAACTTTACAAAAATTTTGTAAAATATTTAATTTTCATGAAAACTAGGGTAACATGGGCTCTTTTGATACTCCTCTAAAGTGCCAAAGGTTATAATAGTAATTTTAACACATTTAAAATCTCAAAACATTTAAGAATGGCTGTAAAAAAGAATCATGTGAAAATCTTTTATGGTTTTTGAAATATTACAGTATAAAGTTGCACATTTCAAAATGTTTATTTTGTACGAAATCTCGTTAATTTGCATGAGATATTGTTAGATTTCACCAATTTGCAAATCCATACTAATATATAGGTCTATGTTAGTATGCTCTTGAAAATAGCGATAAAGGTAGAAATATCAATATTTTAGTTGTACTATGAGCCAAATTGTCCTTCAATGTCCGGTTAAGCAGGCTTGTTTTCTTAAACTTTCAATGTCTTTTTAACGCTTTTCCTTCATTTCCTTTAAAAAGTTCATTCGTCATTATGCGCACAAATGACCCACAAGAAAAGCTAATTTAGTATTATTTTTGAACATATATTTTAAAAAATTCTATGCATTATTAAAGTTTTAAAATTAATTTTAACTTGTAAAATATTTATACGCTCGGGAGCGATAATGGTAGAAGTGTCAACAATTTAGTTGTACTATGAGCTGAATTTTCCTTCAACATCTGTTTTTTTTCACGCTTGTTTTCCCGAACTTACAGCGTTTTTTTAACGCTGATTTATTTCAGAATATCGACCATCATTAAGCGCACTAGGGACCTTGAGCTGGCAGAAGTAAACACACCTGGGAAACTTGATAGTCCCAACCAAAATTCCGGAACC
This sequence comes from Arcuatula senhousia, assembly GCA_963971305.1. Classification (NCBI taxonomy): domain Eukaryota; kingdom Metazoa; phylum Mollusca; class Bivalvia; order Mytilida; family Mytilidae; genus Arcuatula; species Arcuatula senhousia. The sequence continues at coordinate 64,836,559 of OZ020304.1, forward strand.
CGAAATTTTGTTTTTTACATTTCATGTAATAAACTTGAGAAATCGAAGAATGTCACTCCATGTATATTTGTTGAATAATTGTAAATAAAGCAAAAACAGTTTATTTTGTTAAATTAATATTGTTAGTTACATTTTTTCTTTAAATCTGGACTTGTCCTGGTTAATATTGGATGAAGTCCGACTAAGTGTAGAATATAGGTCACATGACAAGTGTATTAATGTTGCAAACCGGATGTAGCATTTTGTAAATCAATCCCATAATCCCCCGAAGGCCAGCTTTAGCTGTGTTTTCGCATAAGAAACTTAAAAGAAATTATGTTTTGGCGAAGCCAAAATATAATTTCTAAGCCAATTAAATTTTCAAACAATTTTTTCAAGTTTTTGTGCGAAATTGAAACTTTATTCAAAACGTTGGTCAGTGACCTACAAAAAACACCATAACAACGGATTCCAATATGGCGACGTGTTTACATGACGACAGACTAAAACATTACTAAATGACGTCACCTATAACAACATGACACCATGTCAACGTAATCAATATGGGAATGTTTACATACAAACAATAATCCACCATGATCATAAATAAGCCTAGCACTGATTTAGCTAATCTCATTATCTGAGCCTATGACAAAACAAAATTTAAAAATGGAAAGAAAGGGTCCTACCTCAGATGCTGAGATGCATCCTTGGAAGTATTTCAATCCTGGACAATCCTGTGTGATATCCTCAAACCTTCATGCCGTTATTTTCCACCAGGTTGCTAAATCGATCTCCTGATGTCAATACGACCGAGAATTAAATACTGACACCGAAAATCTTCAAAACCTGGCTGAATGAATGTTGTCTACTGAAGCGTGAAATTCTCTGACAGGGAAATGACGTCATGAAGAAGTTTATTCGTCCCCGCTTACTGTTGTCCACAAATATTTAGATGGTATTTGCAATTTTCAAGTTTGCATAATTACTGATCCAAGGTACAAATGTATACACTAACAAGAATGCAAATGCCATTATTGTCAGGGGTGATTAAAGTCTTAGACTAAAATAAAAGGGGCTTTTAATCATTTATTTTTATTATTTCTATTATTTTTGACTTCGTCCGATTTTAGGCTAATGCCTATGCCATATTAGAATTGCCTTTACAATATAAAAACGATTTTTGGCTTAAAATACAGGCTTTACTATTATTTTTGGTATATTTAAGATCTTAGACAAATTTCGCATGGAGTATTCTGTACGTGTCAAAAATTTTAGACACTGGATTTTCACTCCTGTAATTGTATAATTTACTGTGTTGACGCGCGTGTATAATTAAAACTCTAGGTATATATCGCTTGATAGGTGGACGCTTTTAAAAAAATAAAACTTATACGGAAAAAAAGTAAAAGATTAAAAAAATCGCTTTGTATCCTCTGATTCTTGCAAAAAGTGTTCTTTCAATTAGTATCAATAAACATCCGGATAAAAATATTTGGTTGCGACTTGCGAGTTTCCCAGGTGTGGTAAAGCTAGTTAGTATTTTCTTTATTTTCAATACAAATTGTTTCATAAAAGTTCTAAAATTTATACAGCATGAAAAATCAGAACAAGTGCCTGTGATCATTAACCTCAAACTGAAAAACAAAGTGAAATTAAACTTAATGTTTGCTCTAATTTACCTAAGCTGTTCTTGTGGAATTTCTTGCTTTTCGTCAACTGTCGCCATTTCTCAGTATTTGCATGGAATTCAACTTTTATGGCAAAATTGTGGTCGTGAATGTAAACATTCTTTAAACCGGAAGTTGACAAAATATATAAGAGAAAAGAGGAAAATGTTTAAGACTTTTTTTAAAGAAAAAAAATTATAAAAATTAAATGAAATCTATATTTTATTTCGTATGTTTAAAACATTATTCACTTTCACAAAATCACTTTGTAGTAGAAATCAGAAAATAAAATATTTACTGCATTTTGGCGCCAAAGTCTTGAAATTTTAGTGCTCACAGTACATTGTAATTTAACGTTCAGCTTAAGCATTAACCAAGTGCTGCACTCTTGGTAATCAAAACATTGTTTCCAATTAGATGTAGACCCAAGTTTCTTCAGCTCTCACTTTCTCCCCATGATCCATTCTTCACAGGCACTTGTTGACCATCAAAAAATAGGGCCAGGGGGTAGTATCTGAGAAAATTAAAACTAAAGAGCGGTCCTACTAAAAGGCGCCCGGGGGCGCCCGGGGAAAGAAAAGGCGCCCGGGGGAAAAGAAAAGGCGCCCGGGGAGAAATAAAAGGCGCCCGGGGAAATAAAAGGCGCCCGGGAGCATATTTTTTTTATATAAAATACTAAAGTACAAAAAAATACATAGAAAGTGAATTTTCAACCAAATCGTTTAAGTCTTGTATTAAAAGTTTTAGGTAGAAATATGTGATAGCTTCAATTGAAGTAAAAAATTTAAGAATGGTAAAATGTTACTACAATATTATGATTGTAAAGAAAATTAATGTTCGTACAGTGTTTTACAAGAATGAAGCCCCCTCCCCTAATCTGAGACAATAATTCGATATGATTTTCTCAGCCGGCCCTAATTAACTGGAAGAATAACTCATGTACGTGAAAGTATGAACAATATACTAAAACTATCGACGAATTGGAACCCCCTTAACAAATGGAAAAACTGCACAAAATAGTTCAGCTACAGAGCTACAGAGATATCAGAAGAGCACTCCATGGCCAAGGGAACTATGCATTGGCGCCTTGGGCAATCACAGAATCTGCATGGGCAACAAAATCAGAAAATGATGCATTGATTAAGAAGTTCAATAACCTAACCAGACAAAAGGAGACTGTTGTGCAGTCGTCAGATGGACAGCTCAAAATCCCGAAACCACCAATGATTATAATTTTGATATATTTTAGATGAGATGATGATTATTATTATTCTAATGCATTTTAAATGATAATTTCATATTAAGTGTTAGTGCAATATGTTCTATATCTTTTATTATCTTTTGTTATATATGTACTGTGTTTTCGTGAAAGTGTTACATCTTTTTAGAATGATTTTAGTTGATTTGGTTAGTGATGTATTAGATACGTTTTAATAATGAATTTCCCGACAGTTAATGTTTAACATGATTTTTTTTTCAACAAAAAAGACATCATGTATAAATATTTTCTGATTATTGCAGGCTATAAACCTCCAACACTTCCGGTCCCACAACACCTTAAAAGGATGATTCATATCTCTTTAGGGGTCCTACTAAAAGGCGCCCGGGGCCCCCGGGCGCCTTTTATTTCTCCCCGGGCGCCTTTTCTTTTCCCCGGGCGCCTTTTCTTTCCCCGGGCGCCCCCGGGCGCCTTTTAGTAGGACCCCTAAAGAGATATGAATCATCCTTTTAAGGTGTTGTGGGACCAGAAGTGTTGGAGGTTTATAGCCTGCATTAATCAGCTGAGCTAGGGAAGTACTTCTTTGGCATAGAGGTTTAGAGCGCTGTCTATCGGAGGCTGATTTGGTGTGATTGTGCCGGTCCCGGTTGACAGGGTCACTACAAATGGTACTGCGGGTGTCCGCTGCAGTGAGGAGATGAGACAACAATGAGTGTTGGTTGACCTCCTGCAGTGAACCCACGGGGAAAACACCCTCCTAAGAAGAAAAGGGGGGAGGGTGTTGTGGGACCGGAAGTGTAGTCTGTAGTCTGTAGGTTTATAGCCAGCCTTAACCAGCTGAGCTAGGGAAGTACTTCTTTGGCTCAGAGGGTTAGAGCGCTGTCTATCGGAGGCCGATTTGGTGTGATTGTGCCGGTCCCTGTTGACAGGGTCACTACAAAACATAAGAAATCGGCTAAAATAACAGTGTCATCGCTATGATAAACGAGAGTAAACTCGGGTGTGGAAAAAGAACTTGCAACTATTTTGATATTGTTAGATAGCTGATTTCAGGAATGGGATGGTATAATTTCTTAATTAACAGCTTTTCTTTTTTTCATATTTTAATAAAACAAAAACAAGACCATGGTGACGGATGAAAAATGTAAATCCTCGCAATCTGATTGAAATTGGTCACAATAAATAAATAATTTTCTTATCATGCAGCAGTTATCGACAGTGGGTGTCAATTTTTAACAGGAAATTGCATATTAACCTTTAACAGGTAATTACTCGTCTCAATTTCACCTTATTATCGTAAAAAAATAACTTGTTTATTCTGCCAACTTTCTGCTATTTAACAGTACAAAATTAGAATTTATGAAAATTGAAATATTGTTTTTTAAATTTCCAAGAGACGCTTTTTAAAGCATGTCTGTTAAATAATTCGTTTATTTTAAACTGACGACTTTAAACAGTATTTTTCGAAAAATGCCTTATCAAAATTAAAAGAAAAGTAGCCTATCACATGCAGCAGGATTTCCTCTTTTCGATGATATAAATATTATACAATAGACAATAGACAATATTTTATTGGCACAAACACAATCAATACAATTGGTTATGACCCATAATACATGTCCGATTTATAATAAAAATGTTTATCCTTGAACATTAACACCATGTTTCAACAGACAAATTGAAGACAATATTGTCAGTATACAAAATACTGTGATGACCTTGTTCATGTTGTTATTTATAATTTATTGGGAGAGACATATCTCTTAAGTTTAATTATCTCAGGTAGTATGTATTGATGCTTAATAGCGAGGATCGCAGATGCGAGCCCTACGGCATTGTGCATGTTTTGAGATGTGCCAGAAATATACTGACAATAAAACCGGAACAGGTTTACTTTTACGGAGTGAAAGAATTAATAGGCACGGAGCAAGTAAAACAATCAACCCTCTGGGCTTATAAAAAATACAACATAATCTGTTATGCAAAAATAAAAAAAATAGAAATTCAAAAACAGTGATAAAACCCTCATTCATCCACTTCTTTATTTTTACACACAGATTTTTATTCAAACACTATTTGGTCTTTTCCGCTGAAAAACGATTTTCCAGAAATTACCAAGCTAGCTTTTGGCAACATCGTCTCATTGACTAGTCATACCAAATGCATGTTACTGACCAAGCTTTGTTAAATTCTAAGTAAGATAAAGAAATACATAAATTTACTGAATAAAACCTACTCATAATAATAAATAAAAGGTTCTTACCTGAAAATGAAAGAAGAGTCTCATCCTGTGGGGTTTCACTCACTCTCCTCAATCATGCATGATATTTTTACTTCACCGTTTTTTCCGCCAGGTTTCTTAATGTACCTTCTGTTACCAATGCTTCAAATAAAACACTGATACTCAGAAAATATCACAAAACCTGACAGAATCTGAATGTTGTTTTGGTTTTGGAAATGACGTCACGTAATCCATAAAAGGGATAATTTCGTCCCCGCTAAATGTCGTCCCAGAGTGTTACAGGATTTATTATTTGCACAAATAAAATGTCGTCCAAGAATGGTACAGGATTTATTATCATGATTATTTGCACAAATATTAAATTGAATTTTTAATAGGTAGTTATTGATCCCAGATATTTTAACAACAACTTTCCCAAGTGCATGCATATTATTTGGGTTGGGTGGGGTCAGACTTTGCTACTACCTACCTCCTTTTTTAAAAGTTCCCTCTTTACGTTACACTTAGCCGGTGGAGCACATGGATTTATTTCTAAAAGGTATATAGATTTTCGCTGCTCGCTAAAAAGGCAGGGCCTTAATCATATTACATACTACCCCCTATTTTTGATAGTCAACAAGTGCCTGTGCATTCTTCAACAAATCTCTTGATTTCTCTTCAATCCAATGTAGGCATTTAAATCCCTCTCTTTTTATCCTTGTTTTTACCCCTTCTACTTTGCAACTTCTGCCTCCCTGATAATCTTCTCTTTACAGATTTTGATGAAATTTGTAGGATTGTTTTTCATGATATGTAGTTGATCATATCGCACCACCATTTTGATTCGACAAATTTTATAGGAGTTATGGGACTAAATCAACTTTGTGTATTTTTTTCATAGGAACACTTTGTGTCAGCCAATTCCTCTGACACGGCTCTACAGATTTTGATGAAATTTGTAAGATTGTTTGTCATGATATGTAGTTGATCATATTGCAATACCATTTTGATTCGACGAATTTTATAGAAGTTATGGGACTTTATTGACTTTCTTCATTTTAGGTCATAGGTACACTTTGTGAGTGCATATTTATCACATAAATTTTCAACTTTAATGTGTGCGGCTGGGGACATTGGCTATGTGTAGCAATCTTGTTACATGTAATGTGTGCGGCTGGGGACATTGGCTATGTGTAGCAATCTTGTTACATGTATTATCAATTTAGCTGTAGCCAAACTGACAGTTGGCGTACTACTTACTAATATAGCTACCATAAGTTATTGACTTGGAGGTTTCATACTTAAGCTTATTGGGTGAGAACCAGGCTTTTCACCAGGGCACAAGAGTTATACAACTACATGTACATGGTATAAAACATGGTCTTCGCATATTGTTTGATCTTTAGTTAGATTGGTTATGAGGATCATACTTTACTGTTAAATATGATACCCAACTTAAACACCAAGAGTTCTAAGAGAGCTAGCTGTTAGGAGTTTAGTTAAAAGAATAAACAGTTTAACCAGTCATATCCTCTTAGAAATGGCGAGGACATAATTATGCCTTTCTGTAGACTGTCTATCACAAGGGAGTCATTCATTCCATCCACAATGAAGGAGTGAAATAAAACGTATCTTTTCGTAATGTTGACTCTTTGGCAAAATTCAAAACGTGTATTAAACCAAACAAAAGTCAACGCTCACAGAGTACCATTGTTCTACACGTCAGGTCAGAAAAATTAACATTATTCTTACTCAACTTAGATGCTCTGCATCATTCCTTAACTATGATTTACACAAAGTGAACTTAATAGCTGACCCTTATTGTAGGTGAGGATGCGGCATAGAAGATGCAAAACACTTTTTCCTCATATGCCCTTTGAATCAAATACAGAGGACCGAATTACTAAACAATCTAGAATGGATACCTGACACAATCCAAATAGATACTTACCTACTTCTGCATGGCTGTTCAGATTTTTCTGACAACAATATTCAAAAACTTTTGAATGAAATATGCAAATTTATTAAAAATTCTAAGCGATTTCTAGTTGCTGATTAACCTTAGGGTAGGAAAGGATGGTCTTTGCTCAATATGTCTGGCATCAAAATCTTGTGTTCTTACTTTTTTCTTTTTACCTTTTTAACATGAAACACATAATTATTTGTATTTCTCATTTTGTTATATCATTTTATATCATATTATAATCTTTACGCATGCTTGGTTACTGTATATATACTATTGTAAAACTGTATCTTGGAGAGGACTACCTAAGTAAGATTTTTACTTGTGTCCAATCCTATATGCTTTTATTAGCAATAGAATATGTTTAAACTAAAGGAGTTTAGTGTCATTAATGAAGATTTGTATTGAAGACTTTTGAGGAGGAAGACATTAAGCATAACTAGCATAATTAAGTCAGGTCAGGTTACATGACAAATTATTATGTCAGTATGATATTTTGTTATTGTGTACAGAGAATATAATGAGTGTTCTTTGTCCATTTTGGGAATGTTGTCTTCAGAAGTAGGTCATTGAATTGGTAGCAATTGTTGATTAGTTTAGGACATTATGTTACATCTATTACTATCAAAAATTAATTTGTGAATGTAAGACATGTCAGATGTGACCAGATGTAATGAAAATTACATTTATTTTCATGGTCAGGGGTAAGATATGAATGAAATATATAATTGATTTAGATTAAAACCTACAAATGTAGCTTTAAGTTTTATGTTAATTAAATGTATTACTAATTTATATGAACTCGTGAGGATTGTGTTAATTTCAATCTCTTTTTAGGGCAATGGATCACCATCCACTGTATGGAAAAAGGAAGAAAAAGGTTGCTGCTTGTCCCAACCCATTGTTTGCGTATTGGTTACAAGAATGGAAAGATGATGCAGCTGAAAAAGGCATTAAAACACAATATGTTTATGCAAAGGTATACAGTAGATTGAGACGCATGTGCCATGTGAAATAAAAGTGTATGACATGAGCCAAACTTCATAAACACTGGCGAAAAAAAACAATAAAATGAAATGCAGATTTCAATATGACTACTATTAACAATGCAGTTAATGAGACATATGCAAGGCATCTGTTAAAGATCATAATTAACGGCAAAATCTGCAATGAATAAGACAGCAGTTGTCAGCATAATTCAGGAACTTTATATCTTACATCATCAAACCTATTTTTTCAGTAGTACATGTAGTACTTTTGAGGATTATATTTTGAAGGACAAACCAGGGTGGCAAGTAGCTCAAATGTTCTATAATACATCTTGGATGGGGTTTATTAACATTGAAATGAAGTTTTATTTTTCCAAAGATTACAGGTACATCATCTTCATGTTGTAAATGGTTTTAAATGATTTGAATGTATTATATGAATTACATAATTTAATTATTGCCTCTTTTGGATTGAAATATTTCAGGCTTTAAAATCATTGAGGAACTATCCTTTGTACCTAACTTCAGGAAAAGACTGCAAGATGCTGGAATATTTTGGTAATTTATTCTTGGTCATCTTTCAAACTAATAATGCAAATTATGGACAAATTGGTGAGATAGACATTTACTGGTGCACAATACCCCACAGTTTTTGTATAAAAATGTCATAAAAATATAGAGTGAAAAACAAATACTAAGCCAAAAATAGGTAATAGGTAATGGTGCACATTATTTCTATGTCACATGAAACATATTCATTTGCCAGTTTGGAATCAGATTTATTGTATTATGTACATATAGAATGTGATGGTGGTTTAATAAAAGAATGTCCCAAATAGTTATATAATTTATGAAATCTAGAAAAAAGATATTCCAAGTATTTTTTTTATGACATCACCTGATTTCAAAAGGTTCTGAAAATCATAACAGTTTTTAATACAATTTTTTTAAGCATAGGAAATTGTTGAACTGTTGGTATGCATAGAGTAAACCCAATATGTTAGGCTTTTTGCTAAGAGAAACTCTATAAAAATTATCATTATTTAATGCTGCAATTTTTTAGGTGACAAGATTTGCAAGATGTTAGACGACAAGCTTGCCAAACACATTGCTGAATATGGTAGGTATGATTATCTGAATGGAAAGATAAGTAAAAATGTCTAAGTGGCACAGCATAAGAACCAAAAGTATTGAAAAGAGTACCAAATTCATAGACTAGTCTAAGGTTAAACATTTCATATGAAAATTTTATGACTTTGATGTATCTCCAATACATAATTGTGTATTGGATTAACCTCTGAGAGAATCCTCCACTAACAGGTGATCACAAAATAAAATTACAACTGAAGTTAAAATAAAAAAAGATAGATTTATCTCAATAATATTTATTAGGATCAGTGGAAAATGCACCATTTTTGAAAATAGAAGAAGAAACCACAAAGAAAAAAGTACCAAAGACCAAAACAGCGGCTCCTGTAAAAACTACAACGTTACATGAAATATCGGACTCAGATACAGAGGAAAATCCAGCACCAAGGGTGAGTATTGTATAAAAACTGAACACCTGGTGTAAAATGAATGGTAAAATATAATAAGTTTTGAATGGGTAGGCAAGTTATGGTAAAGAAAGATGTTTATTTGTTGTTTGGGTTGTTTCATACATCTATGTACAAAAATATTGTTTCAGTAAAGTTGTAAAAACTAGAATAATTAATAAATCTTCGAATTACTTCAAGGACACAGGGCAACCAAATGGGGAGTCTGTCTGTTAAAAAAATTGTAAGGGCAATTCCTCCTAAACCATTTGATGGATTTGATGAAACTTAACATTAAATACACCATTGGAGAAGTGATTGAAGAAATTGCATTGCTCTCAGATATTATTCAGGGGAGATAAATAAACTTAAGTCTTTTTTTATTATAGAGTTCAATATGGAGTTATGAAGAGGGATTATTTGTTAGTTAGCTCGCTCACAGTATTTCTTGTTTTTTATTTTGATTTATTGTGATTCTACCTTTAATTTATTGACAGAAAAGACAAAAGTCTGGGAATGCTGGAAGAGGAAGAGAATATGTCCCAGCATATAGATCTGGACCATATGCCTTACTATTGACCCTTTACAAACATTCACAGGTAAGCCTTCCCATCATATAGATCTGGACCATATGCCTTACTATTGACCCTTTACAAACATTCACAGGTAAGCTTCCCCAGCATATAGATCTGGATCATATGCCTTACTATTGACCCTTTACAAACATTCACAGGTAAGCCTTCCCATCATATAGATCTGGACCATATGCCTTACTATTGACCCTTTACAAACATTCACAGGTAAGCCTTCCCATCATATAGATCTGGACCATATGCCTTACTATTGACCCTTTACAAACATTCACAGGTAAGCTTCCCCAGCATATAGATCTGGTCCATATGCCTTACTATTGACACTTTACAAACATTCACAGGTAAGCCTTCCCATCATATAGATCTGGACCATATGCCTTACTATTGACCCTATACAAACATTCACAGGTAAGCTTCCCCAGCATATAGATCTGGTCCATATGCCTTACTATTGACACTTTACAAACATTCACAGGTAAGCCTCCCCATCATATAGATCTGGTCCATATGCCTTACTATTGACACTTTACAAACATTCACAGGTAAGCCTTCCCATCATATAGATCTGGACCATATGCCTTACTATTGACCCTTTACAAACATTCACAGGTAAGCCTCCCCATCATATAGATCTGGACCATATGCCTTACTATTGACCCTTTACAAACATTCACAGGTAAGCCTCCCCATCATATAGATCTGGACCATATGCCTTACTATTGACCCTTTACAAACATTCACAGGTAAGCCTTCCCATCATATAGATCTGGTCCATATGCCTTACTATTGACCCTTTACAAACATTCACAGGTAAGCCTCCCCATCATATAGATCTGGTTCATATGCCTTACTATTGACCCTTTACAAACATTCACAGGTAAGCCTCCCCATCATATAGATCTGGACCATATGCCTTACTATTGACCCTTTACAAACATTCACAGGTAAGCCTTCCCATCATATAGATCTGGTCCATATGCCTTACTATTGACCCTTTACAAACATTCACAGGTAAGCCTCCCAAACATATAGATCTGGCCCATATGCCTTACTATTGACCCTTTACAAACATTCACAGGTAAGCCTTCCCAGCATATAGATCTGGTCCATATGCCTTACCATTGACCCTTTACAAACATTCACAGGTAAGCCGATCTGGTCCATATGCCTTACCATTGACCCTTTACAAACATTCACAGGTAAGCCGATCTGGTCCATATGCCTTACTATTGACCCTTTACAAACATTCACAGGTAAGATAAAACTCCCAATAGCTCCCCACTTTTTTATGGTCTGACTTGCAGGATTGCAAAACATATATTCAGAATAATCAAAACCACATGGATCTACATGAAAAATGAATGTTGCTTCTGTATTTTAGCTAAGATAAAGCTTACACAGGTCCAATACTTTGGGCACTTGAACACATTTGTTTCTCATATTGTTATAAAAATCTTACAACAATGAAATTTTGTGCAATATAATACACATAAAGTGCTAATTACATATAATATTTGGCCATTCCAATTACACAATCACAAATAAATTAATGATAATTAAAAGTTATAGCAAATCGACTCTTTGAATTTGGTGACACTTTTTCTTATATGTCAAACATAAGAATATATAGCCTGTAAATGTTTTCTGTAAAACTCATGTTGTGTTATCTTGAATAAATTGCTTGGTCACAAGTGCTGGTGATTTATATTTTATCAAATGCTGTTATAATTGTCTATTTTAGTCTGATACTGATAGACCTTACATGTCTAAAGCTGAGCTTATTCGACAGGCACAACCACTTGCTGATAAATCATTTTCTATTGTAAGTTTATGGAGCTCATCAAATTGCATGTATCTTTTACTTGTAAATTTTATATTGCAATCTAAGTTCAAGAGTTTTTATTTTGTAGATGAAATTAATCAACAATACGTGTAATGGTAAATTTGATTTACATATAATAAAAGGCTTGATTTATTTCAAGAAACAAAAATTGTCTTTGAATTTTCTGCCACATTTTAAGAATAAAAATACATTTATTAAAAGGGATAAATTGATGGAAAAGTGCCATATTTGACATTATACAGTTATTTAAAGCCTGGTCATGGAGCAGTCAAAACTATTATCCCAAGGTGCTGGAGATGATTTAGGAACTGTTGCCTGAGGCCGTAGGCCGAAGGCAACATTTCTTAAATCATCTCCTGCGCACCAAGGGCATAATAGTTTGACTGCCCCATGAACAGGCATTAAATAACTGTTTTATTAACTTATATAATACATAGAGAGAGTGTGCGCTCATTCAACAGTGCGACGTCAAAAGAATTTTGCGCTTTATGTTTTTCCATAGTTTTCCTGTGTGTTTTACCGCATAAGAATGCATCAAGAGGTTCTCTTTAGGATTTCCAAATAACAAACTACAGATAATTATGCATGAAAATCTGTTGAGAAATGACATGGGAATAATTTTTATAATTTTAATTGATATGAAATATATAGAAAAATAGTAATTTAAAAGCGTAAAATACCCTTGACGTCGCTCTGTTATGCGCATCGTTCACGTGCATGGAACAGTTCGTTCCAGGAGTGAAACAGTTTAACTGTTACACGCTTGACGTCATTTCGAAGAAAATGAATGAAAACATCCAAAATTACTTCATATGAAAAATATTCACTATAAGTTAATAATTTAAATTATTATTTTTAGCCAGATCCTGGTTGTAGGTACACAGCGTGGTCATCCATGGGATCTCTTATAAATAAAGGCTTGATCACTAAAGAAAGTAATCCTGCAAAGTTAGTGTTGTTCATAAACATAGTTTATCAATCATTGTTAATCTAGAAATTAAAATTTTAAGAAAATACCTAAGTTGAATTTTGCTTTTTTGTAGAAGTTTCAACACAAAAGTGCTTACTGATGAAAAGATAAGCTTTAAAATCATTTTGCCAGTTTCACCTAGAAAAAGTAGCCCTTTATGAATAAGAATATGAATCTTAATATTTGATAGGTACAGTTTAACAGAGGCTGGGTGTGAGCTAGCCCACAGATTAGAAGCTGTAGAAGGTGGAACAGACCCCAGACCTGGGCCCTCTAGGATTGCCATGCCTCCTCCAGAAATAAATCAGCCACCAAACCTTGCTTTAAATAATATCAGGAATAACAAGTAATCACATATTAGAATTAAGCTAAAATCATGAAATATTGTAATAAAATACATGTAATAACTGTAGATATAAATTTAGTTTTATTTCTTGTCTAATGTAATGTACTGTGAAACTACTTTAGTTTTTAGGATCATTTTAATGGATTGAGAATAGTATGCATATTTTTGGATTCATGAAATAGTGGTTTTGACAGATTTATTGAAGAGACCAATTCTTTATTGGGGAACCTGTACAGACATTGATACCAAAAAAGATAATTTCACAGTACCATTACAATAAAAAATATTAATTTGACATGGTAAGCTACATGGATTATGACAGATTTCTCACTTTCAACAAAAAATTTAAAACAATTTGACATTATTAAAGTATATTCTATTCAGACTTTATAAAAAACAGTGTAAAAGCTGTATAGATATTGAAACCATAAGTACTCACAGTGAAAAAAGAATTAAAAACAACACATCTCTGTCTATTGCATTTTTTTTATGTACATTGATATTAAATGCTAGTCAGTTTTTTTCTGTATCATTTTTTTTTTACATTTTAAAATTTATTTTAGTGACCTAGTTTACAAGTATGTGACAGATGACAATGAAGAAGTGGTAACAAAAGATAAAGCTGCTGTCCTCATTGATGGTAAAGGCTACTCTTTACATTCCACCAAATTATCTCCCTTTCTATATAGGTTTTTTTTTTGCCTAGTTGAAATCTGATTTATAAATAGTGAATGTTAGACAGTGAGGGTCAGTTAGGGAAAATTTTGCATAACAGTTTTCTCAGCAAATACTATATTTGCTATGCTACATCAGCATGAGTCCCAATTTGGGATTAGATTACACATCTGTCGCTCACTTACTTCTTGTTCAGTGAAAATCCAGTCATTTTTGACTGACAGATTCTTAATGATGCTATCTAAACATAATAGTTTTAAGTTTTATTCTTTTTATTTTAGATGATATTGGATTTGGTTTCCTTATAAGGTGTAACTACCAGTCATTACTTGCATCAGGACTCCAGTATACCCTGGATACAAGCAGGTAGTACAAGATATATTAAATCTAACACAGCTTATTTAAGATGATTGCTCTTGAAATTTTTGTTATATTATGAATTTTATGAAATGTTATGGAAATGATAGAAGACTGCACAACTTACCAAGTGACAAAAGCAAAACTATTTTTAGGTAAAGTATGTAACAATTAAATAAAACAATTACTGGAGATTGATCTGCTCTAAATTCCACATCACAGTTTAGATACATTGTATAACATTGTAACTCAGTGCAGCTCATACTTTATATTTTGAACAAATTTTGCCTTTGATCTTGGGGCTGTATTACTTATAAAATCAACTTGCTTTAGGGAGGCATATTGACTGACCAAAGTTTTATATTTCAGTGATTTCATATATATTCAACCACACACATTCTTCAAAAGGGGAACCATGGCCCCATTAAATCTTATATCATTATTTCAGACCCATGACAGAACAAGTGTATGCCTACATCAGAGACAGTGATGCTCCTGATATTGCCCCTGGCTTACCTCCTCTACCAATACTTCCTCATCTAACAGAAGGTCAAGGACCACCTCCATTACCAACTTTACATGTGAATTCTATAGAACCTGAGAGGGACAATATTAATAAAGATAGTATGTATTTCCTATCCTATTCACTTCATACAAGTATATGCCCTGGATATGACTTGTGCATCCATCTGTACAAATTTCCGTCATGCTTTTCTCAGAAACTGTCCATTGACTGAGAATATACATAATCACAAACTGCATATGTGAAGGCAATGTTCAGAACTGATGGACTCCTGTTTTCTGTATAAGACTGGATGGATTTGAAAATTTTTGTCAAGCTTTTCTCACATTATTTTATGAATTGAAACTTTACAGGGTATATTAGCATGCTTAATATGTCAAACTCTATGTCTTAAGTGATTTTCAGACCTGTGGGACTAATGCTTACCATTTTATACAAAAATGTATTTGATTTCTTTCTGGTTAATGACACTCAAATGTGTCCCTTATAAAACTTTCTAGTGTATTAAAAAAACCCAACAATTATTAAAAGTCTCTGTCAAATTTGTACCGAGTAAAATATGTTATTTTGACATGTTTTCTTGTTTTTTTTTTAAAAGTATTATTTTCTGTTCATATGCATGTTTCTTTAATGGCACAATGATCATCCCATTTTAGGGCCTTCATGGAGATGAGGCCATCAGACTGGTATTGGATTCAGTTTTTACTCCATCTACTAACAGTCTGTCTGTCCTAAATTGGTGTATTTTTAAAAAACGAATATTTAAGGCAAAGAACCACTCTTACTTTTTAGTGACAATTTAAGTTTGCTTCAAGAATTCCTATGATATGACTTCAATGTAAGTGTATTTTTTCCAGACAATAGCAAACAAGTTCCCAAGAAACCAAGGCAAAAGAAACAAAATACACAAAGCTCAAATCCATCAGCAGGGCTCAAGTTACTTCCCTTGATAGAAGATTTACATCCCCTTCCTAAATCCTCTATAGTGATAGATGATGATTCTCAGAGTTCACAAGTCTCAGTTAAAAGTATAAGTTCAGTATCCTCCACACAGAGTCTACCCAGACCAGATTTTGTGCTTCGGCCAGGAGAATATGATATTGTGTTGTGTATAGATAACAGAGAATTTTATGGAGGAGGGTATGATATATTAATGTGTATCGAAACTTATGTAGCTATAACCTTATTGCAAAAAAGATATGTTAATAGGCTGTGTAATGCATAATATGTATATCACTAAAAGTGTTGACAAGTTCAAATTTGGGTACTGTGCAACTAATTTTTGTGAAAGTTTGCCCTCATTGACCATGAAAATGAGGTCCATGTATTCATTATGCATTCGTAAGTGCTCTCACACCTACAATTTGCAATGGATGTTTGTGAAATTTATGCATAATGTTACAATCACTCATAGCTTTGGACAACTTCGAATTTGGGTACCATGCAACTATTTATGTGGAAGTTGTCCCCCTTTGACTATGAAAATGAGGTACATGTATTCATTACACTTTTGTAAGGACTTTCACGCCTACAATTCTCAACAGATGTTTGTGAAATTTATACTTTGTCTTTATTACCTCAAACAAGTTCAATTTTGAGTACCATATGACTCTTATTGTGGAAGTTGTGCCCCTTTAAGCTAGCGGAATTAGAATTTTTGCTGATCGGCACCTTTCCTGTTGAAATTAACAGCTGTGGAAAATTTCATTCAAATCCTTTGACCTGTTTTCAAGTTATCATCTGAAAACCTTTGGGGACTGAACAAAACGGAGGGTATAACACAAAACCTCGCTACTTCGTGTGGCGGGGAATAATTACATCACAATTCTATTGACTGTTTCAATCTATTGCAAACAAAAAATATACATTTTAATGACCAACATTGTGTTATGTTTCAGGAAAAAAGGAAGTAAGAATCTCCTACCTGATTTGATGAAGAATGGTGTGAACTGTGATCTCAGAGAACTACAAGTTGGTGATCTTTTGTGGATAGCTAGAGAAAAGCAACAGTTTGCTCACAGTAAGTATGCTTAGATTTTCATTATAATTCAAAACTTTCCTGTGTTTTCACCTCTCAGAATCTCTTTCTTTGCTCATCTATTTTTATGCCCCATCTACGACAGTAGGGTGTTCGTGTCTGTTTGTCAGTTTGTCTGTCTGTATAGCTGGAAATTTTTGTGAGATTCTAATTTTCGCTTTATTTGTGAGGTCCTGGGAATTGCTAGAATTAAAGATTGCTAAATTTTAAGTTCAGACAGTACACAGTTATTCCCTGTTGAAAGTATTCTGAGAATGTGAAAAGACTGTTAAAGTTGAACACACCTGTTTTGGTTTAAAAATTGTGAAATTATCAACTAGCTAAAATTACACACTATATGGTCATAGGCACTTAACAAATATAAGGTTTAGAACATGAACTTTTACAGCGAATAAACTGTAACATAACTGGAAAGTTAAAACTAGTGTTCTATTACAAACTTGGGAAAACTTCTGCTGAATCTTCTATTTGAATTAATGTAACAATAGACGTTGAGTAAAACTGATACCTTCATTAAAGTTAACACAAGCTATCAGTAAGGGATTTTTACCTTGAGGGAAAAAACCAACCTCTTATCAATAAAAGATACCAAGTCAATTATTTTGATAGAAATTACATAAATGTCTGACATTGACCCTTGAAAGAATTTTTATTTATGCATTTCATATTGTTTAACAATAGTTTAACAATTTTGGCTCTTTATATTCAATAGGTAAATTTTTCATTCTATGTTTATTCTTCTTTTCTATAACAAGTAGATCTTGTTTGTGTATATGTTATAGATAAACTTTACAAAGATATTCTTTAAAAAAGTATAATTGGTCAATGGAGCAATGTATTTCAGATGGAAACAATAAACCAAAAGAATTAGTCCTTGACTATGTGGTAGAGAGGAAGAGAATGGATGATTTAGTCCACAGTTGTACAGATGGAAGACTGAAAGATCAAAAGGTTATTATTTTACCACACTCACAAAATTATCCAAGGGGTATAATATATAATATAATTCACCATGTTTGTTTATCAATCTAGCTTAAAATGCCTCAAATACTATAACCACTTCTGCTCCTATATGCTTTGATGTATACATTTTTATTAAGTACATCATATGTGCATAAGAGTAACATCATTCAGGGGAGATAATTGGACTTAATTTTTATGGTGGCTACAGATCCCATTTATTTTTTACATTCATTTCAACCAAATTAATACCCCAAAAAGGACCCCCAAAAAATCTCACCATCTGGATTTAAAAAATATTTTAAACACCTTGTTTATATGTCCTTTTTAGCTCACCTGACCTGAAGGGTAATGTGAGCTATTGTCATCATTAGGCATTCGTCGTCTGTTAACTTTTCTTCAAAGATCTTTATCTCTGAAACCACTGAAGGGATTGCTTTCAAACTTTATAATTTATTCTTTAGGATGTCCTCTACCAAGTTTGTGAAATTTGTGCATGCCGACCAACCAACATTGCCGCCGTTACTAAAAATAGAACAGGCGGGTCAGACCATAGTTTTTAGCTCACCTGGACCGAAGGTCCATGTGAGCTATTGCCATCACTTGGCGTCCGTCGTCGTCCGTCGTCGTCGTTAACTTTTCTTTGAAAATCTTCTCCTCCTAAACCACTGAAGGGATTGCTTTGAAACTTTGCACACTTCATCTATAGGATGTCCTCTACCAAGATTGCACAAATGGTGACCAATGTCCAAACAACATGGCCGCAGTTACTAAATATAGACCAGGGGGGTCGTAATACTGTTTTTGGCTTGTAAATCAAAAAGTATAAGAGATAGATGAAATCTGATGCCACGCTACTGCTTCAGCATCAAAAGCTCTACAAAAGTCTCCATTGAGTCGAAGTTGTCAGATGACCCGTTACAGGAGTTATGGCCCCTTAAAGGTGAAAAATAGCATTTTTTCATGTTTTGGGATTATAGAATGAAAACTATTACAGATAGAGAAAAGTTGTTGCTTGCTTAAATGTTCAGCTCATTTAGCTGTACAAAATTCTCCATAGGGTCGAAGTTGTCAGATGACCCCTTATAGGGGTTACAGCCCCTTAAAGGCGAAAAATAGTGTTTATGGCCTATAGAATGAAAACTATTGCAGATAGAGAAAAGCTGTTGCTTGCTTAAATGTTCAGCTCATTTAGCTCTACAAAAGTCTCCATAGGGTTGAAGTTATCAGATGACCCTTTATAGGGGTTACAGCCCCTTAAAGGCGAACAATAGTGTTTTTGGCCTTTAGAATGAAAACTATTGCAGATAGAGAAAAACTGTTGCTTGCTTAAATGATCATCTCATTTAGCTCTACCAAAGTCGTCATAGGGTTGAAGTTGTCAGATGACCCCTGATAGGGGTTACAGCCCCTCAAAGGCGAAAAATGGTGTTTTTTGCAAAAAAAAATGAAAACTATAAGCTGTTGCCTGCTTAAATGCTCAGCTCATTAAGCTCTACAAAATTCTCCATAGGGTTGAAGTTGTCAGATGACCCTTTTTAGGGGTAACAGCCCCTTAAAGGCAAAAAATAATGTTTTTGGGCTAAAGAATGAAAACTATTGCAGATAGGGAAAAGCTGTTGCTTGCTAAAAATAAATGTTCAGCTCATTTAGCTCTACAAAAGTCTTCATATGGTCATAGCTATCAGATGACCCCTTATAGGGATAACAGCCCCTGAATAAAGATCTTTTCATTTTTTTTTGCTTATATTATGTAAATGATATCAGATAAAGAAAAGTGGTTGCTACCTTTAATGTTCATTTCATTAGAAGCTCTTAATAAAAGTCTCTATAGAGTCAAAGTGTACAGATGGCCCTTTAAATAACATTTTGCACGTTTTTGGCCTATAGAATGAAAACTATTGCTGTAAGAGAAAAGCTGTTGCTTGCATAAATGTTCAGCTTATTCAGCTCTACAAAGTTCTTCATAGGGTTGACATCAAGACCAGGTGAGCGATTCAGGCTCCTGGGAGCCTCTTGTTAGCTTATATCTCAAAAAGTATTAGAGATAGAGAAAATCCAAAGCAACCTACCTTCTCCAGCATCAAAAGCTCTACATAACTCTCCATTGAGATGAAGTTGTGGGACGACTCATTATTGGAGTTATTTCCCCTTAATCCTCAAAATTGACAGTTTTCACAGTTTTTGAACTACATCTTTAACCCGTAAGAGTTAAAGGAAAAGTAAGCATTGCAAAATTGTTCAGCTAATTGAGATCTACAAAAATGATTTCAGGGTCAAAACTTTCAGATCAACCGTTTAAAGAGTTATCCCCCTTTAACTGTTTTTTTTCTATCAATTTTAACTGATTTTTGGCTGGATTTCACTAGTGAAAATCCGGGTTATAAAATGGTGAATGTCCGGCGGCCGGATGGTGGGCGGGGAAAATACTTTTGTAACAGTTTTCTCAGCAACTACTAATCACAGCCTTTTGATATTTGGTATGCAGCATCAGCATGTGCTCCCATAAGGTAGTACGATTTAAGGTTTGTCGCTCACCTACTTCCTGTTTACCGACTTAATTAATTTTTGACATATATGTCCAATTATAGAAAATTTTCGTAACAGTTTTCTCAGCAACTATTATCACAGCCTCTTGATATTTGGTATACAGCATCAGTATGGGCTCCCATAAGGTGAGATTAGATTTTAGGTCTGTCGCTCACCTACTTCCTGTTTAACGACTTAATTAATTTTGACATAAATGTCCAATTATAGATAGTTTTTGTAACAGTTTTCTCAGCAACTACTAATCACAGCCTCTTGATATTTGATATGCAGCATTAGCATGGGCTCCCGTAAAGTGGGATTCGATTTCAGGTCTGTTGCTCACCTACTTCCTGTTTACCGACTTAGTTAATTTTTGACATAAATGTCCTATTATAGAAAATTTTCGTAACAGTTTTCTCAGCAACTACTAATCACAGCCTCTTGATATTTGATATGCAGCATTAGCATGGGCTCTCATAAAGTGGGATTCGATTTCAGGTCTGTCGCTCACCTACTTCCTTTTTATCGACTTAGTTAATTTTTTTACATAAATGTCCAATTATCGAACATTTTCATAACAGTTTTCTCAGCAACTACTAATCACAGCCTTTTGATATTTGGTATGTAGCATTAGCATGGGCTCTCATAAAGTGGGATTCGATTTCAGGTCTGTCGCTCATCTTCTTCCTGTTAACCGACTTAGTTAATTTTTATACCCCCACTCCCACTCGTAAGAGAGGGGGCTATATTGCTATCACCTTGTCCGTCCGTCCGGTTCAATTTCTCTGCTTCTACTGGATGGATTGGTTTTAAATTTGGTTCACAGCTTCAACATGTTATACCATGCCTACTCTTTCCAGGTCAGTCCATCATCTACTTCTTGTTTTATGAGCCGACTTAGACTTTTTTAGGGTAAAAAAATTGAAATGTGAAATTTTTCGTAACAGTTTTCTCGGCTTCTACTGGATGGATTGGTTTCAAATTTGGTACACAGCTTCAGCATGATTAGTTATACTGTGCCTCCCCTGTCCAGGTCAGTCCATCATCTACTTCCTGTTTTCCGAGCTGACTTAGACTTTTTATGGGTAAAAAATAGACAATTTTTTTGTAACAAATTTCTCGGCTTCTACAGAAGGGATTGATTTCAAATTTAGTATACAGCTTTAGCATGATGAGTTGTACTGTGCCTCCCCTTTCCAGGTCACTTGGTCATCTGCTTCCTGTTTTCCGAGCCGACTTAGACTATTTAGGGTAAAAAATTTAAAACGTGAAATTTTTTGTAACAGTTTTCACGGCTTCTACTGGATGGATTGGTTTCAAATTTGGTACACAGCTTCAGCATGATTAGTTATACCGTGCCTCCCCTTTCCAGGTCAGTCTATCTTCTACTTCCTGTTTTCCGAGCTGACTTAGACTTTTTATGGGTCAAAAATAGACAATTTTTTGTAACAAATTTCTCAGCTTCTACAGAAGGGATTGATTTCAAATTTGGTATACAGCTTTAGCATGATGAGTTGTACCGTGCCTCCCCTTTCCAGGTCAGTCGGTCATCTGCTTCCTGTTTTCTGAATGGTCGAGTGGGGGTATGCTTAGCACGTCTTAGTGCAACCCCTTGTTGACATAAATGTCCAATTATAGAAAATTTTCGTAACAGTTTTCTCAGCAACTACTAATCACAGCCTCTTAATATTTCGTATGCAGCTTCAGCATGGGCTCCCATAGGGTCGGATATGATTTCAGGTCTGTCGCTCACCTACTTTCTGTTTACCGACTTAGTTAATTTTTGACATAAATGTCCAATAATAGAAAATTTTTGTAACAGTTTTCTCAGCAACTACTTATCTCAGCTTCTTGATATTTGGTATGAAGCATCAGCATGGGCTCCCATAAGGTGGGATCTGATTTTAGGATGTGGCTCATATACTTCCTTTTAAATGAAATCCAGCCATTTCTGTCTTTGACCCATTTTTAAAAATCTTCTTCTCTGAAACCACTGAAGGGATTGCTTTTAAACTTTGTACACTTGATCTTTAGGATGTCCTTTATCAAGTTTGTGAAATTTATGCATGCTGTCGAACCAACATGGCCGCCATTGCTAAAAATAGAACAGGGGGGTCAAACCAAAGTTTTTGGCTTATAGCTCAAAAAGTATAAGTGATAAAGAAAATCTGAAACAACCTCTCCTCTTCAGCATCAACAGCTCTTTAAAACTCTCTTTATTGAGTCAAAGTTGTGGGACGACTCCTTATTGGAGTTATTTCCCCTTAATCGTCAAAATTGACAATTTTCACAGTTTTTGAACTATAAAGTAAAACCCGCAAGAGCTAGAGGAAAAGTTAGCATTGCAAAATTGTTCAGCTAATTGAGATCTACACAAATGATTTCAGGGTCAAGACTGTCAGATCAATCTTTTTAAGAGTTGTCCCCATTTAACTTGTTTGTTTTTTATTCAAATGGAAAGCTTTGTAACTTTGTATTCTTGATCCTAAGAGTTTTTTCTTTCCTAACTTGTTTCTTTAATGTTACTTACCAAGTACATGAAGACCATGTTGCACACTAGGCAAGAGGTTATAGCATAAGAGATCAGGTGGGCAATTCAGGCTCCTGGGAGCCTCTTGTTGTAATAATTTCCAACTGCAAGGAATCTAATTCGCCTCATCCACCTACATTGGCCAAATTGGCTGGTTGCATGGTTGATGCTTGGTGAAAGTGAAAGTAGAACTCCAAAATATGATCTCGGAACTTTGATCAATTCACAACATCTATTTACATGTATAAAATCATTAGTTTTGACTAATCACAACTGATTCTAAGTTTGACTATTAGATATTTACTAAAAAAGCCATAACATTTTCAAAAAATGTAACTATGATACACTTTCATAATATATACACCTATATTTTTATTAGGAACTATATTCATAGACCACGAGCAAAGAGAATTAATTGGGGTCTGCAGCCTGGTGTTAAATATCCTCAGTGAACTGCTTGCATTTCTAGTAAACCCTGAACATATAATGCCAGATAATTGTATTTACAAAATATATAAAAGACAAATACATATGATATGACCTCTTATATATTCTATATGTAGTCATTCTTAAGATTATTTTCATTTTAATAATTAATTTTACTTCTCAAAAGATCTGTTATAATTATTGCTGTTTTATTTTTTCAGTTTAGGTTGAAGCACTGTGGTGTAAGATGTCCTATATTTATGATAGAAGACCATGGTTCGATGCAGCATTTTAGTTTACCTGAAAGCACCATTAAGCAAACTATTACTAATTTAACTGTAAGTGGTGAATATATAAGTAAGGCAAATAATTGTGTTTCCAGTTATCCAACCCTACCTATTTTTTCATGCCTACCCTAACATTTTATTGCAATTTTTGCTTAAGGGCAGTTGTTTTAATTCCACTCCATTTACTCAAGGTAAAAAAAAATGTAAAAAAATAAAAATAAACCTACTTACCAACTTTTTTCAGACATGTAATGGGAAATGCACATATTTTTCGTTTGGCTTAATCCTCTAAGGGTCTGCTTCTCTTTCTGGGGCATATTTTAAACTGAAATCAAACCTTTATTTCACCTTGGATTAATGACCCAGATCATTTTAAAATATTCTAAATAAAAGAAAAGATTTATATCTATACTTCCTGTCTGCCTGTCCATATATCGTTTACCTGCAACTCTTAAGGTAGATGGGGTGGCTTAAACTTTATCCATAGAATTTTCTTCAATTTTGGCAAAAGTTTACTCTAGAATGTTTCTTTAAATCTCGATGATAAAATTAAAAGTTCACCATAAGAATTTTTATAGAAACGATTTTGAAAAATGTATGATTTTAGTACTTTGAATATACATGTAGTATAAATAGGGAAAATTCAAATTTCTTTCTTTTAAGAAAATCTGCTCCATAGATTTTTCTTCAGAGGAGTAGGTGCGATAAGGTCCTAATTTAACCAAAAAAATTAAAGGTTATGCAAAAGTGTCAATTTCTGGCCAAAATATAGTGTAATATCTGCCTAAAAGGAAAACATATCCAAACATTAAAAAAATTTAATATTGAAGTGTGATAATGACGTCATAATTCTAGTAATTTCAGAAAAAAGGACAGAATTGGAGAAATCTTGGTTGTTTCAAAGTACATGTTGTACTAGAAAATATTGTCCACACATGAGAAACAAGTTCATACTTTTAGAAAAGGTTTATATAAGCCATATTTACAATCTGAAAAAAATATTTAGTTGTTTCTTGTGCGAGAACACACTTTTCTAGTCCAAAATGCATCGTAAAAATACTGAAAATTAATGTAAGTTGGTGATTTCCTGAATGAAAGTCAGTTTAATTTCATATTCCCCCTAAAACAATCATTTAAGAATTCAATAATGTTTTTAATTTTTCATTATTGGACATTTAATAAATATCATATCAGGATCTGACAACAGATTTCAAAGATTGAGATTTTGGTAAAATATTCTGTCAAAAACAGACCTTATCCTTTGTGAAAATCTTTGTTTTGCATGTATTTTCAAATATACTTGATAAAAAATTATAAGTTTACCATCAAATTTTTTGAAAAAAAGTGAAAAATGTGTTGTTGTTTTTTTCTTAAATCCCCTTAAAAAGCACAGGAGAATATTGAAATTTGAAAAGAAGGTGTATTTTATCCCAATATTTGTTGTAATTATCAATTTTTATGTTAACCTCACTTTATAGAAATCAATAAGAATAGCTAGCATTATAAAATTCAAAGTTATGATAGATGTGCAAAAAAGATGCTCAGTGATAGACACCACACAGATGACTAGAGTTATTTGACTTTAGGTTTCAGTTCATTAAGTTATAATATGACAGTAGTTTTATCACTCAGATACGATGAAAATACCAGGGTTTGATATTTTTATTCAGGTCATAGATGGATTTCAACTTAAAAGAACAAAGGGCAGTAAAGAGAGTGTGGCTTATCTAACAGTGATGACCAGGCAGCTTCAACAGATATATAGGGTAGGTTTTAACTTAATGAATAAAAAAGTTGTCAATATTTTTCTGTAAACATTGACATTTTCATGATGGGGTTTTTTCTGTTTAATATAAAAAAAGGTTCAGAAAGTACACATACATTTAAGTACATGTATATTTTCACTAGTCAACAGACAACATAAGTTGAGTTTTTAGTTTGACATATTTGATACCATCTCATGGTTGCCTGGCTTGTGGTGGAGGAAAGTCTTATATTTTCAAGCTTGAATAATCGACATAATAACCTAAGCTTGGGTTTGTGTCTTAAAACCCATGCCATTTGTGAGGATTGAACCCACAACTGTGATGACCACTGCATTAACCACTTGGCCACCCTACTCCCAAAAGCCAGCAGTCAATGGGTAAGGTCAAACAACGTAAGAGAAAAGAACACACATGACACATTTAGTAAAAGAAGTGAGCCTTTAAAGTTTATATTTTTCAACAATTGGTCTGCTAAACAAGTATCAAACAAACATTGAGACCTAAATACATGTGTACTTAAGTACATCATAGACTATTTTTGCTTTGTTGTTTGAGTTTGGTGTTTATTTTCAGAACAAGACCTTGTATGCCTGTACTGTTGATGAGGTTCAGGAGTACAATAAGATATACAACATCAATGACAGTGAATATAGACTTATTACATTTGAACACTTCAACCAGGGATCAGTCAAATCTAAGGTAATAGGAATAGAAATACCACATAGTTATGAATGCAGTACTTTAATAGCTAACTGCATAATTTAATTACAGAAAAGACGTATACATAAATCTGTATTGGTTTTGTATCTTATAGTTACATCTGAGAAAATAAAACAATTGAATAAATTAAAATCAAAATGAATTAATAAGTCTGAAGATGTATTCTGTTCCAGTCTGCTTTGTATTTTACAAAAATGAGGCACAAGGCTGTCAACCTTCCAAATGTTCACAGGTTTTCCAGATTTTTGGTTCTTTATTTTAAAAATGAATATAACATGAAACATAACAGAAATGATCAAAAATCCTTGTTGAGATTTTCAAAAGTTGGCAGCCATGCCACCAGTTTGTCAATAGGTTCATCTATTACTTGCCCAAAGTCAATTGTTTCCTGTAATGTCCTCCTCTATAACATTTGACCACCTATGTACCTTATAACCCTAAATAAAGCAAACTCAACCGACAGTAGATGTCCATTTCTAGATTTGGACTTAAGCATTATCAATGGTAGATTACAGACTAAAGTATATGATAAACGGGATGACTTTTCATTCCCAATTGTTAATTTTCCGTTTCTTGAAGGAGACGTACCATTAGCTCCAGCTTACGGGGTATACATTTCACAATTAGTCAGGTATGCTCGCATTTGCAGTGATGTGTCTGATTTTAATGATAAAAACCATTTTATTACAGAAAAATTGCTAAAACAAGGTTACCGTTACCACAAATTAGTCAAATCTTTTACAAAATTTGCACATAAATATGGACATCTCATCGAAAAATTTGATTGTACACGTATATTTTTGATTGTTAAAGGAATATCTCATCTGGACTTTTATAGCAATGTAGTTTATAAAGCACAAAAATTCAAAAACAACCATATGGAAATTAAAAACTGGCTTAAAAACCTTTTGAAAAAAGGATACGAATTCAATGTTTTAGTAAAATCTTTGCATTTGGTATGTTTTGGCAGAAATATTGATAGCTTGATAGTAACTTTAAAACGTTAAATTTTCACTTTGTATCCACTGTATTATTTATAAGCACCACAGCGATCAAGTATGTCGGTTCTGTATGGTGATACAACTCTTAATCATTCATTGTTTTGACGTGGGGTGTCGGATTTAGAACTGATGTATTTGATTCTTTTACATCAATCGATAAATGTTTCTTAGCTAGTTGTCAGTAACTTCGAGTGTTCTCAAGAGAGTTCCTCCTTGTCTTGTTGTTTTCGTACAGTATTTTGTCTTAGGTTCTCTCTTGTTGAATTGAACTTTTGTCGATTGAGTTTTACAGTGTGTTTTATATGTAGCTTTGTGCAAGCTTATCAATAGGGGGAAGGTTGGATCCAAAAAACTAGTTTAACCCCGCCACATTTTATATGTGCCTGTCCTAAGCCAGGAAACTTTGCCAAAGCCTTTGTTTGTCCTTGTCATTCTATGTTAACTGTTTTATGTCAAGAATTGAGTCTTTCGTTGATGATTTAGGGATTGGTTTTGATACTTTTGTATTGTATTATAAGTCTTGGGCCAATGCAAGACGGTAAGCAGTGACCTATGGTCATGTTGAAGACTGCTTGCTGTTTTCCGTTGTGATTTTTTGAATTGCTGTTTGTTTATGTTTGTTGTGTCGCGTACACTTATTCCACATCTCAATATCGTATATGCATTAATAAGGGCATAAAATAAATAAGCATTAAAGTATTCTCACTACTGTCGTTTCATTATTATTTGTGGGGTATCAATTTATGTGGTTTTTGTGGATGGTTTTGACCCACAAAATTTGATACCCCATGAAAAGGAAGTTTAACATTGATCTGTATGCAGCAGCCTTCTAACTAGGAATTTAAGAATCTACAAAATGATACTTTTTCATCCAACCATGAAAATTGGTACCCACGAAAATAAATGAATCCACAGTTTTTCTCTTGTCTGTTTTGCATGACAAATGAGGATCTATTTTATGCCTAGGTATTGACAGTGCAGGAAATGTTTGGTAAACAATTGATACAACTGTATGGAATGTCAGCGGAGAAGGCAAAAGCAGTGAGTGATAGATTTAAGACCATTAAAGGGTATGTTGAAAGAAACACTATCTGCAGGTTGTTAAAAAAAGAATTGATAAACTACCCTCTTTAAACAAAAGCACTGCTAAAGTTCCCCTGCCTGACAAAGCTAGTGACCTTGAACTTTTGACCCCAGTCTTAACTCATAAGCTTTAATGTATGTAAGTTTCATGTCTTTCTTTCAAGGTGTTCAAAAGTGGGGCTATGATAGCAAATTTGGATTTGTGGAAAGAAAGTTCTACATTCCTTTGCCTTTAAGAAAGCCAGGGAACAAAAAGTCTTGATGAACTAGTAAACGTTGTAGTGTAATTTATCTTTCCATTGTTGCAGTTCTTTACATTTTGTAAATATTCTCATCGGAAATGTTTAAATGCAGCAGATTTTGAAGACTTATTTAATTGTGATTCTTTTTGATGTAAATACACCATCTGCCATTTACTTCAATTTAGCTGATAAAATTATTTATGCACATTGTCACAATTGACGGATCTGTTCTATATTTACCAGGTTATTGGCTGAATATGAGGCATGTAAAACAGAAAGAGAAAAGGAGCTGATGTTAAGTGGGATAAAAAGTGGTAAAACTATGAGGTATTTGATTTATAACATTATGAATCCTGTAAACACATCACATATGTTTAGAACATACATTTGAACACACATTTACATCAGTTACAGCAAATGATCTATACCATGCTCTCAGTCATTTAAGGTTTAAGGAAATAAAGTATTTTGGCTTTAATTATTTACACCAATGGCTTGTTTTTAAGTAGTAGAAAATTTATAGCAATAAAAACCAAGAACATGTACATGTAGTTAATTTTAAATATGTACAAGCATTAATTTTCGTGGGTATAAAATTTTGTGGTTTAGAACTTAGAACTGAATTTGTGGGGACAAATTTTCGTGGAATTTTTATTTTGATCTGAACTCTTTAACTAAATATTTTAAAGGACTAGAGCCACGAACCCCCATATTTGGCCCTGTTAATACTCAAATATCAAAATTGGTCTGTTTTACACCAAAATTTGTGTATGTATAGCTTGATGTCTGTGTTGAAAGAGAAAAGATTTGATTATGGTGTATAAATGAATTTTCAAGTATCCTAACCCTTCAAAAATAGCCTTGATCAGTGATTTTTCACTTTTTGGCCAAAATGACTTGTTTTTTTAGTCACAATTTTGTGATTTTCTACGTGGCGCCACCCCTCGCCCATCGAAGTTTTTGTTGAAATATGAAGAAAATAATATACTTATGAAATTTAAGCAAAAATATCTATGGGCGAGGGGTGGCGCCCATGTCATTTTCACCAAAAACCAGGTGGAAAATTGTGAAATTTAGCTGAAAAAAGCATATTTTCAATTTTAGCGTCACTTTATGATGTCATTACAACGTCACAAGTACACAAAGCTTTAAAATTGATTTTGTTTTGAAACAAGTAATCATTCTAGACTACTTGGCCACAAAAATCTTATCTAACAAATGAATTTTAAAAAATGGCCCGATTTAGGGCCAAATATGAGGGTTCGTGGCTTTAGTCCTTTGTGGGGATTTAATTTCGTAGATTTTTCTTACCCATGAAATAAACAAAAATTAAATTCCCCAAGAATATTTCTGCTTCTACAGTAGGCATGTGAAAATTTAATAACTAGGTGGTGCATTCCTATGAGTTTTCCTGTCATTATATTTTTGGCCGGATAACAAGGGAGTAAAAAATCTAGTTTATAAAATGGGGAATGTGGGATGGGGAAGAAATTTTCATTACAGTTTTCTCAGCAACTGCTTATCACAGCCACCAGATATTTGGTATATAGCATCAAGATGGGGTCCCATATTGTGGGATTCGATTTCAGGTCTTTAGCTCACTTACTTCCTGTTCAACAAAATCTTGCCATTTTTGAGTCCGACAGATGTTTTAAACGTTTCTCTAAAATTGCCTGAAAGAAACAGGTCCTTTACTAGACAGAGTCATGTTTTAATGATTTCTAAGCAGCTAATTATCACATCTGTTTTATATTGATACATATGCAGCTGCATTAGCATGTTGTCCCATGTTGTGGGATACAGTTTAATGTGTGTCCCTCATCTGCGTACCGGTACATGAAATGTAGCTTAGCCATTTCTATCTGTTAAATGTGGTTTCTACTTTGTAAATGTATGTTTCTTGTTTTACAGAAATCTTGGAGCAGTACAGAGTAAACAGATATATCAGCTGTATTGTACAAGTGGTCCATTATGTTAGTGTGTCAATAAGATTGTACAAGTGGTCCATTCTGTTAGTGTGTCAGCTGTATTGTACATTATTGTGTCAGCTGTATTGTACAAGTGGTCCATTATGTTAGTGTGTCAGTAAGATTGTACTAGTGGTCCATTCTGTTAGTGTGTCAGCTGTATTGTACATTATTGTGTCAACTGTATTATTGTACAAGTGGTCCATTCTGTTAGTGTGTCAACTGTATTGTACAAGTGGTCCATTATGTTAGTGTGTCAGTAGTATTGTACAAGTGGTCCATTCTGTTAGTGTGTCAGCTGTATTGTACAAGTGGTCCATTCTGTTAGTGTGTCAGCTGTATTGTACATTATTGTGTCAACTGTATTGTACAAGTGGTCCATTCTGTTAGTGTGTCAACTGTATTGTACAAGTGGTCCATTATGTTAGTGTGTCAGTAGTATTGTACAAGTGGTCCATTCTGTTAGTGTGTCAGCTGTATTGTACAAGTGGTCCATTCTGTTAGTGTGTCAGCTGTATTGTACAAGTAGTCCGTTATGTTAGTGTGTCAGCAGTATTGTACAAGCAGTCCGTTATTAGTGTGTCAGCAGTATTGTACAAGTAGTCCGTTATGTTAGTGTGTCAGCAGTATTGTACAAGTGTTTTGTTGTGTTATTTGTCAGCTGTATTGTACAAGTGGTCCATTCTGTTAGTGTGTCAGCCATATTGTACATTAGTGTGTCAGCTGTATTGTACAAAAGTGTGTCAGCTGTATTGTACAAGTAGTCTGTTATGTTAGTGTGTCAGCTGTGTTGTACAAGTGGTCATTTATGCTAGTGTGTCAGCTGTATTGTACAAGTGGTCCATTATGTTAGCGTGTCAGCTGTATTGTACATTAATGTGTCAGCTGTTTTGTACAAGTGGTCTTTTATACTATGGATTCATTTATTTTTGTTGATATCAATTTGTTGACAACATTTGGCTATTTCTTTAAAAAAAAAAAAATTATCTGTTTGGTCATTGTTGTAATATTTTTGGCTTCTGTTTTTGTTATATCAAATCTAATGTTCTACTGGTTTTCCAAGTTTTTTTACTCCTAGCGTGTCTGATGAAGGTTAATCCAGAAAAGCGCTTCACACACAGTGAAATTTTGCATTGTATATTTATCAAAATCATTTCAATATGTGGATTGTGTTTTTCTGGCACATACTCCATATTCTTTCGTTTTTTAATAGTCAAGTGGACTGTTATGTAAGTGTGTCATCAGTATTGTACAAGTGGTCCATTATGTTATTTGTCAGCAGTATTATACAAGTGGTCCATTCTGTTAGAGTTTCAGCTGTATTATACATTAGTGTGTCAGCTGTATTGTACAAGTGGTCCGTTAATAGTGTGTCAGCTTTATTGTACAAATAGTCTGTTATGTAAGTGAGTCAGCTGTAGTGTACAAGTAGTCTGTTATGTAAGTGTGTCAGCAGTATTGTACAAGTAGTCTGTTATGTAAGTGTGTCAGCTGTATTGTACAAGTGGTCCGTTATGCTAGTGTGTCAGCTGCATTGTACAAGTGGTCTGTTATGTTAGTGTGTCAGCTGTATTGTACAAAAGGTTCTTTATTTCTCTAGCATAAACTGTTATTGATTCATTTTAAATTTATTAAAGAATAAAAACCCTAACTGGATTCGAAATACACCGCATCATTGACAATGAGACAGGTGTGATGCAATAAGCTGAAATAACTTTACCTTCTATAGTAATTGTTTTTGTTAAGACACAAGTACGTGCTGTTGACTGCAGTTTGGTTGTTATGTTTGTGGATTTCTTTTTTATTATACCCCGCTTCAAAAAAGAGTGTTATACTGGTTTACCTCTGTCCATCCGTCTGCAGCATAACTTTCGTAACAGTTTTCTAAGCAACTACATATCACAGTGACTTGAAATTTGGTATATGAGTTCAGTATGAGATCCTATATTGCTAGAATCAAAATTAGTTCTGTTTGATATCTACTTCCTGTTTACCAACTTAAGTCAATTTTCAACATCACACATCAATTGTTGAAAATTTTTGTAACATTTTTCTCAGAAACTACATATCACCGTGACTTGAAATTTGGTATATGGCTTCAATATGAGATCCTTTATTGCGAATATCGAAATTAGGTCTGTATAATATATACTTCCTGTTTAATGACATAGTTCATTTTGGGGGTAGCTGGGGTATACCGAGTGAGGCCACGCCGAATTAATTACTTGTTCGTCGGACCGCCCGCATGTGAAATTGTTTCCTTAAGAAAAAAATATAAATTTCTTCCGCCCGCATTTACCGGAAACCCGCCCGTGTCCGGATCCGGAAGTTGTGTTCAAATTTTTTTTTTTTATCTCCGCGTTTGAAAAATATTTGTCATTTGCAATAGTAAACAACCAAAATATTGCCGATTTTCAACCATGTACTCTTATAAATTGGCTAATCGCTTGTTAGTTAAGTTTAGTGCTCCAATATTGGAGATACATTCAGGATAAAAGACGTTAAACTTAAACGGCTGAAACTACGTTTCATTCCCCTCAAACAAAACACTCCGATGAAAACAATGAAATCTGTTGCATTGTTACAAAATGCGGCAATTGCATGTCAAATGGAAGACTCTTACATTGATTTATTTAAAAACATTCATAACATTTAAAGAATGCCATATACGATGTATAGTCGACCCCTTTTATTGATAGATTCAAGTTCCTGTGGTATTTTTCCTCGGATGACCTCAGTAAATACAACATAGTTCAAATTGAAAACATTAAGGAAAATCCCTAACTTATGTGTAAGGACAATAATGGGATATTAATGACATCATCTATGAACATCCAATTCACCATTGACCAAGGATTGTTTTGTAATATTTTTTTAATAAATATTTACAAATTGTTATTGTTGTTTTATGGTTTTTTTGTGAATAAAGATAGGAAGTTGTTTTTCTTTTTAATATTTTATCTTAAAATTATGCCTTGCCAGCAAGATTTTGGGACATAGTCATACTTGTTTGGTGTAATTGACTTTCTCTTGGTCTGCTTGTGGCTATTGATAGTAAGCCAAGACAGCAACTCTTCAGAGAAAAAAAAAACAACTAAAGACAACTATTTCCTGCTTAAATAATATATTAATCAATTGGAAAAGCCATAAACCAAGTGAGAACAAGCATTTGTTATACTTTAAATAGAAGTTTTTTAATATTTCACTTATTTTCTTCAAAAATAAAAATAATCGCTCGCTCGCCTCACTTTTACATTAAAAACCAGGAAAAAAACTTTTTAAAAATTTAAAAACAAGTCGCTCGCCTAAAAAAAAATCAGTCGCTCCTAAAAATCAGATTTTCAGAAAAAAAATTAATAAAAATAATTTCGCTCGCTCGCTCCTTTTTTTAAAAGTCAAAATCCAAAGAACAAGAAATTAATTCTGTGTGGCCTGAGCTCCTTGTGTTGTCTGCTTCTTCATGTTGTTTTCTTCTGTATAGGCTGATTTTATGTTTGTTAGTTTGGACTCTCAGCATTGCAATGTCTCATTGGTACTGTTGATTTTATTCAAATGACAATACAGAATGATTTGGGTTTATCCTTTTGAACATCATGCAGATGTGATACCTGATTGTGTTATCTGTAACTCAAAAACCATACTTTGGTTTTATTCAGCCAACAAAATTGTATAATGCAGAATTATGTCTCCCCCTTGGTGGAGCGAATTATTGTTTTTATCCAGTCTGTCTGTCACCAAGTTATTCCCCTCAACCCCTCTGAAACTAAACAGAATTTAATGAAAGACTTTGTAGGTATCAAGTATACCATATGAAGTTGTGTATAGAACTAGGAAATTTTGATCCTCAATTTGTGAGAGTTATGGGCTTTTATGAAACTTGGTTTGTAGCTAGTATACCATATGTAGTTGTGCATATTACCAAGAAATTATACTGCTCAAAATTTTATTGGAGTTACACTTTTTGAATTTAAAATTTTGGGGGGAAACAGGTGAGATATCAATTTTGCTTGCAAAACATTTTTGGTGAACTTAATGATGGTGAAAAGTTTTTCTTCTCAATGTATTTTTGAAATACATGTACCGGGTAACTTCATTTATTGCAAAGGTTTGGGTCCTTTCATCTGGCATCATCTCAACCATTTAAGAAATAAGTATATATAAAATCCTTTTAGAAATAAAAACAAGAGTTACCACTAAGTATGTCTTGCCTGCCGGCAACATCAGAAACAATTATTCTGTCTTACTTCCACTATATTTTGAAGTTACATGGATTTTCAGTTTCTGAGATCAAAAGATGTTTATAGAACTTAAACATTGCTAATATATGCAATAAAAATAATCAAAGTCACTCAACCAGAAAATTAAGGTCAAGGTCAAAAGATGGAGATGCAACTGTACTAAGCTATTTCTAGGGCATATGCATAACAAATTTCATCAACATAGGACCAATAATACTTTAGATATGGAGGTGTTTGCAAAACCTTAAGGCACCGACCATTTGATTTTCTTGGGGGGTTTGATTGGGGGGGGGGGGGGGGCTGGGATTTTCACCCGAGCTGGGATTCTTTTTTCGACTGCTGCGCGGGCCAGCTTATTTTTTCCCATACACTCAATGCTAGAAAATTTTGTTCAGAAAGTCTCTTTTTTTCTAATGCGCAAAATAAGGGCCAGATTATTTTTTCGCCCTATAAGCTGGACAGGGCCAAGGTCAAAAGATGGGGATGTAACTGTGCTGAGCTACTACTGGGACATATGCATACCAAGTTTTATCAACCTAGGACCTATAGTTCTTGAGATATGGAGGTGCTGGCATAACATTTCCATTGCTACTATTGCTACTATATGTATTGAAAATTGTCAAAGTCACTCAACAGGAAAATCAAGATCATGGTCAAAAGATGGGGATGCAACTGTGCAAAGCTACTACTGGGGCATATGCATACCAAGTTTCATCAACCTAGGACCTATATTTTTGAGATATGGAGGTGCTTGCAAAACTTTTCCATTGCTATTATATGTATTGAAAATTGTAAAAGTAACTCAACCGGAAAATCAAGGTCAAGGTCATAA
Source organism: Arcuatula senhousia (assembly GCA_963971305.1). Taxonomy (NCBI): domain Eukaryota; kingdom Metazoa; phylum Mollusca; class Bivalvia; order Mytilida; family Mytilidae; genus Arcuatula; species Arcuatula senhousia. Next base: position 64,872,061 of record OZ020304.1, read on the forward strand.
GATGGGATGCAACTGTGCTTAAGTACTACTGGGGCATATGCATACCAAGTTTCATCAACTCAAGACCTATAGTTCTTGAGATATGGAGGTGCTCACAAAACATTTCCAAAAAGTTAACGCCGCCGCCAGTATAGTAACACCTATGTCCCGCTCTGCTTCGCAGACGGAGACAAAAAGTTGCTCAACTACAAAGCTATGGTCAAAAGATGTGGAGTCGAGATCTAATGCAAAACATATCGAGTTGCACCAACCTAGGACTTAAAGGTCCTGAGCTATACAGGTGTTCATAAAATTATAATGTATTATATGCTTTATAATGTATTGAAAATTGTTAAAGTCACTCAACAAGGGAGGCAAGGTCAAAAGATGAAGTTTCATCAAGTTCTTGTAATATTGAGGTGCTCATAAAACTTGAACATTGCTGTTATTTGTATTGAAAATTGTCAAAAGTCACTTAACTAGAAAGTCCAGATCAAAAGATGGGGTTGCAACTGGCTAAGCTTCTACTTGGGGGCTTATGCATACAAAGTTTCATCAACCTTGGATTTGTAGTTCTTGAAGCATGGAGTTGCTTATACCAATCATTATTGATAGTTTTTATCGATAAGATTACCCTTAAAAATGGCTTAATTTTAGATAGATTTTTCAGTATGTGTGCTGCCAAAATGCAAATAGAATTAAAAAATAAACCATAGCAGGACCTAGATATAATAATTTCTTATTAATTTTTTTGGCCCGACCACGAATGTTGAACCAACATATAGTTTTAACCTTGTCTGTCTATCTTACCATCCATTTGTCCATCTATTTGTAACATTTTAGTTGAGCTCTTGGTTCAGGTCCATAACTTGGATACTGGATGTTCGAGGTTAATGATATTTCACAACTAGATGCGTCTTAGGTAGTGCTACACCATCCACTAGAAAATAGGTCACTGTGACCTATATTTTACACATGAATGACTTTGGTTAAGATCTTGGTTGAAGTCCATATCCCGAATACTACATGTTGGTGGTCATTCACCACTAGATGTGTCTTTAGAAATGTGACACCACCTACTAGAAATTAGGTCACTGCAATCATGAACAACTTTGTTTAAGTTCTTAGTTATTGTTCATAACTTGGTAACTAGATTTCAGGTCTTTGAATGATACTTCACCACTAGATGTGTCTTGGGTAGCATAACACCACCCATTAGAAATTAGGTCACTGTGACCTACATTATATGCATGAAAGACTGATTAATTTCTTGGTATAAGTCCATATCCCAAGTAATGCATGTTGGGGCTCAATGATATTTCAAAAAAGGGAGGACAATTCTGTGGCTCATAAGACACATTTTCTATTTATTTTATAGAGTTTTATCTCAAAGAAGATATGACTTTGATAGAATATTTATTCTCTGTGTATTTCAGTAGGTACAAGGAATAAAATAGTAATACACTTGTATTTTTCTTATGATTCAAAACATCAAACATCAAAATGTGTAATATTCCTTTATAAGAATTAGAGTCCAATGAAACTTTTTCACCAATCGCCTCTGACACCAAATTTTTTAAATTCTAATTTCTGTAGATCTCTGGCATTTGAAAAATCACACTTTGTAATTTTGCTTTGAGGACTTCCAACTTTACTCACAAAATGTCTCCTGAAATATATGAATATGAAATGTTATAATACAGTGCACTGTAGTTAAGTACCACTTTTTATAAGAACCATGCAAAAAGCGATTCATGGGTGGAAAGCCTACACCACTTTATTTTTTATATGTTACTCCTGCTAGCAACCAGATTCGATATTTTGTACTCTTTTTCCAAACAAGCGTTGGTCCTGAGAGAAAAATAATATATAGAATGCATTGGAAAATTTCAAAACAGGGAGATAACTCTTAAAACTGTCAATAATTTCAATAGAAACCATTGTAACAAAATGGCAAGATTTCTCCCAGGACCAGACAGTTATGAGAGAATTGTTATTTATTTCTTATTTTGTATACTTTGAACTATCTTTTGTTAAAAATAAACCACTGTACATAGCCTTTTTATCGATGAATCACTTTTCTTCAATTTTGCATGATTCTTAGGTGGAGTACTACTTAATATTGCAAAAACTAGTACATGGTTAGTCAGCAAGGAAATGGTTCTGAAATGTTTTATTGATAGTAATATACCTCACAGTAAATTCACAAAAGATGTTTCAGACCTATTTTCTGAACTAGGAATATTCTTATCAACGGCATACAAGTTTTAAGTTTATGCATGTTGTTATCAATTAGTTATCAAATTGTATATGTGTGAGGTCCCTATAGGGTCAAAAGCACCCTAAGACCTTATGGCTTTTTTCATGTAACTTTTGAGCTCTCCTTGGTAAAAAACTACTTGCCAAAAAAATTCCTTTAAACATGACTCTTTCTAAAATGTGCTTAAAATTTGACCTGCAATCAGTTTGAAAAGCAACCTTGTGAATGGAGTGGGTACCCTGTAGAAGCCTGCTTATAAATGGTCAGTGATTAGGGTGCAATTTATGCCTGATTGTGCATAGAGAATGTTTTAAATTATCACTGTAAATGTGCTCTAGCAGTGATACCGATTCATGTTTACTGCTATTATGGCCCTACCACACATGTGGATCAGACAAATAGTTTTACCCTTCCCGATCCTACGTTGGTTAAGATCCATTACTTGGATACTAGATGTTGGGGGTTAATGATAATTCACCACTAGATGGGTCTTGGGTAAGGCTACACCACCCACTAGGAATTAGGTCACTGTGACCTATATTTTATGCATGAACAACTTTGCTTAAGTTCTTGGATACTAGATGTTGGGGGTCAATGATTTTCACCATTAGATGTGTCTTGGGTAACGTGTTACCACCCACTAGAAATTAGGTCACTGCGGCCTATATTTTATGCATGAATGGCTTTATGATTATTCTGAATTGCCGCTTGTGGGCTGTGTCTCGTACACTTATTCCACATCTCATTATTTTTCATTTGGTTAAGTTCTTGGTTAAGGTTCATATCTCAGATTCTACATGTAAGGGGTCAATGATATTTCACTACTAGATGAGTCTTGGTAACACGGCACCACCCACTAGAAATTAGTTCACTACAACCTATAATTAATGCATGAACACATGAAAGGTACATATCCCATGTATTACATATTCGGGTCAATGATATTTCAAGAACGGGAGGGCCATTCTAAGGCTCATAGACACATTTTCTAGTTCATTGTATTTTTAATACATTTTAGTTGCATTTTATTTGACTGTCCTATTTTTATGAATCATGTTTATATATGTTAATTTATGCAGCACTTAAGTATTACAATACATCATTGGTTTTATGCTTACATTTCATCTACTTGGTTTTTATTTCCTTGAAAGGTTCCTTTGACTGTTCCATCATCTGTATTTTCCACCCAACCAACCACTCCAACTTCTTCAGCTTTGTCTAAAGTATACTGTATGAAATCATTTTAATTTATTACAAAAGTAAGACAATTTTATAAAGATGACAAAAAAGTAAAAATGAATACTATTTGCAAATGCATAACTCAGAGAGATATACGATACATTATATGATCTAAACTTTTGTGATCATATATGTGAAAAGAGAAGTTTGTTATTTTCATTCAATTTTCAGGGTCTCTGCTTCATAATTTTGTTAGCAATTATGTACATAAAATATTACACTATATAACATGTATGATATACTGTGGTTTCATAATTTTTTGTGAGGTATCAATTTTCGTGGTTTTCGTGGGTGGCCTTGATTCACAAAATTTAATACTCCACAAATAGGAAATTTAACATTGGTCTGTATGGTGGAGACTTCAGAACAAATTTAAGAATCCACAAACTGATTCTTTTTCACCAAACCAAGATAATTGGTACCCATGAAAATAAATGAATCCTCAGTAACATATGTATGTTTATAATAAGGCTGTCAATCTAATGCCCTTAATAAAATGAGTGTGAAATCTGTTCTAGTTACCATTTTTTCTTTTAAGAGCTTTCTTGTATAATTAGGTTTTATATGTTGGCAGAGTTGGTTCAATCTGATAAAACACTCCTGAATCATTTATGCCATACAAAAGTATGCACCATTACATATCTTTCTCCTTCGATCTTTTCTTCAAGATATTTCTTTTATTATTTTCTATTGTTGACACATCAGAGCATGAACTGGGAATGCATACCTGTCTGAAAAACACTCCTGAAAATTGATAAAAATAAATATGCATTAAATAAAATCATCTCTGAAAATATTCGACATGTTTTCATTATATATAGGTCATGTACAACTATTACTGGTAATAAAATCTTAGCAAAAACTTTAACATCACTAAAACTTTACAAATTCAAAAAATTTTTTACCAGATACTTGATTTTTTTTAATAATCAATTACCAGTAGAAATCCCCAAATGTATTTTTATGAAGTCATGTGACTTCTATAGTTGGTACTGGTAGTCAAATTTCATTTCACTTTTTTAAACCTTTTTCATTCTAATAATTTCTTAAAATACCCAATCATTTTTAATAATTTTTTTCTATAAATAAAACATATTTTTAACTATTTTCCACAAGCTAGAAAATTGCAATAAAAGTGTTTAAATAATTTTATTGAAGTTCATAGTCAAACTCTCACGTAACCCACTTTGTGACGTAACCAAAACAAAAATGGCAGACGACAGAATATTCACTGTAAGGCAACTCCAACTACATGCATGGGTGTTTGGCCAAGTTTATGACCCTATCTAGACAAAGTGTGTTCTTTTTTTTATATAAAAAATATTATTGAACTGCGATGAAACTAGACTGTGGTTGTAAACAAACACACTACCACTGTGAGTGACTGGCCGTTCAGACCGGCAGCTGACGGGATACATTGTGGATCACAAGACGCAGACCTCACTACATGACTAGTCACTATAGAATAAACAGACAGTACATGCAATGGTAAGACAAAACCAATATTTTTTTACCAAGTCCAAGTTACGACTTACGACCCTCAAACAGGTGTGCCTGTCTCATAATAGAAGTTAATGATATGTAATTGGAGTGCATGAATTGATTCACAGCACCATCACCGGAGATCAAACTGTTCCAGTGACAAGCCAGCTCGTTACTGAATGAGTTAAAGATTTAATCAAACCTCTAGCTGAGTCGATAACTTGCGGCTTTATCTAACCTTTTAGCCCGCAGGTCCAGGATAAGCAAAATATTTATAAGGAAGATTAAAAAACAATTAAAACATAGTTGACAGAAAGCAAGAAATTGAACAAATACAAATTACAAACAATATAAAAAATGCAAAACATTATTTTAGATCTTCTTTGAAAACAATGATGACTTGATACTATTTTTTTTTGTATATGTGATAACCTTGCACTCTCCCAAAAACTTCAAAGTCAACTGAAACCAATGGTTTACTGTCTGTCATCTCTGATACCTTTTGGTAATTAGTCATTTCTTTGACTGTCAGGTGCTCGTTTTTGTTAAAAGCTGTTCTATTGGTCAAAGATCGAAACATTATTCAATCAAAACTCTTGTTTCAAATAGAGACCAAAATGGAATCTACAGCAGAAGCAAGTCATCATGATTAGTTTCATTTTCTACTAGAACATGAAAATGGAAGAAAGAGAACAGGTTTTGGGATTTGTCCCACAAAGGGAAAAGATATACAACAAATATTTGCCATATGTTGACAATCTTGACAAGGAATCAAATGACGTTTTTGCAGAAATCAAAGCCAACCTTGGAAAATCTGTTGCCTTCAGAGACATCAAAGTTGGTGCTAGTCATTGGAGTGGTCAGCTTAACAGGTAACATTACATGCACATTATGATCAGATCGTTTCAGTTAATTTTAAATTCAATTTATTTAAGCTGGTTGTGTGTGATTAAAAAAGACAAGTATTACATTGCATCAGGATCTATCTCTTGAGAATTCTAGATGATCCGACCCCAAATTTGTTCATCCTCTAGATGATCTGGCTCCAAGTTGATCCATTCTTGGTTGATCTGTCCCTTAGTTGATCTGTTCCTAGTCAACCCATCCCCAAGTGAGGCCAGTTCAAGGTGTTGAAAATAGAGACTTCAAAGGATTTTGCCGTCTGTAGTCATTCATGAGTTAATCTATAATCCCATTGCGAAATCTTGTTTAATTATTTAAGGCACAAGCTCCTGTTACGTCCAATTACGTAACTTTAGGGCAAAAATTTATCTATGCTCCTGTTACGTTCCTTCCGGGACATAATAAATTCCGGACCCATTACGGATGGGGGGAACGAATCAAATACGGATTTATTTTCAACGTAACTGTAGAAAAACACTTCACATGCTAAAGTTACATGAGAAAAATACTAACAAGATTATGTAAAATTTTGGGGTTTTTTTGTTCAAAACTCTTATTGTATTTTTCAGATTGTAAATATATGATAATTGTTTTAATTAATAAAATACTGAACATAATAAATATTCGTTTACTTATTGAGATCGAAGTCAGCTCGACTGTTCCTGTCGTAAAACAGACTTACATGCCTTTGAATGTATTGCGTGTAACGTTTGCCTAAACTGGTATCACCTTAAATGTGTTGCTTTGAAAACGTTCCCGAAAAAAGCATATTGGACATGAAGAGCATTCTATAAGAACTGACTTATTGTGTACTTAATTAATTCAAAATTAATAACTTGACGTAATTTCATTTACAAGTTCATATAATTCTATATACGATTGTTTAATTGTGTTTTGATAAAGTATAATATTGATATTTATGTCCCCGACCACGAAGTGTCGTCGGGGACATATTGTTTTTACTCCGTTTCTTATTTTTCTTATTATTATTAAGTCCCCCAAACAAAGTTTGGGGACTTATTGTTTTTGCACCGTTTCTTATTCTTATTATTCTTCTTCCGTTTCTTCCACTTAGTCGTGAACTTGTCCGGAGATCCCAGAGAAAACGACTCCACATATCAATATGAAACTTGGCAGGATAATAGATTGTAAAGAAAGGAATCCTCGTTGACAATCGGAATTTTCAAAATGGCTGCCGTTTCCATGGAAACAGGAAAATGGACTAAATATTGGACATTGCAATATCTCGGTAACCTAGGTGCGCAGGGTTCTGAAATTTTGTAGGTTGATAGAGCAAAACATTCTCTTTCATAATATGAAAAAAAAATTTTGAAGCGATATTTACGGTTTTCGAGATATAAATAAAAATGTGATTTCTCAAGGGAGATAATCGGGTCGAAATTTTCAAAGTGCTCTGATTTACATAAAAATTTATATTTAGGGGTTTTTTGACATGCTGAAGAGAATAGTGGCAAATACGGGTCGTTTGGGGGACTTTGTGACTTGCTTGCAATCACAGTTAATACTTGTTAAGTCCCCCAAACAACGTTTGGGGACTTATTGTTTTTGCACCGTTTCTTATTATTATTATTCTTCTTCTTCTTCTTCTTCTTCTTCCGATTCTTCCACTTAGTCGTGAACTTGTCCGGAGATCCCAGAGAAAACGACTCCACATATCAATATGAAACTTGGCAGGATAATAGATTGTAAAGAAAGGAAGCTTCGTTGACAATCGGACTTTTCAAAATGGCCGCCGTTTCCATGGAAACAGGAAAATGGACTAAATATTGGACATTGCAATATCTCGGTAACCTAGGTGTGCAGGGTTCTGAAATTTTGTAGGTTGATAGAGCAAAACATTCTCTTTAATAATATGAAAAAAAATTTTGAAGCGATATTTATGGTTTTCAAGATATAAATAAAAATGTGATTTCTCAAGGGAGATAATCGGGTCGAAATTTTCAAAGTGCTCCGATTTACATGAAAATTGATATATAGGGGTTTTTCGACATGCTGAAGAAAACAGTGGCAAATACGGGTCGTTTGGGGGACTTTGTGACTTGCTTGCAATCACAGTTAATACTTGTTATGTCCCCGACCACGAAGTGTCGTCGGGGACATATTGTTTTTACTCTGTTTCTTATTTTTCTTATTATTATTATTATTATTATTATTATTATACTTTTTTCTTTTTCTTCCGTCAACCTGATGCACGAACTTGTCCGACTATCTCCTCGGTCAAAAGTGGACCGATCGATTTGAAACTTGGAGGGGTGATAGGTCCCAAGGTCCTACAGTGTTTTCTGCGATTTATAATTTCAAAATGGCCGCCATTTCCAAGATGGCCGCCAAAAACCGAAAAACTATTACCTTATTTTTCTTGGAAACCACATAATGAAATTCAACGATACTTTGTATACATGTTCAAAAACATAATTGGAAACTTTTTGGGCAAAAAAAAATTTCGCGAGTGGCGGCCATTTCGGAAAATGGCCGAAAAAGAGCGAAAAATGTAAACATTGTCGGATTTCAACGAAACTTGGTATAGAGGGTATATGGGTGATGGCGATTCACAGCGCATTGTCGGAATTTCCCTATTGGTCGCCATTTTCAAGATGGCCGCCGAAAATGCCGAGAAATGAAAACATTGTCCGATTTCAATGAAACTTGGTATACATGGTATATGGGTGATGGCGACTGACGGCACATTGTTGGAATTTCTGAAATGGCCGCCATTTTCAAGATGGCCGCCGAAAATCGCGAAAAATGTAAACATTGTCCGATTTCAACGAAACTTCGTATACAGGGTATAAGGGTGATGGCGACTGACGGCGCATTGTCGGAATTTCTGTAATGGCCGCCATTTTCAAGATGGCCGCCAAAAATTGCAAAAAATGTAAACATTGTCTGATTTCAACGAAACTTGGTATACAGGATATATGGATGATGGCGACTCACAGCGCATTGTCGGAATTTCCGTATTGGTTGCCATTTTCAAGATGGCCACCGAAATTGGCGAAAAATGTTAACATTGTCCGATTTCAACGAAACTTGGTATACAGGGTCTATGGGTGATGGCGACTCAAGGCGAATTGTCGGAATCCTTAATGGCCGCCATTTTCAAGATGGCTAATACTAATAGATCTACAGTTCTCCGATTTTGATGAAAATCAATATTTAAGGCTTGAATTAGTGAATTTGCAACTTATATCGTTCAATTGTGCATGCCATTCCATGTTAAATGCTGATTTTTTTTAAAGGATTTTTCGTAACGCTTTTTACATCTTCATACCATATCTATGGCTTCACTAGTGAAATCCTACTGAAGTTGTCGCTCTTTATCAACTTTGTCAATATTAAACATCTTATGACTGGATACAAGGAAAACATCTTATGACCAGACACAAGGAAGTATGCATAAACATACAGTTGGCCGGAAAATTTTATGGTAGGTTTTACATAACATTAACATATTAGATTTTCTTTACAAACACTTTTTTGTATTATATTGCATGTACTTTACTAGATGGATATATACTGTTATATGTGACCTTTAATTTTTCTATTGAAAGACGGATCCAGAACTTTCCAAAAGGGAGTTCAAAAAGGGAGGAATTATTCAAATTATTATTAATTTTTTGGATCCGTCCCTGTTTCTTTGCTTCTACATTGTATGGGACCAGTTATTCTTGGACTAATTTTTGATATTCACACAAATAAATGTTTGGAAAGGATATATTCAATTAACAAAACAAATCTACTTCTTTTTTATATTCACACAAATGTTTGTTTGGAAAGGATATATTCAATTAACAAAACAAAACCTAAAACCTGAAGTCAATGAGGAAAAGTGCAGAAAAATCCAAGTCCAGGAATGACATTGACACGACCAACCTATATATAAGGAAAAACGCATCTTTCAAATTATATTGTATGCTAACTTGTATATAGGTCCTCCATGTGGTTGGTCCTGGTAACTCACAATAACTGGCCATTCATCCTTTTTGTACATACTCACCATCATCTACTTATAATATATGTTCATTAAATGTATGCACTATAACGCTTTAACTCTTTGTGTTGTCTTCGCTTGAAATTCGCTTGCATATTTAGAAAACAAATGGCATGTTCTTGTGAGGCAGAAGGTCGTGTCTTTATACCCTAGAGGGTGGTGGCTGCAGAAGCTGGATATCTAATTATACCCCAGCTTCAAAGAAGAGGAGGATATACTGTTTTACCCTTGTCCGTTCGTCCGTCCGTAACAAAACTTCTGTTGCAGTTTTCTAAGTAACTACATGAGATAGATTTCTGATATTTTGTATACAGATTTATCTTATAGTACCATATGGTGTATACCGATTTTATGCGCCTAGGTAGTCTACTTCCTGTTTACTGAATACTAAGGTTTTTTCACATAATGGATATAAATGCAAAATTTTCCGTAACAGTTTCCAAAGCAACTACATGCAATAGAGGTCTGATATTTTGTATACAGCTTTATCCTATAGTACCATATGGTGTATACGGATTTTATGCTCCTAGGTAGTCTACTTCCTGTTTACGGACTACTTAGGTATTTACACATAATGGATATAAATGCAAAATTTCTGTGCAACTACATGAGATAGGAGTCTGATATTTTGTACAAAGCTTTATCCTATAGTCCCATATGGCGTATAGCCATTTTATGTTCCTAGGTCAACCACTTCCTGTTAACGAGTATTTAAACTTGTATGTGTGGCTTAGTTTGGGGAGCGGGGGTATCACTAGTGAGCATTTGCTCACAGATTTATTTGTTTAATACTTTTTTCCTCTACAAATGAAGAACATGCTTGTCAGGCAGAAATGTGATATAAAGAAGGTGGTGGCTACAGAAGATGGGTTTAATTGACTGCAATCTTATTTAATACATATATTTCTTTTTTTCTTTTCCTCAGGAAACTTCATGAATCGTCAGAAAAAGCCATGTATATCAACATCAAATCTTCAGAAAAAGCCATGTACATTAACATCTACAAGATTTTATACAGTTTTTCGATCAGTTCGTTTGTCTGTTATTCAGTTGGATCTTCATGAAATTTTGTACACTATTAAATCAAGGACTAAACATACATGTAGCAACCAACATTGGAGTCTTTCTCAAATGTTTGTTCGTCTTAGAGTCTGTGTTTTACCTCTCAGGTTCAACTTTTTGTGACAAAGCTCTTGGGATCACTTAAACTAAAAAAAATAATAATTTGGAGTATACATTTGACATTTTACATGGTCTGTCAGGTATCTACTTATGTAATAGTAATATTTACAGTTCTTTTATGAACACTTTATTTTGAATTCATATTACTTTAGAATTTTCATCTTTATACAGATCATCATGGAATCGATCAACATTCTAAATCAAATTAAAGAATCGTCGGAGAAAGTAACAGACTTGTCATTGAAGATAGTCGGACTACTTTTTAAGATTCAAAAAGAGGGAAACGTCAACATTGGCAGGTTGAACGAAATCAGTGATATCACTGATGAAATAGCAGCTCACATGAGCAGAAATATAGATGGCACAAACAATGTAACTACTGCCATAAAGGAAAACATGTCCTTTATAGAAACTCTCAAAAGGGAAAACAAACACCTGCAGGCAAAATTCTCAGAAGCCAGATGTGACATGTATGCTTCTCAAGAACAATGCAAGAAGATCAAACTAGAACTTGACAACAGTCAGGAACTTTTAACTGCCTTTACAGATGATTTCTTCACATCTACACCAAGTAATGATGGTCATGATGAAACCAATGGAAATGTTGTTAAAATACAGGACAATGTTGAAGAGAACAACACTGTCATTGAAAGAGATGACAATGTTGAAGAGAACAGCACTGTTGTTGAAAGAGAGGACAACATTGTAGAGAACAGCACTGTCGTTGCAAGAGAGAACAACGTTGAAGAGAACACCACTGTTGTTGAAAGAGAGGACAACTTTGAACAATAAACATTAAAAAACAAAATTTGTACATTGTTCATGTAACAGAAATACATACTGAATTGTTTTGTTATTTATTATACTTATTTTGATTTTCTGTAAATTGCAAAGGATATGTACTATTGTAATTGGTTTCTTTTGATTCTAATAAATGTTTTCTTTTTTTTTTTAGAGATCTGAATAGAAGATGCTGAAGAAAGGGAAATAATGTACACTATTCAACAAAGACATTCAGGAAACTGTATATGTGTAGTCAAAGGTAATATTTATCTAACTGTTGAATGTAGTAAAAAAGTTTCAAAAATTTAATGAAGTTCAAATACATGTATATATGGTAAATCATTAAGTAATTTTACACACAGTATTCATATTCATCAAGCAAAACAATATGTACTATAATGTGGCAAATGCCTTGCAACTACTTTGAACAGTTACACTTAATAGTAACCATTATATTTGTAGCTTTTAGTTCTTAAATATGTTAGCAATGACCATTTGTTGTATATGTGTTTCGCTAATAAATTATGTCTTATGTCTTCATTGTTGAAAACAAACATTGAACTTGCCAACTTTACTTATCCCTATTATTTGTCCCCTGCTGCAATGCGTTTGAGGGACTTATTAATGGTGTTCATCCGTCCATCAGTCTGTTCGTAATGTATTTTGTGAAAGCAACTACTCTGAAAACAGATTTTGCTGAAATTTGTTAGAAATGTTTGCCACCATATGTCGTGGATCATTCCATACCGCCATTTGGATTTGACTCATTTTTCATGACTTATGAAACTTTATCCACTTAATGAATTTTCAACATTTTGTTTGTCAGTCACATTTTTCCTGAGATGCAACTCAGTGGATTTTGCTAAAATTTTCTATTTTTCTCTTATATAAATGATGCTTACTTTTTCAGATTGAGTCTAAGTATAGTATTCTAAAATGCCAAAAAAGAAAACAAGTGGAAAGAACACTCGAGCTGCCAGGCAGAAAGATAAACTTAGGAAAAGACAAGAAAGACTTCAGGTTACAAATGTTGTCATTTAATTTTTGACTCAGTTTCACTTAAGTCCAAAAAGATTAATGGGTGGGCATGCTGTACTTGTTAAGGTTTTGAAATTTGTATTGAACATCATGTGGAGTCTCACATGGTGTGATTTGTTTTCTAGTCTGTCAGACATACATGTGCATTTTTGCGACTTGGTCATTTCCTTTCCCCTTTGGGTCAACTGTAAATTTTCTTAACCATTTTCCAGAAACTATTAATGATAGTGATCTGAAATTTTGTATGCTTTCTTTGGTGAGGACCCATATGGTGGATTGATTTTCAGGTCTATTGGATGTCCACTACATGTTTTACTAATTATGATTTCTATTGATGCAAATAGTTTGGGTAACAGCTTAGATTCTATACAGACAGGGCCCATCCAGTTCATGATTTTAGAAATGATATGTTAATGCAACCAGTTGGTTTCCTCTTTGACCCATTTTCTAGTTATTTCCTGCTTGAAGCTTAAGTTGTCACAGTCAATTCCATTTATGATATCCATGTAGTCATTTACAGTATCAGCATCAACACTTTTCACTTCATTTTTTGGCACTCACTATAGATAGATCAAGTTCACATTACAAATTGAGATGCAAGAATATATTATTAATATTCAACGTAAGCAAAAATGGAAATCCAGAGAAAAAAAAAATGTAAGAATGATATAAAACTGCAGAAAACACCACATACAGGCCAATTAACTTACATTCTCAAACAGTAAAATCTTTTTGCTTTTCTAGAAAAAAACCCTACCATTTTACTAATTACATGATAACTCTAACCATTTCTCTATTTCAGGTACAGCAATACTTTGAGTACATACCTGTAGATAACCAGTGGAGGAATGAACAGATTCTTAGATTAGGATTACCATTTCCTTTATTTAATGTGAACGAAAACAATGGAGATGACATTATAAGTTTGCCTTTAACTGATCCTACACAATTCTATGAGATAATTGGTGACGGAAATTGTTTTTTCAATGTGATTTCATTCATTATAACTGGTAACCAAAATCATGCTTTTACTATGAGAAGACTAATATGCCAATTTATGAGAGACAATACAGATATGATAAATGGCTTCCTACCACCAGAGGCAAGTGGCAACATAGACAATTACTTAACACAGTCCAAAATGGAGATAAACCAGCAATGGGCTACTGAGGTTGAGATATATGCAGCATCTGTTCTACTTCAAACAAACATCTTCTTATATTCTAGAAGTGGTGTCCATTGGAAATGGTTATGCTTTTCAACAAACAATACACAATATAGACAAGGAATATATATATACCACAAGAATGGTAACCACTTTGATTTGGTTGTTTCAGTGGTCAACTCTGCTATGTTACCTGGTATATCACAAAACAAGTGTTACTCAAAAGACAGTGTGAAACTACCATCTCGATCTGATCCTCAGTTTTCAGAGAAACATGCATCATCACAGAAAAAATATGAAAAGAAACAACGTGATTCTAATCCTAACTTTGTCCATAAAGCTAGAAAGAAATTGTCAGAATGGTATGAGAAAAAGTCATCAGATCCTGAATTCAAGAAGCAGAGGGCTCAATCTAACAAAACATCGTACAATGCAGATAAAATGATTCAACAAAAGAAGAAAGCTGCTCAAAGAATGCGATATAAAGTATCACAGCTGTACAGACAGAACAAGAAAATAAAAACTCTTAACAGATACACTTCAGATCCTCTTTTGCGCAAGAAAATAAAGAATGTGTTAGTTCTACAATATAAATTGTGGGAAAATTACAGAGAGAAGAAAAAGGCTTCCATAATGCACAAGTATAAAACATGTAAAGAATTCAGAGAAAAAGTGAAAGCTGCTTCTCGAACAAGACAAGTCAACCAGTACAAGACATCTGCGAAATTCAGAGGAAAGAAAAAGGCAGATTCTCGTTTGAATTACAGGACAAATGATGAATTTCGAGAAGGAGTAAAAGATTATTCTCGCTCGAAGTATGAGACAGATGAGGAATTCCGTGAAAAAGTGAAAGATTATTCTCACTCCAAGTATGAAACAGATGAGGAATTCCGTGAAAAAGTGAAAGATTATTCTCGCTCCAAGTATGAGACAGATGATGAATTCCATGATAAAGTGAAAGATTATTCTTGCTCCAAATATGAGAAAGATGATGAATTCCGAGAAAAAGTGAAAGATTATTCTCGCTCCAAGTATGAGACAAATGATGAATTCCGTGAAAAAGTGAAAGATTATTCACGCTCAAAGTATGAGACAAATGATGAATTCCGAGAAAAAGTGAAAGATCATTCTCGCTCCAAGTATGAGACAAATGATGAATTCCGTGAAAAAGTGAAAGATTATTCACGCTCAAAGTATGAGACAAATGATGAATTCCGTGAAAAAGTGAAAGATTATTCTTGCTCCAAATATGAGAAAGATGATGAATTTCGAGAAAAAGTGAAAGGTTATTCTCGTTTCATGTACAAGACATCTGATGAATTCCGACAAAAGAAGAGAAATACCGCTCATAAGAGGTATAGAATGGATTCCTTGTTTCGTGGAAAATTAAAAGCTTCTTCAATTAAGAGATATTCTTCCAATCCACTGTTCAAATCAAAACTCAAGACATATTTGAAGCAGGCTTACCATCAATCTTCTGAGATACGAGAGAACAAGAAAAAAGCTGTGAAATGTAGAAGACAATCTATAACTGTTCCTAAAGCAATAAGAAACTTCCAGAAAAGTATACTAGACACACCAGAATACGTATGTACTGTCTGCATCAGAACTTTGTATAAAAGTCAAGTGAAGTTGTGCAAGAGAAGTAAATATATGGAAAATGGAGTTTTAAGTGAAATGGCTGCTAGGTGTCTCACAGGAAGTTATGTTCATCAATGTGACACTAATGATTGTGATTGTAAGTTTCCATCAAGAAAAAAAGAATGGATCTGTCATACCTGTCACAGCCATTTATCAAAGTCTCAGATGCCTCCTCAGGCACAAGCTAATAATTTGTTCTTGCAAGAAATCCCTGAAGTTTTAGGTAGACTCAATGGACTTGAAAGACAGCTCATAGCACTCAGGATACCATTCATGAAGCTATTATCATTGCCCCGTGGAGGCCAGAGGGGTGTGAAGGGACCAGTGGTTAACATCCCATCTGATTTAAACATTGTTACAACAACACTTCCGAGAACAGCACAAGATGCTCAGCTGGTTAAAGTAAAACTTAAGCGTAAGCTTGAATATAAAGGTCATTACCAGTATGAATGGGTAAATCCCAAGAATGTAATAGAAGCAGTGAAATACTTAATTGCCAATAACAGCTGGTACTCAAATGTGACATTCAATGAAGATTGGTTAGATCAAGCAGACGATGATTTAATTAGAGATGAGCCTAATGACAGCGACAGTGAAGATGAAGCCATGGAAGTTGACAAGGCAAACACTGGATCAGACTTTCCTGTGGAATCTTGCATGCAACCATTAGATCCTGGTCAGGAATACTTGGATACTGGAGATAAGATTTTTGCAGTTGCTCCTGGTGAAAATCAAAGACCACAGAGTATGTTGACAGAGGAGGGAGTAGATGCAATGGCATTCCCTGTTTCACTTCCAGACGGACAACATGGATTATCTGCAAATCGTGAAGTAAAATTAACACCTTCTAAGTATTTTAATGTAAGACTTTTATCTGCAGACAAAAGATTTTCATCAGATAATCAGTTTATATTCTTTGCCCAGTATATTACTGAGTTGACTGACATCATTTCAAAAATGTCCATTGCGATGAGAAAAGGCAAATCTTCATTAGACTCTGGAGAAAAGGTAACAGCATCCATGCTACAAGATTCTGACAATTTAAAGAACATATTAAAGTCAGACGAGGGGTTCAGATTTTTGCAACCAATCCGTGGGTCCCCACCCTATTGGCAGCGAACAATCAAAGACTTATATGCTATGATAAGACAACTCGGGATACCTACATGGTTCATAACATTTTCGGCAGGTGAAACCAGATGGGAAGAAGTAACAAAGACCCTTCTTACCTATACTTCTGACAGTAGGGATGTATCAGAGATAGAATGGCTGGAGAAGTGCAAATTGATACGTGAAAATCCCGTCATGTGCTCCAGGTTATTCGACCATCGTGTAAGATGTTTGTTCAATGACCTCCTGAAGTCTCCATCTCAACCAATTGGCCCTATTCAAGACTTCTTCTACAGAACAGAATTTCAGGCCCGTGGATCTCCCCATATCCATTCCCTTTTTTGGATAGAGGGAGCACCCAAATTGAATATTGATAGTGATGTAGACATCTGTACCTTTGTTGACAAATATGTCACCTGTGAATTACCAGATGAGGAAGAGGACCATGAGTTATATGATATTGTTACCTCTGTTCAAGTTCATAGCCGAAACCATAGTCGTTCTTGTGGGAAAAAGGGAACAGTCTGTCGCTTTCATTTCCCAAGACCGCCCATTAAGGAAACATTTCTAGCAAAAGTTGATGAGGAAGAACCAGAACAGCCCACACAATCAAATAGCAAACCAGAGATGTCTCTTGAAGAACTCAATAAATTATGCCAAAAGCCAGTGAAATCTCCTAAACAGATCTTGAAAGAAGTGTGGATAGTCATAAATGCACTTGAAAGTGATAAGAGTCTAACCATTGATAAAGTTTTGGAACTGGTCAATATCACATACGAAGAATTCCAGGATGCCTTGAAAGCCATTTCATCTAGAAATTCTATCTACTACAAACGTGATTTGAAAGACACATGGGTGAATAATTACAACAAAGATCTATTACGTGCATGGAACGCCAACCTTGACATCCAATATGTGATGGATGCCTACTCATGTGTGGCTTATATACTTTCGTACATAAGTAAAGCTGAAGCTGAGGTTGGAGATCTTTTGAACAATGCAAAACAAGAAGCTGCCGAAGGAAACCATGATGCAGCAACAACAATGAAAAAGATTGGTCAGACATATTTACAGAGTAGGGAAATCTCAGCTCAAGAAGCCATATACAGAGTTTGTAGCTTACACCTTAAGCAATGCTCAAGAGATGTGACATTCATACCTGCAGGTAGTAAACAATTAAAGATGAGTTTACCAATATCTGTCATCAAATCCAAACGTCAGGAAGATGAAAATATTTGGATGAAATCAATTGTGGAGAAATATTATGCTAGACCATTAGATCCAGAATTCCAGAACATGTGTTTAGCTGAGTTCTGTTCCAAATATACCATCTTACCTCCATCTAAGAAACCAAAGGCAAGTTCTAGACAAACACTTCCAGTATTTGAGCTTCAAGACGATCTTGGGTATATTAAACAAAAGACTATAGGCAAAGAAAGTGTCATCAGGTACCCCAGATTTAACCAGGTAAAACAGCCTGAAGAATATTACATGACACAGCTACAACTGTTTATTCCTCACAGATCAGCTGATTTCAAGCCTCCAGAATACCTGACATATGAAGATTATATGAGAAGAGGAAATGTAACTGAGACCTTAAACACAAATAGAAAAAAATTTGAAATTGATTCACAAGAAATTGAAAATGCTTGGGACGATTTGCAAGAAGGTAGAATCAGAGAAGAAGCTTGGTCACTCATAGGTCCAGAATCAGAGGCACAAAGATTAGATATAGAAGAGGAAAAAGGTCCTTCTCTACCTCCTGATAATGAATTAGACGAGGTTCCTGAACTTGTGAATGCAGGAGAAAGAAATCCAAAGCACAAGAACTTAAACCCATCTGTAGAGTTCCAAAAACCAAATATGACAACCAAACAGGTGAATGAACTAATGAGTAAGATGAATGATGTACAACAGGAAATATTTTACAGAATCAGAAATTGGTGTCTACAGCTTATTTGGAAACAAAATCCTCCACCATTCCACCTCTTCTTAACGGGGGGTGCTGGAACAGGAAAGACACACCTAATAAAGTGTATTTACCATGAAGCCACACATTTGATCAGATCTATTTGCAACAATCCAGATGCACAACCAGTCATACTTACAGCACCAACTGGAACAGCTGCATTCAATGTAGAGGGCAATACTATTCACTCAGCTTTTGCAATCAGCAAGAATCTCACATTACCATATGTTCCACTTGCAGAAAATACCCTGAATACACTTAGGACAAAGTTTGAGGATTTCCATATATTAATCATTGATGAAATATCAATGGTTGACCACAAGTTGCTTTCTTACATCCATGGACGGTTATGCCAGATTAAACAGTCAAGGCAATACTTTGGTAACACTTCAGTAATCGCTGTGGGAGATTTCCATCAACTCCCTCCAGTTAGAGCATCACCTTTATTCAAGATCAAAGATACTAACTTCATGGACTTGTGGAATCCTATATTCTCAGTTGCCACACTTACTGAGATAATGCGTCAAAAAGATGATGTCGCTTTTGCACAAATGCTGAACAGAGTACGAACCCATTCCAAAGAAAATCCTCTCAGTGATGATGATTTAACTATGTTGAGATCTGTGTCATATGAGAAAGAACATTTACCAGACGAATCAAAGGAATATCTTCATATCTTCCCAACTAATAAGGAAGTTGATAAACACAACACAGAAATGGTCCAGCATCTTTGCCAACCTGTTGTAACAATACTTGCTAATGACTTTGTTAAAGATTACTCTTCGGGGGAACTAGTAAAACGAGATGCACCGTATCATACCAACAGTAATGAAGATTTACTAACATCAATCACTATTGGTCTGAAAGCTAGAATCATGCTGACAAGAAACATCGACACGAAAGATGGATTAGTCAATGGCGCATTTGGAACGATTGAAGGAATGGACAAAGGTACCAAAGGGGATATAGTAGCAGTTTATGTAAAATTTGACAATCCTAAGTCAGGAAAACAGCATATTGCTAAAAGCACTGCAAAAAACTCTCTGAGTAGAAAGTTTGTTAGGTTAGTTAAAGTGGAAGAAAGTCTTCATGGAAGGAATGTTACTAGAAAACAATTCCCTTTTAAGCTTGGATGGGCCGCAACCATACACAAGACACAAGGAATGACTGTGAATAATGTTGTTGTCTCCTTAGAAAAGATTTTCCAGCCTGGAATGGCTTACGTGGCACTGAGTAGAGCAACATCGTTAGCAGGACTTATAATAATAGACTTTAATCCCAATGTCATTTATGCATCTTCTGATATTCTAAGATCTGTAGAGAACATGCCGCTGTTTCTTGAAGGGACCAACAACAATGAACATAACATTGAAGAAAGAAAGTGTTCAATTGTTTTACACAACACTGAAGGTTTAATTCCTCACCTCAATGATGTAAAGTCTGCAAAGGTTATGAAAACTGCTGATATAATCTGCTTTACTGAAACATGGTTGAAAAAATCTCAAACTTTGCCAAACACATTGTTTCCAAACATGTCCTTACATCTATTATCAAGACCAGAGGCATTCCAACAGAATCAGACCAATAGACAGAGAGATCCCACCAGTCAACTAATCAAAAAGTTAGCTAGTATGGATAGAGGTGGTGTGGCAATGTTAGTTCACAATGACTTCCCAGAGCATTCTTTTCAAAGATTAGTAAAGAATATGGAATGTATAACATGTACTTTTAATGATCAATTGAAATTATCACTGTCAGTGATATATAGATCACCTGAACATGACATAGGACTATTTTGTGAAGGTTTAATCCAGCTACTATCCAAACTCGATTCTCAAGATAGAACAACTATGCTTCTTGGAGATTTCAATGATGACATCAGAAAGCCAAGTAATATAAAAGCTGTTTTCCAAAACTTTGGATACACACAATTAGTTCATGATCCAACTACAAGACATGGGACAACGCTAGATTGTTGTTACATCAAAACGTCACAAACAGTGCCACAAGTCAAAGTAGTTCCTTTGTATTACAGCTTTCATGAAGCAGTTGAAATCAGTCTATCATTTTGAAATGATTAAAGAGTTTTAGGTCTTTAGCAGCCAAGGTGGGGGCATCCACAGGCACTGACCTACTTTTTACTTCAGGAAATTAACAGAATAATCCATGTAAAGCTAATTCTAAAGCAATTGAACAGTCAGCATGGGTTTCTCCAACCTCACCATTTGATGTGTGCGGTGCATTGACTTATAGTTTTCTCATTACTTTTTTCATACATGTTCCATTTGTTGTTGTAAAAAGATATTTTATAAAGTTAAATTTGAATGACTGAATAGAATATGATATTAGTTAGGTTTGAATGACTTAATAGGACGTGAAATTTTTCAGATATTTTCCATGTCCCATTTCTTCTTGTAAATAAATATTTTATAAAGTTAGGCTTGAAAGATTGAATTGGACGTGATATTTTTCAGATTTTTTTTCATGTCCCATTTCTTCTTGTAAGTAGATATTTAGTAAAATTAGGTTTGAATGACTGAATAAGATGTGATATTTTCAGATTTTTTTTCATGTCCCATTTCTTATTGCAAATAGATTTTTTATAACGTTAGGTTTTAATGACTAAATAGGACATGACATTTTTCAGATATTTTCATGTCCCATATATATTTTATAAAATTAGGTTTGAATGACTGACTAAGATGTGATATTTTCAGATTTTTTAATGTCCCATTTCTTGTTGTAAATAGATATTTTATACAGTTAGATTTGATTGACTGAATAGGATGTGATATTTTTCATATTTTTTTTCATGTCCCATTTTTTGTTGTAAATAGATATTTTATAAAATTAGGTTTGAATGACTGAATAGGACGTGATATTTTTCATATTTTTTTTCATGTCCCATTTCTTGTTGTAAATAGATATTTTTTACAGTTAGATTTGATTGACTGAATAGGACGTGATATTTTCAGATTTTTTTTTATGTCCCATTTCTTAATGTTAATAGATATTTTATAAAATTAGGTTTGAATGACTGAAAAGGATGTGATTTTTTTCATGTCCCATTTCTTGTTGTAAATAGATATTTTATAAAATTAGGTTTGAATGACTGAATAGGACGTGATATCTTTCATATTTTTTATGTCCCATTTCTTGTTGTAAATAGATATTTTATAAAATTAGATTTGTTTGTCTGAATAGGACATGATATTTTCAGATTTTTTTTCATATCCCATTTCTTGTTGTAAATAAATATTTTATAAAGTTAGGTTAGAATGACTTTATGGGACGTGAAGTTTTTCAGATTTTTTTCCCATGTCCCATTGAAATTTCTTCTTGTAAATAGATATTTTATAAGGTTAGGTTTGAATGACTTTATAGGACATGACATTTTTCAGATTTTATTTATGTCCCATTTCTTCTTGTAAATAAATATTTTATAAAGTTAGGTTTGAAAGACTGAAAAGGATGTGATATTTTTCATATTTTTTTTTATGTCCCATTTCATGTTGTAAATAGATATTTTATAAAATTAGATTTGTTTGACTGAATAGGACGTGATATTTTCAGATTTTTTTCATATCCCATTTCTTGTTGTAAATAAATATTTTATAAAGTTAGGTTAGAATGACTTAATAGGATGTGAAGTTTTTCAGATTTTTTTCCATGTCCCATTTCTTCTTGTAAATAGATATTTTATAAAATTAGGTTTGAATGACTTTATAGGACATGACATTTTTCAGATTTTTTTCATATCCCATTTCTTCTTGTAAATAAATATTTTATAAAATTAGGTTAGAATGACTGAATAGGATATGATATTTTTCAGATTTTGCCATGTCCCATTTCTTGTTCTAAATACATATTTTATAAGGTTACATTTGAATAACTTAATAACACGTGATATTTTCCAGATTTTTTCATGTCCCATTTCTTCTTGTAAATAGATATTTTACTAGGTTAGGTTTGAAAGACTTAGTTTGACATGGTATTTTTCATGGCCCATTTTTTGTTGTTTTCATCAGATAAGGTTTTAATTTTAATTTAATTTTGATATCTGAACAGCTATTCATGCTTTCATTGTACATTGTACAAGTTTCATGAAGATACCAGTAGCTAATTATAATCAAATTGTGCTAAGTTCCATGAAAATCATAACACCTATTTTTGCCAAAGTTGTACAAAATTTCATAAAAATTTCATCATCATCATGATCATGAAAAACTGTATTTATATCTTGGTAACTATTCATTGAATGTTGGGGAGGTGGCGACCCTTAACATTCTTTTTTTCAATTAATTTATAATAATATATATGCAAAATCCTTAATACATAGATTTATGTAAATTGTAATGAAATTATCACTTAATTTCATTATTATTAGAGATTTATAGGCATGGCTGTAGGGGAGGTGGAGGCCATGAAATCTCTTTATTAAGGACGAAAACTGTCATTTGCTAGTAAAGGCCAGATAAATATACTCAGAAACACAAATAATGCACAACTTCTTTACCTCCAGGATTCTTTTAATTTTTAAAAGTTTTATTAATTCTTTTATCCTAAATGACAAATCAAACCAAATTCAGTAAAAATCCAACTAATTATTTCTGAAAAAGGCACCCATGAACTTTTGATAAAGAAGACTAAAAAACAAAGTCTAAGATTGCTAAATTCAAAAATGTATGTTTCTGAAAAGTTTGAACAATTTTTGTGCAATTTAAGCTTTGTCCCCCATTTTCTGGACACACTTTGGACAAGCAAAAAATTCTCAAATAATTGGTGAATTTTTATTTTCTGGGTTAAAAACTCTATTTACGAAATTTTGAAATAAAAAATCATATTTTTTTTAAATTTGCAGAGAATGGTGTTAAGGACCCCAAACATGCTGTGCCTAAATCTCAGATTATTCCGATAGGAGATATTTTCTATTAAACTTTTAAGTCAAAGGAAATGAATGGAAGTGGTGTATTTCTTGTGCTGTTTAGTATACAATACATAATTATCAATATTTTGGGGTTTCCCCACTTGATGAACAGAAATGACATTAAATGAGAACGGGAGGGGACATCTCACGTTTCGCGAAACGTAAATTTTAATTATTATTATACTTTTTTCTTTTTCTTCCGTCAACCTGATGCACGAACTTGTCCGAGTATCTCCTCGGACAAAGGTGGACCGATCGATTTGAAACTTGGAGGGGTGATAGGTCCCAAGGTCCTACAGTGTTTTTTGCGATTTTTAATTTCAAAATGGCCGCCATTTCCAAGATGGCCGCCAAAAATGGCGAAAAATGTAAACATTGTCCGATTTCAACGAAACTTGGTATACAGGGTATAACGGTGATGGCGACTGATGGCGCATTGTCGGAATTTCTGAAAAGGCCGCCATTTTCAAAATGGCCGTCGGAAATCGCGAAAAATGTAAACATTGTCCGATTTCAACGAAACTTGGTATACAGGGTATAAGGGTGATGGCGACTGACGGCGCATTGTCGGAATTTCTGTAATGGCCGCCATTTTCAAGATGGCCGCCGAAAATCGTGAAAAATGTAAACATTGTCCGATTTCAACGAAACTTGGTATACAGGATATATGGGTGATGCCGACTGATGGCGCATTGTCGGAATTTCTGTAATGGCCGCCATTTTCAAGATGGCCGCCAAAAATCGTGAAAATTGTAAACATTGTCTGATATCAATGAAACTTGGTATACAGGGTATATGGGTGATGGCGACTCACGGCACATTGTCGGAATTTCTGTTGAAGAGGACAGACATTAAATGAGAACGGGAGGGGACATCCCACGTTTCGGGAAACGTAAATTTTAATTATTATTATTATTTACAATTACGATGTATATTCATAATCAAAAATACTTACCCTAAACTTTATCAAAAATATTTTTTCACGTAACTTTAAGGTTTAAATTCTACAGTTACGTTGATAAATCCGTATTTGATTGGTTCCCTCCATCCGTAATGGGTCCGGAATTTATTATGTCCCGGAAGTAACGTATTAGGAGCATAGATAAATTTTCGCCTTAAAGTTACGTAATTGGACGTAACGGGAGCTTGTGCCATTATTTAAATGTAACATGTACAACTAACTATCATTAATGAATAGAACTATTTGATATTTTAATTGTTTCTTTAAAATTCCATAGGGAATAATACTCTAATCCAATTGCAGAAATAAACCATTTAATAGAATGGTTTATTTCTACAATTCAATGTTTTAGACAAATTTATACATGACCATAAAGGTACATGTACATACACGTACTTATTTCCCCTTAAAATTGTTTATTTGCATTTTTTTAAGCTAATAACTCATATTTACAGCAAATATATTTTCTACTTATCAAAAGCCAGTTTTCTTTTTCTATTCAAAACAATATATAATCTTTTTTGTTTATGTTTGTTTTAATAACCAAACTTCTTCAAACATCTAATCAATTATTAAGTATTTTAAAATGTGCTTTAAATTACTAAAAATGCATCTTTGCACTCATTTTGAGTGGAAATCTTGATGATACCAGTGATGCAGATAAGTGCCGACCCTGCCATTTTTAGGAGCAGAATTTCAGAAGGTCCTACAACTGAAAATATTGTGCAGGACCTAAGTCTGGCAAGTTTTTGAAAAATTTATGCTAGTAAAAGTGAACAGGTCTGTTAAAATTTATTCAGGTCCGGAAAACTTATCTATTTTGTAGGACCCAATGTCTGACAAGAAAAAACAATTATCTGCATCTCTGTGATACATGTGAGATGAGCTAACTGGGTGTAATGAGATAACCTAATAATACTTCATTAAGGTTCCAATACTCACATTCAGCTTTAGAATTTAGAGATTATAAGTTTTTATTGTTAGATAGTTACAGAATACAAACAGATACAGAATCACAACTAAACTAAATTGACAGTGTAATGTTAAAAGAAAAAAATTATAATTATACCCCCGCTTCGAAGAAGAGGGGGGTATACTGTTTTACCCTTGTCCGTCTGTCCGTCCGTCCATTCGTCCGTAACAAAACTTCTGTCGCAATTATAAGTAACTACATGAGATAGAGTTCTGATATATTGTATACAGCTTTATTATATAGTACAATTTGGTGTATATTGATTTTATGCTCCTAGGTAGTGTACTTCCTGTTAACCGAATAGGTTAGGTTTTTACACATAATGGACATAAATGCAAAATTTTGATCACAGTTTCCCAAGCAACTACATGAGATTGGAGTCTGATATTTTGTAGACAGCTTTATCCTATAGTCCCATATGGTGTAGAGCGATTTTATGTTCCTAGGTCAACCACTTCCTGTTTACAGAGTATTCAAACTTGTATGGGTGGCTTAGTTTGGGGAGCGGGGGTATCACTAGTGAGCATTAGCTCACAGATTTTCTTAATACAGTGTGTGTCTACAATATTTGTTCAAAGATAGATAACTCTAAATCAATTAAACAACTATTATAGAAAGATACTCTACATCACACTAGAGTAATGAAAATGAAATAAAATATACATGTATGTATTATCTCAACCCTTATTAATGATGCTAACTGGTGCACTTCACAACGCCCACATTGGCCAGACTTAACTTCAGTTGCCAACAGCCCGCCGTGCATGATGGACGCCGGATATATTATTCCAAATATTCTTTCTTTACATAATAATGTTCTTCAATACAAGTACACATAAAATTTAGTATAATATTATGAACTTAAATACAAATGAAAATAATCTAGTACAAATAGTTTCAGCTCTTCAAGCTCAATCTAATAGAGTCATTATGACTAAAAAAACAAAGCAAAAACTACTACTCAGTACTGTTACAAATAGCTAATTAAAAATTATCCCTCATCTTCAGTTTTGTTACAAATGGTACACAGTTTCTCTTCTTTTGGTTTATTATACCTCCCGCAAACAAAGTTTGGGGGGTATATGGGAAACACCCTGTCTGTCTGTCCGTCTGTCCACATAACTAGTAAGCGCTTCTCCTCCTTAACCGCTTGAAGGATTTTGCTCAAACTTAACATACATGTATGTAGATGTGCATGAAGAATTTTCATCGCACTCGGATATCATTCAGGGGAGATAATTGGACTTAAACTTTTTAAATACATTATTCAATGGGAGACCTCGTAAGGGCAACTCCTCCTAGACCTTTTGATGGATTTTGATGAAACTTTACATGAAGGAAGTACATCATATGTAGATGAGCATGAAGAATTTGTATTGCTCTCGGTTATCATCGAGGGGAGATAACTGGACTTGAGATTTTTTCTTTATAGAACAGTCCTATATGAAGCGGGGGGAGGGGGCATCCTTTTGTGAGCTTGTTTACAGTGTTACTTGTTTTTATACCTTCCACATTCTACTTCAAGACAATGGGCACTTATTGGTAATCTCATCAGGCAGCTGTTGTCTATTTTATCTATTTTGAATGATTTCTAAATATGGCTCATTTAAACAAATTTCTTTGAATTTCATATAGTTATTTGAAAGAAAAAAAAATCAGTTTCTGGTATCCCAGAGAGAAATAAAAACAATTCCTAACTACCTACCATAGTATACCTTGTGGATGCAAATCCCCTGAAACTGCTTAGCTTAACATATTGTATCCAAATGTTGTAGGATTATTTGTAGTTCCTTATTTGCACCATGTCTGCAATACTGGTACCTTGTTATGGGATTTAATGTTAGTGTATTTACCTTTTCAGATATATAAGGTTATATGGAATGAAGTTTTCTAAGCATGCTAAGGAGGATCACTTAGAAATAATCAAAGCGCTAAAGCGTTTAAAGGCAGAGCTAAATCTAAGCACTGAAAATAAAGAACGATCTGTGTTTCATATATAAACTTGAAACATAGCACATCAGTTTTGTTTGTTTCCTCCGCACACTTACACATTTGTAAAGAAATCTGTAATTAAGCTCCGCCCACTTGATCAAAGGTCAAAGGTCAAAAATGCTTAAGTAAACGTCAACGAGTATTGATACACGATATGTAGTGCACATTTATATCGCATTTATGTTGGGGGTATAAATATGTACCTCCTATTTTAGACAATACGTATAACATTTAAAATACAATACACAAATAATGTTCTGTAATAGATCCTCTGGTAGCAATATTGACTGACGAATTTACCCTGTCTAGACAAAAAAAAAACGCGAAAATCAGATAGCTTTATGAGGCTATAAGGCTCTGCCTAAAAATGAAATAAAATATAAATACACACATATATGTATGAGATTAAACTACCATAATGGTATATTTTCCTTTTCAGATATATAAGGTTATATGGAATGAAGTTTTCCAAGGAGGATCACTTAGCATTGATACACCTTCTGTATGAACTTGTAGTGATGCCTGAACTGGAAGTCTCTTTAGTACAAAAGTTTGCTGCCCAGTTAATAAGTCTATTGAAGTAAGTTACAGTGTACAGTACTGGTTTCCACATTATTCGTGGGGTATCAATTTTCATGGTTTTGGTGGGTGGCCTTACCACATGAAATTGATACTCCATGAAAAGCCAAAGGAAATTTACCATTGATCTATAAGCTGTAAATTTCAGAACCATAAATTTAAGAATTCACATACTAATCTTTTTCATCAAACCACGAAAATTGGTACCCACAAAAATAAATGAATCCACATTTATAAAATATAAAAAGGTCCAAATCTTTGTAGTATAGTTCTATACAACATATTAACCAAGTTGAACAACTGTGTTTGAGAAACACATCACTTGTTGCAAAACATATTTTTGATGTACTAGTGATACAAATAAATTATAAAACAATAGAATAAGTACCTATGAATCAGCACATATTGAATTTGAACACTTACATTTATAGTTTATACCTTGGTTTTAAAATCAAATTAACTTATCATAGATGTATTTAGTAGATATTGTACACAATTTTCAAAATATATTTTTTTATTTTTTTTTTATTAAAGCACACAGTAAACGGCATTGGTTATAGCTTTACAAAACTTAAAAACATATACATGAATATAAAACAAGCAAAGAACAACATAAATCATAGTGGTATCTAAATTTTACAATGTACAATATAGTACATATACATGTACCAATAAAGAACCGTTAAACTACCTGCTTGGCTTTTTAAAGATTATTGAAAGTCTTTTTGCTCTACATTCATTTGCGATGATTTCAATAAATATATTTTAAGATTCACCTAGAATTCAAAAATCAGAAAAGTGTAGAAAATGATTTTTGTGGAATGATTGAGACTTATCTTTTCAGAAAGAGAGAATTGTTAAACAGAGAAGATTTGACCCTTCCTTGGAAACCACTGTACAATTTAGTTGAAGGGGTGATTTATTCACCATATGAACATCATGGATTGCAGCTATTTCCAAGGTATTATATTGCAGTGCTCATTCTGAATTTGACTTTATTACTTTTCAGTTTTGATAAACATAATAAGTGTAAATACATGTGTATCAAGGGTCTGGAAATTTTATGAGCTGATTTCGGTCATTTTTGTCCGATTGTGCTGCATACATATATGAACATAACAATGACCCCCCTTTTTCCCTTATCCTCCTCTGAAATCCATCTTTTAATCTATAAAGCCAGTGTTTGCTTCTGTATAGCGTTTCCTGACATTCAACTTGATATCCAGGTCACGTTTTATTTCAGGTAGAGTCTTTTCAAAGTTTAAAATATCAGTTGTTTTCATTGTAAACAAAACACGTTTCATGTACAAAGTGAAAGTGAAAGTAGAATTGCCAATCGGGACAACTAGTTCTGTTTAAGAAATAAACATATCAAATGTCAAGAAAGACTGAGAAATGTTCCTTTAAATGTGAAATTGGTAACAATTATTGATTTTATTATATCAAAACAACCTGTACAGTGAATGATTAATTACAAAATAAATAAATTCCCGCACATGCGTAATGAAACACCATGAAAATGTAAACATGGTTTGCACATGTTTTGATAAATACCAACATTAGGAGAAATTATTTCTAAATAAACATAATGGGCATCTCAGGACTGATTGATAACATGAGTTAATTCATTTGATTAAAACCATACAATGTAGGTAAATGCACAGTGTCCATGATCAGACAGGTGTGACCGATTATCTAATTAGCGTAACCCCAAGGCTATATTCTCACCTGTGTTTGACATCTAGGTGTTAATTACGAGATTAATGACCACAAGACCGGATGCTCAGGAAGATAATTAAACAATTATATGACCGATTAGTCAAATAATACTTACAATAAAATTTTAAATTGTCCGATTGGGAGTATTTTTAGTCGGTCATTTATGACAAAATTTCGGTCATGACCGGCAAATATGACCGTTTCCAGACCCTTGATGTGTATGCATGTTATACATTTGATATTTTAAGAGGCAGGTCACATAAGTCATTCATGGAAAACCACCATTTTAGTGTTAATTATTTTTCTGTTTATTTCAGCAATATAGATAATGTGACTAAAAGTTTGGTCAAGCAGTGCAGAGTGTGAGTACATAGTTTTAGTTTACTAAAAATCTTAATTATTCTCCCACTTCCAAGAACATAACAATTAACTTTTTTAACCTTTTCCATTTTCGTTTGTTCATTCTTCTGTCTGTAAAATTTGTTTCAGTTTTCAAATCACCTACAATGATTTTATGATCCTCCAATTCACTGAATACTTACTTAGGTTTTTACACATAGTGAACATACATGCAAAATTTCTGTCACAGATTTCTAAGAAACTATATGTTTCAAAGACCTAATATTTTTCAATTTTCTTAATCGTAATGTTCTATATGATGTATAGTGATTTTATACTTCTAGTTCATACACTTCTTGTTTATTGAATGCTAAAGGATTTTATACATATTGTTTACATACATGCAAAATTTCTGTCACAGTTTCCCAGGCAACTGCACAATGCGTTTTAGTTGAGGCTTTATATTTTGAATATTGCTTTATCCTATAGGGTCATATGATGTATAGTGATTTTATGCTCCCAAATCATCTAATTCTTGTTTACCAAATATTGGGTTTTTATGCAAAGCATATTTTTGGGAGAAAAGGTATCACTTGTGAGCATAAGCTCATAACTTGTTTGTTTCTGCTGTAAGTTTTACTACTATTTGTTAAAAAAAACGCTAGAACTTTGTAGAGTTCAGGAATTTTTATCCACCACTTTCGCCCAATATATGCTTATACATGTACTGTATTTTAATCCCTTAATAGATTTTAAGCTCTGTTAAACTACATATATTATAATTATAATTGAATATTATAATATTCAACAATGTTTTCCTAAAAGATAGATTTTTTTATTGTTATAGAGAATTTGTAATCCAAATATTCTTAGGTTTATTGTTTTATAAATTGTTTATTTTTACAGTTACTTCCCTGTAGAAGCCACTGCAGAAATGTTAGATGAGTGGAGACCCTACCTCTGTCCATTTGATGTCACTCATATCAAAGCAATGCATTATTTTGAATATTTCCTACCAACAAATTTACCACCTGATCAAAGTGACAAGGGATACAAGTAAGTTTTCCATGTTTGTACAATTACATGAATGTAGAGTTCATGAAAAAAACATTTATTTATCCAGTTTGCAAAAAAATTGTTCATCCTTAAATGGAATTGAATGGATATCTGTAATTTATTACTCGTATCATTTATCTTTGGTATTTTTATATCAATACTTTCATTTTTGACCATAATGTATTTCCCAGTTTCCATTCTATTGAAATAAATTTATTTTTCAGATTGTGGTTCAAAGAATTTCTTGATTTATGGGATTCCTGTCACAATACACCACCATGGGAAGCTGTAAGATTCATAATGATTTTTTTTTTTTAGTCAGAAACCTAATTTTGATGTGACAAATCAAAGTTTTTTTTAAACTTTCCTACCAAACCTAGAAAAGGCTGTTGTATTTCACCGACAAAATTAATGTGATTGAAGAGAAGATAGTGTATCAAGATTTTATTTTCCTCAATTGCCAAAACCAAGATTGTTTTTACCGTAGTTTATTTATTATTCCTATCTTATTCACAGAGCTTGGTAAATCTATTTGCAAGACTAGCACATGACAACATTGGATACATAGACTGGACACCATATATTTCCAAGGTGAGAAATAAAGCATTTTCACACACAATGATACCTGATGGCATAACCATAAGTTTTATATAGGATCTCTTGCAACCTTTGTGAGTATTTATAAAAAAGTTTTGGTAATTTAAACTAATATACCATATGGTACCAAATAACATAGAGATAGAATTATCTGGTTGCCTAAGAAATTATTTTAGGAATGACTGTCATAATTTTTTTTTTCATTGGGGTATGAAATTTTTTGTATATACCCAATGAAAGAAAAAAAAATCCTTATAAATAAATTTTCAAAACGATTAATGCATATTTTATTAAAAAAGAACTATAAAAGGTGTCAATTCCTTGAAAAAATGGGCATTTCCCCATTATTAGCTCACCTGGACCGAAGGTCCATGTGAGCTATTGCCATCACTTGGCGTCCGTCGTCGTCTGTCGTCGTCTGTTAACAATTTTCAAAAATCTTCTCCTCTGAAACTACTGAACAGAATTTAACGAAACTTGGTATGAATGATCCTTAGGGTGTCCTGCACCAAACTTGTGTTTTGATTTTTGATCTGTTAAAAAACATGGCCGCCGTTACTAAAAATAGACTAGGGGGGTCAGACTACTGTTTTTGGCTTATAAATCAAAAAGTATAAGAGATAGAGGAAATCTGAGGCCACGCTACTGATTCAGCATCAAAAGCTCTACAAAAGTCTCCATTTGGTCAAAGTTGTCAGATGACCCCTTATAGGGGTTACGGCCCCTTAAAGGTGAAAAATAGCATTTTTTCATGTTTTTGGCCTACAGAATGAAAACTATTGCAGATAGAGATTAGCTGTTGCTTGCTTAAATGTTCAGCTCATTTAGCTCTACAAAAGTCTTCATAGGGTCGAAGTTGTCAGATGACTCCTTATAGGGGTTATGGCCCCTTAAAGGTGAAAAATAGCCATTTTTCATGTTTTTGGCCTACAGAATGAAAACTATTGCAGATGGAGATTAGCTGTTGCTTGCATAAATGTTCAGCTCATTTAGCTTTACGAAATTCTCCATAGGGTCGAAGTTGTCAGATGACCGCTTATAGGGGTTACGGCCCCTGAAAAATAGCGATTTTTCATGTTTTTGGCCTACAGAATGAAAACTATTGCAGATAGAGATTAGCTGTTGCTTGCTTAAATGTTCAGCTCATTTAGCTCTACAAAAGTCTCCATAGGGTCAAAGTTGCCAGATGACTCCTTATAGGGGTTATGGTCCCTTATAGGTGAAAAATGGTGTTTTTGGCCTATAGAATGAAAACTATTGCAGATAGAGATTAGCTGTTGCTTGCTTAAATGTTCAGCTCATTTAGCTCTACAAAATTCTCCATAGGGTCGAAGTTGTCAGATGACTCCTTATAGGGGTTACGGCCCATGAAAAATTGCGATTTTTCATGTTTTTGGCCTACAGAATGAAAACTATTGCAGATAGAGATTAGCTGTTGCTTGCATAAATGTTCAGCTCATTTAGCTTTACAAAATTCTCCATAGGGTCGAAGTTGTCAGATGACCCCTTATAGGGGTTACGGCCCCTGAAAAATTGCGATTTTTCATGTTTTTGGCCTACAGAATGAAAACTATTGCAGATAGAGATTAGCTGTTGCTTGCTTAAATGTTCAGCTCATTTAACTCTACAAAAGTCTCCATAGGGTCGAAGTTGTCAGATGACTCCTTATAGGGGTTATGGCCCCTTATAGGTGAAAAATGGTGTTTTTGGCCTATAGAATGAAAACTATTGCAGGTAGAGAAAAGCTGTTGCTTGCTTAAATGTTCAGCTCATTTAGCTCTACAAAATTATAGGGTCAACATCAAGACCAGGTGAGCGATTCAGGCTCCTGGGAGCCTCTTGGTTTTTTTTTTCAATGGGATATGAAGAAAAAAATTGTCCAATCAAATTGCAGTATTTTAATAAATTTATTTATTAATTCATGATTACATGCTCATGTATGAAAAAAAGATATCTACAAATGCTTTGTAGAATTTGAATGAAGTCATGAAAAAAACTATTAATTGTAGCTTCAGAAGTGACATCAAATTTCTCTTATTTCCCCCCAGATATTTAACAGATTTTTGAGAAGTTTTAACTTACCAGTTGGTACCCAGTCAGTACAGATAGGTAGATCTAACAATACATATGATGTCCACAGCACTGTCACTTGGATTGTATCTCTCATGGTAAGATGTTCATATTGTAGCATTTTGTTCAAAGGTGTTTAAAAATTATTTAATATGAGAGAAAGATCAAAGTTCTCCAATTCACCTGGACACCAAATTTATGTAACATGAGGTAGATACAAATTCAATTACATTGGACAAAGTAGACATGAACAAAAAAAGAACAAAATGTTTACATACAATATAAAAAAAAACATACGTGTATAGAGGACATTTATAATAGATTTCTTAATACAAAGTTAATTGTATTTTTTGGGGGTTCTATTTGTGTGAAAAAAATTACTTCACACAAATTACTTTCATGGAGTGAAATATGGTGACTGTCAGGTGGTGAGTGAGGAAGAAATTTGCTTATCAGTTTTCTCAGCAACTACTAATCACAGCCACTTGAAATATGGTATACAGCATCAGGGTGGCGTCCCGCGTCCCATAAGACGGGATTTGATTTCAGGTTTTTCCCTCACCTACTTCCTGTTTAAAAATCCGGCCATATTTGATTTTGACTCATTTTCATGTTTTTGTGTTTCAGGGGAAAAATAAAGATGTACAGGAGCACATCAACAAGTTGTTTAAAGCTCTACAGACATTTTATCATCCATCAAATTTGGGGAAATGGAACGTAAGCTTCAGAATGTTTTCTAAGAAATTTTTCTCACTTTGAATTTAAGTTTAAAGTTAATAAAAACGTTCTATTTTTTTTAGATACATGTACTTGTAGAAATGTTAAAAATTTTATTTAAAGCTTAAAACATATCCACCGATAGTTTCTTTATTTAACATCAGTTGTGAATGTATTAAGAATTAAGTACAGTGTTTAACATCATTTAGGTATATGTTTGTAAAAACAGTCCAATCAACTAGACCTCTTTCTTGTTTTGTAAACATTGAAAATGTATATGGTGGATGTTGCAGGATGAAAGCAAACCAACCATGAAAGAAGATTTCTTAAAAGATAAAAACTTTTTTCTGTTTTAGATCAAACTAAGTGGATTATTAATGTGGTGTCCTAAGCTCTTGGTTAAAAGACTTCACAGGTAAAAATCCATTTAAATTTTAGATTATTTTGTCAGAGCTAGTTTTTTTCAATATCATTTAACACAGAAAGATCAATATGTGCATCCTTTAAAAGGGTGGTATGGAAAATGTTTTTGTATCACTTTGCTTGGCTACTTCTAATCACATGTCACTCGGCTATGGAGTTACTATCTAAATAATGCATTGCCTTGCCAATTTTGTTCATGGTCTCATTTTATATATTGTACAAATTTTTTTTAAGTGTTTTGATTTTATTTACCACAACTTTTTAAAATAATGCATACATCTTGTTTGATAGAGAAAGGTACAAGAAGAAGTCTTGGTTAACACCGATTCCAGACTGTGAAAAATTAACAGATGATGACATCACAAAGTTTGTCGAGAGTATGAAACCAGTAATCCTTGTATCTATGTTCAGTAAATATGGCAGTCAGGATTCTGCTATAGCTCTTCGTCATCTTTCAAATTTGCGACCAGAACTAGTTGTTCCAGATCTATTAGAAAGGTACTTCTATTTCTTATTGTATACCAATGTGTGAAGCATTCAAAATTTGAATCATACCCTATTCTGTTTGCACATTATTTAGCACATTTATTGCAAAAACTCTAAATAGCTTTATTCCATATAACCCTACAGCAATGTAACCATGTATGTCTGTCCATCTGTCCACAACTTCTCCTATTACTTCTTGTTGGATTCTGATAAAAATTTACATGAAGAAAGTACATTCAAGGGAGATAATTTGACCTTTTCCCTAAATAAAGTTCAATATGAAGCAGGGGTATCTATTTGTGAGCTTGATTACAGTGTCCTTTGTTTTATTAAGAGCTATGACACTCACAAAAAATTCTGAATGCAAATACACTAAAGCCGGGAAGAAGATTTAAAATAAAAATGGTCTCTTATTTCTACATTTAGAATGTATCCAGCTATGGAAACCCTTACAGAGCCTCATAGACTGATTGCCTGTATGATTTGTATTGTCGCTGTTGCTCGTCCAATGCTGGAGAACAGGAAGTGGTACCCAGAAGGCAGGTCACATGTCCTACCACTGTTAAATCTAGCTTTACCAGGAATAGATCCTAATGATTTCAAGAAGTGCTTGGTAAGTCTTCCCTTATACTGCTGCATAATCTTTTAACAAATCAAATTTAAATACTATGTTTCAGAGTATTTAAATTACTTCAAGTTTTAATTCATAATATTGAAATCTGTCATAAAATTCGTCCTTTGAAAATATAGAAAAAAATTTTTATGATCTGAAGAAAAAACCACAAATATGATTTTGTTACAAAATTTTTTCTGTCATTTCATTTTGATAGATGTTTATTAAAATCGTTTAATATCACTGTATCTTATAACTTTTCTGTTTCAGGTTACCTTTCAGATGATTTCCACATTTGTCACATTAATTCCCATAGTAGATTGTTCTGATGCTGTTCATCTCAGAAATGATCTCAATGATGTAAGATAATATGGAGTAGGCATTGCCTAAATGCGAGCATAGCTAAAAGGGACTACGTATTGTTCGGTTTTTGTCTCGCCTGCGAAGCAGAGCGGGACATAGGTGTTACTTTACCGGCGGCGGCGGCGGCGGCGACGGCGGCGTTAACTTTTTGGAAAAGTTTTATGAGCACCTCCATATCTCAAGAACTATAGGTCCTGGGTTGATGAAACTTGGTATGCATATGCCCCAGTAGTAGCTTAGCACAGTTGCATCCCCATCTTTTGACCTTGACCTTGATTTTCCGGTTGAATGACTTTGACAATTTTCAATACATATAATAGCAATGAAAAAGTTTTGCGAGCACCTCCATATCTCAAGAACTATAGGTCCTAGGTTGATGAAACTTGGTATGCATATGCCCCAGTAGTAGCTTACCTCAGTTGCATCCCCATCTTTTGACCTTGACCTTGATTTTCCGGTTGAATGACTTTGACAATTTTCAATACATATAATAGCAATGAAAAAGTTTTGCGAGCACCTCCATATCTCAAGAACTATTGGTCCTAGGTTGATGAAACTTGGTATGCATATGCCCCAGTAGTAGCTTAGCTCATTTGCATCCCCATCGTTTGACCTTGACCTTGATTTTCTGGTTGAATGACTTTGACAATTTTCAATACATATAATAGCAATGGAAATGTTTTGCGAGCGCCTCCATATCTCAAGAAATATAGGTCCTAGGTTGATGAAACTTGGTATGCATATGCCCCAGTAGTAGCTTACCACAGTTGCATCCCCATCTTTTGACCTTGACCTTGATTTTTTGGTTGAGTTACTTTGACAATTTTCAATACATATAATAGCAATGGAAAAGTTTTGCGAGCACCTCCATATCTCAAGAACTATAGGTCCTAGGTTGATGAAACTTGGTATACATATGCCTCAGTAGTAGCTTAGCACAGTTGCATCCCCATCTTTTGACCTTGACCTTGATTTTCCGGTTGAGTGACTTTGATTATTTTTATTGCATGTATTTGCAATGTTTAAGTTCTATAAACATCTTTTGATCTCAGAAACTGAAAATCCATGTAAATTCAAAATATAGTGGAAGTAAGAAAGAATAATTGTTTCTGATGGTGCCGGCAGGCGAGACATACTTTAGTGTTAACTCTTGTATTTGTTATCTTTTCTTTTGTATATAATTTAATTTCCAATATTTCCATTTGCTTATTTTGGGGCGAGATGGTATGGGGCGATTATGCTTCGAGATACGTTAGTTTCGTACGTGCATATAACCAAGACGAAACGAGCAGCTTATGCGTATTTATTATTTAAAGAATATTATTTTCTTGTAAAAAGCGCAATTTATTATTTTTTTAAGCATTATTTCTTTTCTTATAAATTATTTTAACATTCACTCCGGTCCTGTAAAAATAATAACCCTTTCCGGACCATAAAAAATCTAAATCAGCATTAGCAAATTTCTCGCGGAAACAAATACCGTAGAGCTCTCCGCTCGAGCGGGCACTTCGTGCCTGCTTGCGAGCTATGCTCGCTATAATTGAAGCTCACAATCATAGTGAGATTTTGAATTACTGTGAAAGTATTATTATTCGTGGGGTACCAATTTTCGTGGTTTTCGTGGGTCAGGCAAACCACGAAAATTAGGTCCCAACGAACTGTGTATTACACATTGCTTTTAATAGAGATTGTTTTAAAACAACGAATTCAAGAATCCACAAATAAAGAGTTTACTTCCAATCCACGAAAATTGATACCCGTGAATTTAAGTACTTTCACAGTAATGCACTCAACATAAAGCAAAAAATTACTTTTGAAATCTGATAGAAAAAAACAGCAGCCTTGAACAAAAGCAAGCTAAAAGCAAAAGCTAAATAAGGAACACTTTTTGCTTTTCTAGAATATTACTTTACGTTAAAGTGATCTAGAAATGAAACATTTGTATGATTCAACAGATTAAAGAGGATTTTGACTTCGTCTTAACTTTCAAGCAAGTAAATCGATTCTGAAGACTAGCGAAAACTTTTTTGTTTCACATTTGGATGAATTTAAAATTTACATGTTTTTTTTAGATGGAAGCAAGATTAAAAAAATGCCGTTTAACTTTAGATTTTTCTTGTGATATTTTAGAATGATAGAGAATTGTGTTCAGCTACTGCTCAGTTTGAAGACTTTGTACTACAGTTTATGGATAGGTAAGAAATTACTCTGATTATAAAACTACTGTGGTTCATCTATTATACCCCCGATTCAAAGGAGAGGAGGGTATACTGGTTAACCTCTGTCCGTCTGCAACATAACTTTCGTAACAGTTTTCTCAGCAACTACATATCACAGTGACTTGAAATTTGGTATATGAGTTCAGTGTTAGGTCCTGTATGGTGAGTACCGAAGTGAAGTCTGTCGGATATCTACTTCCTGTTTACCAACTTAGTCAATTTTCAACATTTTTCTCAGCAACTATATATTACAGTGATTTGAAATTTGGTATATGAGGTCCTTTATTGCGAGTATCGAAATTAGGTCTGTATAATGTCTACTTCCTGTTTACCGACATAGTTCAATTTGGGGGTAGTTGGGGTATACTGAGTGAGCAGTAGCTCACAGATTCCTTGTTTTCTTTGGTACCGATTTTCATGGTTTGATGAAAAAGAATCCATTTCTGGATTCTTAAATTCATGGATCTGGTTTCTACATCAAACAGATCAATGTATAATTTCCTTTTCATTTGGTACCATATTTTGTTGATCATGGCCATCCATGAAAACCATGAAAATTGATGCTACACGAATAGTAATGAATCCATAGTATTAAGAATAGAAGACATGTGGTCTACAGTTATTTCAATTGGAACAAAACTTTTTCAGGGATTTATAAAGAAACCACCCCGTTTATTTTGTTCACCTGCACCAATAAAACTTTAAACAAAGAAAATTTTATATGGGAGTTTAAAATTTTGTCCAGCTCTTTTTATTTCCACTGCATGTTACTAAGTGATGTTGTGGTATGAATGTAACATTATTAATTTCACAATTTATATTTATCTTTTACTTTAATGTACTAGGATTATGTTTATGCATACTGAGAAAATGATTATTTTGTTAATTTCAGAGTATTTACCTTGATAGAGAATAGTGCTCAGGAACATATACATGGTGATGTTAGTAAACT
This sequence comes from Arcuatula senhousia, assembly GCA_963971305.1. NCBI lineage: Eukaryota > Metazoa > Mollusca > Bivalvia > Mytilida > Mytilidae > Arcuatula > Arcuatula senhousia. The sequence continues at coordinate 64,911,810 of OZ020304.1, forward strand.
GAACCCTGAACAGAAGATGGTAGAAGTGGGATTATCATCAACCTTCACCTCTGTACTACAACAGTGTTCTACTGCTATATTTCAGGTGCATACTGAAAATATTAAGATTTTAAATGACTACAATTAAAAAATCCATAGTAGTTTCATTATTATTCATAGGGTACAAGTTTTTGTGGTTTTTGTGAATTCTGTCAATAATGAAAATAAGAATCCAAAGAAGTGTTGTTTTTATATAAATTCTTTTTAGCAACATGAGCAAACCACGGAATTAAAATTTCAACAAAATGTCTATTGGAAAACCACGAAAATTGATCCTCCTGATAATTGATTAATCTCAGTAGTTACAATATTGATGTAGGTTTTTTGCATAAATTATTAAACAATAGAAATTCTTCAATTCTTCAAATAGCTTTGATTTTGTTGAATTTATTAGTTGATACATCTCAATTGTATTTCTTATATGGTGAAAATAAATGTAATAACTTCTGTTTTTCTAATTTTAGAGTGCACTTAGACGTCTTCACCATTTTGTTACCAACAGTATATATGAAACTAAAGTTGGTGGCAGATTTGCTGCTAATCTATGCAGAGCAGCTGCTAAAGTAAGTTTAACAAAAGTATGGTTGTCCAGAAATGTTCCTAATGTATTGATATAGAATAATATCACACATCTGTAATTACTCAAATGGAAGTTAAAAAGTTTTTAAAAAATTTGGAATTTGTTATTATTTGGTTTTGAATACAATGTAGATAATCTTGTTTTTACCTGCGTCGCCGAAGGCGAAAGCAGGTCTAGTAGTCGGGTCACTCCGTCTGTCCGTCGGTCCGTCTGTCCGTCCGTCCCGTTATGGGGTGCCTGTCTTGTGTAATCTGAATCTCAAAAACCAAATGCTGGATCTTTCTGAAATTTTACACAGTGATTACAGATATATTGAAGATGTGCACCTACCCTTTTTGGGTCATTTAATAATTTCATTTAGAAATTAGGGGCCCAAAAGGGGCCAAAAAAGCGATTTTTTTATTTGTTTCCACAATAACTTTTGTTCTGGTTGGCCAAATGCTATGAAACTTTACAGTAATGTTACCTACTATAAAAGAAAGAGTGGGGCTGATTTTGGGTGTCCCCGCTTTTTTTGTTTAGAAATTAGGGGCCCTAAAGGGACCAAAACAGCGACTTTTTTTATTTGTTTCCACAATAACTTTTGTTCTGGTTGACCAAATGCTATGAAACTTTACAGTAATGTTACTTACCAGAAAAGGAAGGGCATGGCTGATTTTGGGTGTCACCGCTTTTTTCGTTCAGAAATTAGGGGCCCGAAAGGGGCCAAAAAAGGTACTTTGTTATTTGTTTCCACAATAACTTTTGTTCTGGTTGACCAAATGCTATGAAACTTTACAGTAATGTTACTTACCATAAAAGGAGGGGTAGGGCTGATTTTTAATGTCTCCTATTTTTTTTTGGTTTAGAAATAAAGGGCCCTAAAGGGGCCAAAAAAGCAACTTTTAAATTTTTTTCGACAATAACTTTTGTTTTGGTTAACCAAAAGCTATGAAACTTTACATTAATGTTACTTATGATAAAAGGAAGGGTGGGGCTGATTTTGGGTGTCCCTTCTTTTTTGGTTTAGGAATGAGGGGTCCTAAAGGGGCAAAAATGAGATTTTTTTTATTTCCGGTGCAATTTAGAATTTTTTTTTTACAAGTTAAGGGATAAAATAGAAACTTTATTTTTTTTTAATATAATTTTAATATTGGGTTGCATGTGACAAATATGCTTTGTAAGTCCACCATAGGATGCAAGTGTCAAAAATTATTGACTGTCCATATTGGGCCTAGAACGTACATGATTCAACGTTTTGCCGTGCGACGCAGGGCCAGACATCGATTGGTCTTGTTATTGTATGAAACTTAAGCATCTTTGTTATAAAGAAGTCAATCCAGTTGTTTGTTTGAATTAAGAAAAAAAGAACATGTTACATCCATCAAGTCTCTTAAAAATAAAAAAAAGGTAAAAGCCTAGTGAATAGAGATAATTTGAATCAACAAACCCATTTTTATATGAATGCATTGTCGAACATTAACATTAATCAATAAAGAAATGTATTGTATGTAAGATTTTTTGTATATTTTAGGTTCACCCAGAATTGACCCTGAAGCTTTTTCTACCTCATTTATTTAGAGACCTAAAACAACACATTGCATCTCGTAAGTTTTAGTTTAGTACTGTTAAGTATCTGAGATTGTGAGCTTCAAGTTTGTGGATTGTGAATAAATTGTGCTTAAGTGTATTCATGAAATAATGGTTTTAAACAAAAAATATTGATAAGCAACTGAAGGAAAAAATTCTTCTAAATACAGTATTCCTACACTCAATCTATTAATATCAGAACCGTTCCATTCATTTCCTGTTAACTGATTCATTTAATTCTTTTCAGATGAGGATTTTGCAGAGGAAGAGAGGTTAGACAATAGCTTTATGTGGAATCTCTTAATGTTGTCTCAGGTTAGTATATTGAGACATAACTTGTTTGGAGGGGAATCAGTGGAGGATACAGAGGGAGTGTTGTAGGAGTTTGAACCTGCCCTTTCCCCCCAAAATTTTTATTCTTTCTGTATAGATTTTCGTAAAAATTTGTCTGGAACACAAATCCCCCCTTTTTATTTCAGCCAAAAATGCAAATATCCTTCAACCTAATATAAAAAAATATAAGCAACAAATCAAAATCTAGACATCTGATGACCACAGATGAAAAATGAAAAAAAAATGCCAAAAAGCATTAACAACATTTAAATCTAGAAAAAATGTATGCTGGTAGTGTGTAAGTTGATCAAAATTGACATCACATGTAGCCCCAATTACACGCATGTATTATGTGTTGCTTCTAATTTTAGCCTTTATACAGTATTAATACCATTTAAGTTGAAGATTTTTTTTATTTTTGAATTGAATGTAAGAAAAAAAAATAGAATGGTATATGGGTTGCTATATCATTAATGATTACTTCTGTTGTAGATATTAAACAGAACAAAATGAGTGAAAACTTCCAGGTTATAAATTAGTGAATGTCAGGCAGACAGAGTTATAATTTCATAACAGTTTTCTCATCAACTACCTATGGCAGCCTCTTGATATTTGGTATGCAGCATCAGCATGGGGTGCCATACAGTTAGATTTTTCTGTTGCTCACATGTTAAATGAAATCCAGCCATTTTTGACAGACAGATTTTTTTATTCTTTATTGTGTGTTGTAGCTTGTGAGATCTAATGGACAAGAGCTAGTGAAATACAAAGATAACTTATTAGAGATCATACAACAGACTTGTCATCTAAAATGTGTAGAAGGCTATGAATTAGTAGGACAATTAATTAGACACATTCTCAGAGCTCTGACTTTACACTATCCTCTGGATTATAAATGTATTAATGGATCATTTGATAGACCAGTTACAGAATATCTAGCTATTAATGTAAGTGATGAAAAGATAGATACATTAATGTCAAAACTTTGAAAAATAAGTATTATGTTTGTCTATTCACACAGTTTAATTAAGAATTAACTGTAATAATTTTTTGGTTTATTGAACCATAAACTAAATTTTTTGTGGTGCACATTGAAAGCAGATTATGTAAAATGTGAGCCATGAAAAATTTAGTTTATGACTTCTATAAACCAAAAAATTACAGTATTACAGTTTATACTTAAAAATAAATTTATTGATATATTAGGCGCACAAAATTTGCTAAATTAATTTTTTGCATGAAAATATCAAAAATTCGGTTAATTAATTTGGCGCATTAATATTTTACACCTGTCAATCACATTGCACATGGATTCTGTGCAGCTGCAATATGTTATATCTTTGTTATTGCATTCAGGTTTAAACTGGATTTGGTGATTGTTTCTTTATGATATTTGGTGTGCTTTAATGGTGGTTAATCCAATCAAATTCTTTTGACCTCTTTTGACCCTCCAAAAAAAATGAAGGCTTTAAGTTTTAAAGTACTAAGTTACCAATTATTAATAAATGATTTCAACATCTTAATTTAATTCACAAGAACACATACACAAATTAAAATAATCTGGCTGTAGTAAAATTAATACTTAATGCTTCCAAATCTATATGATTTATCTGTTCTATATATTTTTTTTAGGATTGGGCTGCCCCTGGAGATGTAGATAACATAGGTATGGTCTGGCATATACCTTCATCAGAGGAAGTCCAGTTTGCATCTGAGATCATCCATCAGATTCTAGGCAAAGAAATAGATGCCATCCAGGCAATATCTGCTGAAAATCAAATGAAAAGGTTTGTGTATTTTATTTAGGAGATTGAATCATTATGTATCCCCCCATTGTGTGGAACATTGCATGTAGCAAGTACAGTACATGTAGTTATGCAAACTTCCAGGAAATGATTATCTGCCAAATCCTGCAGGAGTTAATATGTGCCCCTCGAACTTTAGATTTTTTATGAATTGTGGAAAGACATCATTTTTGTGGAAAAAAACAAATTTTAATACGCATAAAACATGAAATATTTAAAATCTTTACCTCTCTGCAATTTGTTAACTGTTATTTGAAATATTTACCTCTTCAACTACCAAAGAAAAAGGTTGAACACTTTAGATGCTTAATAACAATTTCCAGAAAAAAAGTTGTTGTAATGCTGTTTAACAATATGAGTGAAGCTAGGTTCCCTGTGCAGAATTCACTGTAATTAAGAATTTTGTAGACCATATATCACCCCAAGATAATTCCATACTGCTAACATCCATGCTCCTTTATACTTCTATGGAGGAGTTGTTGTGAAGACTGTATGTATTGTAAGGAATTAGAGTTATGATTCTTGTATTCAATCATGGATGAATCTTGTGTCCAAAGTCTGACAAACATCGATCTTTTGCCATTGCCGATGTTCATGAAAATGTATGAAAATCTCATATAGGGATGTATTGTGCGCACCCCTATGTTAAATTCTGGAAATTATTGTAAAAAACTGTGCACTATACACGGCAAAATACGGCATAAGGAATTACTAACATTCATGTTCATTTATACTTTTAGGGAGGAGTTGTTATGTAGACTGAATGTTATACTGGAATGTTTACAAGGAATTACTAGCATTCATGTTCATTTATACTTTTAGGGAGGAGTTGTTATGTAGACTGAATGTTATACTTGAATGTTTACAAGGAATTACTAGCATTCATGTTCATTTATACTTTTAGGGAGGAGTTGTTATGTAGACTGAATGTTATACTGGAATGTTTACAAGGAATTACTTACACTCATGTTCATTTATACTTTAAGGGAGGAGTTGTTATGTAGACTGAATGTTATACTTGAATGTTTACAAGGAATTACTAACATTCATGTTCATTTATACTTTAAGGGAGGAGTTGTTATGTAGACTGAATGCTATACTTGAATGTTTACAAGGAATTACTAGCATTCATGTTCATTTATACTTTAAGGGAGGAGTTGTTATGTAGACTGAATGCTATACTTGAATGTTTACAAGGAATAACTTACATTCATGTTCATTTATACTTTTAGGGAGGAGTTGTTATGTAGACTGAATGTTATACTGGAATGTTTACAAGGAATAACTTACATTCATGCCCCTTTATACTTTTAGGGAGGAGTTGTTGTGTAGACTGAATGTTATACTTGAATGTTTACAAGGAATAACTTACATTCATGCCCCTTTATACTTTTAAGGAGGAGTTGTTGTGTAAACTGAATGTTATACCGGAATGTTTACAAGGAATAACTTACATTCATGTTCATTTATACTTTTAGGGAGGAGTTGTTATGTAGACTGAATGTTATACTGGAATGTTTACAAGGAGCTGGAGCTGTGATTCACATGTGGGAAGATACCAAGGTCGACCTGTAGGTACATCTAGAACAATGGGCGCATCTGACATTCCTTCCTATGGCCCCCTGGGTAGATTATTTTCCTCCGGTTAAAAATAAAACAAAAGCAGATAATTATACTATAGTTTACATTCGGAATAATTCCCCAAGTTTACAACTTTGTGGTACTAAGGACACCCTGGGGTTTAATGTTGAAAGCAAGCATTGTAAAAGAATTTGAAATAAAGTTGTTTGTAAAAGGTCTATGAAGATAAGTAGACATAGAATAGATAGTGTCCATGTCAGTAACAATAAAAAAATTCACAAAGAAAAACAGTCAGAAAGCAGCCTTCAATGCCACAAGTATGTAGCAATACACACGTAAGCTTTTGCATTTTAAAACACAAATAGTTTTTTTTTTTTTGTCAAATCTTAACTAATAATTTGACAGCTTTTAATATTGTTTTCTGTGCTGTTTATTTCTCATGATGTTTTTTTGTTGTTAGGATAAACAGTCAAGTTCCATTAACAAGGTTTACTTCATCTTGTTCATTAGGAAATTTAGGTGAGATATTATTTTACACTTTTGTTTTTCTTACAGCATTTAACATTTATTGTAGATGTTATGTGTTAGATTATAATCAATCATTTTTTACCCATAGGATGATGCATGGTTATGCTTCAATTAAATTCAATAGGTCGAAAAAAAAGATGCTCACTTTATATATCATTTATATTTGATTAATGTTCTGAAAAAAAATAGTCAGTGCTTCTCTCACAAAACGGTAATGGATCATAAAAAAATACAAGTTAGCGATGCTACACATAAAAAACTAATCAATAGGGTCTAAAAAATGTACGCAACATTACCAATGATGTTAATTAATTTAAAGATTTATAGATATTTCTGACATTCGTATGTCCTTCATCAGTATTATAAACAAAAATTATGGGACCACAGTTACGTAATAACCTTAGACAGGTAGCTGAACATTACAATAAAATAATACAAATTGCAGGTAATAAGATAGAACAGCAGATGCAGATCAAGGGAAATATATGTGCAATTTCAAAAAAATGGGTATCAGATGAACACGAAAAAGGCAGGGACAATGAACATGTAATGATGGTGAAATGAAAACAAAATGATGATGAACTGAACACGAAATGATGATGAAATGAACACGAAATGAATATGTTCAAAGTGAGATGGAAACTGGAAAATTTAATGAAACAAATCATTCCATTTCATGTTTATTTCATTATACAATACTGTACATAAAAACTTGATATTGATTTCTTTTTTACTTTAATCCATCTTTTTGCTTATAAACTACATAACTTCTTGTATTAATGTACTTTGTAGATAAACTTAATGGTGAGATATAAGATGTTCAAGTTGTTTGAACTTTCCAAATATTTCTTTTAATGTTTTACCATGCTTGGAGTTTTAACAAAATTGTTCTTGTTTTTTTGTCCAATTTCTTTCCCAATGTGTTGATTTGTATATCATCAGATATTTTCCTGTCAAATTGTACAGGTTGTATAAAAGGTTAACAAAGCTATTATGTTATGATGTTTCTATATTTTCATGTAGATGTGCACCTCCTTTCTCAAAATTTGATCATGGGGATGTAACATCATGTAACCCAAATTGGGCAGTTTTTCGTGTTTTTTCTATGTCATAATTTTTTGACTGGCAATATAAAAACAAAATTTTACCGAGGAAAACATTTCGTTAATAATTCTAGCCTAAATTTTTGGACAGTAAGTTTGTTGGTCTTTGTAAAATGCTGACAAACATACCTCACTTCAATGCATTTTCCTCTCGGCGGTGTAACCCAATTTCGGCATTTACTAATATTTATTGATAATCCCTTTACTTGCCAAAAAATCAGATGTCATTTATTAAATCCATACATTTCAAACAAAATCATAGAATCAGATCCATTTTTATTTTCGATTTTGTTTCCATTGCACTGTTAGAAAGTGTAGGCTCCATCGCAAGCTACGTAAATATTTAGGATGTATAAAATGACATCACACAAGGAAGTATATTATTGATTTTGGATAAAAAAATAACAATTATTTTAGAGAGTGTCAGTTTTATTTCATTCTCTAGATTCAGTAGATTCTTCTGATAGACAAAATATTACAAAGTTTACCAGTTTAAAATTTTCTCTGATGTTTTAATGAAAAATGCAGAATTAGGGTAGCATGCCGAAATTGGTTTACACGACATTAGCAGTAATTTTAATTTTGAGCTGTAGTTGACACAGTTTTCTCGTTTATATAGTTTACACTTACAATTATTGAAAAAAATTAATGTTTTCATGATAACCAATTTGAATGGGTAAGGGAAAGGAGATGGTAAGTGTAGTTAAGGTCAACTTCAGTGTCATTCATATTTTTGGGGTTCTTTTATTCGTGATTTCTCCCACCCACACTAAAACCCCACGAAATTTGAAACCCAGCAGAAATACTTAAAAACTGTTTGATATTTTTCAGAAATAAGACTGAATGGGAAGAATGTAAGAGAAGTTGTTGTCAATACCATGAGATCTCTGCTATGTAAGTAGAAATAAAATATTTATCAATCTAGTGGTTCTTAATCTTTTAGTCAAATGTTTAAATGGTTGAAAACTGTACATAAGGTACAAACAGTATTGTAATAATACAGTCAAAGGGACTTTTTGAATACATAAGGAAAAAGAAATGGTCTAAAATGTGTAAGTGTGAAATGATTTAGAAATATCCAATCTGCTATCAAAATTGAACAATTCCGCATACATTTTTAAAAAATATATTGTTCCATGTTTAAAAATTCTTGTCATAAGTGATTCATTTCTTTTAGAAGATTAAAGTACTTGATAAGCCATGTAATGTTTTGATATGTTTTGTTAACTGATTAAAACAATATTTAATTGTTTCTGAAAACATATACTATTAGAAGCAGGTTAGCTTTACCACAAAGTATTCTTATATTTTACTTTCTATTTAAAGCTCATATGACCATGACATGTGAAGATGACACCAAGGGTTTACTGAAAATATTATCAGTAAGGTTTATTCATATTTTTAGCTCACCTGACCCGAAGGGTCATGTGAGCTATTGTCATCGTTAAGCGTCCGTCGTCCGTCGTCCGTCCGTCCGTCCGTCCGTCCGTTAACTTTTCTTCAAAGATCTTCTTCTCTGAAACCACTGAAGGGATTGCATTGAAACTTGGTATACTTGATCTTTAGGATGTCCTCTACCAAGTTTGTGAATTATATACACGTTGACCAACCAACATGGCCGCCGTTGCTAAAAATAGAACAGGGGGGTCAGACCATTGTTTTTGGCTTATAACTCGAAAAGTATAAGAGATAAAGAAAATCCGAAGCAACCTTCCTTGTTCAGCATCAAAAGCTCTACAAATCTCTCCATTGAGTCGAAGTTGTGAAACTACTCCTTATAGGAGTTATTGCCCTTTAATCGTCAAAATTGACCATTTTTTCAGTTTTTGGACTATATCTTGAAAACTGTTAGAGCTAGAGGAAAAGTTAGCATTGCAGAATTGTTAAGCTCATTGAGATCTACGAAAATGATTTCAGGGTCAAAATTGTCAGATCAACCGTTTAAGAGTTATTCCCCTTTAACTGTTTTTTTTCCATTAATTTACACTGATTTTCAAAAATCTTTTTCTCTGAAACCACTGAAGGGATTGCATTGATACTTGGTATACTTGATCTTTAGGATGTCCTCTACCAAGTTTGTGAATTATATACACGTTGACCAACCAACATGGCCGCCGTTGCTAAAAATAGAACAGGGGGGGTCAGACCATTGTTTTTGGCTTATAACTTGAAAAGTATAAGAGATAGAGAAAATCCGAAGCAACCTTCCTTGTTCAGCATCAAAAGCTCTACTAATCTCGCCATTGAGTCAAAATTGTGAAACAACTCCTTATAGGAGTAATTGCCCTTTAATCGTCAAAATTGACCATTTTTGCAGTTTTTGACAATATCTTGAAAACCGTAAAAGCTAGAGGAAAAGTTAGCATTGCAGAATTGTTAAGCTCATTGAGATCTACAAAAATGATTTCGGGGTCAAAATTGTCAGATCAGCCATTTAAGAGTTATTCCCCTTTAACTGTTTTTTTCCATTGATTTTAACTTCTTCTCTGAAACCACTGAAGGGATTGCATTGAAACTTGGTACACTTGATCTTTAGGATGTCCTCTACCAAGTTTGTGAATTATATACATGTCGACCAACCAACAAGGCTGCCATTGCTATGGTCCTTATAAGAGTTATTGCCCTTTAACTGTTTTTTTTTCTATTTATTTAAACAGATTTCAAAAAATCTTCTCTGAAACTACTGAAAGGATTGTTTTGCAACTTTGTATTCTTGAAAGGTTGTGTAATCAATTCAAAATTTGGCGTAAGAGATCAGGTGAGCGATTCAGGCTCCTGGGAGCCTCTTGTTTAGTATTGTATATGTTATCTTTTCTGAAAACGAATAATTTTGACAAATGCTAACTTTAGAATGCTTGAAATTATTTTTTTAAATTAACTTTTTTAAACTTGTTTGTTTTTGTGAGGTATTTATTTTATGTATTTTTTGTCAACCATTAAAAACCAATTGGGAAAATATTTGAATTGAATATTATCAAGAAAACCTTCATTAATGGTGATCTTTTTGAATTGAAAAAAAATCATGAGAATAAGAGTCCCTGAAAATAGGGAATTCCCAATCTGTATGTGATTAGGTTTGTCAGTTACTTGCCCAAGGTTGGTGGTTTCCTCAGGGTACTCAGGTTGCCTTCACCGTTCAAAAATATGGCCCAGGTGCATCAAAAAGGGTGTTAAACACACACATACACACACAAGGTAATTTGTATTCAACAGACATCAATGATAAGTAAGATTTCTGAACAGTTTTAGGGATGATGAATTGAAATAAAGAATTTGCTGTAAGGTTTAAAATGTTTTTTTTATTTTCAGATATATGAGGCAGTGCTGTTTTTCCATGGTGCTCAGAGGAATGATTTTGATACCAGATGGAAAAGTTTCCATGCTGTCAAAATGGCTCTTCAAGATGATGTATGTACAAATGTATTATTTAAATGGTGCATACAAATTTCATGAAAGCATTATGAAACAACTACTTTAACCATGTTGAACTTTTTTTGAAAAGAGTGTTTTTTATTAAAAGATGTGGTACCAGTACTTTGTGGCATTATTATTTAGTAAAAGATTCTCAGAAAGCTTCCATTTTTGCATCTTGATCGAAGTCATGTCATGTTATTCTTTGTAAACTTATATTTTTGTCTCGCGTGCGACAAATGTCACAAAAGGCAAGACTTAGGTATGGTGATTCCGGCGGCGGCTGTGATGGCGTCCACAATTTTTGAAGTTTTTGCTAAAGTCTGTTTTATGTGGATAAGATACTGTGGATTCATTTATTTTCGTGGGTACCAATTTTGTGGTTTGCATGGTTTGTTGAAAAAGGATCAGTTAGTGGATTCTTAATTTCGTGGTTCTGATGTCTACAGCATACAGATCAATGTTAATTTTCCTTTTTGTTGGGTATCAAATTTCGTGGATGAAGACTACCCACGAAAACAACAAAAATTGATACCCACGAATAATAATGAAACCACAGTATGTTACACTATTGATATTTGGTATGCAGTTGCATCAGCATCAGTATAGATCAGTTTTAAAAGGATTTCACCTGTATGCTCCTGAAGTTTTTGAAATTTTACACTGATTTGGCCGATGTTAACCTTTTTTCTTACGTCTGTTTAACATGAAGCAGTTATGGTACACCATTGATATTGGGTGTGCACTTGCATTAGCATCAGTACAAATCAATTTCGAAATTATTTTATCTGTATGCTCCTGCAGTTCAGTCCACTGACTTTGAGATTTTACACTTTTTAACCTTTTACTTATGTCATGAGTGTTTCATAAAAAGCAGTTATGGTTCACCATTTATATTTGTTATGCAGTTGCTTAAGCATCAGTAAAGATTAGTTTAAGGTGGATTTTATCTGTTTGGCTCCTGCAGTCATGGTCTACTGAGTATTTACTGATTTTATACTCATTTGTTTTTTTTTCTTATGTTTTATATGAACAAGTAATGGTACACCATTGATATTTGGTATACAGCTTCATTTGCATCAATACATATCAATATCATGAGTAATTAATTGCCAGTACTGTAGTAATTTTAAACATTTTCATTTTTATTTTAACTTCATTTTATACTGTGTCCAGCTGTGACAGGCGAGACATGTCTCTGTGTTAACAGTTTATTAGATTATGAGAATTGGACATTTTTAAAGACTCACTTTCATATTTTGTGGTTTTATCTTATTGTAGCTGAGAAGAAGAAAAAGACATATACGAGCATTACTGGTTGATAGGGTGCAATTACAACAGGAGGTTTGAAATTAAATATTGTTGTATGATACATGCATTATTTGTATAAAAATATGGTAAAGACAACATCTGAAATAGAAATAAAACAAAATTATTAAAAACGAAAGAATATGGAATATGTGCCAGAAAGACACTATCCACATATTGATATTATCTTTATAAATGATAAAAAACAAACATTTAATGCGTAAGGGCTTTTCTGGACTAATCTTCATCAGACACGCTAGGGGTAGAAAAATTGGAAGTAGATTCCATTGTAGACTAATGATTTAACAAGATAACTAGGTTTTCAAAAATGATCATGATCACTTGTATATTGAAGAATAGATTACTTACACATGAAGAAAATTCTTCACACTCCTTTTATCTGATGAATCTAAGCTTTATTGATGTACCCATATGAGTTACAGTGACAACTGTTCAAACCGAACCCTGACAAAACCGAATTTCACATCAAACCAGACAAAATCTAAAGTCCCTTAGAATTTTTAATAAAAAGCAAAGTAATTTTACCTGTCAAAACCGAAGGTATTTGGACACCTCGGCCACGCTTTATTTCGTCCATAGGAAGTCTCGGCCATATGACTCCTCGGCCGTAGACACTTCGGCCATACATGTTTCGGCCATACTATATAATTCTCAGATGTATCAGGGATTAAATCGGATGTATATATAGGGACTTAGTCTATATTTTTAGTAACTGATATATATAAATTGAATTGTCATAACTGACAGATTATATGATACTTTAATGTCCTTTAATAAACAAACAAAAAATAGAATGAAGAAATAAATATAAAAAGGCAGATGTAAAAAGCATACTCATGATACTGCGGCCTAGGACATATTCACATGATATTTATTTTTATCAATTTGAACAATTATTTAAGGAACTTTTACATGTCTATGCACAGTTGATAGATTTTAGACACAATTTTCAGTTTAGACTAGATTTGCATCTCCCTTTTTTTCAGCGTAAAATAAAATCGGGAAATATTCTCTTTAGTATTTTCATGAAACATTATTTCCTATTAAAACATTATAAATGTGGTATGATACTTACCCTGTCTGGTCTGGTTATATTCGCTTACAAAACAGAGAACTGTTTTTGCTTACGGTGACCGTTAACATGACCTCTAACTAATATACATGTCTAGAGTCCATCAACCGTCTTTTAGACACCTATATTTTTTTTTAATTCTTAAACTTATAAGACACAAAGAATGGGCATGTGAGTTCCAAGTAGTTCTCAAATGACACGAGTTTTCCAGAGATCAAGTGGAATTTATTCTAGTCTAAGACCCATAAATTTGGCCATTAGAATTCGATGCATAATTTCTTTATTGAATCAGGGGTGTCCAAAACAATCAGTTTTATTTAATCCCTGATTGAATTATTATATTCGGCTTGACTGTTGTTTTAGATGATTATCGAAGCCATGTTGTTTGTGGCACACGCTAACACTTGATTGAATTTCAATTTAAAACAATTAGTATGGTCATTTACTCGAACTCGACACGATTATTTAACAAGAATCATCTGATGATCTACAGTCATATTAATGTCAAATCCAATACACATGTACTCGAATGCATATTGCAAAGAAATTTTGATGAAAACAAAGTTATGGGTTCATTGGTTTATATGTCTGTTATGGCTATTAGAATTAACAAACATATTTAATAAGATTGAGTATGCAGAGCAACTAGAAATATTTTACTAGCATTTGTCGTTTTACTTGCTACCATAAAATGAATTTTATTCATTTTATATTATTTTCCATGCAAACTTTTTCATTTTTAGAAGAAGAACTAAGTACGTTTCATCCGCTTACAAATATCATAGACCTGTATTGTAACTAGTAAAATTATCTAATATACAGATTCTAGATGCCAATAGTAGAAAATTAATTTGTCAAAATTTTCATAAAAATCACCCCGGACTGAGAAAATTATAACTCTCAGCCCCTAAACACCATGTACGAGTCCCATTTTTAAAACCATGGCCGAAATGTCCTAATAAAGTATGGCCGACGTGTCTATGGCCGATATGTCCGTGGCCGAAGTCATAGTATGGACGAGGTGTCCCTAAAGCAAACCGAATACTGTCCAAACCGAATACCGAACTGTTTTTTATTCCCTATGTTTCATTAATCTTGTTATAAAAACTTTTCTTTACCGAACTCATCAGAGCAAAAGGATTAATCTTTTGTACAAACAAATTTAACATGCCAGTGTTGTATGGCTTTCATAATCAATTTATTGACACTTATTTGTTTAAATGTTAATTAATGGAAATGACCCAAGCTGTAAAACAATTAAGATATTGTTATTAAAGCAGATATATGAAAAATGTTTTTATAACAATTAATTTCACCAATCTTAAAATGTTTATATGGCTTGATTGTGACCAATGATTAGCTTAATAATTAAATTGATATGACAAAATTTTATTCTGTTTAACCTCATAAAAATATACAAAATGACAAATGATTCATTTCTGTTGTATAAAAAGATTTTTTTACACTATGCTCTTAGTAAAGAAAATGTTAATGCTTCACTTGATTCCAGAATATGTCTTTATAGTGTTATATCCTTTCCTTATTTGTTCACATGATTTCAGTTTCTTTATCTTTTGTCCATTTGCATTTGTGATTGAACCCTGAGAAAACCGAACACCTGTCAAAACCGAACAAATTCCAAAGTCCCATTGCTGTACGGTTTGGACAGGTTTCACTGTATCTGGTAATCCTCCTTATTTCTATTTGTAGATGAGATTACTGTACAGCTGTGATAGAGTGTTCACTCAGAGACATAAATCCATGATGACAGATTTGTATGAACTCTCCGTCAGTAGATATAGAGAGGTGAGTCATAGTAAATGTTATAACATACAGCTGACTTCTTTTCTGATTTAGTTTAAGGTGCAATGGAAAATAGAATACTGTAGATTCATTTATTTTTCGTGGTTTGATGAAAAAGGACCATAAAGTGGTTCAGAAGTCTGCAGCATATAGATCAATGTTAAATTTCCTTCTCATGGGGTATTAAATTTTGTGGGCTAAGGACACCCACGAAAACCACGAAAATTGGTACCCTAGGAATAATGATGAAACCACAGTACCTTTGCAACTTTTGTGTGACATACCAAATGGACATCAGTGACTCAAGACATAATTATTATAACCTAATGTTATAAATCTATTCTCCAAATACCAATAATTGCCAAACACTTGCTGTGAAAAAAAAAAACCCACTGGTTTTTAAAAGTGTACAGGCATCAAATTGGAAGGTTTCAACTATTTTATCCTTAACAGTATGTTTCTGTTAAATTAAGCAAATATTTGCTATGTATTTCTAAATTGTATTCCATGTAGAATCTGTTGTATGTTTGTCCATGTGAGTATAAATTTTTATGCCCCCGCGACGACATGTCGGGGGGGCATTAAGTTTTACTCATGTCCGTCCGTACGAAATTTCCGTCAAGCTTTTCTCAGAAACCGTAAATGGGAATAACTTGAAACTTGGTAGGATGGTTCAGTATGACATACTATACGTCCTAAGAGAATTGTAGACCTGTCGGACATTTACTTCCTGTTTGGGGCTGAATCGATACCAAAATCGACATGAAAATTTCCGTCAAGCTTTTCTCAGACACCATACATGGGATTTATTTGAAACTTGGTAGGATGGTTTAGTATGATAAACTATGCGTCCTAAGCGACTTTCAGACCTGTCGGACTTCAACTTTTTATTTGAGGCCAGCGGGGGCATCCGTGTCCCATGGACACATTCTTTCTTTATTTTTTTAATTTTTAGGTTAGAAAGAAAGCTCAGGGTATACTGGTTAGCAATTTGAACATACCATATTCCTACAGATGTATACTCCCTGATGTCATTAACCACATCAAAAATCCTGACACACCAGAACATGAATTCAAAGTGAGTACTAAAACAATTTTATATTTGAATTTTGTTACAGCACCATATTGAGGATGTTTGAGCCCTATAGATTATACTTTGTTCATCTGTCTGTGACTAATTTATTTCAAACCTAAAACTATGAAACTACAGATCTGGAATTTTGTACAGCAGTTTAGTACTATTTAAAATTTGCATGTTTAAATTAAGTATGTATCTGTGAAAGAATTGGATGTTTTGTCTACAGGACCTGACTTGGTTTGTACTCCAGGTCTTTTTATGATGGCCTGTATATGAAATTGGAGGGGAATATAGTTCCAATGCTCCCAAAGCCGCTGTAATCGTACAGGTTGTTTCAAATTCTTCATCTGTTCTTGCTTTTAGGGTGCCCTATATGTAATCTTAGGAAATGGCAAGAGAAACCTGGGTACAAAGAGAAGCTGGGAGGTGATCAGTGGGATATGGCCTGCTATAACACAGGCCCAACATTCAGAGAAGCCCACCATACTGAAGGTGGTAGATGATATCATTAACAAGATTGACAAGAACATGGAAAGTCTTGCCATTGAAACTAATGTTAGTATAATATAAATATCTTTGAAAAAGTTATTTTTTGCAAAAACAGCAATTATGTAATGGATATGTTATGGGTTATGAGATATTTAAAAGAGTATATGACACATTCATAAAACCACAGGTGTTTAAAAAGTGAAAAAGAAGAAACTAAAAGCCTTTTCAGTTCACCAGTAGTAACTTGCTACTTTGCCATCTTTTATGTAAAAGAATCATTTAATAAATATGAATTATGTCATTAAGTGAGAAGTTTGAAAGGCAAGAATGGTAACTTTAAAGAAGTACAAGTATTTACCTCGCAAGTAATTATAATAGAAATATATTGTAACTGTTCTTACTCTTGGTATGTTGTTATAGACCACTGAAAGTGTAATAAAGGCAGCACAGAAGCTTTTACAGCAGAGAACTCCATTCCTGCCTGTGGAGACAGAGTGTACACCAGAACAGCTTCAGGCTGGGGTACAGTTTGAACAAAGTACCAATGAAACAAACCTAAGGTAATACATGACAAACAGAAATGGGCTTAATTCATATAAAACAATTTATTTTGTAACTTTCAATATTATATCCTTGGGTCACAGTTAAATATTAAGATATCTAATATCCAAATCAAAGCTTTTTCTTTCTGTATAGTTGACTTCTCCTAAACCTCTTGATGGATTTAGATGAAAATTACATGAAAGAAGGTCATTTTTTTTTGTACAAAGAAATCTTTTAGAATATAAACATCATTCAGGGGAGATAATTAAACATTCATTTTTTTTTCAAATTAAGAGTTCCGTATGATGTGGGGTACCCTTTTGTGAGCTGTCTCAAAGCATTTCTAGTCCTTCTTGTATATTCTTTATACAGTTTATAACAAATGTAGTTCTATTTGTCTATTTACAGTTCTATTTGTCTATTTACTTTATATTTGTTTTTACAACAGACTGTATAACCAGTTGGTAGAAGATATAGTGAAACTGATCAACACAGGAAACTTGTAAGTATTTTAACTTAAAAAAAAATGATATAGATATATTAGGAATCAATGAAAGAAGTTTAGTATATGTACTTTCAGTTTTGCTCCAGATGAATCCCTTGGTGTTTCAGAAAAAGGGAGAATTTAAGCTTTACAGGCTCTTATGTATAAGATTTTTTGTGAAACTTTTAAGTCGAGTAGGAAGATTGAAATTTATTATGTGTGTAGTAGCTGAATGAATGAACTCAAAATTAACATTATTGAAAACACTGAATGGTGTGTTGTTTTTCAGGACTTGGAAGTTTTCCCATATAGGATTAGTTCTACTTTCACTGTTATTAAGACATGACACACCAGCTCCCACATCCTTGGTAGAACTGAATGTTAAAACCATAGTCCATGATTCCCTTCATGCCAGAAAGGTAGAGATTTTATTGAAAAAATATGTTTTGTTTTTTCCTGTGTGAATTTTAAGTTAAACATTTATACTCTCTGTTTGTTTTGTAAACTACATGTTCAAATTCAATGACTTCAGGTCATATACATTAAAAGGTCACTAAAGATTTAGGTTAAAAGAATTACTTTATGTTTGATATTTTAAGCATTTATGAATAAGTTCCTAAAAACAAACAACAACAAGATGAAGAAAATTATTTGAGAAATTCTTATCCTTTCAAGAATTCTACTTTGAATATTTTAAAGATTTTTCTTAGGTTATGAAATGAGATCCTTTTTTAGATGAAAAAAAAATATTTGACCTTGAATAACATTGTCCTGTCTTTACCACCAGCTTGCCACAGCTGCAGTTTCAGCAATACTAAAACAGCAGAAAAGAAAACACAAGAAGAAAGTGATAGACCCTTATGCCATATCTGGGACGAAGCGAGACACATCCCAATTCTGTCCCGGTGATAGACAGGACAACCAATGGATTCTCTACAGCTCAGATAACCTACCCACCACTAAGGAGAAACATGATCAGATGGTGTTCATAGAGAAAACACACTGGGGTTATTACTGCTGGCCAAAGTAGGTATTGTTTTTCTGTCAATTTGTCGAAAGGTATGAGTTTATGAGTGTACCTCTATGCATCTGACCTTTACAATTAGATTTATTTTTGAGAAAGTTGAATTCTAAGACCAAATAGATTAATCAACATCTCAGCTTCTTTCATTGTTCATATATTTTTCAATCAGTTTGGCCTACATACCAAGCCCTAATGTTATTGTTATGTGAAGAAGTCAGGTCTTCGTGTATTGTTGTACAGTCAATTATTGTGAACTTCTTAGGTGAAGCAAATGAAAAATTCCTACACTTGTGGACAGAATTAGACTTCAAGATGCTCATTTTCTCAATGTAATATTGATATTGTTTTGGTGAATTTTTAACATGTGATAATGCCAGTTTTCTTTTTATGTTTAGAAAAATGGAGGTGTATGCACCATATGAGGAACAGCCTCAATTGAAGAGAAATCTTGATGAATTATCTGATGGAGAAAAACCACTGTACAATGCCTTCATTGATCCAGAATTTGTTAAGAAATTTGTTTCATTCTTGGCATTAGAAGAAAACAAAGGCAAAGATAAATTCAGGCACAAAAACATGACATTCTTTAAGGTATAATAGACTTATTTTGAGTTGCTCCCCGGTAAATGTAAAACTGGTTTGTAAACAGATTAATTGGTCTTTTATTAAACAAAACTAATCTTATCAATTTCAAAGCCTTTCTTTGATTATGGCTTCAATTGTTTTTTTTATACCCCCACTCGTAAGAGAGGGGACTTTATTGCAACCACCTTGTCCGTCTGTCTGTCCGTCTGGTTCAATTTCTCTGCTTCTACTGGATGGATTGGTTTCAAATTTGGTACACAGCTTCAGCATGATTAGATATACTGTGCCTTCCCTTTCCAGGTCAGTCCATCATATACTTCCTGTTTTCCAAGCCGACTTAGACTTTTTATGGGTCAAAAATAGACAATTTTTCGTACCAGATTTCTTGGCTTTTACAAAAGGAATTGATTTCAAATTTGGTATACAGCTTTAGTATGATGAGTTGTACCGTGACTCCCCTTTCCAGGTCAGTCGGTCATCTACTTCCTGTTTTCTGAATGGTCGAGTGGGGGTATGCTTAGCACAACTTAGTGCAACCCCTTGTTATTTTATAGCTGTGCTTTTTGAAAATTGCTTGATATTTATGTTTTTAATGATACACTATTTGTTTATGATAGACTTGTATAATTAATTGTATGAAAATTATATGCATAACATTAAGTGTCTTATCTGTCCATTGTTTACTTACAGGGTCTATTCCGTAACTTTGGAGATACCTTTCTAGAGAATTTTAAATCCCATATAGAAGAGCTTATTGTAGATACTAGTCATGATAAACATGAGAGCCACCAGAGATGTGGCATGGAGATGTTATCAGGGATTCTGAGGGCCACCAAACACTGGCCTTATGATATGGTAAGTAACACGAGAGCCACCAGAGATGTGGCATGGAGATGTTATCAGGGATTCTGAGGGCCACTAAACACTGGCCTTATGATATGGTAAGTAACACGAGAGCCACCAGAGATGTGGCATGGAGATGTTGTCAGGGATTCTGAGGGCCACCAAACACTGGCCTTATGATATGGAAAGTAACATGATAGCCACCAGAGATGTGGCATGGAGATGTTGTCAGGGATTCTGAGGGCCACCAAACACTGGCCTTATGATATGGTAAGTAACAT
Source organism: Arcuatula senhousia (assembly GCA_963971305.1). Classification (NCBI taxonomy): domain Eukaryota; kingdom Metazoa; phylum Mollusca; class Bivalvia; order Mytilida; family Mytilidae; genus Arcuatula; species Arcuatula senhousia. The sequence goes on from OZ020304.1 coordinate 64,932,290, forward strand.
GATAGCCACCAGAGATGTGGCATGGAGATGTTATCAGGGATTCTGAGGGCCACCAAACACTGGCCTTATGATATGGTAAATATTAGTATCAGTAAACTACATTGAGCATTGAGCTTTTTTCTTATCTTTGTGTCTTAGGGCACCCATTTCTAATAAAAATAAAGAACTATTCAGTTGATTTTCATGAAACTTTCACTCAATGATTTTGACATATATGTAACATAGATGTGCACCTTTTATTTTATGATTTGGTCTTATTTGCTTTTTGGGAGCAGGGTTATTTATTTGCAAATTGTTCTTAACATTTTCCTACTGTCTGTAAAGGGTAGTCTGGAGAACAGAAATTCTTAATTTTTAGCTCACCTGGCCAAAGGCCATGTGAGCTATTGCCATCACTTGGCGTCCGTCGTCGTCGTCCGTCGTCGTCGTTAACTTTTCTTCAAACTTCTTCTCCTCTGAAACGGCTGCACAGATTCAAAGCAAATTTGGTCTGGTGGTACTTTAGGGTATCCCCCACAGAACTGATGTGGGGATTTTTGATTCGTCGAAAAACATGGCCGCCGTTGCTAAAAATAGACCAGGGGGGTCAGACTACTGTTTTTGGCTTGTAAATCAAAAAGTATAAGAGATAGATGAAATCTGATGCCACGCTACTGCTTCAGCATCAAAAGTTCTACAAAAGTCTCCATTCAGTCGAAGTTGTCAGATGACCCCTTATGGGAGTTACGGCCCCTAAAAGGTGAAAAATAGCATTTTTTCATGTTTTTGGCCTATGGAATGAAAACTATTGCAGATAGAGAGAAGTTGTTGCTTGCTTAAGTGTTCAGCTCATTTAGCTCTACAAAAGTCTCCATAAGGTCAAAGTTGTCAGATGACTCTTTATAGGGGTTATGGCCCCTTAAAGGCAAAAAATAGAGTTTTTGGCCTATAGAATGAAAACTATTGCAGATAGAGAAAAGCTGTTGCTTGTTTAAGTGTTCAGCTCGTTTAGCTCTACACAAGCCTCCATAGGGTCGAAGTTGTCAGATGACCCCTTATAGGGGTTACGGCCCCTTAAAGGCAAAAAATAGTGTTTTTGGCCTATAGAATGAAAACTATTGCAGATAGAGAAAAGATGTTGCTTGCTTAAATGTTCAGCTCATTTAGCTCTACAAAAGTCTCCATAGGGTCGAAGTTGTCAGATGACCCCCTATAGGGGTTACAGCCCCTTAAAGGCAAAAAATAGTGTTTTTGGCCTATGGAATGAAAACTATTGCAGATAGAGAAAAGTTGTTGCTTGCTTAAATGTTCAGCTCATTTAGCTCTACAAAAGTTTCCTTAGGGTCAAATTTGCCAGATGACCCCTTATAGTGGTTACGGCCCCTTAAAGACAAAAAATAGTGTTTTTGGCCTAAAGAAAGAAAACTTTTTTAGAGAAAAGATGTTGCTTGCTTAAATGTTCAGCTTAATTAGCTCTACAAAAGTCTTTTTAGGGTCGAAGTTGTCAGATGACCCCTTTAAGGGGTTATGGCCCTTTAAAGGTGAAAAATAGTGTTTTTTGCTTTGAAATGAAAACTATTGCAGATAGAGAAAAGCTTTTTATTGCTTAAACATTCAGCTCATTTAGCTATACAAAAGTCTTCAAAGGGTTGACATTAAGACCAGGTGAGCGATTCAGGCTCCTGGGAGCCTCTTGTTTTCTTCATGTTGTTGCTAGAACCTTTGGAATGTTTGCCATTTTTATCTTTGCAAGAAAACGTTACTAAATTCACAGAAAAGAGTAAAGAAATGGCTTACCTCTAAGATAAATGAATCAAAATCACTTTCCCCCCTAGTTTTTCCATTGTAAATGGCAGCCATATTTAGGGATGCCAAATTGTCAATAATCACTTTTTTGTATAATTTTAGAATATCATTCAGATCACAGATATATTTTGTGATCAATTTGTTTTTGTTTACATCTGGGAGTGCACTTTGACGTCATATGACGTCACAATAGAAATTTGACAATTTTTCCCGCCATTTTTTTATAATGGGGAAATCCCCATAGGCTAGCAAATATCTAAATTTTTAGGAAATGTATTGAACTTTCTGTTAAGATATTATATTTTTTTAACTACGTCTTTTTGATACTAATAAGATTATCTAAACAAATTAAAGCTAACTTTTTTCAGAAAAAAATATTTTTAATTTTTCCATTCTCCAGACTACCCTTTACAGACAGTAGTTTTTGTCCGGCCTGCGAAACAGAGCGGGACATAGGTGTTACTTTACCGGCAGCAGTGTTAACTTTTTGGGTAAGGTTTTATGAACACCTCCATATCTGAAGAACTAAAGGTCCTAGGTTGATGAAACTTGGTATGCATATGCCCTAGTAGTAGCTTAGCACAGTTGCATCCCCATCTTTTGACCTTGCCTTGATACGGTTGATAGACTTTGACAATTTCCAATACATATAATAACAAGGGTAAGGTTTGTGAGCACCTCCATATCTCAAGTACTATAAACCTTAGGTTGATGAAACTTGGTATGCATAAGCCCCAGTAGTAGCTTAGCACAGTTGCATCCCCATCTTTTGACTTTGACCTTGATTTTCTGGTTGAGTGACTTGGATTATTTTTATTGCATATATTAGCAATGTTTAAGTTCTATAAGAGAAAATGAAAATCCTTATAATTGCAAAATATAGTGGAAGTAAGAAAGAATTATTGTTTCTGATGGTGCCGGCAGGCGAGACATACTTTAGTGTTAACTCTTATTATTTATTATTTGCCTTTTGACCTTATGGTATGAGTAAAAGCCATAAATTGATTAAATGTTTTGACATTATATTTGAATGGTCACCATTTTCACTGCAATAATATCCGATTTTGTCTAAAGAGGGCTTTGTAATGTCACCTTATGTTTTCAGAGGGGATCTAAATAAGCAATATCAAGAAAACTTATTAGGAAACTTACATGATTATGATTTACCATGAAAGTACTAAAATTTTAGTGGAATGGAAGTAAATTGCATATTAGTGGATTCATGAATTCTTGGTTTTAAAATAATCTCTATTAAAGGCAATGTTTGATTCTCTATTTGTAGGGATTCAATTTTGTGGTTTGGCTTACCATTGAACAAAAAGGCCACTAAAATTGGTACCCCACAGACATATTAATTTATATATTCACATATGTGATTTATTACTTTGTTTATATTTTTCAGAGTGAATCAGCATGGACTTGGGCCTTGCCTTTGATAAAAAGATCTATGAACACAATATCTATCTCCACATTCTCAGACTGGGGAAACTTCTTCTCCTGTGTTTCAGTAAGTTTGTAAACTCTATAAACTTCAATTAAAATCAGTTAGTTTGGAACATTATACTTTATGTTATATTTAGATAAAATCACTAAATATAGACCACATGGCTTTTAAGGCTAATTGTTCAAGGTTAATTAAAAATCGCTTGACATTGCATTGATTTTTTTAGGGTCAGGTGAGCTATTGTCATCGTTAAGCGTCCGTCGTCCGTCCGTCTGTTAACTTTTCTTCAAAGATCTTCTTCTCTGAAACCACTGAAGGGATTGCATTGAAACTTGGTATACTTGATCTTTAGGATGTCCTCTACCAAGTTTGTGAATTATATACGTGTCGACAAACCAACATGGCCGCCGTTGCTAAAAATAGAACAGGGGGGTCAGACCATTGTTTTTGGCTTATAACTCGAAAAGTATAAGAGATAGAGAAAATCTGAAGCAACTTTCCTTGTTCAGCATCAAAAGCTCTACAAATCTCTCGATTGAGTCGAAGTTGTGAAACGGATCCTTATAGGAGTTATTGCCCTTTAATCATCAAAATTGACCATTTTTTCAGTTTTTGGACTATATCTTGAAAACCGTTTGAGCTAGAGGAAAAGTTAGCATTGCAGAATTGTTAAGCTCATCAAGATCTATGAAAATGATTTCAGGGTCAAAATTGTCAGATCAACCGTTTAAGAGTTATTCCCCTTTAACTGTTTTTTTCCATTAATTTACACTGATTTTCAAAAATCTTTTTCTCTGAAACCGCTGAAGGGATTGCATTGATACTTGGTATACTTGATCTTTAGGATGTCCTCTACCAAGTTTGTGAATTATATACACATCGACCAACCAACATGGCCACCGTTGCTAAAAATAGAACAGGGGGTCAGACCATTGTTTTTGGCTAATAACTCGAAAAGTATAAGAGATAGAGAAAATCCGAAGCAACCACTCATGTTCAGCATTAAAAGATCTACAAATCTCTCCATTGAGTCAAAATTGTGAAACGACTCCTTATAGGACTTATTGCCCTGTAATCGTCAAAATTGACCATTTTTGCAGTTTTTGGACAATATCTTGAAAACCATTAGAGCTAGAGGAAAAGTTAGCATTGCAGAATTGTTAAGCTCATTCAGATTTACAAAAATGATTTCAGGGTCAAAATTGTCAGATCAGCCATTTAAGAGTTATTCCCCTTTACCTGTTTTTTTTCCATTAATTTTAACTGATTTTCAAAAATCTTCTTCTCTGAAACCACTGAAGGGATTGCTTTGAAACTTGGTACACTTGATCTTTAGGATGTCCTCTACCAAGATTGTGAATTATATACATGTCTGCCAACCAACATGGCTGCCATTGCTATGGTCCTTATAGGAGTTATTGCCCTTTAACTGTTTTTTTTCTACTAATTTAAACTGATTTCCAAAAATCTTCTATGAAACCACTGAAAGGATTGTTTTGCAACTTTGTATTCTTGAAAGTTTGTGAAATTAATTCAAACTTTGGCATAAGAGATCAGGTGAGCGATTCAGGCTCCTGGGAGCCTCTAGTTTAAGGATTAAACTCTATCATAACACAAATCTTTATTTTTTTTTATAAATTATATGTGTAAGCAAAGTAAGTAAAGGAATATTCTTTCTGCTGAATATGACTTGATTTTGAAGCAAACATCTTATGCAAAGACACCTCTTTTAAAGTGCTAGTATCCCCATCCTCAAGTCACCAATTTATCATATTTTAAGGTCACAGTGTTTTTATTTGTGTGTTTATCTTATGACTGTAATTTACCTATTTCAGGAGAGTAGAGATCCCAGAAAGATCTATAAATTCTTTGAATTGTTACTAGAGAATCCATTGAGTGGGGAAGGTGGATCTGCTGGAGATACAAGGTATTATAATATAAATACTGTGGTTTCATTATTATTCATGGAGTCTCAGTTTTTCTAGGTTGACCCACAAAAGTTGATCCCCATGAAAAGGAAATTATACATTTTCAAGTTTCAAGCATGGGGCAAATTAAAAAAAAATGTGGTTATTTTATGATTTGTAACATTATATACATGTATGTATCTCTCTTTTCCAGTCGACTGTTTGCTTTACAGAATGCTTTGATACAACAGGAATGGCGGGTACCAGAATTACTCCACAGAATTTTAACCTATGTACAGCCACATTTGTCTCATCAGTATAAAAATGTCAGGGATAGAATTGGACAGTAAGTATTAACAGAGTTTAAGCCTATGTACAGCCATGTAAATATGTCAGGGATAGAATAGTAAGTGTATCTATTGGTGTCTAGATTAATTTTTTGTAACATTTTTCTCTGCAACTACTGATCACAGCCATTTGATATAAAGTTTGGTATACAGCATCAGGGTGGGGTCCCATAACATGGGATTCCATTTCAGGTCTGTCGTTACTTCCTGTTTAACGAAATCGCCAGTTTTGACTGACAGATTTTTTATTGCTGCACAAATATGATATATAGTATTTTAAAATCTTGTAAAAAACTATTTTGACTCTAGTTAATGAAAATTTTACCTTGTATTTTTATTGCCTTGGTTAATGTGCATTTGTCAAATCTATTGCAACAACAATTACAGCCATGTCTTATCTGGCATTATTACATAGATGCATATGAAATACCGATTTTTCCCAGTGAAATAAAATCTGGTAAATTCACATTGTGAAATAACAAAAATATTTTCACTCTTGCGTCCTTTCCGGTCAAACTCAATTATGACGTCGTGAATTGTATTGCGTTGTCGGCATGACTCCTGCGGTCTAAATTCATACGCCATTCAAATATATTTATTAAAATCGATTAAATAGCGGTATTTTATCTATGTAATAAATACGATAATCAATTAGGTCTCATGAATAACCAAAATATGATCACTCGTGCGGGAACGCACTGAGATTTAACTCGTGCGCGGATCTGTGTGCGTTCACCGACTCGTGATCATATTTTGGTTATTCACTCGACCCAATTAATTATCCTATAATTCCTTAATGTTTTAGAGTTGCAGGGTTTATTTGAAAAGCATTAATCTAAATTGACGGTTAAAGTACATAAAATCTGTTATTAAACTTATCAAATAACATGGGATCAAATGTTTTGAGTACATGCGAAAAGGTTGGTCATATAAATCACAATTTAACATATTGTTTTATTATTTCTTTAAGTATGATATCTGACTTCTTCTTGTTTGACTATAAAGTCAATGCTAACTGTGATACCCTGTCACCCAAGAGGAAACAGTTCTTAGAAACCATTCTACCTCAGTTAGAAAGTCTGAAATTTACTGTAATAGAGGAGACAGAATCTAGTCAACCAGGTATGTAGAAGCACAACACCAGCTCCTCACCCCTGGGACCTTCTCCTCTGATCCCCCTGACCTCCCTCCCGAAAGATAAGAGCCTATAATTATACATTATTAATGATCTCTATAAGAACCTTGTATTGGTACTCAGGACACCATTAACAAAGAAAATTAAATTTGAAAATGTTCCTCTTATTGTCCTAAATGTTGATGAAAGAGGCACATCTACTTCATTCAACAGCTGAAAAAAATGCATTACAACCAGTCATCTTTGATTTTAAACAAAACATTAGCTTACAAGAATTCTATTTGAAAAATGATTCAATCAAATATAGTATTAAACTACTATAGTCTTTCAATATAAGTATCAAGTGATTCATTTGATAGTTTATTTTCTCTTTACAGTAAACAATGTACTGAACCATGGTGAAGAACCCATGGCTGTGGATACTGAGGAAACAGATGAAAGAAAAGTTGCCATAAGATTATGTAAAACAGTAATGAAGTGGTTATCAATCAGCCTGGGTAGAACGCTGACAACAGCTCCACCAGAATTGTTTCCTATCCTGCCAATAGTAAGTCAATTTGATATCTATTTAAAAATTTATTTATTATAGCACAATGTGTATATATTGTAAGGCCAGTGCTATTAAAAATGAATTCTTGTGGATTCCTAAATTTGTTGTTCTGAAGTCTACAGCATACCAATCAATGTTAAATTTCTTTTTGTCCCCCGCCGCAACGCGACTGAGGGACTTAGTAATGGTCTCCGTCCTTCCGTCCGTCCGTCCGTCACGTTTTTTGTGGGTGCAACTCCTCGGACACTACTGAACCGATGTTGCTGAAACTTTACACACTGATAGGGTACAATTAGTAGATGATCATCCCATATTTGAAATTTTCAAAATGGCCGCCGTTTCCATGGAAACAGGGAGAAAGGTCAAAATATAGGACATTCAATATCTCGCTTACCTAGGTGCACAGGGTTCTGAAATTTTGTAGGCTGATAGAACAAAAGGTACTCTATAAAAATACGAAAAAAAATTTTGATGCGATATTTACGGTTTTCGAGTTATTTACGAATTTGTGATTTTTCAGTCCGAAAAATGGGACTTTGTCAAACTTTTTTGTGGGTGCAACTCCTCGGACACTACTGAACCGATGTTGCTGAAACTTTACACACTGATAGGGTACTGTTAGTAGATGATCATCCCATATTTGAAATTTTCAAAATGGCCGCCGTTTCCATGGAAACAGGGAAGAAAGGTCAAAATATAGGACATCCAATATCTCGGTTACCTAGGTGCACAGGGTTCTGAAATTTTGTAGGCTGATAGAGCAAAAGGTACTCTATAATAATACGAAAAAATTTTGAAGCAATATTTAAAGTTTTCGAGTTATTTACGAATTTGTGATTTTCCGGTCCAAAAAATGGGACTTTGTCATATCAAACATTTTTGTGGGTGCAACTCCTCGGATACTGCTGAACGGATGTTGCTGAAACTTTTCACACAGATAGGGTACTGTTAATAGGTGATCATCCCATATTTTGACAACCTATTTCTATCGTTTCTCAGAGAATATATTGCTTGAATTGACATACCACACAACTTTTATGCGGCGGCGGGGGACACATGGCTACGCGTAGCAATCTTGTTAGTGGGATTTTAGATTTCATGGATCAAGACCACCCAGGAAAACCATGAAAATTGATATCCCATAAAGGCATATTCTGAATGATCTAACCACCATGTATAGTTTTTGACGACGCTAAAGCTCCAAGTACAGATTTAATTGTCTGGAGGGGGAAAATCACTGCTGCCTGAAAGAAAATCTATTTATCCTATTTTCTTTTAATAGATGTGTACACAAGAAAGTGAGAGTAAAGATGAGGAATTGAAGTCATCTTGTTCATTAAGTCTGGCTTGTTTCTCACAAGCCTTAGTTCAACCTGAAGTTATTTCTGTGGCAATAAGTACGATGAGAGAAGTAAGTTTAAGTGCTATAGAAGTTCTACTTTTACCATGTGTTTTACATTGTCATATGAGAGAACTTAAGTATTCTGTATTTTACACAGCTTGTTTATCATTGATTTCATAATGAGATGCTTGATGATATTTTGACTTTTACTGGTCATCTTAATTGGTTTGTTTATTTGTTGTTGTGTTTTTAATCTACCTAACCCAAAATGATCTCCAAAGGACAAATTTTAAAATTTTCAATTAATTGTTACTTGGAAGTCCAAGTATAGTAATGGTTCAAAATTTCCTCCACATCCCGAAACATATAGCATCTAATTTTATGTGCATTCTTCTTCTGGTACAAGTTTTTATTTTGTGTGGGTAAACTAGCTTTCCAATCTGTATTTTAAAAGCCCCTACTAATTGTCTGATGTGTTTTCAAATTTCATTTTAAATGATGATATTGTATTTTCTATATTTTTCATAACCTTTTTAAAACTAAATTTGGTGTATCACATGACTTTAGTCACCTTTGTGATGGGGAAATATATTTTAGCAGGAATATACAAATTATAGAAATTAAAACCATTAATGCTTAATATAAAAGTTACCGGAAATAGTTATATCGATTTCATATCGTTGCAAGATAGGGTGGTCTTACATATATAAAGATCTATTTTAATTCAGTAATTGCCTTCTTCTGTCGAAAAAGTTCTAAACCACAACACAAATCGCTTGCCTTTGTTCAAATGTGACTTCCAAGTACATGGTACCAAGGGTACTTTGATTTTTTATAAGTGACCTTTAACTAACAAAAACAAAAGTATGGGCATATAGTGTCCAGGTCCGTCCACCTGTCTGTCCCTCCGTCCCAAATATTGCCAGATGGGGCATTATGTTCGTTAGACATATTCTTATTGACTACTATTTTCAGATCATTGGACTAAAGTCGTGGCATGCCAGAGTAGCTATCCTAGGCACATTACAAGTCATGGTGTTTAACAACTTCTTCACGTTCCATACCCCTGACATTATAGAGGAGATACAGGATATTGTCTTCCATCTCATATGTGATGAACAACTAGAGGTACAGTATTGATTGATCCATGTATATCTTAAGTTATCTTTCCTTTATCCAGATATGTATTTACTTTCAAAATAGAATTTTAATACTGTGTAGAAAAGTTGCTTCTTTTAGCTCAATTCAAATCTGTCATAAACACCCCTGAAAAATACTTCCTTTATATTTTTCTAACAATTAATTACATGTAGAAAAGGTATATGTTATAAACATTGAATTAAAACAAAGCAAAAGAACAATGCTTTTATTGATGTTCCTCAAGTCATGGAGACCTGTAAATGGAACAAAGCATGCACCTAATATGGGTCAATAGAAATTCTCTTGTTTTGGTAAAAAAAATTCAAAATTTTATTCTTTAAACTTTTATAAACCATGATTAAAAAATATTCAGTTTGGTTTTTTATTCAAACTAAAGTAGCCTGTCGACCAAGATAATAACAAGTTGTACAGAATAAGACAAAATACTTGATAACATTTGAGAATCCCACAAAAATAGACATTTTATATAACTATAAACATTATTATTCATCAACTTTATAGGTTAGAGAAATGGCAGCAGTAACCCTGAGTGGCCTGTTACATTGTGGCTATCTACAGATGAACAAACATATGGTGGTAAGTATCTACTTTATCTTGTTACATGCATGATGGAGGTTTATAGGCATTTACGTCACAGGGGAAGGTTGGAAATTAGAAGGAAGATTTATTATAAAGTTGAGCAGTGTTAAAGACCAAAAGTTAGGAAGGTGGTTGTTTTGTCTTCAGAAGCATCATTAAAAAGTTCTGTGAAAACCTTGAAAATTTTCACCTAATCAGAACAAAATCTGTGTTATATTTTTATTCTGCCCAAATGCTTTGTAGAAATATATTGACTTTGTGTTTTTTTTATAGCATAATATTTTGTGATAAAGCTTACATTCAAATACATCTTGGATCTTTAGTTTCAACTTAGTGATCTCTAGTTTGTTAGACTGTCAAACAAAAAACAATGCTATAGTTAGTTCTTTGTGATACAATGATGTAAATGGTCCATTTTTAGCTCACCTGGACCGAAGGTCCATGTGAGCTATTACCATCACTTGGCGTCCGTCGTCGTCGTCGTCGTCTGTCGTCGTCTGTCGTCGTCTGTCGTCGTCGTCTGTTAACAATTTTTCAAAAATCTTCTCCTCTGAAACTACCAAACAGAATTTAATGAGACTTGGTATGAATGATCCTTAGGGTGTCCTGCACCAAACTTGTGTTTTGATTTTTGATCCGTTAAAAAACATGGCCGCCGTTACTAAAAATAGACTAGGGGGGTCAGACTACTGTTTTTGGCTTATAAATCAAAAAGTATAAGAGATAGAGGAAATCTGAGGCCACGCTACTGATTCAGAATCAAAAGCTCTACAAAAGTCTCCATTTGGTCAAAGTTGTCAGATGACCCCTTATAGGGGTTACGGCCCCTTAAAGGTGAAAAATAGCATTTTTTCATGTTTTTGGCCTACAGAATGAAAACTATTGCAGATAGAGATTAGCTGTTGCTTGCTTAAATGTTCAGCTCATTTAACTCTACAAAAGTCTCCATAGGGTCGAAGTTGTCAGATGACCCCTTATATGGATTACGGCCCCTGAAAAATAGCGGTTTTTCATGTTTTTGTCCTACAAAATGAAAACTATTGCAGATAGAGATTAGCTGTTGCTTGCTTAAATGTTCAGCTCATTTAGCTTTACAAAATTCTCCATAGGGTCGAAGTTGTCAGATGACCCCTTATAGGGGTTACGGCCCCTGAAAAATAAAGATTTTTCATGTTTTTGGCCTACAGAATGAAAACTGTTGCACATAGAGATTAGCTGTTGCTTGCTTAAATGTTCAGCTCATTTAGCTCTACAAAATTCTCCATAGGGTCGAAGTTGTCAGATGACCCCTTATAGGGGTTACGGCCCCTGAAAAATAAAGATTTTTCATGTTTTTGGCCTACAGAATGAAAACTATTGCAGATAGAAGATTAGCTGTTGCTTGCTTAAATGTTCAGCTCATTTAGCTCTACAAAAGTCTCCATAGGGTCGAAGTTGTCAGATAACCCCTTATAGGGGTTATGGCCCCTGAAAAATAGCGTTTTTTCATGTTTTTGGCCTACAGGATGAAAACTGTTGCACATAGAGATTAGCTGTTGCTTGCTTAAATGTTCAGCTCATTTAGCTCTACAAAAGTCTCCATAGGGTCGAAGTTGTCAGATGACTCCTTATAGGGGTTATGGCCCCTTATAGGTGAAAAATGGTGTTTTTGGCCTATAGAATGAAAACTATTGCAGGTAGAGAAAAGCTGTTGCTTGCTTAAATGTTCAGCTCATTTAGCTCTACAAAAGTATAGGGTCAACATCAAGACCAGGTGAGCGATTCAGGCTCCTGGGAGCCTCTTGTTAAGAATTAAAAAGGATGAGCATTTTGTGAAAACTTTTCTTAAAGTATTAAAAAATATATCTATCTGACACCGTAAGTAACTAAGTTTTCAACAAAACTTAGTCCATTTGTATACATGCAAAGCTGGGAATTTTTGTTGTTGGAGATTTGACAATTTTTTACACTCTTTTTGAATAAACAATAGATATTTTGATTTAAATGTTTAAAAATGAATTTTATATATGTAAAACTTCAAGGTACCAAATACGTATCAATAAAGCAATTTATTTCCATATTTTAATGTGTGACCTCTCATCATCAGCATTTGATTAGGAATGCTGGCAGTTTGAAAAGGTTGTTTGAAAAGTAAATATATCAAAGAATGTTTCTTTGACCGAAAAAGTTTGAAAAGGGACACCAAATTCAGCACCAAGGATATTGACCTTGAACAGCATGCGAAAGAAACCTGATATTTCAAACTATTTTTAGCTGAGAAAATTCATCTCAGAAAAGTCCTGAAAAAGTAAGATTACACAAAAAAATCAAAAGTAAAGGAAGATAAGTAGAAAAAGTTGGAAGATTACGTTGCATTTCCTAAATAATATTGTTCATGAAAAAAGCATGGCAACATGGCTAAATTAGAAGATATGGTACTTGTATATCACAATTCTTTGTAGGTTAAAGTGATTTTCACCACCACAGAATATTGTTCATAAAAAAAAAAACATGGCAACATGGTTTAATATTTAGCTTTTTATCTAACTATTCTCAGTAATTCAATATTTTTCAGCAGATCAACAAAAAAAATTCATGGTCAAAGTTGAAGAACCATTTCTTTAAAGTCTTTTCCCCTTGGCTTTAAACTTTCACCACTTTACTTTTCAACCACCAATTCCTCTGACACCATTGGTCAAATCACAAATAAACTTTGTGATGTAAATTTATATGGGGTGAGTGAGGTTTTATTATTTGTTAAAAACATGACCATCATCACCAAGAATAGAATATAAGATCAAATGACCTATTACTCAGAAACCATGATAATCTACATTTGTTTTCATTTGGACAATTAGAAAAAAGTTGTGTTAATAAGATCAAGAAGATCTACAAAATTGTCCATTAGACTCACAGACTGAAGTCCTAAGATCCCTGTTTGGGTTTGTGCTCCTTAAATGGTAAAAAAGCATCAAGCTCTACAGAATGAAAATATTGCAGATACCCTGTTAGTTAAAATTTGATGCTTGCTAAGATGTTCTGCTCAAGGACCTCCACTATAGTACCATTGTTCAAAGTCAGCAGTTGATCCTTTCTGAGATTATGTTTTAGAAGGTAAAAAGTCATGTTTAATCTGTTATGTATGAAAACCATTGCTGATAGAGAGTATTGTAATTTGCTAAATGCTCAAAAAAGTGCTACAAAAGTCTTTATTGGAGCATTGTTGTCAAATGATCTCTTTTTGTAGTTTTTCTCCTTAAAAGGTATAGACCCTTGTGTTTACCTGCGTCGTCGGGTCACTCTGTCTGTCTGTCCGTAGCGCTATGGGGTGCCTGTCTTGTGTAATCTGAATCTCAAAAACCAAACACTATATCTTTTTGAAACTTTACACAGTGATTATATACAGATATATTGAAGATTGACACCCAAAAGGGGTCGTTTTATAATTTCGTCTAGAAATTAGGGGCCCAAAAGGACTTTTTTGTTAATAACTGTGAAATTGTAAAAGCTAGAGAGAACAAAAAATTGTTTTGAACCTTTATAGGAGTTTTGAGCAATGGCTCCGTATATGTCATAAATAGTTACATAAAAATCTTAGAAGATGGAGAAACTCCTTGCTTGCTTAAATGTTAAGCTAAGTTGTTAACTCTGTACAATCCTCCATTGAATCAAAGTATTCAGATGAAGTTATGGGTTCTTAAATGTTTTTGCCTACCTTAATAGCTTGAAAACTTAAGAAGATTTAAGAAGCTTTTGCTTGCTCAAATGTTCAGAAGAAATGCTCATTAGACCTGATTTGAAGATGTTGAATTGAAAGTTGTTATTTTGTTCTCAAAGAGAACATTTGTTTTATTTCAAAAGTGTCAGTCAGGCCTATGAAATATTCTTTGTTGTATTAGTTTGCATGGAAAATGGTTGAATACATCTTTTCCATTATTATATTGACATAGCCAAACCAACATTAATCCTGTTCTAGATTTTATTCACCGCTTTCCTTGTTTAATATCTTAAATCCAGACAGGGGATTTTAATGGAATAAAATAAATGAGAGGATCATTATCTCTTCAAAGAAAATTTAAATGGGTTGAGCCTTATTGCTCCCTTTTGACGTTGTAACAGTATTCTTTTTAATTGGGATTAGTTATATCGTGTAAGTTATTCAACAGTACTTAAACATGCGTATAAAAAGATACAGTACTGTGACATTAGCAATCCTCTAAGGTTGTCTTTTACTGCTTAGAAGAGATGCAGTTCTACTTTCATTCATCAATAGGTATTTGTTGTTACCATAGTTGACATTATACAATGCAGCATAGAATACAATTTACAAAATTGATATCCCACGTTGGAGCAGTGATGTGTATTGTAATGATAATGTTGTCCATCTTAGAAGTAGTTTCTTATCCTTCATTAATCTCCTTATTTGATGATTAATGACTCGTACAGAGCTGAGGACGAGTTTTAAGGTCGGAACACATTTAGTAAATTGTTATATAAAAGGATGCTGTCTAGCCTTGTCATAGATATGTAGAGAGATATGCAATAAAAGTGGTACAAATAGCAAGAAAATAGTTTATAGAAGACATTTTTTGTTTCTGAGGAGCCTTTAAAGAGTTCTCAAATTGCAGTTTTTATATTGGTAATATTTATTATCTTTGACTCAATGATTGCACATGATGTAATGTTCTGGCAATATTTTGTTTTGTTATCGGCTAATGTCGTCTGTCACTTTATCCTGTATTGGCCATATGTCTTCAGGGCTAGCTAGAAACTTAATGGTCATTATTTTACACTTAATATATTTTATATGTCTGTAGCGTAGTAGAGGATTATCTTAAAAATTCTTAGCTTTATAGAGAGAAAACGTATTTGCTATTTGACATAGAAAATGCCCGAATCATATTTTACACGCAATACTGTGGATTCTTTTATTTTCGTGGGTATCAATTTTTCGTGGTTTGTTGAATAAGGATCATTTCGTGGATTCTTAATTTTGTGGCTCTGATGTCTCCAACATACAGATAAATGTTAAATTTCCTATTCCAAATTTTGTGGATGAAGGCTACCCACAAAGACCACGAAAATTGATACCCCACAAATAATAATGAAACCACAGTAGATTTGTTTGAAATTTCACTGTACTTGTGTGACACATGTCTTTATAGTGTTGCCTGTTATTGTTTTGGTGTCGTGTCTGTTTTATCAAACTATTGACAATTTGATGTCCTTAACAAGCCATCTTTTAACAGTTATGCTGTTGTCTACATTGTAGTCATCACAATTTGTTTGTCTTTCTAAGCTTCTTCAGTCGATATATTTTTGTGAAAAGTGATGCTAGTCTACAGCATTTTCATTTCTCCAAAGCAAAAGACACTCTTTAAAAAAGAAAACTATACCAAAATTTCTATTTTTAGGATCATTTTGAAAGATTAACTAGAATTAAGTTAAAGAAGAGACGAGTAGCTGAGAACATTACGTTAGATGCCTTGATAAAGAGACATGCTGGTGTATTAGGACTAAGTGCTTTCATTCAGGCCCATCCCTATGACGTGCCAGATTTTATGCCACAGATTTTAATGGATCTCAGTAACCATGTGGATGATCCGCAACCTATTCAGGTTAATGTTTCGTCCACCTATATACAACTATTTGTGTTGTTCTGATCATCATTTGTTTTCTATAAAACAAACTTTGTAATATTAAGTTGACCCCTTGTGTTTTCAGTAATAATGCCTGTCCTTTGAATTGTATTGTTTCTTATATTCTTATATTTCTGGATAACAGGCAAACCACAAATGAATACTAAATATATGTTTGTTTCTTTTTGAATTTGTTCATAGATTTAAAAATTGTTGCATAGTGAAGAAATACATTTCAATCATGATGTTAAGAAATAAAAACATGTATGAATGACTATTGATTGAATGTACATGTAAACTCTATTATGCTAAAAACCAGAATGTTGTTTACTTTCTAGATGACGGTGAAGAAGACATTGTCAAACTTCCGCCGTACCCACCATGATAACTGGCATGACCATAAACAGATGTTTACAGATGATCAACTGGTTATACTGACTGACTTACTAGTATCACCAACTTACTATGCCTAAATGTTCTGTAAGTATATACTGACTGTCTTACTAGTATTACCAACCTACTATGCCTAAATGTTCTGTAAGTATATACTGACTGACTTACTAGTATTACCAACCTACTATGCCTAAATGTTCTGTAAGTATATACTGACAGACTTACTAGTTTCACCAACTTACTATGCCTGAATGTTTTGTAAGTATATACTGACTGACTTACTAGTAACACCAACCTACTATGCTGGAATGTTCTTTAAGTATATACTGACTGTCCTTCTAGCATCACTAACCTACTAGTATCACCAACTTACTATGCCTGAATGTTTTGTAAGTATATACTGACTGACTTACTAGTAACACCAACCTACTATGCTGGAATGTTCTTTAAGTATATACTGACTGTCCTTCTAGTATCACTAACCTACTAGTATCACCAACTTACTATGCCTGAATGTTTTGAAAGTATATACTGACTGACTTACTAGTAACACCAACCTACTATGCTGGAATGTTCTTTAAGTATATACTGACTGTCCTTCTAGCATCACCAACCTTTCTGTAAGAATATACTGACTGTCCTTCTAGCATCACCAACCTTTCTGTAAGAATATACTGACTGTCCTTCTAGCATCACCAACCTTTCTGTAAGAATATACTGACTGTTTTCTAGTATCACCAACCTACTATGCCTGAATGTTCTGTAAGTATATACTGACTGACTTACTTGTATCACCAACCTACTATGCCTAAATGTTCTGTAAGTATATACTGATTGACTTACTTGTATCACCAACATATTACGCCGAATGTTCTGTAAGTATATACTGACTGTCCTTTTAGTATGCCTGGATGTTCTGTAAGTACATCATGTTTTTCTGAATAGCTTAATTATAATTTGTGTAATTGTCATAAGTTCTTTTCACAAGGTTTTAGAAAGCTCCCTTATGTTTTCTCTTTTTGGCTGGATTTCACTAGTGAAAATCCGGGTTAAAAAAATGGTTGACGGGCGGGTGGCGGACAGGCGGGGAAAATACTTTCGTAACAGTTTTCTCAGCAACTACTAATCACAGCCTCTTGATATTTGGTATGCAGCATCAGCATGGACTTCCATAATGTGGGATTCAGTTTCAGGTCTGTCGCTCACCTACTTCCTGTTTACTGACTTAGTTAATTTTTGACATTAATGTTCAATACTAGAAAATTTTCGTAACAGTTTTCTCAGCAACATCTAAACACAACCTCTTGATATTTGGTATGCAGCATCAGTATGAGCTCCCATAATGTGGTATTCGATTACAGGTCTGTGGTTCATACATTTCCTGTTAAAAGAAATCTTGCCATTTCTGTCTTTGACCCATTTTAAAAAGTTTAAGAAAAGCAAAAGTTACAAGAATTTGTCACCAACAAAAAATTACTGCTATATGATTACAGTAAATAAACTGGGTGATTTTATTTTCAGGTAATGTAGTTTTTTCGGTTCTTAAAATCTTAAAACACACTACCGGTATGTTCCTACTTAATTATACCCCACGCAACAAAGTTGCGAAGAGTATAATGTTTTTGACTGGTCCGTCCATCTGTCCGTCCATCCCTCTGTGATCAAAGTTTGTGATTGCAATTCCTCTTAAACTACTGAACAGAATTTAACCAAACTTGATATGCAAGAAGTACATTATAAGTAGTTGTGCATTTTACCAGGAATGTTTGATCGGCAATTTTTTTATTAAATTTCAATATTATTGATTCCTGTAGCTAGATACTAATTCCTCAAGGATAACATTGATAGTCCAATAGGGGAACGTGTGGGGTATGTGAGCGTGCTCACTAAGGTTCTTTCATTTGATGCGGGTTTTGAGATTTTGCATTGGTCTAAAATATAGCAAAAGTTAAATTTACAGATTCGATAAATCTATGTCAATTTGTGCTGGTCACATTGAAGGCTGTTTGCAGTTTGTCATTGGAAATTTTAATAATGCTTTTGGTTTATGGAGGTTGGTCACGTTAGCTTATTCTTCAACTCATTATTATTCATCTTTCCCATGATGTCTTTAAAAACTAGTGCAAAGAGTTCCCCAGAAATGTGATCTGTCATGTGACATGATTATGTCATGTCCTGGATGTAAAATAATTTCTTGATGGCTTGTCATTTGCTTCTTAGCTTTAACTTGTAATTTGGGATTCATATTGATTTTTGAGTTTTTCAAAGAAAACATTAAAAGATTCTGATAAATATCTTTAAAATTTAATGTTAGGAAATAAGAAGTATTATGACTTCTTTCATCATTCTTTATGCATTAAAACTCCTTTCGATTTTTTTCTCACTTTTTCAATTTTTTTCAATACTGCAAGATGAAGGATTTCATTATGAAATTATTTAGCTGTTAGACAAACATAATATACGGATATTCATTATATTGGTACATGTAGTTTTAAAAAATCTTTTTTTTAAAAATTTCTTTTTCAATTTAAAGAAAACTTTAATTCTGCCAAAAAATTATATTTTGAACAATTATTTAGACGACAGTTTGACAGATAACCAAGCCTTGTTTCAAACAGAAGAGAAATAAGTTTCATGTTCCATGTTTCATTTAGAATCCTATTACACAAGATGTTATGCTTTTTATTTTGTTTTGCAGACATAGAACATTTATATTGTTGATGTAAATCCCATAATATAAGCCTTAAACACTGAAATCAATCTTTTAATTGGTACTTCTCCAGTAACTTTATATATATGTCTATATACAGAAACCTTCTAAATAATACTTTTCAGAAGCCTGTTATGGGTTGAACATATTTTAATAGATCATTAATCCAGTATGTCTGTTCTAAAGCAATAATCAGTCAAACGTACACTTATATATCTGTAGGAGGATAGAATTGTCTCAATCTTTGAAATAAAACTGCTTTATTGCCTTTGTTTTCTAGCTATTTTGACACGATTCAAATAAACCTGTTCCTGCAAGGCTTGAAGTGATCAGGAGATACATATGCTTTAATTCTTCATTTTACTGCAGCAGTTTCTTCCTTCCAGACATTACAATTAAAAATCAATTAAGAGACGGAATTACTTTTTGAAAAGCTGTTGGCTTATTAATGCTGATAATTTGGCTTTATCTATTTTTGAGGCATTGTCAATTAATCTTTTGGTCTGCTCTAAGTAGCTAATAAGTTGTGTTAATGCAATGTCAGTTATCATTCTGAATTTCCTGGAAGGAATGGTTGATATTTTTTTCAGATTTTATTGCCCTAGGTGACTTTTCTCAACTTATGATATAATTTTATTACCTTCTGTCAATTCTTTAGAAAGATAACATGAATAAGATATTTTCCCTGACTCTTTCATATAAATGAGTGTTCAGAGACTAAAATGTTTCTTGTGTTCACTCTTTCTTCTTACTTGTATGATTTATGATACAATTACTTCAAAAGCCCTAGTGCTAGACTAATTAGAAGAAAATGGAACTTGATCTCACTAGAGGGAATCATGACATTGGCTTTTCAAAATTGAATGTGAAATTAAAATGAAATTATATCTTTTCGTTCTTAGTTCCATGTAGGTTTGGGAAATTAGCCATATTGATGACATTTTATTACTCTTTCTTGTTTTAGATGATACATGACCATCAAAGAAGACCGAGAAGTGCTGTGTATATGTTAAAGTTTCCATATCAGAGTCAATGGCATGGATATTTTTATTGGATAAAGCATATTGTGGACATTAAATGTATTAAGATAGAATTTGATAACATATGGGGAAGTCTTACATGTTATTTTCCTTGGTAATATTAAGTTACAGTTATTGTTTTGTTTACATTGAACTTAGAATTATTTGTACCATGCAAAATACATATGAACAATTTAACAATTCATGAATATAAACAGATTCGCCTGTATAGAAGATTAAGAAGCATTATTTCATGAAATGTCTTAATGAGCCTCTTTCCTCAATTCAAAGATCTTAGTCATTAAAGATTTATAATGTATATAATCTTAAAGTGAGGACTTTGATTCCTTATTATATAAAATCAATTGAAATGCTTTATAAACATTGTCAGAATTTTCATTGCTATGTTTCAACTTTTTTTCATCTTTGTTTGGATTGTTTGATTATTACATAAAAGTGCTATGAGAAAGACACATTGACATGTAAAATCACTAAGATTAGGAGTAGGTTTGTAAAAATACATACAGCTATTTTTTTTTATTTCCATTTTTATTCTTGTTATTCATTTGAAAAGTGTCTTCAGGGGGCTCTTACATGTAATATTTTTATAAATGCAACATGTACAGTTCTTATTTATCTTTCCTCCCTGGTAATTTTTTCTTTTCATTTGATTATACTCCTGCATACATAAGAGGGGGCTAAGTTGCAATCATCTTGTCTGTCTGTCTGTCCCTCCTCTCAACTTCTACAGAAGGGATTGATTTTAAAAGTGGTATTATATAGCTTTAGCATGATAATTTGTACTGTGATTCCCTTTTCAGGTCAGTCAAGCATCTTTGAATTTCGCTAAATTTTATTTTTTTGTAGTGTAATTCAATGGATAAAATTTGAATTCTGCTTAAATAAGAATTGTTGTCATTTCCAAATCATAATATATTGGCATTCAGTGTACTTCATTTTTATGGACTCTTCTCTTTGTTTATCTTTCACAACCTAGGCATTGGGTAGTTAAATGTGAAATATAGCAAGGTGCTCATTTACACATTGATTGTTTATTTAACTGTATGTTAACTGATTCTTTTTCCAATTGGTAGCAAAAAATATAATATATAGATCCAGCCCATATGTAAGAATACATATTACTGTAGCTGCAATGGATTATTTCCTTGACATTTGTACAGCTCTGTATTATTTTTCTTTACAAGCTGTTAATGTGGGACTATGTTACATCATCTGTTCATTATTATTTATATAAAAGTCAATAACTTTTTGCAGTGATAGTTTAAGTTATGAATGTGTTATGAATATGATTAAGAAAATGATCATTTATTAGCATGTTGTATATGTTCAGAATGATCAAATGTTTTAATCCTTGTCATTGCAACAAAACCAGACATACCCTTCATGTATATATCTTGGAATAAAAAAAGAGATTTTATTTTGATATTTAGTTTTAACACTTTTTGTCCCCAAGTGTGTCAGTCAATCGAGATAGGTTAAGGGTCAGGTGAGCTATTGCCTTCACTTTGCGTCCGTCGTCCGTCAGCTTTTTTCAAACATCTTCTTCTCTGAAACTGCTTGGCCAATTGCAGCCAAACTTGATATGGTTGTTCCTTAGGGTATTGTGCAAAAAGTTTGCATTGGGATTTTTGATACGTCAAAAAACATGGCTGCTGTTACTAAAAATAGAACAGGGGGGTCAAATATAGTTTTTCGCAAATAACTCAAAAACAGTCACAGATATCAAAATTCTGGCAGAAAGTAAAAGTGATCAGCACCTCAAGATCTACCTGCCCAGAAATTTTCAAAAAGATCCAACAACCGATGTAGGAGTTATTGTCCTTTTTCTGGATTTTTTCAAAATTTTGCACTTATTTAGCCCTATATCTTGAAAACTGTACAAGATATTTAAATAATTCAAATTGCATATGATTAAGCACATCAAGATCTACGTTTCATGTAATTAGGTCAAAGCTGTAAAACCATTTCTTTTAGGAGTTATGGCCCTTAAAGAGTCAAAATTTACCATTTTTCATTACTTTTTCCCTGAATTTCAAAGATGAACTTGTCTGACACCATACATCCAACTTCAACCAAACTTGGCACAGTTGCTTAATAGCATAATTGCTACAATTCTATCGTTCAGATTTTTGATTCGTCAAAAAATATGGCTGCCATGGCTAAAAATAGAACATAGGGGTAAATTGCAGTTTTTTGCTAATTACTCAAAAATAGTTACAGATATCAAAATTCTGATAGGAGACAAAAGTGATCAGCATCTCAAGATCTACCTGCTCTGAAATTTTCAAAAAGATCCAACAATCGACATAGGAGTTATTGCCCTTTTTCTGGATTTTTTGAAAATTTTGCACTTATTTAGCCCTATATCTTGAAAACTATACAAGATATTTTAAAAATTCAAATTGCATATGATTAAGCACGTCATGTAATTAGGTCAAAGCTGTAGAACCATTTCTTTTAGGAGTTATGGCCCTTAAAGCATCAAAATTTACCATTTTCCATTGTTTAATAGCTTATCTGCTACAACTCTATTGTCAGATTTTTTATTCGTAAAAAACATGGCCACCATGGCTAAAAATAGAACATAGGGATAAATTGCATTTTTTTGCTAATAACTCAAAAATGGTTTCAGATATCAAAATTGTGTAAGAATCAAAAGTAATCAGCATGTTAAGATTTACCTGTCCTGAAATTTCAAAAAAGATCTGACTGCTGATGTGGGAGTTATTGTTCTTTTTCCTAATTTTCGCCAAATTTGCACTTATTAAGCCCAATATCTTAAAAACTAACCAAGATATTTCAGAAATTTAAATCGCATATGGTTAAGCACAATAATATCTACAAATATATGTATCTGTGTAAATCAGGTGAGCGATTCAGGCTCTTGGGAGCCTCTTGTTGGAGTATACCTTCTTGAATGTCTTGATAGAGTTTTTAGCTAAAACACATAAAAGATAATATATTAGAAGAAGCCTATTAATTGTTGGGCTGAAAAGGTCAAAAGTCAAGTAGCAAGTAAAAACTTAGAAATTCTATAGATTGGTCGCTGAAGCACGACTTTGAAGGCCTTGATATAGAATTTCATAAAACTTTCACACATGAAATGTTTAAAGGTAGCAAAGCGGTCTATTGATTTTGAGATTCAAAGGTGATGGTCACAGGTTTCGGAAAACAATTGATAGTTTATAGTTAAATTAGTATTGGAAGCAGAGCTTTTGAAGATTTGATCATAAAATTTGAAGCAATTTGCACAGGGTCTGTAGTTGGTAGGTTTAGGGAAAAAAAAGGTAATATATCATTAAATATGCTTCAGAAACACTTTATTGCAATTAACTTTATCGTAAATTGTGTCAAATCATGTTATTCAAAGGTGGCATGTGGTATGCTACACGTGTAATATGGCCAATGGCAGATGCCTATGGTCTGTAGTTGGTAGCTTTGGAAAAATATAGTAATAACTAGTTAGAGACACTTTATTACAATGCAATATATCATATTTATAGCTCTCTTTTTTGCAGGAAGTTCGATTTTTCAATCAGTGCAAAGTGTACCATGAGGGTAAAAGTTTTATTCCTTGTACATTTTTGGTTTTTTGTGTAAATTGAAGATATTCATTTTCTATATAACTGCAAAAACTGTGATGTATCTTGATATAATGCAGTCATCAGCGCTATATTTTAAGAGTACGCACGATTTCTTTATTTCTAATTTACCTATTGCTTTAAATCCTTAACATGAAAGGATTTTTGAGGTGCTTCCTTTATACTCATCTAGATCTGGACCCACAAGCATCATATTGTATTTTCACTATGACAGTTTGGGAAATTCTTATTGATCTCTTTAAAAAGTCTAACTTAGAGGGGTTATGGTTCTTCATTGACCAAAAAAGTTTTTTCCATGTTTTTGCCATATGTATTGAAAACTATTGCAGATGAAGAAAAGCTATTGCTCTTGCTAAAACCACGGTAGGTCCCGTGTCCGGCGACAGGATTGTTTTTTCGAGAGGCATTGTCCAGTTTTTTCGAGAGAGGTCCAGGTTTTTTCGCCTGTCCGTTTACAAAAAAATGCTTAAATTCTCAATTGTAAGTGAAACAATACAAAAAAGAGGAATAAAAGTATTCAAAATGTTCGAATTATTACTTTTCTTCCATAAAAGTCCGTAAAGAAGCATCAGTTAATTATTTATTAAAATTGATCAGGTTTTTTCGAGAGGCACAACAACTTGTCCGGTTTTTTCGAGAGGTGTCCTGGTTTTTTGAAAATTTTGACTAAAGAGAGGCACTGGGTTTTGTGGAAACTATACGACTTAAATGGAAACTAATATCCCTCCTACTCAATAAACATACATTTAAACAAATTACATGCAAAATATCAAGTTTGTTACTAACTTTAAAGCATAAGTAGGCTGCCCAAATGCATTATCTTTTTGTGCCTTTTCAAGTCTTTGAAACTATAAATTCTACATGTATGTCAGAAACAAATAAATACAAAAAGAGCATATTTCACTGGTGCATTCTGTTATTTCAAGAGTGTATGTGTAAGGCAAAAAAGTGTTCTGTGATAAAGTGTCCAGGAGGACACTATTTCCCTGAAAAGTTGATATTTTCAAGTGTCCCTTGCTATTAAATAGTGTCCATATTAGTTGGACATTTTTTATCTTCTTATGTCATTTAGAATCGTCCTGTTAAGAATGACAGCTCTAGTGGACATTATGCAATATGACAGTATTCTTTCTTAAACATAATAATCAGTGATTGTATAACTAAATTTCGTTATTATAAGGCTCAATTGTGAAGGAATTTTTAAGCAATAATTTCAAGGGGCCATTTCTTCATATTCAAATAAGTTATTGAGATGAGAGGGGGGCATTTAATGATTCTTAATGTGCCAATGGTTCATAGCCTCCTGCTTTCCCAATCCACAAAACAGCATAATTGAGTTCTTAATCAGTTAAGTGATAATTTATGAAAAGTTAATAAGTGTTAGAATATAATATTTTTTTGCAATGTTAACTTTTTGATTGTAGGTCTTTTAGTTTATATACATGTCTCTCCTTGATTTGCAAATGCTGACTTAAATAATACACTAATATTTGGGGGAAAATCTTAGTCAAATGACCATTCCCACATAATGATGGACAATTTTTCATAGACATGGACATTATTTCATATATTCAGGTTCGAGATAAAGGTTCCCCATTTTTATATGTCATAATATAATCATAAAATAATGAAATATTATATGGCTGAGTAAGTATTCAGGTATAAATAGAGAACTTGTTTGTCTATTCCTGCATTTAATATGAAGGACAATCTTTCATAGCTATGGACACAATTTTATAGATTTAAAGTGTCAAGGACATTAGTTCATAACAATATTATGTCCATGGACAGTATATATGATTTTAAATTGTCTGAAGGACATATTAAAATGAGGGACAATATAAAATCTTACATATGTACAGATACAAAAACTTAAATAGCATTTGAATCTCATACTCTTATGTTTGTTTTATGTCCAGTCGACACTATTTCAGTCATAATCAGCAGGAAAAGAGGTAATTGAAACACCAAAAATGAATTCTGTAGACCCACCCCACAAACCAGAAGTAAAACGAACCAACTCACAAGATAGGCCAATGTACCCTTAACGCACCATAGGCCAATGCATCCAGAAAGTGACGAAATCCTTCCTCAAAATTTTGGAACCCTCCCATATGGTGACTGACAATGAAGAACCCTTACCCGAAATGAGGTCATACTAGATGGAAAATCTACCTGTGTGGGTTATTGCCAACTCTTACCCAGTTTCACATAACCATCTTTTATCTGGCGAAAATACAATGCTGAATCCTGTTTGAACCTATACTCAATGAGAGAGAGAAGCGGGGTTGGAGTGGGAAACACTTGAAAGGATCTGTAAATTTTGAAGATCACCGGAAAAGGGAAGAGGTGGGTAGGTGCGGAAAATTTAGCCTGTGGCGGTGCACAATGGGATACTTTGCGTGCATGAACCTTGGAACTCTCCACACACGTTGGTCCAATATGGTTTACGGTCAAGTTTCCGCATTAGTATAGCCTGATGAACCGGCATTTATTATGACAGGGCTGCCCTATTCAACCACCTGTGGCACACATCCCAGTCGCTTTGTGGGCTAAGCAGCCTGGAAAGATGACAGGTTTCTGAGCGCTCTTTAGTGGACTTTTACCGACAAGCTTAGCGCTGCTGCTAACCTATTCGCCTTCCGGGTCCCGCACGGGAGCATACTCTTATGAAGTTTTTTGTTGAAACTATAATATAAACAATAAATACATATGTGTAGAAATTAAGACGTGCTGAAAGGGCATTCGAGTCTTATATAATCCTGGATAAAACAGCAAACATGAAAGAATTAAGACGACTCTATGATACAAACAAACACATCCAAGAAACAACTACAAGTCAAGTTAAAAGAAGGTAGCCCAGGAACTGTAAGCATTTTCTGCTTGTCGCTACACAAACATTTTGTTTCCAGCCAATTATTCAAGGAGGCTATTTTCAATTTATAACAGTTGGTAGTTATGCTTATACAATAGATTAATGGGTTCTGGTTGTAGGCGTCAATTATATGTGCCTGCCTGTTTATATAGGCTATATAAGGTTGAATTCCTGACTTTAACTGACGTATTCTTGTCCAAAACCCTTGATATGATAGTACCGTATTCTTATTTTTTTAACAACATACAATGTCTTTTAAAATATGATTTAAGAGGTAAACAACACGCACAACTTGTTTATCTAAATTATGAAAAAACCTGGACCTCTCTTGCAAAAACCTGGACGCCTCTTGAAAAAACCTGGACATGTATTTTATTTAAATTTAAAAATATGTGAGACGCAACTTTTTGGCATCAATGTTCAGGATGCCATAATATAGTATTGATGTTCACTTATAATGGCTAGCAATCTCGTTCAATATATTTGTCTTTTAAGGGGCGAAAAATGGAAAAAGGTAAAAAAAACAAAAAAGAGCCCACAATTTTATTCAGGAATCACATTTTTTTTATAGGAATTGGTGTTGTTATACAATATGATAATACTAAAATATGCCAACCCGTTGGTAGCATTTTTTCTTCGCTTTCAGTTAAAAATCACTAAATATCACCAAAGTTTACATTTGTATTGATTATTCTCTTGAAAAAACCCGGACAATTGTAAATCCCTCTCGAAAAAACAATCCTGTCGCCGGACACGGGACCTACCGTGAAAACCTTTAGCTCATTAAGCTTTTGTGTTGAAGTTGTCAAGTGACACCCTTATATCTAGGTTATCATTTAATATGGTCCTTTAAAATGACGTTTTTTCATGTCTTCCCGAATGAAAACTTTAATGATGGGCAAAAGCTGTCTTATAATCTTATAACATTATAACCTTTAGCTCAAACTTATGGGTAAAAGTAGTCAAGTGACCTTTATTTAGAATGACAACTTTGAATTATGCTATCTCAAAAACCACAAAAGATTTTTTAAGGTTAAAAGGCAAACTCCTCACATTCAAGTTCCCGTCCGTAACGGTCAGAACACTAATTATCCTGACCTATTTTTGTCGGGAAGGATAGGCCTACTGCGAAGGAGTTTGGTTAAAAGGAAGAGCGAATAAAAAAGATCCAATTAGTGATAGCGCTGTTCAAATTGCCCTCCTTTTCACTTCAATCAATTTTTATTGTCTCGCCTGCGACGAATGGTCGCGGAAGGCGAGACATAGATATTACTTTCCGGCGTCGGCGGCGTCGTAGCCTTTTTTAAGATGAATTGCTGGAAAAGTATAATAGCTTGGCATCTGATAATGGGTCACACACCAGTGACTCTGTGAACTTATAATAGGTCTTTTTTTAGGCCGAAATCTTTTTTTTAGACTTTTAATGATGATGATAC
This sequence comes from Arcuatula senhousia, assembly GCA_963971305.1. Classification (NCBI taxonomy): domain Eukaryota; kingdom Metazoa; phylum Mollusca; class Bivalvia; order Mytilida; family Mytilidae; genus Arcuatula; species Arcuatula senhousia. The sequence goes on from OZ020304.1 coordinate 64,960,214, forward strand.
AGACAGTTCAGGTTATGGTTCATGCAACTTTCACCATGCCGTGTGACCCTGATCCCATTTTTACACTGACTTTGTGAACTTAAGTCTTTTTTTAGGCCGAAACCTTTTTGTAATACTTGTGTGGACATTATAAAATTGCCTAAAAAGTAACATAGCTAAGCATCTGATATTAGGCATACAGACACTTTTTGTGTTTATATCAAGAAATGAAAGCTTGTAGTTGAGTTTAGTGATGGTGCCGGCAGGCGAAACATACTTTTAGTGGCCACACTTGCTTCAAATAAGAATAGAAAAGGTGAATAAAAAGAGATGAAATAGAATCAATGTCCAAGAGACAATAAATTAGCATAGGCTAGACTGACCAATAGACAATAATAAAATTTGCGAAAACAGACTAGTAACAAAAAACCTGACAAGAGTGAATATATGATATACAAAAGTATCGAGTTTAAAAATAAAAATTCTAAATTCTAAACTTTCATTACATAAAACATTTATTTATCATACTGTAAGAGGCATAGTTTAGTTGAAAATGCAAATAATCGCCCTTTTTTATTTTTTTTAAACAATATTTATTTGCATAGTTTCTTTATAAATGTTTATCTGTTAACCATCCAATTATATATGTCGCTGTTTTGTCTACAGCAAAAGTCGCTGTTTTGATATAGACCTTTCTCTATATTAAAAGATGTAATAGCCAAAACAGAGAAACAGCACTTACCATCACTTCAAAACAACAGAAAAAGGACAAACATGCTTACTTGGCAGAGTAACAAAATACAATGGTTCTAAATTAAAAAGAAGTTTAAATATGAGTAAAACCAGCTATTCTTGTATAAAAATTCCACAGTCCATCGTGATGTTATGCCACAGTAATATCACAACAGGCTGGGAAAGCAGTTTCCACAAAAAACGAATACAACACAGTACAATTATTTAACAGTGGTTTCACGTTTCCTGGCCATAACTTGACTTAATATATAGACAAAGGGAAACAACTCCCACAAAAATTGTTGGCCGGTATTCAAATTCTTACAGGAATAGTAAGATGCATAAATTTCAAGAAATTATATTGAAAATTCTAGGCGTGAATATACCCGTAACCCTGCCTACAACCCGATATAATTCTAAGAATTGAGAACAAGCTGTATAAGCGATCTATTTTATTGCACAAAACAAAAACATTTTCTCAAAGTTACAAGGGGAATTCAAACACCTTGCTTTGCATTTTTTTTTAATATCCCTTTAAAAAATCGAAATCTGTTTGTAATAAAAGCAATTTGATAGATTTTCTCATCCAAATTTTACGATCATATTACAAAAATCTAAGCATAGGTTGATAATATAGGTAAAACTCAAATGAATTCTTATGAAGGATAATCGTTTTTTTTTTTACTGTTTTAAGAAGAGCGCCTCTGACGAGCCTCCAATTTACTTTAGAAACATTTCTATTAAAAGGTCAATATCAAAATCATACAAGGGTCGGAGCTTATCAAAGTTTTTTAATTCATAAATCAATGTAAATTGAGAAAATTGTAGAATAATGTTGTATTTCAAATATTAACAGCAATTTCAAAATATATTTCTTAATAGAAAAAAAATAAAAAATCAGTCTAGGAGATACAATAATAAATCCTTATTACAAGCTTTTGGTATAGTCTCACCGTGACAAAAATAGTAAATGCAGTAACAATTTCCGGCACAATCACATGTCCCTGTAAAATAAGTTTAATGTCCACGCCAAAAAAAACCCCTTAAAATCGATAATACAAAAAAACCCGAAATTTTATATAATTATACGCAACAAGGAAAAAAGAGTGGGAAATTCCCGGACACATGCAATTTTTCTTTAATTCTTTAAGTCTGGATAAAACCAATTAATAATTTCAATAACTACAAGAAGTCATTAAATGTAATAATAAAACCTAATATACATCCAATACCTGCTATGTTAGTCCTTCCTGGTGACACCCGACAATGTAATATGTGTTGGCCTTACCAGGTTTCTACAATACATATTTCTTGCATAACATTTTCATATAAATACATGTATAGGTTTTGATTTTCTATCATTAGGTTTTTACCATCAAAAAGTAAGTAGTATTAAATATGTTGTGCCGCTTTGAAAAAATGTGAAATATATAAGGGTATTAATATTGGCAAAAAAGTAACAAACAGTGAAGACAGAGTTTAGTATAGAACTTTGAGGACGTCTATATCAAGCTTCGTGAATATATGATTTGAACACAGTGATTTTTAACAAGATTCTAAATCTGTTCTTTCTGGAATAAGAATTTGGTTTTTTTTTCAAGTGAAAACCCTAAGTAATAATAAGTTTTTTGAATAAGTGAAAAATGAAAATGAATCGTAAAAAAATGTATTTTATACTTTAACAGAAGATGAAAACTGTCCTGTCTGTTGCCGTTACTGTTGCCCTTGTTGCTGCCGTGTCAGCTGGTGGATATGGGAAATCTTACGGCAAGGGATACGGAGGTAAGAATATCTTTATACTTAATCCAAATCCATCAAAACTGCCTTTTATTAATTCTTCATCAACTATTTATTTTTTTTCTTCTTACAATTTTGATAAAATCAAATTATAAACGTGTTTGTACAACAGATAACTTATAGGACAACCTTGACGAACTCCTCTGCCTTCAAACTGTACTAATAATTCAATATAAGAAATTAGAGACACTATATACATTTTTCCTCCGTGTACAGTGTAAAATTCTCAACTGAATCGATTGAACATTCGGTAAACCACAATAAAACGATTAATATACAAAAAGATTTTGAAAAAAAAAGAAAACGGTATATAGGACAACCTTGACGAATTCCTTCATATATTTTTACTTTATTTGGATCGCTATAGTTTAAAAGTTTGTATAGTAATATGTATTTTTATTGAAAAAGGACTAAGTGACATAGGATATGGAAAAACCTTTGGAAGTGATTACGGATACGGTGGAATTGGCGGAGGTTATGGAGGTGGGCAGGGAGGATATGGAATGGATAGCTACAGCAGCGGTGGATACTACGGTGGTATGTCAGGTGGTAGCAGCGGTGGATACTACGGTGGTATGTCAGGTGGTAGCAGCGGATACTATGGTGGTATGTCAGGTGGTAGCAGCGGATACTATGGCGGTATGTCAGGCGGTAACAGTGGATACTACGGAGGCATGGACGGCGGTTACCAGGGCGGTAACAGCGGATACTACGGAGGCATGGACGGGGGTTACCAGGGCGGTCAGGGAGGATACAACGGTGGAATGGGCAGTGGATATTACGGAGGTATGTCAGGCGGCATGAACAGCGGATACTATGGTGCATCTTCAGGCATGGATGGAGGTCTTTATGGAGGTATGTCATCTGGATCTTACTACCAGGGCCAGTCAGCATATCCAGGATCATCACAACCTATTTATTGAACAATATAGACATGAAATCAAAAGTACACTATAGCCACCGGGGTACAAGTTCACACTTTCACCCTTAGAGTATACAAGACGATTTAGACTTAATTTTGTAAGAATGTGACAAGACATGCCTTTACTACATTTGTCACAAGGAAACATCACAGTGTATACAAATGTAAAAAAGGCCAGTACTTTAATTAAGGAGATATAAGTTGAAATACTAATGCATAATTAGTTTTCACTAACATAAATTAAAAATAAATTTCATATGAAACTTTCTCTTAATTTATTTGACCTTTTCTTAACAAAAATGTATAAAAATTATCAAAGTGAGATTTTGAACTATTTTATCTTTTTTTCGTAAAATTAAATGTATGTATTATTTATTTTGATAATAAAAAATTCTTTAAACAAAATTTATTTTCTTATATATATCAACTATGTTTCGTAGTATGTTTCTTTTCATCAGTTTTAGCAAATAAATTAATTTGAGGTACAGTTGAATTATACATATTTTTAGGTAGAAAATATTTGTATGCCGAATGGAAACTATTTTGCATTAGGCTACAGCAAAATTTTAATTCGTATCGAATTTTATTTATATGAAATATTATTGAAAATGAGTGTGTAAGATGTTATTTATTGCTTGTATTAATATGTGAAAAATGTGCGACTATTTATTATTGAAATGCGATGAAGAGAATCAGATGCAAAAATAAAGATAACATCTGTTTTTTTCTTCTTTTCTTTTCACCAATACTGAGTTAAAACATGCACCTCGTAATGCCTAATATAATGTGGTCTAAAATGTAAATACATACAAAAAGTGTTTTTTTTTTGCAAATTAAAATGGGAATAACGATAAAAATTGTAACGTAAAGCAATGAAACAAAACAATTGCAGAAAAAGACTGTTCCTTCAATCTCATGATGAATGAAATTATAGGTCAAATTCCCAACGAAAATCTTTTTTAATGTCTGTACCAAGTCAGCTATGAAAAAAAAAACCTTTACAAATCCTTAAAATGATTTCGTCAAAAAGGAGCACCAATGGGACTAGAATGTTGTGTAAAATAGATCAAGAAAAAAATCTTAAATGCTTACATTTCAATTACGACCATGGATACCACAACAGTATACAAACCATCACACGAAGTTTCTCAAATAAGCAGTATGATTTTCAATGCTCCCAGATTAAAGCAAAATGAAACCCTGGTCTTGAAATTCTAAACCCATTTTTACACCCCTCTTTATTAATTTTGTCTCTTATGAAGGTGCTTACACAAAATGACACTTGTATGTAGTTCAAAGTTCTAGTATAGATTATTCATTAGTGTTTTTATTTGAAAAGTTTACATGCTGAGTCTTCCAAAATATACAACTAAAGTTCTTTCAGGTTTGTTAACATCAATATTGACGGCAATAAAATCTGGTCTTTAAAAGTATTTTAAATATTGTTACTCTAAAGACGACACGATCAAATGTGGATTCTCAAAAATCAAAAGATCTAATGGGAATTCTTCATCCTTTGTCATCATTATCTTGTATTTGATTTCTCCACATTTTACGATTCGATTCTACATTCACAACAAAAATCCAGTCTGGCACAGTTGATCAAAAAAAGTTTTTTTTTTCAAAACAGAACGGAAAACATAGTTACAAATATATGAAAGTCAATTATAAAAAGACAGTTATTTTGTTATCCATGAGTCTAAATTAGAATAAATTTACAGTAGAGCAAATTATACAAATGCTCAACTTTCTGATAGATGTTTGTACAGTTTTGTGAACCTGTTTTTCAGCTGATATTTGGAATTCCAATGGCTTCAAACTGAGCACCATTGCTTGACGGTTTATTTCTTCATTCCTTTGAAGCCGACCTCGATAAAAATCAAAGTACTGAAAGTACTGGTAGCCGGGGTAATCTACAAATTTTAAATTGTGTATGTGTTGCAAAAAATAAAAATAAAAAGCTACTTTTTGTGTAAAAGGGATTGTCACAAGGATTCCAATGAAAAAAAGATTTTGAAAATCGATCTAAATTTAAAGTTGATTTTATGGGCTTGGCCTTTTCTTTGGTCGCCTGTAGCAATCATAAAGGTGAAATATATGCAAAAAACACTGACATGCTAGTATTATATAATGAGGAATTCAATAAATAAATAATTGTGTAAATTGAATGAGTAATAAAAATTCTACAGCCGTTTTGTCAATACACCCATTTTAGCCCCTTTTGACCAAAAACCCCAAATACAACACCGTTCTTCTTTCTGTGGATATAATCATCATATTAAAGCTTCATAACAATTGGCTGGCCCACTACAACTTAATTTCTTGTGTAAAACTATTTGCCTAAAAAACTCTAAAACATGGCGTTTTTTTGCCCCTTCAATCCTTAATTTCTCTCAAACTTTATTAAAATATTGTAAATCTGATTTTAAAAAGTAGGCAAGGATTTTCACAAGGATTCCAATGAAAAAAGAGTTTGCAAATCGGAACTCAAATAAAAAAGTCGATTTAAGGCGAAAGTCCCCTTTTTGACCCCCTGTTGCAATGTAATTATCCCATTAGGCCAAATGAAAAAAAAAAAAAACACGCGTGTTTCTATTACTTTTTTTGTGTTGACCCATCGGTTCAACTGAATTGATAAGTTCTGTACAGCATATTTGCTATCTATATATTTTGCAGGCCAACGGACAACTTCCTCTGTATAGTTTATTACAACTTTTTTTTTCAGATTAGCAAGCAACGTTTAATTCTGTGGGCTAACCGAACGCCCTTTTTTTTATATTAAACGGGGAAGAGGTTGTGAAAATTATGTTGAATTGTAAACTTTTGTTGTTGCATAAAGCTAAACAATTCAAAATGCATAGGATTTCTCTCATTCTATAGGAAAACCATACAAATTAACAAGATTGCTACATACAGGTTGCCAATGCCCCCCTTTCCACACATTACGACAGTTAAAATTTCACTTCGACAATAATCTCATTATTTATGTTAACTTTGTTCAACTCGAAACTCAAAATAGTATTATTATACAAACATCTGAGATGAATACAACTTATTAAGCAAAATCTGTCCTGTAACTCCTGTTACCAGTGTAGAATTTATCAATTTAAAATGACAAACAATCCAAACTTTCATCGAAATCTGTTTAACAGTACCAGAGAAGTCACACTTACATTTTTTGTAAAATTGTTTTTGTTTCTACAATTTTCAGAAAAAATATCGTTTTTGTAGTGCATTTTGAAAATAAATACATTTATTGGTACTAAAGATCGAAAATTTGCTTGATTAAAAATTTTCAATGAAATACAAATGACAACAAAGTTCCAGACAATAAATTTTGCTACGCCTGACGCGCGTTTCGTCTATTCAAGACTCATCAGAGGCGCTCTACCAAAAATATTGAAAATGCCAAACACTGTATGAATATGAAGAGCATAGAACAGTATAACCAAAAATACCAAACTGGGAAACCAAATTATTACTTCAACCTTTGTCTGGGGTAGGAAGAACCTCAGGGTTTGACAATTTAGAAATTTAGACGGATAAATTAAAGCTTTGATGTATTCTCCAACTCAAAAGTGTTGGTGCCGGAGCGGGCTAACCTCGGGGAATTTAAACTCCACCAGCAGTGCTAACCTTCACGTGTGTTCGAAATACAAATGACAACAAAGTTCCAGACAATAAATTTTGCTACGCCTGACGCGCGTTTCGTCTATTCAAGACTCATCAGAGGCGCTCTACCAAAAATATTGAAAATGCCAAACACTGTATGAATATGAAGAGCATAGAACAGTATAACCAAAAATACCAAACTGGGAAACCAAATATACTTGGTCTAGAAACAATTTTACAGAAAAATTAATTTTTATATTTAAAGCCTTATTTTCCAAATCAATTATGGTAAATATGAATAAATTCTTTATCAAAGAACCTTTTACAGAACAATATTCTCTGATCAAATAAAAAAGTTATGAGGATTTGAATTTTGGGTAAATTATCCCGTTAACACTTAATGAGATGTATGACTTCACTATAAACAAAATATCAATCCGCATTTGTATTCTTTATAAATCATTTAATGCTATCGCATCAGATAGGCGTCTTACGTTCTTGTACAAAATTTGAAAACTAAATAAAAAAGTTTTATAACATAATTGCGAGTTAAGCGAGGAAAAACACAGATCTGGAAAAGGACTATATTGCAAGCGTGTATTGATATTTCTATTAATAGGTTTTTGGTGAACCGCCGGAAAAACCATCTGCTAGCCTACCGAAAGGCTATCGTAGCTAAAGGTACCAGTCTTGTATTGTAAGTTCTTGCGCGGGTGGACGTCAAAACATGGATGCTATTAAAATATAGTGCCTTTTCTCTGTGTTGTTTGCAGCATTCATTTTCAAGCATTTGTTTCTAACTTTTGGCTCTTATTGATGGTAAGACACCACACTATGACATCATTAACTTTTAGAAATGAGAAAATTGCATTTTCAAATAAAAAAGTATTCATGAAAAGGGGGGTATTTTTGCTTTTTGAAGTGAAAGTGAAAGTAGAAAAAAAATATTTTTAGTTCAAACTTCTGTGGTGTACCAAAGTTCGTGGCACTTTTTATCATTTCCCCCTTCAAAATGTCTTTTGACACTTCTTTTATTGAAAAAATATAGCTAAAGTTTTATTGAATCATTTTAAGTATTTTTTAAAAAATTCCGAAAATCTCAGGTGTACTATTGAAGTCTATGGGAAAAACAATACAAGACTGAGACCTGAGTACTGGTTTTCATAGTAAAGTTGAATATCAAATAAGTGTTTTTTTATCTGTTTTATTCCATTGAAAACCACATTGTTGACCACTTTATGAAGAATTTTAAAACTTTTTTCATGATTTGCTAAAGCTACCCTTCATTTTTTGCTTAAATGGTACTTTTTAACCAAATTTGGACATTCAATTAGACTTTGTCTTTAATATGAGAAACAGTGGATTTAGAAGTCTATAGTTTTTAGTTTTAGTAAGAATAACTTTATAGCATAACATTCATTCAATTTAAACTGCTATATTTCATTCGGTTTAATTTTTTCAGCACTTTGCATATGTTTAGTTGAAACTAAGAAATTATGGCTTTCTTTACATATCCACACATATGGGAATTGGTCTGTTTTTAGAAATGATGACTTTCTAACCAAACAAATGGTGTGAAAATGTTCTAGATATACTTTATGATTGATTTCAGTCAAAAAAATCCAAATTAATTCAATATTTTATTCTTTATGGTGTTTTGTGATGTGCAAAATATAGGCTTCTTGTGTGCGGTAAGTTAAAAACTGTGAGTTTTACAGTAAATGAGACCACTTTCTGTAAAAATTTGATAAGCTTGCACAATATCTTGGTGATTTCTGTGTTGTACACCTTCTTTTCATAGACCAACTTGAGTTTCAACGGCCTAATATCTGAATTCCTTGAAAAAGTTGGCTTATTATGTATGCCTGGGGCACCAATTTCACCTGAAAAATTCTTAATTTAGCATATAAAGTCCATCTCAATTCCAAATAATGTTTTTCATTCCACATGTATCAATCTATTTACCATAGTCTTGCCAATTTTGTCACATTCAAGCACTTAATAGGCCTGGTTTAGATATTTGGATAAACAAGAGGCTCCAAGTTGTCTTTGTAGTAAAAAATGTGGTTCTGAACATAGTTTTTTCCTTCTTGAAGGTCTAAAAACCCCAACATGATAATATTTATGCACTCAAATCCTTGCTCGGATATTATTGGCATCTTTTCAATCCATATCTTCTGTTTGAATATAACCCAACAATTACAGAAACATAAAGTGTTCATTTTAAGTCACTACAGAGAAAACTGGCCAAAACCTTGAAGAGGGTACCCTTTTTAAAATTGTAATAAAAAAATCCATGAAAGCATTATGGCAATGATTTTTTCTTAGTTTTATTGAGAAATGTCTAAGGAAACAGAAAAACAACAACATTTAGAATTATTTAATCATCTTTGACCCTAATAGGTACCAGTCTTGTATTGTAAGTTCTTGCGCGGGTGGACGTCAAAACATGGATGCTATTAAAATATAGTGCCTTTTCTCTGTGTTGTTTGCAGCATTCATTTTCAAGCATTTGTTTCTAACTTTTGGCTCTTATTGATGGTAAGACACCACACTATGACATCATTAACTTTTAGAAATGAGAAAATTGCATTTTCAAATAAAAAAGTATTCATGAAAAGGGGGGTATTTTTGCTTTTTGAAGTGAAAGTGAAAGTAGAAAAAAAATATTTTTAGTTCAAACTTCTGTGGTGTACCAAAGTTCGTGGCACTTTTTATCATTTCCCCCTTCAAAATGTCTTTTGACACTTCTTTTATTGAAAAAATATAGCTAAAGTTTTATTGAATCATTTTAAGTATTTTTTAAAAAATTCCGAAAATCTCAGGTGTACTATTGAAGTCTATGGGAAAAACAATACAAGACTGAGACCTGAGTACTGGTTTTCATAGTAAAGTTGAATATCAAATAAGTGTTTTTTTATCTGTTTTATTCCATTGAAAACCACATTGTTGACCACTTTATGAAGAATTTTAAAACTTTTTTCATGATTTGCTAAAGCTACCCTTCATTTTTTGCTTAAATGGTACTTTTTAACCAAATTTGGACATTCAATTAGACTTTGTCTTTAATATGAGAAACAGTGGATTTAGAAGTCTATAGTTTTTAGTTTTAGTAAGAATAACTTTATAGCATAGCATTCATTCAATTTAAACTGCTATATTTCATTCGGTTTAATTTTTTCAGCACTTTGCATATGTTTAGTTGAAACTAAGAAATTATGGCTTTCTTTACATATCCACACATATGGGAATTGGTCTGTTTTTAGAAATGATGACTTTCTAACCAAACAAATGGTGTGAAAATGTTCTAGATATACTTTATGATTGATTTCAGTCAAAAAAATCCAAATTAATTCAATATTTTATTCTTTATGGTGTTTTGTGATGTGCAAAATATAGGCTTCTTGTGTGCGGTAAGTTAAAAACTGTGAGTTTTACAGTAAATGAGACCACTTTCTGTAAAAATTTGATAAGCTTGCACAATATCTTGGTGATTTCTGTGTTGTACACCTTCTTTTCATAGACCAACTTGAGTTTCAACGGCCTAATATCTGAATTCCTTGAAAAAGTTGGCTTATTATGTATGCCTGGGGCACCAATTTCACCTGAAAAATTCTTAATTTAGCATATAAAGTCCATCTCAATTCCAAATAATGTTTTTCATTCCACATGTATCAATCTATTTACCATAGTCTTGCCAATTTTGTCACATTCAAGCACTTAATAGGCCTGGTTTAGATATTTGGATAAACAAGAGGCTCCAAGTTGTCTTTGTAGTAAAAAATGTGGTTCTGAACATAGTTTTTTCCTTCTTGAAGGTCTAAAAACCCCAACATGATAATATTTATGCACTCAAATCCTTGCTCGGATATTATTGGCATCTTTTCAATCCATATCTTCTGTTTGAATATAACCCAACAATTACAGAAACATAAAGTGTTCATTTTAAGTCACTACAGAGAAAACTGGCCAAAACCTTGAAGAGGGTACCCTTTTTAAAATTGTAATAAAAAAATCCATGAAAGCATTATGGCAATGATTTTTTCTTAGTTTTATTGAGAAATGTCTAAGGAAACAGAAAAACAACAACATTTAGAATTATTTAATCATCTTTGACCCTAATAGGTACCAGTCTTGTATTGTAAGTTCTTGCGCGGGTGGACGTCAAAACATGGATGCTATTAAAATATAGTGCCTTTTCTCTGTGTTGTTTGCAGCATTCATTTTCAAGCATTTGTTTCTAACTTTTGGCTCTTATTGATGGTAAGACACCACACTATGACATCATTAACTTTTAGAAATGAGAAAATTGCATTTTCAAATAAAAAAGTATTAATGAAAAGGGGGGTATTTTTGCTTTTTGAAGTGAAAGTGAAAGTAGAAAAAAAATATTTTTAGTTCAAACTTCTGTGGTGTACCAAAGTTCGTGGCACTTTTTATCATTTCCCCCTTCAAAATGTCTTTTGACACTTCTTTTATTGAAAAAATATAGCTAAAGTTTTATTGAATCATTTTAAGTATTTTTTAAAAAATTCCGAAAATCTCAGGTGTACTATTGAAGTCTATGGGAAAAACAATACAAGACTGAGACCTGAGTACTGGTTTTCATAGTAAAGTTGAATATCAAATAAGTGTTTTTTTATCTGTTTTATTCCATTGAAAACCACATTGTTGACCACTTTATGAAGAATTTTAAAACTTTTTTCATGATTTGCTAAAGCTACCCTTCATTTTTTGCTTAAATGGTACTTTTTAACCAAATTTGGACATTCAATTAGACTTTGTCTTTAATATGAGAAACAGTGGATTTAGAAGTCTATAGTTTTTAGTTTTAGTAAGAATAACTTTATAGCATAGCATTCATTCAATTTAAACTGCTATATTTCATTCGGTTTAATTTTTTCAGCACTTTGCATATGTTTAGTTGAAACTAAGAAATTATGGCTTTCTTTACATATCCACACATATGGGAATTGGTCTGTTTTTAGAAATGATGACTTTCTAACCAAACAAATGGTGTGAAAATGTTCTAGATATACTTTATGATTGATTTCAGTCAAAAAAATCCAAATTAATTCAATATTTTATTCTTTATGGTGTTTTGTGATGTGCAAAATATAGGCTTCTTGTGTGCGGTAAGTTAAAAACTGTGAGTTTTACAGTAAATGAGACCACTTTCTGTAAAAATTTGATAAGCTTGCACAATATCTTGGTGATTTCTGTGTTGTACACCTTCTTTTCATAGACCAACTTGAGTTTCAACGGCCTAATATCTGAATTCCTTGAAAAAGTTGGCTTATTATGTATGCCTGGGGCACCAATTTCACCTGAAAAATTCTTAATTTAGCATATAAAGTCCATCTCAATTCCAAATAATGTTTTTCATTCCACATGTATCAATCTATTTACCATAGTCTTGCCAATTTTGTCACATTCAAGCACTTAATAGGCCTGGTTTAGATATTTGGATAAACAAGAGGCTCCAAGTTGTCTTTGTAGTAAAAAATGTGGTTCTGAACATAGTTTTTTCCTTCTTGAAGGTCTAAAAACCCCAACATGATAATATTTATGCACTCAAATCCTTGCTCGGATATTATTGGCATCTTTTCAATCCATATCTTCTGTTTGAATATAACCCAACAATTACAGAAACATAAAGTGTTCATTTTAAGTCACTACAGAGAAAACTGGCCAAAACCTTGAAGAGGGTACCCTTTTTAAAATTGTAATAAAAAAATCCATGAAAGCATTATGGCAATGATTTTTTCTTAGTTTTATTGAGAAATGTCTAAGGAAACAGAAAAACAACAACATTTAGAATTATTTAATCATCTTTGACCCTAATAGGTACCAGTCTTGTATTGTAAGTTCTTGCGCGGGTGGACGTCAAAACATGGATGCTATTAAAATATAGTGCCTTTTCTCTGTGTTGTTTGCAGCATTCATTTTCAAGCATTTGTTTCTAACTTTTGGCTCTTATTGATGGTAAGACACCACACTATGACATCATTAACTTTTAGAAATGAGAAAATTGCATTTTCAAATAAAAAAGTATTAATGAAAAGGGGGGTATTTTTGCTTTTTGAAGTGAAAGTGAAAGTAGAAAAAAAATATTTTTAGTTCAAACTTCTGTGGTGTACCAAAGTTCGTGGCACTTTTTATCATTTCCCCCTTCAAAATGTCTTTTGACACTTCTTTTATTGAAAAAATATAGCTAAAGTTTTATTGAATCATTTTAAGTATTTTTTAAAAAATTCCGAAAATCTCAGGTGTACTATTGAAGTCTATGGGAAAAACAATACAAGACTGAGACCTGAGTACTGGTTTTCATAGTAAAGTTGAATATCAAATAAGTGTTTTTTTATCTGTTTTATTCCATTGAAAACCACATTGTTGACCACTTTATGAAGAATTTTAAAACTTTTTTCATGATTTGCTAAAGCTACCCTTCATTTTTTGCTTAAATGGTACTTTTTAACCAAATTTGGACATTCAATTAGACTTTGTCTTTAATATGAGAAACAGTGGATTTAGAAGTCTATAGTTTTTAGTTTTAGTAAGAATAACTTTATAGCATAGCATTCATTCAATTTAAACTGCTATATTTCATTCGGTTTAATTTTTTCAGCACTTTGCATATGTTTAGTTGAAACTAAGAAATTATGGCTTTCTTTACATATCCACACATATGGGAATTGGTCTGTTTTTAGAAATGATGACTTTCTAACCAAACAAATGGTGTGAAAATGTTCTAGATATACTTTATGATTGATTTCAGTCAAAAAAATCCAAATTAATTCAATATTTTATTCTTTATGGTGTTTTGTGATGTGCAAAATATAGGCTTCTTGTGTGCGGTAAGTTAAAAACTGTGAGTTTTACAGTAAATGAGACCACTTTCTGTAAAAATTTGATAAGCTTGCACAATATCTTGGTGATTTCTGTGTTGTACACCTTCTTTTCATAGACCAACTTGAGTTTCAACGGCCTAATATCTGAATTCCTTGAAAAAGTTGGCTTATTATGTATGCCTGGGGCACCAATTTCACCTGAAAAATTCTTAATTTAGCATATAAAGTCCATCTCAATTCCAAATAATGTTTTTCATTCCACATGTATCAATCTATTTACCATAGTCTTGCCAATTTTGTCACATTCAAGCACTTAATAGGCCTGGTTTAGATATTTGGATAAACAAGAGGCTCCAAGTTGTCTTTGTAGTAAAAAATGTGGTTCTGAACATAGTTTTTTCCTTCTTGAAGGTCTAAAAACCCCAACATGATAATATTTATGCACTCAAATCCTTGCTCGGATATTATTGGCATCTTTTCAATCCATATCTTCTGTTTGAATATAACCCAACAATTACAGAAACATAAAGTGTTCATTTTAAGTCACTACAGAGAAAACTGGCCAAAACCTTGAAGAGGGTACCCTTTTTAAAATTGTAATAAAAAAATCCATGAAAGCATTATGGCAATGATTTTTTCTTAGTTTTATTGAGAAATGTCTAAGGAAACAGAAAAACAACAACATTTAGAATTATTTAATCATCTTTGACCCTAATAGGTACCAGTCTTGTATTGTAAGTTCTTGCGCGGGTGGACGTCAAAACATGGATGCTATTAAAATATAGTGCCTTTTCTCTGTGTTGTTTGCAGCATTCATTTTCAAGCATTTGTTTCTAACTTTTGGCTCTTATTGATGGTAAGACACCACACTATGACATCATTAACTTTTAGAAATGAGAAAATTGCATTTTCAAATAAAAAAGTATTAATGAAAAGGGGGGTATTTTTGCTTTTTGAAGTGAAAGTGAAAGTAGAAAAAAAATATTTTTAGTTCAAACTTCTGTGGTGTACCAAAGTTCGTGGCACTTTTTATCATTTCCCCCTTCAAAATGTCTTTTGACACTTCTTTTATTGAAAAAATATAGCTAAAGTTTTATTGAATCATTTTAAGTATTTTTTAAAAAATTCCGAAAATCTCAGGTGTACTATTGAAGTCTATGGGAAAAACAATACAAGACTGAGACCTGAGTACTGGTTTTCATAGTAAAGTTGAATATCAAATAAGTGTTTTTTTATCTGTTTTATTCCATTGAAAACCACATTGTTGACCACTTTATGAAGAATTTTAAAACTTTTTTCATGATTTGCTAAAGCTACCCTTCATTTTTTGCTTAAATGGTACTTTTTAACCAAATTTGGACATTCAATTAGACTTTGTCTTTAATATGAGAAACAGTGGATTTAGAAGTCTATAGTTTTTAGTTTTAGTAAGAATAACTTTATAGCATAGCATTCATTCAATTTAAACTGCTATATTTCATTCGGTTTAATTTTTTCAGCACTTTGCATATGTTTAGTTGAAACTAAGAAATTATGGCTTTCTTTACATATCCACACATATGGGAATTGGTCTGTTTTTAGAAATGATGACTTTCTAACCAAACAAATGGTGTGAAAATGTTCTAGATATACTTTATGATTGATTTCAGTCAAAAAAATCCAAATTAATTCAATATTTTATTCTTTATGGTGTTTTGTGATGTGCAAAATATAGGCTTCTTGTGTGCGGTAAGTTAAAAACTGTGAGTTTTACAGTAAATGAGACCACTTTCTGTAAAAATTTGATAAGCTTGCACAATATCTTGGTGATTTCTGTGTTGTACACCTTCTTTTCATAGACCAACTTGAGTTTCAACGGCCTAATATCTGAATTCCTTGAAAAAGTTGGCTTATTATGTATGCCTGGGGCACCAATTTCACCTGAAAAATTCTTAATTTAGCATATAAAGTCCATCTCAATTCCAAATAATGTTTTTCATTCCACATGTATCAATCTATTTACCATAGTCTTGCCAATTTTGTCACATTCAAGCACTTAATAGGCCTGGTTTAGATATTTGGATAAACAAGAGGCTCCAAGTTGTCTTTGTAGTAAAAAATGTGGTTCTGAACATAGTTTTTTCCTTCTTGAAGGTCTAAAAACCCCAACATGATAATATTTATGCACTCAAATCCTTGCTCGGATATTATTGGCATCTTTTCAATCCATATCTTCTGTTTGAATATAACCCAACAATTACAGAAACATAAAGTGTTCATTTTAAGTCACTACAGAGAAAACTGGCCAAAACCTTGAAGAGGGTACCCTTTTTAAAATTGTAATAAAAAAATCCATGAAAGCATTATGGCAATGATTTTTTCTTAGTTTTATTGAGAAATGTCTAAGGAAACAGAAAAACAACAACATTTAGAATTATTTAATCATCTTTGACCCTAATAGGTACCAGTCTTGTATTGTAAGTTCTTGCGCGGGTGGACGTCAAAACATGGATGCTATTAAAATATAGTGCCTTTTCTCTGTGTTGTTTGCAGCATTCATTTTCAAGCATTTGTTTCTAACTTTTGGCTCTTATTGATGGTAAGACACCACACTATGACATCATTAACTTTTAGAAATGAGAAAATTGCATTTTCAAATAAAAAAGTATTAATGAAAAGGGGGGTATTTTTGCTTTTTGAAGTGAAAGTGAAAGTAGAAAAAAAATATTTTTAGTTCAAACTTCTGTGGTGTACCAAAGTTCGTGGCACTTTTTATCATTTCCCCCTTCAAAATGTCTTTTGACACTTCTTTTATTGAAAAAATATAGCTAAAGTTTTATTGAATCATTTTAAGTATTTTTTAAAAAATTCCGAAAATCTCAGGTGTACTATTGAAGTCTATGGGAAAAACAATACAAGACTGAGACCTGAGTACTGGTTTTCATAGTAAAGTTGAATATCAAATAAGTGTTTTTTTATCTGTTTTATTCCATTGAAAACCACATTGTTGACCACTTTATGAAGAATTTTAAAACTTTTTTCATGATTTGCTAAAGCTACCCTTCATTTTTTGCTTAAATGGTACTTTTTAACCAAATTTGGACATTCAATTAGACTTTGTCTTTAATATGAGAAACAGTGGATTTAGAAGTCTATAGTTTTTAGTTTTAGTAAGAATAACTTTATAGCATAGCATTCATTCAATTTAAACTGCTATATTTCATTCGGTTTAATTTTTTCAGCACTTTGCATATGTTTAGTTGAAACTAAGAAATTATGGCTTTCTTTACATATCCACACATATGGGAATTGGTCTGTTTTTAGAAATGATGACTTTCTAACCAAACAAATGGTGTGAAAATGTTCTAGATATACTTTATGATTGATTTCAGTCAAAAAAATCCAAATTAATTCAATATTTTATTCTTTATGGTGTTTTGTGATGTGCAAAATATAGGCTTCTTGTGTGCGGTAAGTTAAAAACTGTGAGTTTTACAGTAAATGAGACCACTTTCTGTAAAAATTTGATAAGCTTGCACAATATCTTGGTGATTTCTGTGTTGTACACCTTCTTTTCATAGACCAACTTGAGTTTCAACGGCCTAATATCTGAATTCCTTGAAAAAGTTGGCTTATTATGTATGCCTGGGGCACCAATTTCACCTGAAAAATTCTTAATTTAGCATATAAAGTCCATCTCAATTCCAAATAATGTTTTTCATTCCACATGTATCAATCTATTTACCATAGTCTTGCCAATTTTGTCACATTCAAGCACTTAATAGGCCTGGTTTAGATATTTGGATAAACAAGAGGCTCCAAGTTGTCTTTGTAGTAAAAAATGTGGTTCTGAACATAGTTTTTTCCTTCTTGAAGGTCTAAAAACCCCAACATGATAATATTTATGCACTCAAATCCTTGCTCGGATATTATTGGCATCTTTTCAATCCATATCTTCTGTTTGAATATAACCCAACAATTACAGAAACATAAAGTGTTCATTTTAAGTCACTACAGAGAAAACTGGCCAAAACCTTGAAGAGGGTACCCTTTTTAAAATTGTAATAAAAAAATCCATGAAAGCATTATGGCAATGATTTTTTCTTAGTTTTATTGAGAAATGTCTAAGGAAACAGAAAAACAACAACATTTAGAATTATTTAATCATCTTTGACCCTAATAGGTACCAGTCTTGTATTGTAAGTTCTTGCGCGGGTGGACGTCAAAACATGGATGCTATTAAAATATAGTGCCTTTTCTCTGTGTTGTTTGCAGCATTCATTTTCAAGCATTTGTTTCTAACTTTTGGCTCTTATTGATGGTAAGACACCACACTATGACATCATTAACTTTTAGAAATGAGAAAATTGCATTTTCAAATAAAAAAGTATTAATGAAAAGGGGGGTATTTTTGCTTTTTGAAGTGAAAGTGAAAGTAGAAAAAAAATATTTTTAGTTCAAACTTCTGTGGTGTATCAAAGTTCGTGGCACTTTTTATCATTTCCCCCTTCAAAATGTCTTTTGACACTTCTTTTATTGAAAAAATATAGCTAAAGTTTTATTGAATCATTTTAAGTATTTTTTAAAAAATTCCGAAAATCTCAGGTGTACTATTGAAGTCTATGGGAAAAACAATACAAGACTGAGACCTGAGTACTGGTTTTCATAGTAAAGTTGAATATCAAATAAGTGTTTTTTTATCTGTTTTATTCCATTGAAAACCACATTGTTGACCACTTTATGAAGAATTTTAAAACTTTTTTCATGATTTGCTAAAGCTACCCTTCATTTTTTGCTTAAATGGTACTTTTTAACCAAATTTGGACATTCAATTAGACTTTGTCTTTAATATGAGAAACAGTGGATTTAGAAGTCTATAGTTTTTAGTTTTAGTAAGAATAACTTTATAGCATAGCATTCATTCAATTTAAACTGCTATATTTCATTCGGTTTAATTTTTTCAGCACTTTGCATATGTTTAGTTGAAACTAAGAAATTATGGCTTTCTTTACATATCCACACATATGGGAATTGGTCTGTTTTTAGAAATGATTACTTTCTAACCAAACAAATGGTGTGAAAATGTTCTAGATATACTTTATGATTGATTTCAGTCAAAAAAATCCAAATTAATTCAATATTTTATTCTTTATGGTGTTTTGTGATGTGCAAAATATAGGCTTCTTGTGTGCGGTAAGTTAAAAACTGTGAGTTTTACAGTAAATGAGACCACTTTCTGTAAAAATTTGATAAGCTTGCACAATATCTTGGTGATTTCTGTGTTGTACACCTTCTTTTCATAGACCAACTTGAGTTTCAACGGCCTAATATCTGAATTCCTTGAAAAAGTTGGCTTATTATGTATGCCTGGGGCACCAATTTCACCTGAAAAATTCTTAATTTAGCATATAAAGTCCATCTCAATTCCAAATAATGTTTTTCATTCCACATGTATCAATCTATTTACCATAGTCTTGCCAATTTTGTCACATTCAAGCACTTAATAGGCCTGGTTTAGATATTTGGATAAACAAGAGGCTCCAAGTTGTCTTTGTAGTAAAAAATGTGGTTCTGAACATAGTTTTTTCCTTCTTGAAGGTCTAAAAACCCCAACATGATAATATTTATGCACTCAAATCCTTGCTCGGATATTATTGGCATCTTTTCAATCCATATCTTCTGTTTGAATATAACCCAACAATTACAGAAACATAAAGTGTTCATTTTAAGTCACTACAGAGAAAACTGGCCAAAACCTTGAAGAGGGTACCCTTTTTAAAATTGTAATAAAAAAATCCATGAAAGCATTATGGCAATGATTTTTTCTTAGTTTTATTGAGAAATGTCTAAGGAAACAGAAAAACAACAACATTTAGAATTATTTAATCATCTTTGACCCTAATAGGTACCAGTCTTGTATTGTAAGTTCTTGCGCGGGTGGACGTCAAAACATGGATGCTATTAAAATATAGTGCCTTTTCTCTGTGTTGTTTGCAGCATTCATTTTCAAGCATTTGTTTCTAACTTTTGGCTCTTATTGATGGTAAGACACCACACTATGACATCATTAACTTTTAGAAATGAGAAAATTGCATTTTCAAATAAAAAAGTATTAATGAAAAGGGGGGTATTTTTGCTTTTTGAAGTGAAAGTGAAAGTAGAAAAAAAATATTTTTAGTTCAAACTTCTGTGGTGTACCAAAGTTCGTGGCACTTTTTATCATTTCCCCCTTCAAAATGTCTTTTGACACTTCTTTTATTGAAAAAATATAGCTAAAGTTTTATTGAATCATTTTAAGTATTTTTTAAAAAATTCCGAAAATCTCAGGTGTACTATTGAAGTCTATGGGAAAAACAATACAAGACTGAGACCTGAGTACTGGTTTTCATAGTAAAGTTGAATATCAAATAAGTGTTTTTTTATCTGTTTTATTCCATTGAAAACCACATTGTTGACCACTTTATGAAGAATTTTAAAACTTTTTTCATGATTTGCTAAAGCTACCCTTCATTTTTTGCTTAAATGGTACTTTTTAACCAAATTTGGACATTCAATTAGACTTTGTCTTTAATATGAGAAACAGTGGATTTAGAAGTCTATAGTTTTTAGTTTTAGTAAGAATAACTTTATAGCATAGCATTCATTCAATTTAAACTGCTATATTTCATTCGGTTTAATTTTTTCAGCACTTTGCATATGTTTAGTTGAAACTAAGAAATTATGGCTTTCTTTACATATCCACACATATGGGAATTGGTCTGTTTTTAGAAATGATGACTTTCTAACCAAACAAATGGTGTGAAAATGTTCTAGATATACTTTATGATTGATTTCAGTCAAAAAAATCCAAATTAATTCAATATTTTATTCTTTATGGTGTTTTGTGATGTGCAAAATATAGGCTTCTTGTGTGCGGTAAGTTAAAAACTGTGAGTTTTACAGTAAATGAGACCACTTTCTGTAAAAATTTGATAAGCTTGCACAATATCTTGGTGATTTCTGTGTTGTACACCTTCTTTTCATAGACCAACTTGAGTTTCAACGGCCTAATATCTGAATTCCTTGAAAAAGTTGGCTTATTATGTATGCCTGGGGCACCAATTTCACCTGAAAAATTCTTAATTTAGCATATAAAGTCCATCTCAATTCCAAATAATGTTTTTCATTCCACATGTATCAATCTATTTACCATAGTCTTGCCAATTTTGTCACATTCAAGCACTTAATAGGCCTGGTTTAGATATTTGGATAAACAAGAGGCTCCAAGTTGTCTTTGTAGTAAAAAATGTGGTTCTGAACATAGTTTTTTCCTTCTTGAAGGTCTAAAAACCCCAACATGATAATATTTATGCACTCAAATCCTTGCTCGGATATTATTGGCATCTTTTCAATCCATATCTTCTGTTTGAATATAACCCAACAATTACAGAAACATAAAGTGTTCATTTTAAGTCACTACAGAGAAAACTGGCCAAAACCTTGAAGAGGGTACCCTTTTTAAAATTGTAATAAAAAAATCCATGAAAGCATTATGGCAATGATTTTTTCTTAGTTTTATTGAGAAATGTCTAAGGAAACAGAAAAACAACAACATTTAGAATTATTTAATCATCTTTGACCCTAATAGGTACCAGTCTTGTATTGTAAGTTCTTGCGCGGGTGGACGTCAAAACATGGATGCTATTAAAATATAGTGCCTTTTCTCTGTGTTGTTTGCAGCATTCATTTTCAAGCATTTGTTTCTAACTTTTGGCTCTTATTGATGGTAAGACACCACACTATGACATCATTAACTTTTAGAAATGAGAAAATTGCATTTTCAAATAAAAAAGTATTAATGAAAAGGGGGGTATTTTTGCTTTTTGAAGTGAAAGTGAAAGTAGAAAAAAAATATTTTTAGTTCAAACTTCTGTGGTGTACCAAAGTTCGTGGCACTTTTTATCATTTCCCCCTTCAAAATGTCTTTTGACACTTCTTTTATTGAAAAAATATAGCTAAAGTTTTATTGAATCATTTTAAGTATTTTTTAAAAAATTCCGAAAATCTCAGGTGTACTATTGAAGTCTATGGGAAAAACAATACAAGACTGAGACCTGAGTACTGGTTTTCATAGTAAAGTTGAATATCAAATAAGTGTTTTTTTATCTGTTTTATTCCATTGAAAACCACATTGTTGACCACTTTATGAAGAATTTTAAAACTTTTTTCATGATTTGCTAAAGCTACCCTTCATTTTTTGCTTAAATGGTACTTTTTAACCAAATTTGGACATTCAATTAGACTTTGTCTTTAATATGAGAAACAGTGGATTTAGAAGTCTATAGTTTTTAGTTTTAGTAAGAATAACTTTATAGCATAGCATTCATTCAATTTAAACTGCTATATTTCATTCGGTTTAATTTTTTCAGCACTTTGCATATGTTTAGTTGAAACTAAGAAATTATGGCTTTCTTTACATATCCACACATATGGGAATTGGTCTGTTTTTAGAAATGATGACTTTCTAACCAAACAAATGGTGTGAAAATGTTCTAGATATACTTTATGATTGATTTCAGTCAAAAAAATCCAAATTAATTCAATATTTTATTCTTTATGGTGTTTTGTGATGTGCAAAATATAGGCTTCTTGTGTGCGGTAAGTTAAAAACTGTGAGTTTTACAGTAAATGAGACCACTTTCTGTAAAAATTTGATAAGCTTGCACAATATCTTGGTGATTTCTGTGTTGTACACCTTCTTTTCATAGACCAACTTGAGTTTCAACGGCCTAATATCTGAATTCCTTGAAAAAGTTGGCTTATTATGTATGCCTGGGGCACCAATTTCACCTGAAAAATTCTTAATTTAGCATATAAAGTCCATCTCAATTCCAAATAATGTTTTTCATTCCACATGTATCAATCTATTTACCATAGTCTTGCCAATTTTGTCACATTCAAGCACTTAATAGGCCTGGTTTAGATATTTGGATAAACAAGAGGCTCCAAGTTGTCTTTGTAGTAAAAAATGTGGTTCTGAACATAGTTTTTTCCTTCTTGAAGGTCTAAAAACCCCAACATGATAATATTTATGCACTCAAATCCTTGCTCGGATATTATTGGCATCTTTTCAATCCATATCTTCTGTTTGAATATAACCCAACAATTACAGAAACATAAAGTGTTCATTTTAAGTCACTACAGAGAAAACTGGCCAAAACCTTGAAGAGGGTACCCTTTTTAAAATTGTAATAAAAAAATCCATGAAAGCATTATGGCAATGATTTTTTCTTAGTTTTATTGAGAAATGTCTAAGGAAACAGAAAAACAACAACATTTAGAATTATTTAATCATCTTTGACCCTAATAGGTACCAGTCTTGTATTGTAAGTTCTTGCGCGGGTGGACGTCAAAACATGGATGCTATTAAAATATAGTGCCTTTTCTCTGTGTTGTTTGCAGCATTCATTTTCAAGCATTTGTTTCTAACTTTTGGCTCTTATTGATGGTAAGACACCACACTATGACATCATTAACTTTTAGAAATGAGAAAATTGCATTTTCAAATAAAAAAGTATTCATGAAAAGGGGGGTATTTTTGCTTTTTGAAGTGAAAGTGAAAGTAGAAAAAAAATATTTTTAGTTCAAACTTCTGTGGTGTACCAAAGTTCGTGGCACTTTTTATCATTTCCCCCTTCAAAATGTCTTTTGACACTTCTTTTATTGAAAAAATATAGCTAAAGTTTTATTGAATCATTTTAAGTATTTTTTAAAAAATTCCGAAAATCTCAGGTGTACTATTGAAGTCTATGGGAAAAACAATACAAGACTGAGACCTGAGTACTGGTTTTCATAGTAAAGTTGAATATCAAATAAGTGTTTTTTTATCTGTTTTATTCCATTGAAAACCACATTGTTGACCACTTTATGAAGAATTTTAAAACTTTTTTCATGATTTGCTAAAGCTACCCTTCATTTTTTGCTTAAATGGTACTTTTTAACCAAATTTGGACATTCAATTAGACTTTGTCTTTAATATGAGAAACAGTGGATTTAGAAGTCTATAGTTTTTAGTTTTAGTAAGAATAACTTTATAGCATAGCATTCATTCAATTTAAACTGCTATATTTCATTCGGTTTAATTTTTTCAGCACTTTGCATATGTTTAGTTGAAACTAAGAAATTATGGCTTTCTTTACATATCCACACATATGGGAATTGGTCTGTTTTTAGAAATGATGACTTTCTAACCAAACAAATGGTGTGAAAATGTTCTAGATATACTTTATGATTGATTTCAGTCAAAAAAATCCAAATTAATTCAATATTTTATTCTTTATGGTGTTTTGTGATGTGCAAAATATAGGCTTCTTGTGTGCGGTAAGTTAAAAACTGTGAGTTTTACAGTAAATGAGACCACTTTCTGTAAAAATTTGATAAGCTTGCACAATATCTTGGTGATTTCTGTGTTGTACACCTTCTTTTCATAGACCAACTTGAGTTTCAACGGCCTAATATCTGAATTCCTTGAAAAAGTTGGCTTATTATGTATGCCTGGGGCACCAATTTCACCTGAAAAATTCTTAATTTAGCATATAAAGTCCATCTCAATTCCAAATAATGTTTTTCATTCCACATGTATCAATCTATTTACCATAGTCTTGCCAATTTTGTCACATTCAAGCACTTAATAGGCCTGGTTTAGATATTTGGATAAACAAGAGGCTCCAAGTTGTCTTTGTAGTAAAAAATGTGGTTCTGAACATAGTTTTTTCCTTCTTGAAGGTCTAAAAACCCCAACATGATAATATTTATGCACTCAAATCCTTGCTCGGATATTATTGGCATCTTTTCAATCCATATCTTCTGTTTGAATATAACCCAACAATTACAGAAACATAAAGTGTTCATTTTAAGTCACTACAGAGAAAACTGGCCAAAACCTTGAAGAGGGTACCCTTTTTAAAATTGTAATAAAAAAATCCATGAAAGCATTATGGCAATGATTTTTTCTTAGTTTTATTGAGAAATGTCTAAGGAAACAGAAAAACAACAACATTTAGAATTATTTAATCATCTTTGACCCTAATAGGTACCAGTCTTGTATTGTAAGTTCTTGCGCGGGTGGACGTCAAAACATGGATGCTATTAAAATATAGTGCCTTTTCTCTGTGTTGTTTGCAGCATTCATTTTCAAGCATTTGTTTCTAACTTTTGGCTCTTATTGATGGTAAGACACCACACTATGACATCATTAACTTTTAGAAATGAGAAAATTGCATTTTCAAATAAAAAAGTATTCATGAAAAGGGGGGTATTTTTGCTTTTTGAAGTGAAAGTGAAAGTAGAAAAAAAATATTTTTAGTTCAAACTTCTGTGGTGTACCAAAGTTCGTGGCACTTTTTATCATTTCCCCCTTCAAAATGTCTTTTGACACTTCTTTTATTGAAAAAATATAGCTAAAGTTTTATTGAATCATTTTAAGTATTTTTTAAAAAATTCCGAAAATCTCAGGTGTACTATTGAAGTCTATGGGAAAAACAATACAAGACTGAGACCTGAGTACTGGTTTTCATAGTAAAGTTGAATATCAAATAAGTGTTTTTTTATCTGTTTTATTCCATTGAAAACCACATTGTTGACCACTTTATGAAGAATTTTAAAACTTTTTTCATGATTTGCTAAAGCTACCCTTCATTTTTTGCTTAAATGGTACTTTTTAACCAAATTTGGACATTCAATTAGACTTTGTCTTTAATATGAGAAACAGTGGATTTAGAAGTCTATAGTTTTTAGTTTTAGTAAGAATAACTTTATAGCATAGCATTCATTCAATTTAAACTGCTATATTTCATTCGGTTTAATTTTTTCAGCACTTTGCATATGTTTAGTTGAAACTAAGAAATTATGGCTTTCTTTACATATCCACACATATGGGAATTGGTCTGTTTTTAGAAATGATGACTTTCTAACCAAACAAATGGTGTGAAAATGTTCTAGATATACTTTATGATTGATTTCAGTCAAAAAAATCCAAATTAATTCAATATTTTATTCTTTATGGTGTTTTGTGATGTGCAAAATATAGGCTTCTTGTGTGCGGTAAGTTAAAAACTGTGAGTTTTACAGTAAATGAGACCACTTTCTGTAAAAATTTGATAAGCTTGCACAATATCTTGGTGATTTCTGTGTTGTACACCTTCTTTTCATAGACCAACTTGAGTTTCAACGGCCTAATATCTGAATTCCTTGAAAAAGTTGGCTTATTATGTATGCCTGGGGCACCAATTTCACCTGAAAAATTCTTAATTTAGCATATAAAGTCCATCTCAATTCCAAATAATGTTTTTCATTCCACATGTATCAATCTATTTACCATAGTCTTGCCAATTTTGTCACATTCAAGCACTTAATAGGCCTGGTTTAGATATTTGGATAAACAAGAGGCTCCAAGTTGTCTTTGTAGTAAAAAATGTGGTTCTGAACATAGTTTTTTCCTTCTTGAAGGTCTAAAAACCCCAACATGATAATATTTATGCACTCAAATCCTTGCTCGGATATTATTGGCATCTTTTCAATCCATATCTTCTGTTTGAATATAACCCAACAATTACAGAAACATAAAGTGTTCATTTTAAGTCACTACAGAGAAAACTGGCCAAAACCTTGAAGAGGGTACCCTTTTTAAAATTGTAATAAAAAAATCCATGAAAGCATTATGGCAATGATTTTTTCTTAGTTTTATTGAGAAATGTCTAAGGAAACAGAAAAACAACAACATTTAGAATTATTTAATCATCTTTGACCCTAATAGGTACCAGTCTTGTATTGTAAGTTCTTGCGCGGGTGGACGTCAAACATGGATGCTATTAAAATATAGTGCCTTTTCTCTGTGTTGTTTGCAGCATTCATTTTCAAGCATTTGTTTCTAACTTTTGGCTCTTATTGATGGTAAGACACCACACTATGACATCATTAACTTTTAGAAATGAGAAAATTGCATTTTCAAATAAAAAAGTATTAATGAAAAGGGGGGTATTTTTGCTTTTTGAAGTGAAAGTGAAAGTAGAAAAAAAATATTTTTAGTTCAAACTTCTGTGGTGTACCAAAGTTCGTGGCACTTTTTATCATTTCCCCCTTCAAAATGTCTTTTGACACTTCTTTTATTGAAAAAATATAGCTAAAGTTTTATTGAATCATTTTAAGTATTTTTTAAAAAATTCCGAAAATCTCAGGTGTACTATTGAAGTCTATGGGAAAAACAATACAAGACTGAGACCTGAGTACTGGTTTTCATAGTAAAGTTGAATATCAAATAAGTGTTTTTTTATCTGTTTTATTCCATTGAAAACCACATTGTTGACCACTTTATGAAGAATTTTAAAACTTTTTTCATGATTTGCTAAAGCTACCCTTCATTTTTTGCTTAAATGGTACTTTTTAACCAAATTTGGACATTCAATTAGACTTTGTCTTTAATATGAGAAACAGTGGATTTAGAAGTCTATAGTTTTTAGTTTTAGTAAGAATAACTTTATAGCATAGCATTCATTCAATTTAAACTGCTATATTTCATTCGGTTTAATTTTTTCAGCACTTTGCATATGTTTAGTTGAAACTAAGAAATTATGGCTTTCTTTACATATCCACACATATGGGAATTGGTCTGTTTTTAGAAATGATGACTTTCTAACCAAACAAATGGTGTGAAAATGTTCTAGATATACTTTATGATTGATTTCAGTCAAAAAAATCCAAATTAATTCAATATTTTATTCTTTATGGTGTTTTGTGATGTGCAAAATATAGGCTTCTTGTGTGCGGTAAGTTAAAAACTGTGAGTTTTACAGTAAATGAGACCACTTTCTGTAAAAATTTGATAAGCTTGCACAATATCTTGGTGATTTCTGTGTTGTACACCTTCTTTTCATAGACCAACTTGAGTTTCAACGGCCTAATATCTGAATTCCTTGAAAAAGTTGGCTTATTATGTATGCCTGGGGCACCAATTTCACCTGAAAAATTCTTAATTTAGCATATAAAGTCCATCTCAATTCCAAATAATGTTTTTCATTCCACATGTATCAATCTATTTACCATAGTCTTGCCAATTTTGTCACATTCAAGCACTTAATAGGCCTGGTTTAGATATTTGGATAAACAAGAGGCTCCAAGTTGTCTTTGTAGTAAAAAATGTGGTTCTGAACATAGTTTTTTCCTTCTTGAAGGTCTAAAAACCCCAACATGATAATATTTATGCACTCAAATCCTTGCTCGGATATTATTGGCATCTTTTCAATCCATATCTTCTGTTTGAATATAACCCAACAATTACAGAAACATAAAGTGTTCATTTTAAGTCACTACAGAGAAAACTGGCCAAAACCTTGAAGAGGGTACCCTTTTTAAAATTGTAATAAAAAAATCCATGAAAGCATTATGGCAATGATTTTTTCTTAGTTTTATTGAGAAATGTCTAAGGAAACAGAAAAACAACAACATTTAGAATTATTTAATCATCTTTGACCCTAATAGGTACCAGTCTTGTATTGTAAGTTCTTGCGCGGGTGGACGTCAAAACATGGATGCTATTAAAATATAGTGCCTTTTCTCTGTGTTGTTTGCAGCATTCATTTTCAAGCATTTGTTTCTAACTTTTGGCTCTTATTGATGGTAAGACACCACACTATGACATCATTAACTTTTAGAAATGAGAAAATTGCATTTTCAAATAAAAAAGTATTAATGAAAAGGGGGGTATTTTTGCTTTTTGAAGTGAAAGTGAAAGTAGAAAAAAAATATTTTTAGTTCAAACTTCTGTGGTGTACCAAAGTTCGTGGCACTTTTTATCATTTCCCCCTTCAAAATGTCTTTTGACACTTCTTTTATTGAAAAAATATAGCTAAAGTTTTATTGAATCATTTTAAGTATTTTTTAAAAAATTCCGAAAATCTCAGGTGTACTATTGAAGTCTATGGGAAAAACAATACAAGACTGAGACCTGAGTACTGGTTTTCATAGTAAAGTTGAATATCAAATAAGTGTTTTTTTATCTGTTTTATTCCATTGAAAACCACATTGTTGACCACTTTATGAAGAATTTTAAAACTTTTTTCATGATTTGCTAAAGCTACCCTTCATTTTTTGCTTAAATGGTACTTTTTAACCAAATTTGGACATTCAATTAGACTTTGTCTTTAATATGAGAAACAGTGGATTTAGAAGTCTATAGTTTTTAGTTTTAGTAAGAATAACTTTATAGCATAGCATTCATTCAATTTAAACTGCTATATTTCATTCGGTTTAATTTTTTCAGCACTTTGCATATGTTTAGTTGAAACTAAGAAATTATGGCTTTCTTTACATATCCACACATATGGGAATTGGTCTGTTTTTAGAAATGATGACTTTCTAACCAAACAAATGGTGTGAAAATGTTCTAGATATACTTTATGATTGATTTCAGTCAAAAAAATCCAAATTAATTCAATATTTTATTCTTTATGGTGTTTTGTGATGTGCAAAATATAGGCTTCTTGTGTGCGGTAAGTTAAAAACTGTGAGTTTTACAGTAAATGAGACCACTTTCTGTAAAAATTTGATAAGCTTGCACAATATCTTGGTGATTTCTGTGTTGTACACCTTCTTTTCATAGACCAACTTGAGTTTCAACGGCCTAATATCTGAATTCCTTGAAAAAGTTGGCTTATTATGTATGCCTGGGGCACCAATTTCACCTGAAAAATTCTTAATTTAGCATATAAAGTCCATCTCAATTCCAAATAATGTTTTTCATTCCACATGTATCAATCTATTTACCATAGTCTTGCCAATTTTGTCACATTCAAGCACTTAATAGGCCTGGTTTAGATATTTGGATAAACAAGAGGCTCCAAGTTGTCTTTGTAGTAAAAAATGTGGTTCTGAACATAGTTTTTTCCTTCTTGAAGGTCTAAAAACCCCAACATGATAATATTTATGCACTCAAATCCTTGCTCGGATATTATTGGCATCTTTTCAATCCATATCTTCTGTTTGAATATAACCCAACAATTACAGAAACATAAAGTGTTCATTTTAAGTCACTACAGAGAAAACTGGCCAAAACCTTGAAGAGGGTACCCTTTTTAAAATTGTAATAAAAAAATCCATGAAAGCATTATGGCAATGATTTTTTCTTAGTTTTATTGAGAAATGTCTAAGGAAACAGAAAAACAACAACATTTAGAATTATTTAATCATCTTTGACCCTAATAGGTACCAGTCTTGTATTGTAAGTTCTTGCGCGGGTGGACGTCAAAACATGGATGCTATTAAAATATAGTGCCTTTTCTCTGTGTTGTTTGCAGCATTCATTTTCAAGCATTTGTTTCTAACTTTTGGCTCTTATTGATGGTAAGACACCACACTATGACATCATTAACTTTTAGAAATGAGAAAATTGCATTTTCAAATAAAAAAGTATTCATGAAAAGGGGGGTATTTTTGCTTTTTGAAGTGAAAGTGAAAGTAGAAAAAAAATATTTTTAGTTCAAACTTCTGTGGTGTACCAAAGTTCGTGGCACTTTTTATCATTTCCCCCTTCAAAATGTCTTTTGACACTTCTTTTATTGAAAAAATATAGCTAAAGTTTTATTGAATCATTTTAAGTATTTTTTAAAAAATTCCGAAAATCTCAGGTGTACTATTGAAGTCTATGGGAAAAACAATACAAGACTGAGACCTGAGTACTGGTTTTCATAGTAAAGTTGAATATCAAATAAGTGTTTTTTTATCTGTTTTATTCCATTGAAAACCACATTGTTGACCACTTTATGAAGAATTTTAAAACTTTTTTCATGATTTGCTAAAGCTACCCTTCATTTTTTGCTTAAATGGTACTTTTTAACCAAATTTGGACATTCAATTAGACTTTGTCTTTAATATGAGAAACAGTGGATTTAGAAGTCTATAGTTTTTAGTTTTAGTAAGAATAACTTTATAGCATAGCATTCATTCAATTTAAACTGCTATATTTCATTCGGTTTAATTTTTTCAGCACTTTGCATATGTTTAGTTGAAACTAAGAAATTATGGCTTTCTTTACATATCCACACATATGGGAATTGGTCTGTTTTTAGAAATGATGACTTTCTAACCAAACAAATGGTGTGAAAATGTTCTAGATATACTTTATGATTGATTTCAGTCAAAAAAATCCAAATTAATT
Source organism: Arcuatula senhousia (assembly GCA_963971305.1). Taxonomy (NCBI): domain Eukaryota; kingdom Metazoa; phylum Mollusca; class Bivalvia; order Mytilida; family Mytilidae; genus Arcuatula; species Arcuatula senhousia. The sequence goes on from OZ020304.1 coordinate 64,991,274, forward strand.
CAATATTTTATTCTTTATGGTGTTTTGTGATGTGCAAAATATAGGCTTCTTGTGTGCGGTAAGTTAAAAACTGTGAGTTTTACAGTAAATGAGACCACTTTCTGTAAAAATTTGATAAGCTTGCACAATATCTTGGTGATTTCTGTGTTGTACACCTTCTTTTCATAGACCAACTTGAGTTTCAACGGCCTAATATCTGAATTCCTTGAAAAAGTTGGCTTATTATGTATGCCTGGGGCACCAATTTCACCTGAAAAATTCTTAATTTAGCATATAAAGTCCATCTCAATTCCAAATAATGTTTTTCATTCCACATGTATCAATCTATTTACCATAGTCTTGCCAATTTTGTCACATTCAAGCACTTAATAGGCCTGGTTTAGATATTTGGATAAACAAGAGGCTCCAAGTTGTCTTTGTAGTAAAAAATGTGGTTCTGAACATAGTTTTTTCCTTCTTGAAGGTCTAAAAACCCCAACATGATAATATTTATGCACTCAAATCCTTGCTCGGATATTATTGGCATCTTTTCAATCCATATCTTCTGTTTGAATATAACCCAACAATTACAGAAACATAAAGTGTTCATTTTAAGTCACTACAGAGAAAACTGGCCAAAACCTTGAAGAGGGTACCCTTTTTAAAATTGTAATAAAAAAATCCATGAAAGCATTATGGCAATGATTTTTTCTTAGTTTTATTGAGAAATGTCTAAGGAAACAGAAAAACAACAACATTTAGAATTATTTAATCATCTTTGACCCTAATAGGTACCAGTCTTGTATTGTAAGTTCTTGCGCGGGTGGACGTCAAAACATGGATGCTATTAAAATATAGTGCCTTTTCTCTGTGTTGTTTGCAGCATTCATTTTCAAGCATTTGTTTCTAACTTTTGGCTCTTATTGATGGTAAGACACCACACTATGACATCATTAACTTTTAGAAATGAGAAAATTGCATTTTCAAATAAAAAAGTATTCATGAAAAGGGGGGTATTTTTGCTTTTTGAAGTGAAAGTGAAAGTAGAAAAAAAATATTTTTAGTTCAAACTTCTGTGGTGTACCAAAGTTCGTGGCACTTTTTATCATTTCCCCCTTCAAAATGTCTTTTGACACTTCTTTTATTGAAAAAATATAGCTAAAGTTTTATTGAATCATTTTAAGTATTTTTTAAAAAATTCCGAAAATCTCAGGTGTACTATTGAAGTCTATGGGAAAAACAATACAAGACTGAGACCTGAGTACTGGTTTTCATAGTAAAGTTGAATATCAAATAAGTGTTTTTTTATCTGTTTTATTCCATTGAAAACCACATTGTTGACCACTTTATGAAGAATTTTAAAACTTTTTTCATGATTTGCTAAAGCTACCCTTCATTTTTTGCTTAAATGGTACTTTTTAACCAAATTTGGACATTCAATTAGACTTTGTCTTTAATATGAGAAACAGTGGATTTAGAAGTCTATAGTTTTTAGTTTTAGTAAGAATAACTTTATAGCATAGCATTCATTCAATTTAAACTGCTATATTTCATTCGGTTTAATTTTTTCAGCACTTTGCATATGTTTAGTTGAAACTAAGAAATTATGGCTTTCTTTACATATCCACACATATGGGAATTGGTCTGTTTTTAGAAATGATGACTTTCTAACCAAACAAATGGTGTGAAAATGTTCTAGATATACTTTATGATTGATTTCAGTCAAAAAAATCCAAATTAATTCAATATTTTATTCTTTATGGTGTTTTGTGATGTGCAAAATATAGGCTTCTTGTGTGCGGTAAGTTAAAAACTGTGAGTTTTACAGTAAATGAGACCACTTTCTGTAAAAATTTGATAAGCTTGCACAATATCTTGGTGATTTCTGTGTTGTACACCTTCTTTTCATAGACCAACTTGAGTTTCAACGGCCTAATATCTGAATTCCTTGAAAAAGTTGGCTTATTATGTATGCCTGGGGCACCAATTTCACCTGAAAAATTCTTAATTTAGCATATAAAGTCCATCTCAATTCCAAATAATGTTTTTCATTCCACATGTATCAATCTATTTACCATAGTCTTGCCAATTTTGTCACATTCAAGCACTTAATAGGCCTGGTTTAGATATTTGGATAAACAAGAGGCTCCAAGTTGTCTTTGTAGTAAAAAATGTGGTTCTGAACATAGTTTTTTCCTTCTTGAAGGTCTAAAAACCCCAACATGATAATATTTATGCACTCAAATCCTTGCTCGGATATTATTGGCATCTTTTCAATCCATATCTTCTGTTTGAATATAACCCAACAATTACAGAAACATAAAGTGTTCATTTTAAGTCACTACAGAGAAAACTGGCCAAAACCTTGAAGAGGGTACCCTTTTTAAAATTGTAATAAAAAAATCCATGAAAGCATTATGGCAATGATTTTTTCTTAGTTTTATTGAGAAATGTCTAAGGAAACAGAAAAACAACAACATTTAGAATTATTTAATCATCTTTGACCCTAATAGGTACCAGTCTTGTATTGTAAGTTCTTGCGCGGGTGGACGTCAAAACATGGATGCTATTAAAATATAGTGCCTTTTCTCTGTGTTGTTTGCAGCATTCATTTTCAAGCATTTGTTTCTAACTTTTGGCTCTTATTGATGGTAAGACACCACACTATGACATCATTAACTTTTAGAAATGAGAAAATTGCATTTTCAAATAAAAAAGTATTCATGAAAAGGGGGGTATTTTTGCTTTTTGAAGTGAAAGTGAAAGTAGAAAAAAAATATTTTTAGTTCAAACTTCTGTGGTGTACCAAAGTTCGTGGCACTTTTTATCATTTCCCCCTTCAAAATGTCTTTTGACACTTCTTTTATTGAAAAAATATAGCTAAAGTTTTATTGAATCATTTTAAGTATTTTTTAAAAAATTCCGAAAATCTCAGGTGTACTATTGAAGTCTATGGGAAAAACAATACAAGACTGAGACCTGAGTACTGGTTTTCATAGTAAAGTTGAATATCAAATAAGTGTTTTTTTATCTGTTTTATTCCATTGAAAACCACATTGTTGACCACTTTATGAAGAATTTTAAAACTTTTTTCATGATTTGCTAAAGCTACCCTTCATTTTTTGCTTAAATGGTACTTTTTAACCAAATTTGGACATTCAATTAGACTTTGTCTTTAATATGAGAAACAGTGGATTTAGAAGTCTATAGTTTTTAGTTTTAGTAAGAATAACTTTATAGCATAGCATTCATTCAATTTAAACTGCTATATTTCATTCGGTTTAATTTTTTCAGCACTTTGCATATGTTTAGTTGAAACTAAGAAATTATGGCTTTCTTTACATATCCACACATATGGGAATTGGTCTGTTTTTAGAAATGATGACTTTCTAACCAAACAAATGGTGTGAAAATGTTCTAGATATACTTTATGATTGATTTCAGTCAAAAAAATCCAAATTAATTCAATATTTTATTCTTTATGGTGTTTTGTGATGTGCAAAATATAGGCTTCTTGTGTGCGGTAAGTTAAAAACTGTGAGTTTTACAGTAAATGAGACCACTTTCTGTAAAAATTTGATAAGCTTGCACAATATCTTGGTGATTTCTGTGTTGTACACCTTCTTTTCATAGACCAACTTGAGTTTCAACGGCCTAATATCTGAATTCCTTGAAAAAGTTGGCTTATTATGTATGCCTGGGGCACCAATTTCACCTGAAAAATTCTTAATTTAGCATATAAAGTCCATCTCAATTCCAAATAATGTTTTTCATTCCACATGTATCAATCTATTTACCATAGTCTTGCCAATTTTGTCACATTCAAGCACTTAATAGGCCTGGTTTAGATATTTGGATAAACAAGAGGCTCCAAGTTGTCTTTGTAGTAAAAAATGTGGTTCTGAACATAGTTTTTTCCTTCTTGAAGGTCTAAAAACCCCAACATGATAATATTTATGCACTCAAATCCTTGCTCGGATATTATTGGCATCTTTTCAATCCATATCTTCTGTTTGAATATAACCCAACAATTACAGAAACATAAAGTGTTCATTTTAAGTCACTACAGAGAAAACTGGCCAAAACCTTGAAGAGGGTACCCTTTTTAAAATTGTAATAAAAAAATCCATGAAAGCATTATGGCAATGATTTTTTCTTAGTTTTATTGAGAAATGTCTAAGGAAACAGAAAAACAACAACATTTAGAATTATTTAATCATCTTTGACCCTAATAGGTACCAGTCTTGTATTGTAAGTTCTTGCGCGGGTGGACGTCAAAACATGGATGCTATTAAAATATAGTGCCTTTTCTCTGTGTTGTTTGCAGCATTCATTTTCAAGCATTTGTTTCTAACTTTTGGCTCTTATTGATGGTAAGACACCACACTATGACATCATTAACTTTTAGAAATGAGAAAATTGCATTTTCAAATAAAAAAGTATTCATGAAAAGGGGGGTATTTTTGCTTTTTGAAGTGAAAGTGAAAGTAGAAAAAAAATATTTTTAGTTCAAACTTCTGTGGTGTACCAAAGTTCGTGGCACTTTTTATCATTTCCCCCTTCAAAATGTCTTTTGACACTTCTTTTATTGAAAAAATATAGCTAAAGTTTTATTGAATCATTTTAAGTATTTTTTAAAAAATTCCGAAAATCTCAGGTGTACTATTGAAGTCTATGGGAAAAACAATACAAGACTGAGACCTGAGTACTGGTTTTCATAGTAAAGTTGAATATCAAATAAGTGTTTTTTTATCTGTTTTATTCCATTGAAAACCACATTGTTGACCACTTTATGAAGAATTTTAAAACTTTTTTCATGATTTGCTAAAGCTACCCTTCATTTTTTGCTTAAATGGTACTTTTTAACCAAATTTGGACATTCAATTAGACTTTGTCTTTAATATGAGAAACAGTGGATTTAGAAGTCTATAGTTTTTAGTTTTAGTAAGAATAACTTTATAGCATAGCATTCATTCAATTTAAACTGCTATATTTCATTCGGTTTAATTTTTTCAGCACTTTGCATATGTTTAGTTGAAACTAAGAAATTATGGCTTTCTTTACATATCCACACATATGGGAATTGGTCTGTTTTTAGAAATGATGACTTTCTAACCAAACAAATGGTGTGAAAATGTTCTAGATATACTTTATGATTGATTTCAGTCAAAAAAATCCAAATTAATTCAATATTTTATTCTTTATGGTGTTTTGTGATGTGCAAAATATAGGCTTCTTGTGTGCGGTAAGTTAAAAACTGTGAGTTTTACAGTAAATGAGACCACTTTCTGTAAAAATTTGATAAGCTTGCACAATATCTTGGTGATTTCTGTGTTGTACACCTTCTTTTCATAGACCAACTTGAGTTTCAACGGCCTAATATCTGAATTCCTTGAAAAAGTTGGCTTATTATGTATGCCTGGGGCACCAATTTCACCTGAAAAATTCTTAATTTAGCATATAAAGTCCATCTCAATTCCAAATAATGTTTTTCATTCCACATGTATCAATCTATTTACCATAGTCTTGCCAATTTTGTCACATTCAAGCACTTAATAGGCCTGGTTTAGATATTTGGATAAACAAGAGGCTCCAAGTTGTCTTTGTAGTAAAAAATGTGGTTCTGAACATAGTTTTTTCCTTCTTGAAGGTCTAAAAACCCCAACATGATAATATTTATGCACTCAAATCCTTGCTCGGATATTATTGGCATCTTTTCAATCCATATCTTCTGTTTGAATATAACCCAACAATTACAGAAACATAAAGTGTTCATTTTAAGTCACTACAGAGAAAACTGGCCAAAACCTTGAAGAGGGTACCCTTTTTAAAATTGTAATAAAAAAATCCATGAAAGCATTATGGCAATGATTTTTTCTTAGTTTTATTGAGAAATGTCTAAGGAAACAGAAAAACAACAACATTTAGAATTATTTAATCATCTTTGACCCTAATAGGTACCAGTCTTGTATTGTAAGTTCTTGCGCGGGTGGACGTCAAAACATGGATGCTATTAAAATATAGTGCCTTTTCTCTGTGTTGTTTGCAGCATTCATTTTCAAGCATTTGTTTCTAACTTTTGGCTCTTATTGATGGTAAGACACCACACTATGACATCATTAACTTTTAGAAATGAGAAAATTGCATTTTCAAATAAAAAAGTATTCATGAAAAGGGGGGTATTTTTGCTTTTTGAAGTGAAAGTGAAAGTAGAAAAAAAATATTTTTAGTTCAAACTTCTGTGGTGTACCAAAGTTCGTGGCACTTTTTATCATTTCCCCCTTCAAAATGTCTTTTGACACTTCTTTTATTGAAAAAATATAGCTAAAGTTTTATTGAATCATTTTAAGTATTTTTTAAAAAATTCCGAAAATCTCAGGTGTACTATTGAAGTCTATGGGAAAAACAATACAAGACTGAGACCTGAGTACTGGTTTTCATAGTAAAGTTGAATATCAAATAAGTGTTTTTTTATCTGTTTTATTCCATTGAAAACCACATTGTTGACCACTTTATGAAGAATTTTAAAACTTTTTTCATGATTTGCTAAAGCTACCCTTCATTTTTTGCTTAAATGGTACTTTTTAACCAAATTTGGACATTCAATTAGACTTTGTCTTTAATATGAGAAACAGTGGATTTAGAAGTCTATAGTTTTTAGTTTTAGTAAGAATAACTTTATAGCATAGCATTCATTCAATTTAAACTGCTATATTTCATTCGGTTTAATTTTTTCAGCACTTTGCATATGTTTAGTTGAAACTAAGAAATTATGGCTTTCTTTACATATCCACACATATGGGAATTGGTCTGTTTTTAGAAATGATGACTTTCTAACCAAACAAATGGTGTGAAAATGTTCTAGATATACTTTATGATTGATTTCAGTCAAAAAAATCCAAATTAATTCAATATTTTATTCTTTATGGTGTTTTGTGATGTGCAAAATATAGGCTTCTTGTGTGCGGTAAGTTAAAAACTGTGAGTTTTACAGTAAATGAGACCACTTTCTGTAAAAATTTGATAAGCTTGCACAATATCTTGGTGATTTCTGTGTTGTACACCTTCTTTTCATAGACCAACTTGAGTTTCAACGGCCTAATATCTGAATTCCTTGAAAAAGTTGGCTTATTATGTATGCCTGGGGCACCAATTTCACCTGAAAAATTCTTAATTTAGCATATAAAGTCCATCTCAATTCCAAATAATGTTTTTCATTCCACATGTATCAATCTATTTACCATAGTCTTGCCAATTTTGTCACATTCAAGCACTTAATAGGCCTGGTTTAGATATTTGGATAAACAAGAGGCTCCAAGTTGTCTTTGTAGTAAAAAATGTGGTTCTGAACATAGTTTTTTCCTTCTTGAAGGTCTAAAAACCCCAACATGATAATATTTATGCACTCAAATCCTTGCTCTGATATTATTGGCATCTTTTCAATCCATATCTTCTGTTTGAATATAACCCAACAATTACAGAAACATAAAGTGTTCATTTTAAGTCACTACAGAGAAAACTGGCCAAAACCTTGAAGAGGGTACCCTTTTTAAAATTGTAATAAAAAAATCCATGAAAGCATTATGGCAATGATTTTTTCTTAGTTTTATTGAGAAATGTCTAAGGAAACAGAAAAACAACAACATTTAGAATTATTTAATCATCTTTGACCCTAATAGGTACCAGTCTTGTATTGTAAGTTCTTGCGCGGGTGGACGTCAAAACATGGATGCTATTAAAATATAGTGCCTTTTCTCTGTGTTGTTTGCAGCATTCATTTTCAAGCATTTGTTTCTAACTTTTGGCTCTTATTGATGGTAAGACACCACACTATGACATCATTAACTTTTAGAAATGAGAAAATTGCATTTTCAAATAAAAAAGTATTAATGAAAAGGGGGGTATTTTTGCTTTTTGAAGTGAAAGTGAAAGTAGAAAAAAAATATTTTTAGTTCAAACTTCTGTGGTGTACCAAAGTTCGTGGCACTTTTTATCATTTCCCCCTTCAAAATGTCTTTTGACACTTCTTTTATTGAAAAAATATAGCTAAAGTTTTATTGAATCATTTTAAGTATTTTTTAAAAAATTCCGAAAATCTCAGGTGTACTATTGAAGTCTATGGGAAAAACAATACAAGACTGAGACCTGAGTACTGGTTTTCATAGTAAAGTTGAATATCAAATAAGTGTTTTTTTATCTGTTTTATTCCATTGAAAACCACATTGTTGACCACTTTATGAAGAATTTTAAAACTTTTTTCATGATTTGCTAAAGCTACCCTTCATTTTTTGCTTAAATGGTACTTTTTAACCAAATTTGGACATTCAATTAGACTTTGTCTTTAATATGAGAAACAGTGGATTTAGAAGTCTATAGTTTTTAGTTTTAGTAAGAATAACTTTATAGCATAGCATTCATTCAATTTAAACTGCTATATTTCATTCGGTTTAATTTTTTCAGCACTTTGCATATGTTTAGTTGAAACTAAGAAATTATGGCTTTCTTTACATATCCACACATATGGGAATTGGTCTGTTTTTAGAAATGATGACTTTCTAACCAAACAAATGGTGTGAAAATGTTCTAGATATACTTTATGATTGATTTCAGTCAAAAAAATCCAAATTAATTCAATATTTTATTCTTTATGGTGTTTTGTGATGTGCAAAATATAGGCTTCTTGTGTGCGGTAAGTTAAAAACTGTGAGTTTTACAGTAAATGAGACCACTTTCTGTAAAAATTTGATAAGCTTGCACAATATCTTGGTGATTTCTGTGTTGTACACCTTCTTTTCATAGACCAACTTGAGTTTCAACGGCCTAATATCTGAATTCCTTGAAAAAGTTGGCTTATTATGTATGCCTGGGGCACCAATTTCACCTGAAAAATTCTTAATTTAGCATATAAAGTCCATCTCAATTCCAAATAATGTTTTTCATTCCACATGTATCAATCTATTTACCATAGTCTTGCCAATTTTGTCACATTCAAGCACTTAATAGGCCTGGTTTAGATATTTGGATAAACAAGAGGCTCCAAGTTGTCTTTGTAGTAAAAAATGTGGTTCTGAACATAGTTTTTTCCTTCTTGAAGGTCTAAAAACCCCAACATGATAATATTTATGCACTCAAATCCTTGCTCGGATATTATTGGCATCTTTTCAATCCATATCTTCTGTTTGAATATAACCCAACAATTACAGAAACATAAAGTGTTCATTTTAAGTCACTACAGAGAAAACTGGCCAAAACCTTGAAGAGGGTACCCTTTTTAAAATTGTAATAAAAAAATCCATGAAAGCATTATGGCAATGATTTTTTCTTAGTTTTATTGAGAAATGTCTAAGGAAACAGAAAAACAACAACATTTAGAATTATTTAATCATCTTTGACCCTAATAGGTACCAGTCTTGTATTGTAAGTTCTTGCGCGGGTGGACGTCAAAACATGGATGCTATTAAAATATAGTGCCTTTTCTCTGTGTTGTTTGCAGCATTCATTTTCAAGCATTTGTTTCTAACTTTTGGCTCTTATTGATGGTAAGACACCACACTATGACATCATTAACTTTTAGAAATGAGAAAATTGCATTTTCAAATAAAAAAGTATTAATGAAAAGGGGGGTATTTTTGCTTTTTGAAGTGAAAGTGAAAGTAGAAAAAAAATATTTTTAGTTCAAACTTCTGTGGTGTACCAAAGTTCGTGGCACTTTTTATCATTTCCCCCTTCAAAATGTCTTTTGACACTTCTTTTATTGAAAAAATATAGCTAAAGTTTTATTGAATCATTTTAAGTATTTTTTAAAAAATTCCGAAAATCTCAGGTGTACTATTGAAGTCTATGGGAAAAACAATACAAGACTGAGACCTGAGTACTGGTTTTCATAGTAAAGTTGAATATCAAATAAGTGTTTTTTTATCTGTTTTATTCCATTGAAAACCACATTGTTGACCACTTTATGAAGAATTTTAAAACTTTTTTCATGATTTGCTAAAGCTACCCTTCATTTTTTGCTTAAATGGTACTTTTTAACCAAATTTGGACATTCAATTAGACTTTGTCTTTAATATGAGAAACAGTGGATTTAGAAGTCTATAAATTTTAGTTTTAGTAAGAATAACTTTATAGCATAGCATTCATTCAATTTAAACTGCTATATTTCATTCGGTTTAATTTTTTCAGCACTTTGCATATGTTTAGTTGAAACTAAGAAATTATGGCTTTCTTTACATATCCACACATATGGGAATTGGTCTGTTTTTAGAAATGATGACTTTCTAACCAAACAAATGGTGTGAAAATGTTCTAGATATACTTTATGATTGATTTCAGTCAAAAAAATCCAAATTAATTCAATATTTTATTCTTTATGGTGTTTTGTGATGTGCAAAATATAGGCTTCTTGTGTGCGGTAAGTTAAAAACTGTGAGTTTTACAGTAAATGAGACCACTTTCTGTAAAAATTTGATAAGCTTGCACAATATCTTGGTGATTTCTGTGTTGTACACCTTCTTTTCATAGACCAACTTGAGTTTCAACGGCCTAATATCTGAATTCCTTGAAAAAGTTGGCTTATTATGTATGCCTGGGGCACCAATTTCACCTGAAAAATTCTTAATTTAGCATATAAAGTCCATCTCAATTCCAAATAATGTTTTTCATTCCACATGTATCAATCTATTTACCATAGTCTTGCCAATTTTGTCACATTCAAGCACTTAATAGGCCTGGTTTAGATATTTGGATAAACAAGAGGCTCCAAGTTGTCTTTGTAGTAAAAAATGTGGTTCTGAACATAGTTTTTTCCTTCTTGAAGGTCTAAAAACCCCAACATGATAATATTTATGCACTCAAATCCTTGCTCGGATATTATTGGCATCTTTTCAATCCATATCTTCTGTTTGAATATAACCCAACAATTACAGAAACATAAAGTGTTCATTTTAAGTCACTACAGAGAAAACTGGCCAAAACCTTGAAGAGGGTACCCTTTTTAAAATTGTAATAAAAAAATCCATGAAAGCATTATGGCAATGATTTTTTCTTAGTTTTATTGAGAAATGTCTAAGGAAACAGAAAAACAACAACATTTAGAATTATTTAATCATCTTTGACCCTAATAGGTACCAGTCTTGTATTGTAAGTTCTTGCGCGGGTGGACGTCAAAACATGGATGCTATTAAAATATAGTGCCTTTTCTCTGTGTTGTTTGCAGCATTCATTTTCAAGCATTTGTTTCTAACTTTTGGCTCTTATTGATGGTAAGACACCACACTATGACATCATTAACTTTTAGAAATGAGAAAATTGCATTTTCAAATAAAAAAGTATTCATGAAAAGGGGGGTATTTTTGCCTTTTGAAGTGAAAGTGAAAGTAGAAAAAAAAATATTTTTAGTTCAAACTTCTGTGGTGTACCAAAGTTCGTGGCACTTTTTATCATTTCCCCCTTCAAAATGTCTTTTGACACTTCTTTTATTGAAAAAATATAGCTAAAGTTTTATTGAATCATTTTAAGTATTTTTTAAAAAATTCCGAAAATCTCAGGTGTACTATTGAAGTCTATGGGAAAAACAATACAAGACTGAGACCTGAGTACTGGTTTTCATAGTAAAGTTGAATATCAAATAAGTGTTTTTTTATCTGTTTTATTCCATTGAAAACCACATTGTTGACCACTTTATGAAGAATTTTAAAACTTTTTTCATGATTTGCTAAAGCTACCCTTCATTTTTTGCTTAAATGGTACTTTTTAACCAAATTTGGACATTCAATTAGACTTTGTCTTTAATATGAGAAACAGTGGATTTAGAAGTCTATAGTTTTTAGTTTTAGTAAGAATAACTTTATAGCATAGCATTCATTCAATTTAAACTGCTATATTTCATTCGGTTTAATTTTTTCAGCACTTTGCATATGTTTAGTTGAAACTAAGAAATTATGGCTTTCTTTACATATCCACACATATGGGAATTGGTCTGTTTTTAGAAATGATGACTTTCTAACCAAACAAATGGTGTGAAAATGTTCTAGATATACTTTATGATTGATTTCAGTCAAAAAAATCCAAATTAATTCAATATTTTATTCTTTATGGTGTTTTGTGATGTGCAAAATATAGGCTTCTTGTGTGCGGTAAGTTAAAAACTGTGAGTTTTACAGTAAATGAGACCACTTTCTGTAAAAATTTGATAAGCTTGCACAATATCTTGGTGATTTCTGTGTTGTACACCTTCTTTTCATAGACCAACTTGAGTTTCAACGGCCTAATATCTGAATTCCTTGAAAAAGTTGGCTTATTATGTATGCCTGGGGCACCAATTTCACCTGAAAAATTCTTAATTTAGCATATAAAGTCCATCTCAATTCCAAATAATGTTTTTCATTCCACATGTATCAATCTATTTACCATAGTCTTGCCAATTTTGTCACATTCAAGCACTTAATAGGCCTGGTTTAGATATTTGGATAAACAAGAGGCTCCAAGTTGTCTTTGTAGTAAAAAATGTGGTTCTGAACATAGTTTTTTCCTTCTTGAAGGTCTAAAAACCCCAACATGATAATATTTATGCACTCAAATCCTTGCTCGGATATTATTGGCATCTTTTCAATCCATATCTTCTGTTTGAATATAACCCAACAATTACAGAAACATAAAGTGTTCATTTTAAGTCACTACAGAGAAAACTGGCCAAAACCTTGAAGAGGGTACCCTTTTTAAAATTGTAATAAAAAAATCCATGAAAGCATTATGGCAATGATTTTTTCTTAGTTTTATTGAGAAATGTCTAAGGAAACAGAAAAACAACAACATTTAGAATTATTTAATCATCTTTGACCCTAATAGGTACCAGTCTTGTATTGTAAGTTCTTGCGCGGGTGGACGTCAAAACATGGATGCTATTAAAATATAGTGCCTTTTCTCTGTGTTGTTTGCAGCATTCATTTTCAAGCATTTGTTTCTAACTTTTGGCTCTTATTGATGGTAAGACACCACACTATGACATCATTAACTTTTAGAAATGAGAAAATTGCATTTTCAAATAAAAAAGTATTCATGAAAAGGGGGGTATTTTTGCTTTTTGAAGTGAAAGTGAAAGTAGAAAAAAAATATTTTTAGTTCAAACTTCTGTGGTGTACCAAAGTTCGTGGCACTTTTTATCATTTCCCCCTTCAAAATGTCTTTTGACACTTCTTTTATTGAAAAAATATAGCTAAAGTTTTATTGAATCATTTTAAGTATTTTTTAAAAAATTCCGAAAATCTCAGGTGTACTATTGAAGTCTATGGGAAAAACAATACAAGACTGAGACCTGAGTACTGGTTTTCATAGTAAAGTTGAATATCAAATAAGTGTTTTTTTATCTGTTTTATTCCATTGAAAACCACATTGTTGACCACTTTATGAAGAATTTTAAAACTTTTTTCATGATTTGCTAAAGCTACCCTTCATTTTTTGCTTAAATGGTACTTTTTAACCAAATTTGGACATTCAATTAGACTTTGTCTTTAATATGAGAAACAGTGGATTTAGAAGTCTATAGTTTTTAGTTTTAGTAAGAATAACTTTATAGCATAGCATTCATTCAATTTAAACTGCTATATTTCATTCGGTTTAATTTTTTCAGCACTTTGCATATGTTTAGTTGAAACTAAGAAATTATGGCTTTCTTTACATATCCACACATATGGGAATTGGTCTGTTTTTAGAAATGATGACTTTCTAACCAAACAAATGGTGTGAAAATGTTCTAGATATACTTTATGATTGATTTCAGTCAAAAAAATCCAAATTAATTCAATATTTTATTCTTTATGGTGTTTTGTGATGTGCAAAATATAGGCTTCTTGTGTGCGGTAAGTTAAAAACTGTGAGTTTTACAGTAAATGAGACCACTTTCTGTAAAAATTTGATAAGCTTGCACAATATCTTGGTGATTTCTGTGTTGTACACCTTCTTTTCATAGACCAATTTGAGTTTCAACGGCCTAATATCTGAATTCCTTGAAAAAGTTGGCTTATTATGTATGCCTGGGGCACCAATTTCACCTGAAAAATTCTTAATTTAGCATATAAAGTCCATCTCAATTCCAAATAATGTTTTTCATTCCACATGTATCAATCTATTTACCATAGTCTTGCCAATTTTGTCACATTCAAGCACTTAATAGGCCTGGTTTAGATATTTGGATAAACAAGAGGCTCCAAGTTGTCTTTGTAGTAAAAAATGTGGTTCTGAACATAGTTTTTTCCTTCTTGAAGGTCTAAAAACCCCAACATGATAATATTTATGCACTCAAATCCTTGCTCGGATATTATTGGCATCTTTTCAATCCATATCTTCTGTTTGAATATAACCCAACAATTACAGAAACATAAAGTGTTCATTTTAAGTCACTACAGAGAAAACTGGCCAAAACCTTGAAGAGGGTACCCTTTTTAAAATTGTAATAAAAAAATCCATGAAAGCATTATGGCAATGATTTTTTCTTAGTTTTATTGAGAAATGTCTAAGGAAACAGAAAAACAACAACATTTAGAATTATTTAATCATCTTTGACCCTAATAGGTACCAGTCTTGTATTGTAAGTTCTTGCGCGGGTGGACGTCAAAACATGGATGCTATTAAAATATAGTGCCTTTTCTCTGTGTTGTTTGCAGCATTCATTTTCAAGCATTTGTTTCTAACTTTTGGCTCTTATTGATGGTAAGACACCACACTATGACATCATTAACTTTTAGAAATGAGAAAATTGCATTTTCAAATAAAAAAGTATTCATGAAAAGGGGGGTATTTTTGCTTTTTGAAGTGAAAGTGAAAGTAGAAAAAAAATATTTTTAGTTCAAACTTCTGTGGTGTACCAAAGTTCGTGGCACTTTTTATCATTTCCCCCTTCAAAATGTCTTTTGACACTTCTTTTATTGAAAAAATATAGCTAAAGTTTTATTGAATCATTTTAAGTATTTTTTAAAAAATTCCGAAAATCTCAGGTGTACTATTGAAGTCTATGGGAAAAACAATACAAGACTGAGACCTGAGTACTGGTTTTCATAGTAAAGTTGAATATCAAATAAGTGTTTTTTTATCTGTTTTATTCCATTGAAAACCACATTGTTGACCACTTTATGAAGAATTTTAAAACTTTTTTCATGATTTGCTAAAGCTACCCTTCATTTTTTGCTTAAATGGTACTTTTTAACCAAATTTGGACATTCAATTAGACTTTGTCTTTAATATGAGAAACAGTGGATTTAGAAGTCTATAGTTTTTAGTTTTAGTAAGAATAACTTTATAGCATAGCATTCATTCAATTTAAACTGCTATATTTCATTCGGTTTAATTTTTTCAGCACTTTGCATATGTTTAGTTGAAACTAAGAAATTATGGCTTTCTTTACATATCCACACATATGGGAATTGGTCTGTTTTTAGAAATGATGACTTTCTAACCAAACAAATGGTGTGAAAATGTTCTAGATATACTTTATGATTGATTTCAGTCAAAAAAATCCAAATTAATTCAATATTTTATTCTTTATGGTGTTTTGTGATGTGCAAAATATAGGCTTCTTGTGTGCGGTAAGTTAAAAACTGTGAGTTTTACAGTAAATGAGACCACTTTCTGTAAAAATTTGATAAGCTTGCACAATATCTTGGTGATTTCTGTGTTGTACACCTTCTTTTCATAGACCAACTTGAGTTTCAACGGCCTAATATCTGAATTCCTTGAAAAAGTTGGCTTATTATGTATGCCTGGGGCACCAATTTCACCTGAAAAATTCTTAATTTAGCATATAAAGTCCATCTCAATTCCAAATAATGTTTTTCATTCCACATGTATCAATCTATTTACCATAGTCTTGCCAATTTTGTCACATTCAAGCACTTAATAGGCCTGGTTTAGATATTTGGATAAACAAGAGGCTCCAAGTTGTCTTTGTAGTAAAAAATGTGGTTCTGAACATAGTTTTTTCCTTCTTGAAGGTCTAAAAACCCCAACATGATAATATTTATGCACTCAAATCCTTGCTCGGATATTATTGGCATCTTTTCAATCCATATCTTCTGTTTGAATATAACCCAACAATTACAGAAACATAAAGTGTTCATTTTAAGTCACTACAGAGAAAACTGGCCAAAACCTTGAAGAGGGTACCCTTTTTAAAATTGTAATAAAAAAATCCATGAAAGCATTATGGCAATGATTTTTTCTTAGTTTTATTGAGAAATGTCTAAGGAAACAGAAAAACAACAACATTTAGAATTATTTAATCATCTTTGACCCTAATAGGTACCAGTCTTGTATTGTAAGTTCTTGCGCGGGTGGACGTCAAAACATGGATGCTATTAAAATATAGTGCCTTTTCTCTGTGTTGTTTGCAGCATTCATTTTCAAGCATTTGTTTCTAACTTTTGGCTCTTATTGATGGTAAGACACCACACTATGACATCATTAACTTTTAGAAATGAGAAAATTGCATTTTCAAATAAAAAAGTATTCATGAAAAGGGGGGTATTTTTGCTTTTTGAAGTGAAAGTGAAAGTAGAAAAAAAATATTTTTAGTTCAAACTTCTGTGGTGTACCAAAGTTCGTGGCACTTTTTATCATTTCCCCCTTCAAAATGTCTTTTGACACTTCTTTTATTGAAAAAATATAGCTAAAGTTTTATTGAATCATTTTAAGTATTTTTTAAAAAATTCCGAAAATCTCAGGTGTACTATTGAAGTCTATGGGAAAAACAATACAAGACTGAGACCTGAGTACTGGTTTTCATAGTAAAGTTGAATATCAAATAAGTGTTTTTTTATCTGTTTTATTCCATTGAAAACCACATTGTTGACCACTTTATGAAGAATTTTAAAACTTTTTTCATGATTTGCTAAAGCTACCCTTCATTTTTTGCTTAAATGGTACTTTTTAACCAAATTTGGACATTCAATTAGACTTTGTCTTTAATATGAGAAACAGTGGATTTAGAAGTCTATAGTTTTTAGTTTTAGTAAGAATAACTTTATAGCATAGCATTCATTCAATTTAAACTGCTATATTTCATTCGGTTTAATTTTTTCAGCACTTTGCATATGTTTAGTTGAAACTAAGAAATTATGGCTTTCTTTACATATCCACACATATGGGAATTGGTCTGTTTTTAGAAATGATGACTTTCTAACCAAACAAATGGTGTGAAAATGTTCTAGATATACTTTATGATTGATTTCAGTCAAAAAAATCCAAATTAATTCAATATTTTATTCTTTATGGTGTTTTGTGATGTGCAAAATATAGGCTTCTTGTGTGCGGTAAGTTAAAAACTGTGAGTTTTACAGTAAATGAGACCACTTTCTGTAAAAATTTGATAAGCTTGCACAATATCTTGGTGATTTCTGTGTTGTACACCTTCTTTTCATAGACCAATTTGAGTTTCAACGGCCTAATATCTGAATTCCTTGAAAAAGTTGGCTTATTATGTATGCCTGGGGCACCAATTTCACCTGAAAAATTCTTAATTTAGCATATAAAGTCCATCTCAATTCCAAATAATGTTTTTCATTCCACATGTATCAATCTATTTACCATAGTCTTGCCAATTTTGTCACATTCAAGCACTTAATAGGCCTGGTTTAGATATTTGGATAAACAAGAGGCTCCAAGTTGTCTTTGTAGTAAAAAATGTGGTTCTGAACATAGTTTTTTCCTTCTTGAAGGTCTAAAAACCCCAACATGATAATATTTATGCACTCAAATCCTTGCTCGGATATTATTGGCATCTTTTCAATCCATATCTTCTGTTTGAATATAACCCAACAATTACAGAAACATAAAGTGTTCATTTTAAGTCACTACAGAGAAAACTGGCCAAAACCTTGAAGAGGGTACCCTTTTTAAAATTGTAATAAAAAAATCCATGAAAGCATTATGGCAATGATTTTTTCTTAGTTTTATTGAGAAATGTCTAAGGAAACAGAAAAACAACAACATTTAGAATTATTTAATCATCTTTGACCCTAATAGGTACCAGTCTTGTATTGTAAGTTCTTGCGCGGGTGGACGTCAAAACATGGATGCTATTAAAATATAGTGCCTTTTCTCTGTGTTGTTTGCAGCATTCATTTTCAAGCATTTGTTTCTAACTTTTGGCTCTTATTGATGGTAAGACACCACACTATGACATCATTAACTTTTAGAAATGAGAAAATTGCATTTTCAAATAAAAAAGTATTCATGAAAAGGGGGGTATTTTTGCTTTTTGAAGTGAAAGTGAAAGTAGAAAAAAAATATTTTTAGTTCAAACTTCTGTGGTGTACCAAAGTTCGTGGCACTTTTTATCATTTCCCCCTTCAAAATGTCTTTTGACACTTCTTTTATTGAAAAAATATAGCTAAAGTTTTATTGAATCATTTTAAGTATTTTTTAAAAAATTCCGAAAATCTCAGGTGTACTATTGAAGTCTATGGGAAAAACAATACAAGACTGAGACCTAAAGCCGTGGCTAATCGCTAGCGATTACCCCGGCTAAAAAATCGTAGACTTACTTTACCCTTTACATTTCCTTATTTTGAACATGTCCTTTCACAAAACAGGTCACTATTTGGTGATTCTTTAAATCTCGTATATACACACAGGAACTTGACATAACGTTCTATAGGTTTTTAGAGATGTGCTTCATATTTGGATTCATATCTAAAAATCGACATACGAGGAAGGCATGTACAAATCTCTTTGACTAACTTTCCAGTCGTCAACTTTCCTTTTTGTGTGGCCACGTTCCGTTCTTCTAGCTTATGGAGTTTACGTATAACAACTGTTTCGTTATTTATAAGCTGTGGGGAATATTGTGATTTCTTTGATAGAGCATCACGTCTGACAGGCAATTTGCTAAAACTGTTGTCGATTTTACGGAAAACATAAAGACAAGTACGGGATTTCTGTCTCTCAGACGAAGACAACACGTGCAGATTCCGAGAGCCGACTGGGGTGTGTGCCTGAAGAAGTAGAATGAGGCACCCCTGTCATTAATAATAATATTGTTAAAAGGGTTAACTTTATATATCACTATATTTGTACTGTCATTTGTTTGAACATTGTATTACAATTATTAATGTCATGTATGTCATTGCCCCCTGTGGATCCATGATTGGTCAAATAAATTATTTCTACTTTCTATTTCTATTAATGCCGGGGTCGTCAGGCTATAATGCGAAAAACCTGACGGCAAACCATAGTGCTGCACCGTGTTGGGAAAAAATGTAACGTCCCTCGAACGTTTAATAACCCTACTGCAGGTCTCGGTAAGAGTGGGACCCGTAGGATTCCCATGCTTAATTGTCTGTCCCTACCCATCACTCCTTTTTTTCCATTCGTTTCCCAGATTGGCCGTGTGCCCCCATTTCCTCCACATAATCATCATTTGTGTTCATTGTTTCACTCCTTCCATGTTCATCTCCAGGAGTAAAATTCGTGCTGCGTGGGAGTAAAAGCAATAATTAACTAAGACAGACGAAGACAGATGTTGGTTTAACATGTTTATTGTCGTTCTTTGCCTGGTATAACCAATACTCAATCAATCGTTGGCGATGTAGCAAGCAGAACTGCTTGTTCTTCTGTAGCCCTGAATTCACTCTCGTTTCGACTTGAGATCACGTTGCTGATTGCGGTATATTGTTGTAAAATGGGTTTTAGTACATCTGGGCAAAAGCCATGTAAGATTATGACATCCCTTTGCGCCTGTCATCGGCCTCCGTGAACAATGTCAAAGATATTCTCCTCTAAAACCATTGAACCAATTTGACATTAGCTATGCAGGAATGATTTACCGTATAAGTTGTATTTTTCGCTGGAGCTAAATTTCGCGGATTTCTAAAAAAAAATGGAAGATCTTTTTGTCACGGAATTCCATTTTAGCGATTTCCATTATAAAGGTATATACCTTACATATACTATTTTCGAAATTCTATTTTCGCGGGACTATATTTTTGCGAGTTGCAAACTATCGCAAAAAAGCGAAAATTAGATACCCGCGAAAAAAAACGACTTATACGGTATGACATGTAAGCAATAAACGATCCGCATTATGAAAAGATTTTATAAAAACTTAAGCATGACCGCTGTTATTGAAAACATAGGGTCAAATCATTTAAAATTCCGTTCAACAACCATAACAGATAGAAAAAATTCGAAGGATCTTATGCGCTATCAAAATCAAAAGTTCTTTTTAAGTCTCCATTGGATTTAAGTTGTAAGATGATTATGGATAGTTAAAAGTCAAAAAGAGTATTTTTCATGCTTTTGTCCTATAGAATGAAAACTACTGAAGATAGAGTAAACGGCTTTCGCTTGCTTAAACCCAGTTCAGCTCATTAAGCTGTACAAAAGTCTATATCAGGTTGAAGGTGTGAAATGACACCTTGTTTGTGTGCTGGCGATTTAATGGTCAATATAGCATTTTACACGTGGTTATTTTTCGTCCTAAAGAATGAAATTATTGCAGATTAAGAAAAGCTTTTGCTTGTTTAAACATTCAGATCAGTAAGCTCTACAAGTTTCCATTGAGCCGCAGTCAGATGACCCCTCAAAGGGGTTATGCCTATTTGAAAGGCAAAAAAAAAAAACCGTTGTCTACATAATTTGTTCTATAGAATGAAAACTATTGCACACAGAAAAAAAGTTTGCTTAAACTTTCAGCTTATTAAGCCATAAAAAAGTCTTCATTGGGTCGGAGTTGTCAGATGACCCCTTATAGAAGAGACCCTTATGACTTAAGCACCAGGTGGGCGATTTGGAATCCTGAGGGTCCTCTTGTTCATTTAAGTTTGTTGTGTGGTTTGTTTCAGTGACGATTTTATGTCTACTAATTTTCTTATTAAAATGTACTCCGCTTTCTGGGAGTTTTTAATGGAGCCTAAATTATAAAGTCCGTGACCCACATTTTTTTATTTCATATAAGGATTTAAATCACCAAGAACTATATGTGTACCAATTTTTTAATAAAATCTGGATATATGTCATTTGGTATCGTCCACCTTAAAAATTTACGGGTTTTTAGGCAAGCGTTAGCTGCCTTATGCCGGCTTCGCGGTTTTTTTTTCAGTCTAGCCGGAGTAAACTGCCAACTATATTCTTTATATATTTCTATATTACTTTTCAACATATAATCAAATATATTAGTATTCAATGCATTATATATATATATATCTCCATTTATAAACGACACACAACGAGTTTTATTACTTCCTTTGCTATTTACAAAACGAACTATTTCATGATGGGCTCCAGAACAAGAATATTTATCTGTAACTTAATTGCTCCTGCACTCTACCTTTAAATATTGATGTTATTTCATTGGTTTTTGCTAGGTCCCCTTCTGTTTCATTCATAAAATTCAATACACAGTTAGAGGATACTAGTATATGCTTGACGAGTTCATTTTCATCGAAAGGATTTTTGAGTCGACACCATTTGTGTAAAATACAAATCATGTGCACACTAAAGTTTACATAATTTTTATTCAAAATATGATTATATATACATTGAATAATCTTCTGTACCAAGGGGGGGGGGCGGCACTAGAGTGTTCATTATCTTTGTAAAAATCTGCTTTTTTAGTACTTATATATTTCGTCTGCCTTTTAACGCTTTAGCACTTTGAATCCTATATAATGTGTACCCATTAGACGATGAGGGTTACCAAACTCGTCCTCAAACCCTTTATAGATTTTCATCAAATATTCCTATAATCTTTAGAACATAATGTAGATATAAACCATTTACAACAAAATTTGTTCTGACTGAGTCATTAAATAACAGGGGGTAACCATCTCTTATCCGCAACTCCTTTCATATCCCTCAATGAGTTTTCCAGAAATATTCATACAATCTTTTGCACATAATGTAGATGTGAACATTTTATTTAAATATTTGGTCTGAATTATTTTGGGTGCTTCTCATTGCAAAAAAGGGACTTTGTCAGAAGATGACAATTGAGTACTAGTATCCATCTCTCCTTAACCTTTCTACAGATTTTCAGTCAATATTCAAACAATCTTTTTGACAGAATTTAAATGTGTACATGTACCTTCTATTTTAAAATTTGACCTGCTTGATACTGGGGGTTGGGTGTATTTATTTGCAACAATAAGATATTTGTAAGACAAAAAATGAAAATCAAACGACAGTTTTATTTTTCTATAACTTGACTAATTTAAACAAATAGATTTGTACATCTTAAATGTACCATTCATCATCATCTAATTTTCAGAAAGTTTTATAGTCAGACTTTAAAATTTTGGTATTTTGGCATGTTAGTGGTCAAGATTGCCATGCCAATGCATGGTCAATGAAAGAAATGGCGAAATTTGAGAAAGCGCATATGATTTTATACAAAAAAAAATGCCTTAAAATAAAGGTGATACGACTGCAGCGTTGCACTTTCCATTAATATTGCCTTCGTTTGAATTTATCATATAAAAAAATGAAATATAACCCCAAAAAAAGTGATAATAGGAATCAATACAAAATCGAGCTCGTTGAAATATTTCATTAAATTGCAAGCAATTACAATTATATAAATCTCTAATACACGTTGTTTGACCACGACGTACTTTTTTCCTAGCCTCGATATTCTCACTTAAATCTTAATATATTTCTCTCTACGTCAAGAAAAATGTATGTTATACATTCAATCATAACCTAAATTTAACATTTGACCTAGAGGGTACCATTGATGGTCTGTCTAAAGCAAGTCTTCCTGGTCGAGGGTCTCAGAATAATATCCTATGAAGTTAGGACTTGTCGACAACTACATGAAAAATGACATAAGTTTCTCTGCTATATAAAAAGAACGACCAGGACTTGTCTTAACACCTTTGATATTGCCTGAAAGAAAGTAAGTATAACAGGAATTTGTAGAAATAAGAATGTAATAAAGCAGATTTCTAGAAAATAAAAGGGAAAGTCTTAATTCAATTTTCAAGTGGCATATATTTGTTTTCAAGTAACAATTTAAAGTGCTATTTTTGTAAATGTATTTCTTATCTTTCTTTTTTCAATTTCTGTTATTTGTGCATTTTCTCAATGTTTATTACATAAAAAATATTTTTCGTATGTCATATTGAGTTTAACAAAGTATAGATAGAAAAGGGGGGGGTATCATGGACCCGTGATTGACATTTACTTTTCCTATACTTATTTATTTTTTTAATTTAGGTTTGTTGTGGAGTAAATTTTGTTGCTGATGCTCTTTTATATTATATTAAATTTTATTTCACTATTGCCGTTGCCCTTGTATTTTATTTTATCTATTTATTGCATTATAGATGAAGTCCATCCTTGTTGTTGCTGTTGCCCATGTATTCTATTTTATCTATTTATTGCATTATAGATGAAGTCCATCCTTGTTGTTGCCGTTGCCCTTGTATTTTATTTTATCTATTTATTGCATTATAGATGAAGTCCATCCTTGTTGTCGCTGTTGCCCTGGTAGCCGCTGTGAGTGCCGGTGGATATGGCAAAGGACACGGATATGGAAAAGGTCAGTCTTTAAAAAAATGTATTGAAAATAAACATTTTTTTCACATATAAATACATTGAAAAATAATTTGAGAAAAAGTGTAGAAAAAACACCGAATAAAAAACACTGAAGTTGGCTGTGTCTTTTTCCTACTTTCGGATCATACTGTCTAATCAGAAAATCAAGAAAATGCATGGAGCATCAAAACCTACGAATCAAATCTTTTCTTAATCGTAAAATTTGTTAGTTGAAGTCTTTATATGAGAGTTATTATAGAAAGGTTTAAAATGCTAAATTAAATATCTCAGTCAATTATACATCTAGAGCATTTTTGGTATGGTCGATTGTTTTATTTCTTTTTTCATTGATATATGTCAAACATTTCACAAGCAATCTGGGTGACAAAATAATCGCATTGATTCAGTTTAACAAAATATAATAAATATGGAAACCGCCAACGTCAGGTCGAAACGGCTTTCTGATGAACGCCACGTAACGTTTTTCGAACCAATTAAAATTTCTAAATGGTATCTTGTTATACCTAAAATAAAATAAAGCCAAATATATCGAACATGATAACAATAAAAAAAATCAATTTTAGTATTTTGATATATTTAAAATGATTAAAAGTGAGTGAGTGTTTTACGCCCTTGCAACACTATAAATGTTATCTAAAGGCGATGAACATGAATTGGATGATAAAATGGACATGAAATGATGATGATAAATGAAATATGGGGTGAGCGTTAAACAAAGGAACAGTAATTTTGAAGACCACAGGAAAAGGGAAAGATGGGTAGGGGCTGAAAATCTAAGATTGAAAGTAAAAGTGCACTAAAAACTATGCTATTATTAAAACATTTTTGTTTTGCTTTCCAGGATATGGTGGATATGGTGGCGGATACGGTGGTGGATACGGAGGCGGATACGGTGGTGGATACGGAGGCGGATACGGAGGCGGATATGGGGGATCAATTGGTTATGGTGGTGGATATGGAGGCGGATACGGCGGATCAATTGGATATGGTGGCGGATATGGCGGATCAATTGGATATGGTGGTGGATCATATGGTGGAGTAGGAGGATACGGAAGCGGCGGATACTATGGTGGCGTATCAAGTGGCATCGGCGGTGGCTATTACGGTGGTGTTTCTAGCGGCCTGGGTGGTGGCTACTATGGTGGTGTATCCAGCGGTATTGGAGGCGGATACCTCGGTGGTGGATCTAGCGGTGGATATCTAGGTGGTGTACCTAGCGGTGGATACATTGGCGGTGGCATGGGTGGAGTCTCATCTGGTGGATATTACCAAGGATCATCCATGCCAGTGTACTAAAAATAGAAACATTAGATTCATTTATTTTGGATTTTACTAGATCGAACAATACTTGTTCGCGAAAAAAATTAAATAAAAATTGTCAACTTAATCAGGACACGATAACAAAGAAAAAATAATTAGTAGAGAAATCAATATAATAAAAAAGTGGCGTTATTGTCATTTTATCCTTCCCAATTGTTAAACGTTGCATATAAATATTGTTTTAATAAGTTATCATTTGTTGAATAAACAAAGGTGGAAGCTAAACTCCTGTCTTGTATTTTTTATTTTTATATATATATTTTTTAAGAATACATGGTCACCATAGCAATAAATACCGATTATCTTATATTGATTGTACTAAAACGCCGCTAGCACGATTTCGGCTATATCCGGGAGATGAAAGATGTTATACAAGGAACGTGAAATGGGTCACTTATGGGAAAACAGCATATATTCTCTAGTATTAAAGGGATTATAAATAATTAAAGTCATACAAACTAAAAGAAAATAATTATGACTTTTAGGAACTACAATTAAACCAATCTTTACGACGGCTTATTCGTGCCAAACAACAAAAAGAAAAAACAAATCTTATAGAACGGTTTATCAAATCGTTTGTACGATTTATTAATCCGTTATAACGGTTTAATATTAAATCGTTTAAACGGTTTATTAATTCGTTTGTACGATTTAATAATCCGTTAGAACGGTTTTTAAAAGTGTTTAAACGATTTGATAAACCGTTTAAACGGTATAATAAACGGTTAGTAAATCGTACAAACGAAATAATTTTTTTTTGTTGTTGTTTGGCACGAATAAGCCGTCGTAATTCTTCAATGGAAGTATTAATTGTTAAAAAAAAAAACAGTTTTACATATATGACGGCTTTTACAATTCTGTAACAGAAGAACACACATTATTCCACAAGTTTTTCCATTGCACTCAATATTAAACAAGAAAATAGAACTTTTGATACATTCCTTTTGCCGTGAGAAATGAATAATGGTCAGAAAAATACGACCATTGTACTACTCTGTAAAGACTACAAATTCAATTTACAACAGAAGATAGTAAGAAAATCTATGACATCCTGTTCGGAGGAAGATAGTTAATTTACAAAGATAAATAGCTGACGGGAATGCAATGACGGCTCGCTGGTTATAGAAAATCACCCAAATACACTCTAAAAACTCGTTAGTCTAACAAAATAATTTCCAGGACTGATTTATTTATATGGAACGAATATAAACTCCCTGTAGATATGAGGGTCGTCAAGATTGACAGATTTGAGAATTGTAATACTTAATTCGTTGATGCATTAAAATGTTCTAATTACGGTAAATATTGGCCGTATACCGTTTAATTTATCTTTTTTATATAGCAGTATGATACAAGATAGACCCATTTAGTTTTGCCTCCAGTAAATCAAATGTTCATTTTAGTTTACATACATTTTATAAAGAAAAAGAATTCTCAGTTCCGAACTCGCACATTAAAATTCAACATCAGCCCATTAAATTTGTAAAAAATGACAGTAGTTGTAAAATAATAGACTAAGCCAAGATAATATAGCTAGGGATACAGATGGTTACAAGCTAGAAACAAGAGAATCGTGTGTGTGTGTGTGTGTGTGTGTTGGTGTTTAATGTCCTTTATTGACGCACCTGGGCCATTTAGGGCGGTCAGTTTTAATGGTGGAGGAAACCGGAGTACCCAGAGGAAACCACCGACCTTGGCAGGTAACTGACAAACCTAATCACATATAGTTTGGAAAGTCTTTTTTTTTTTGTTAAGTACAAACGGGACTCGAACACCAGCTGAGCGGTGATCGGCTAGTCATCATTAAAACAAGCGCCTTAGACCACTCGCCCACGCAGGCCCCCAAGGGAATCGCAACAGTCCAGACATACCGTATGTCATTAACTACGATGTATCCAAATATGTAATGGTTTTATTGTGATTCGCAAAGATTACGTCATGTGACTGTGCTATTTCGCTGGGTCAACCGTACCGTTGAGGGCAGTGTGAAGTTATAGTTAGTTACTTACTAGTATTTGAATTTGATATTCATTTGACTGAGATTCGTTTAACATTCATTTCATGGTCATATCATATACTCACATAACACGTGACATGTGATTGTTCGCTGGGTCGACAGGTAACCGTTAGGTCGCATGGTAAGGTCATCCGCTAGTGATATATATATATTTTCCAAGTGACATAATGATTTTACTATTTTCATGTATCCTTCCAATATTCGATATTATACAAGTATCACTATACTTAACATTCTTTGCCGAGAAAGTAAGGCCATACGAGGGTTACCTTACTTTTGGAGGAAAAGAAGCTCTAGGTCACCATGCGACCCGACGGTTAACGGAGTTGACGCAGCGAAATATCACATGTTACGTGAAGTTTTTTTCTGCCAATCACATTGTAACAATAAAGATTTCTATATGAGTATATTATATTAAAAATTATATATGATAGAAGATTATGAGACGTGGAACAAATGTACGCGATACAACCTACAATATAAACGACAATTTAAAAAATCAACAACGGAAAACAGCCAGTCAAGTGGTCGCTGCTCGCTGTTTTACAATTTGCCCTGGATTATAAATATAATACAAATGATTCAATCCCAATCCAAAAGTGCAACGAAAGACCCTCTTCTTTATAAAAAAAACCCCAAACAATTATATAACACAAATTCGACGAATACAAACATCAGCTTTGATAAAGATTCTTGGCTTAGGAAAGGCACATTTAAAATGTGGCAGCGTTCAACTTTTTTTTTGCCCTATCTTCCCTCTATTGATTATCAATAACAAAGCACAAACTACCACACAGAAAAAAATCATATCGATAAAAGTTCAATTCAACAAGAGAGAACTTGAGACAAAAGGACAACAAGAAAATAACGGGACGTAGAGATACTCTCTTGAGAACACTCGAAGTTACTGACAGCTAGCTAAGAAGCATCTATCGACTGATGTAA
The DNA here is from genome assembly GCA_963971305.1 of Arcuatula senhousia. Classification (NCBI taxonomy): domain Eukaryota; kingdom Metazoa; phylum Mollusca; class Bivalvia; order Mytilida; family Mytilidae; genus Arcuatula; species Arcuatula senhousia. The sequence continues at coordinate 65,019,079 of OZ020304.1, forward strand.
AAAAAATCGACACAAACACGTAAAATAATTAATGATTTGGTGATGTATCATCTCACAAAACCGACACACTTGACCGCTGTAATGCTCAAAAATGACATAGGTATAAAAAGGCAATTAACATTTGAAAGTAAGTATCAAATTATCGATATTTTTACCCAAAAAGACTAAATTCAAAGATTTTACTAAAATTTCCATTCACAACTTTTTTTTCAATAAAGTTTTAAACCAGCTTTTCAGTCCCAAAGGATAGTTTTTGAAATTTATTGGCATCAAAACAACATAACCGTTGAAATCGGGATGGGATATTCCCTTTACAATAAAAAATCGACGGTAATTTTTTTCAATAAGGTATAGATATTCTTTTATAAAACTTTGTAAACGATTTTACTAATTTGTGAATACGATATCCATTGTTTTAGGGTTTTTTTTTTTGTAATAAACCGGTTTTTATCATCAAAATCAGACACACCACTGCAGATCCAAGCATATCTTACCAACTTTGATGAAATATAAACTCCATAAGACGGAGCAAGTGGTACACCATCCTCTAGAAAAGGAAAATTAACAATAAATGAAAAGTAATCCCGTTTAACATATATTTTAGTGTGAATTTCCATTGATAATACTTAAATTTAGATCTAAAAAATGGCATCTTTCACCGGTGAGGTTAGATTTATTTAAGGTTCATTCCTTTGGATAAATTTCCGTAAAAACTATAAGATGATGAGATCCACTTTTTATTACACTGTACTATTAATTCAAACTTAAGAAAAGAATATTTTGAGTTTCTTTCTTTCAATAGCTTTTTTTAAGACCTAAACATCAGTGAAAAAATTATATACATATTAAACCCATCAACACCAACAGAGGTAAATAAATTATGATCCTTTATTAAAAAGTCTATAGAACTGAGGACAGGGGAACCTTAAACATTTGCTTCATAATGTATACATATATTTTTTTCAACTTGTTACATGTGTATCATTCATTCTCCTGTAAAATGTACAATAACGTTAAAATGCCGTCTTTGTCTTCTTGGACCTACCAGCAGGGCACCGTTTCCATAGAATAACATTTTATTGTAATACATTGAAAAAATATGATAGTTATGACAATTCTAGATGAAAAAATATTAATTTGGCCCAAGGTTAAGATAAAAACCATTCACCATTTGAGTCATTAAATCCGATTTTGCTATGTCCAATGGACGTCGGTGCAATTTAAGATCTCTCTCAAAAAATAAATATCGCTGCATCGGTTTTCAAACTTAGATATATTATAGTAGACAGGTTCCACTTCATGTCGAATCATATTTTTTGCACGAGATTTCATTGGTTGCTAAGCAACGTGTATACCGATAATGTCTCCTGAAAAAGCGTGTTTTACGTAATGGCTGCTGTAAAGCGACATATCTACAGGAAAAATGGCTTTGAAATTTAAAAAAAATGTTGCAACTAATATGAAACAAACCATGTTGTTAAGAAACAAACGCTCGCAAAATTTTGTCATAGAAATTGCTAATATAATCCTTACTGAATGAACTAAATTGACTCAGTTTTTCAGATTTCTCGGAGAACTTTCATTCTAGAATGAAAAGGCTAACACATAGAATCAGGCATGTTAATAGAATAAAAACGGTATATAAATGGAAAATTGGTGACAAGTAGTTTTGACAAAATATCAGAAAAACCGTTAAAATGTGTTTTACGTTACGGTGTTTTACGTTACGGCTTAATGACGTCGTGCATTGAAATTTCACAGTTGTTTATTCATGTCACAGTGGTAAAAAAAACAAATTTATCGAAAATAGATCGATTTTCTGAGAAATTTATTGCTTTAAAAAGGGTAAGCTAAAGCATGAACGCCAAACATACAAAATATATTTCCAGCAATGCAACAAAATATAAATAATAGCTCTTTGAAATGTAGAAAGTTAATACTAGTGATTTTATCGTTAACGTCTACGACGCGACGTCAAATTCAATAGGTTGGATTAGATAATCATGCATTGTTTGAAAACGTATATCTCAGCTTTTATTGAAGCAGTGTTGCTAAAATTTTAGGGGAAAGCTCCTGGCATTCTGAACAATCATTAAACGAAATATTGTTTAAAACATCGAGTATTTTAAATTTTCGTTTCTGACAAATGAAAATGTACATTTTACCGTAGAATGAGTGGTATATGTATGTATGTATGTCTGTTTATGTCTATGTTATACTGTCACAAATTGTATATATAGTTTATATGACAATAAGATTGAATTGTATTATTGTTACATGTAAGTATAAGAATGTCGTCTAAATATCTGTTTGTACAGGGATGTCCAAAACAAATCAGTTTTATTTCATCTCTGGTTTGTATTAATAATAGTTTTAATGAGATTTTGTTTGTTGGGGTGTTTTTGAAATTTCGCCATAAATTGGGATTCATAACAATATAAGAAAAGGTCAGCAATTAGTGGAGCACAATTAGTCCCCAAAGGGAAACCAATGACTTGGTGATAAATTGTTTTCCCAAAACAAATATAAATGTTGTCCAAAAGATGATTTAGAGCAGTTATCATTTCTGCATCAGCCAAATTAATGTAACCATTATGTGTCTCGTTGCAAAAAAAACCCCCAAACTATTAACTAAATAAGTTAGAAATTTAAGAGCAGATATAGTCACGTTTAGATTTATAGAAACACCATTTAACCAAATATTCAAATTTCTTTCTAATAAGATAGTGAGGAAGGTTAATGTACAAAGTAGGGAAACCGTAGTTATCAACTGAATGGTATATTATATATTTTCATAATCACGAAGTTTGTCTAATGCGTCGGACGAATTTTTCACAACCAAAAAATGATTTATACCACTGTTTTCAAATAATTACCTTTTCGCAGTATCGAATAATAAATTCTCTCATAGTAGTCAATGATTGAGAGAAAACTTTAGAAATATTAGTTATTAGAAACATAAAGAGTATATAATTACGGACGTCGGTACCTCCAAGTGATGAGAGTTGGGGCATTTTTCTAGCAAATAGCAATAGTTATAGCCACTTCTCTTGAGTAGCAAAGTTCTAAGGCTGTTTATTATAAAACTGGACGACTCGTGGCACTTTAAGCAGAAAATTAAGCCGAAGTCCAGAATTTACATTCTCGTTATTTCTTACACAGTCTATTTTAAAAGGTTTTGGTAAGATATAAAATTGATATCTTCCAATGTATCAATTTATTAACAATTATTAGGGCTAGTACGTTGCAATGATATAAATGCAACATTAGGTGAACAATGTAACAAAACGGAAAAATCCAAAGGCAAATTTTTCATAGTTATATTTTTTATATCTTGTTATCGTAACATGATTTTAGTGTTTTATAAAATTGTTAAGTTTGAACATGTTGTAAAGTTGTTCGTTTTATGAAACTGTACGAATTATGAAATTCGGAACTTGTAGAAATCTGTATGTACGCGTATAACATGTATAATGAAAATCTAAGTTCAAAAACTGTAGAAATAAGAGTTCTTGATTTATAAACTGATAACTGTAGAAATAAAAAGTCCTGGATACTTTAACGTTCAAATATTTTATTATTTTGAATAAGTCCAGCAAACATACGAAAAACACAATAACGTTATTTACAAACGCAGCGGTGTTTACTTTCAGCCTACATCTTGGAGTCTGATCACCAACTCCTACGATCCAAAAACTGATTTTGAAAAACTGATTTACATCTTTAATGTTAGCATCTTTTACTTAAAAGCCTTAGCGACAGATTAACAAATTAAACACCAAAATAGAGAAAAGACGGATTAAAATTAGTTTTGACATGTTTGTCTAATTGACTATATTGACGTTCTTGCCTTAAAGTTTTATAGAATGCAGGACTGAGGAGTGAGTGAGTGAGTGAGTTGGTGTTTAACGCCCGTGCAACGCTATATAGGTTATTTACAGGCGATGAACATGAAAAGTGAAAAGGATGATAAAATGAACATGAAATGATGATGATAAATGAAATATGGTGATGGGGTGGGAAACAAAGGACCGGTAAATTTTAAAGAACCACAGGAAAAGGGAAGAGGTGGGTAGGGGCGAAAATTTTAGCCTATTTGGTGCACTACTTGGCGGTCCTCAAAGGGGTCTTTTACGTGCATGAAGCGTGGCACTCTTCACACACGTTGGCCCACTATGGTCGGCGGTCAGGGTTTCCGTATTATAGACCTGACAACCCCTGCTAACGAGGGCTACCCTTTTCAGCCACCTTATAGAATACAGGAAAAATGTATGGGAATTAATACAAACAAATAAAGTAAAAAAGTGTTAAGCTTGACAGTTGCTGATAAAAAAATAAGGTAAAATCATGATCAAAGTTCTTGATTAAAAATGAAATATTTTGATATCAAATATGGCATAAAAGACGCAAAAATTTTAAAATTTACACTACGACATAACTCTTGATTGTGCGAAAGTTTATAGAATTAATAGAATAAAGGAAAAGGACCATTTATTTCCCTGTCCATTCTGATCCATCAATCATAAACTAAAATACTCCTGGCTTCATGAATTATCCCCAGTCTCTTTTAGCCAAGGTCAAGTGTTCAATGCTTTATCACTTATTGATGCTTGATATATGGAATAAATAGTTATAAATAAATAATAAATTATGCCCTAAACAAACTTAGTTTTTAAAAGAGGAACAAGCTGAATTAATTCGAAAACGAATTGATACGTCAATCAGGTCTGCCCTTCTGTACCAAAATAATGATTTGTTACGAACAATAGAATTTGTTTAGCCTCCTTGCAGCTTATTTGGTGAAAGACATTCTTGGTACGTCAAAATAATAGTGATGTTTACATTTATCTGACTGGCATAAGAGGGCCTTAAATTCACGAAATCCTACTTTGCCTTAAAGATCAAAATAACTGCTACATGAACAAGTGATAAAAATAATAATAATAAGCACAATTGTTTCGGAAAGATTGAAAATACCACTCTTATTACTATTTATTAACCTGTCATGAAAAAGTCCCTGTTGACTCTTTGATGATATTATTTGATTAACCTGAATATATTTATATTATTCCAAACTGGGATATTCGTAACACAATTTTTATCCTCATTTATGATAAAAGGGTTGAACAGCAGGTCATTCCATTTTTACTGCATATCAAACAAGTGGCTTCATTTGCATCCAATCAGAAAAAAATATAAATTGCCTGTCAATCTATAAATAACCTCAATATAAACCATGTTGGTTTTAAAAACTTTTTCCATACAGACACAATACCATCCATGTATCATTCATATCATTTTTCGATTCGGTCAAAACATTGTATAATGCTATTTCATGAATCTTCCATAAAAACTTTCCTTATATTAAAGGGTTGCCAATTCATCAACATCATAGGACCAAACAATATAAACAAGGCATTGAACCCGTCAGTGATTTATGAGATTGTTTTGTTTTTTTTGTCTATTTCCATTGATATAAATTCAAATGGTACAGAGTTGAGAAGCATAAATAATCGCTCATTTTTCTTAAACGTGTAGTTTTAGAAGTCCTTCTTCAAATCTATTTACTACAATATTCTAGTGTGTTTGAATATCAAAATAAGTTTATGTTTCGTGGTTTGTTTCGATTTCTTTTTCATGCCTTTAGGTTTTATCATGATTCACTTGCGACCTCTCGGACTTTAAAGATTGATTCTCCAAGTTCGGTAGTTTTGTTGTTACTAATATTGACATTAATTACTGTGCTTTTGACTTTTCATAGTATGATAGAAAATTATAATATACATTGTAATACAATGCATTTGAACTTGACTTATAAAATGCTCTTCTGCGATTAAGATGCTCTAATAGAAAACATATTTCCATAATAACATCTATACTTCTTAAAAGATCACGGTACGGTACTTTTATCAGTATGACTTTTACCCTTTTTTTTCAATTAATTTGGCTCATCATGATGCTTTTGAACCCATAGGCGGATCCAAGGGGGCCCTGGGGGGCCGGGCCACCCCCTTGTGGCAGAAAAATTTGGTTGAATATATAAGAAATCATTGAAGCGTGACCAAAGCGGACCCCCTCTTAGGCCAGTCAGTGGGCCCCCTCTTTTCAGAATTTCTGGATCCGCCTCTGGAACCACACCTATCAAAGGTTTTGACTTTGTACACGACGCTTGTGACAACTTAAACAATAGACTTGAACTGTGTTTTCAAGCTTTGACGCTTTTGACTTTTATCGCCACGCAAAGTCGTGGTCATGATGCATTTAATCTCTACAAAGCCCAAATCTCTTGATATATTTTTCACCTCCATCCTTGATAAAAGTCCATTGGACATTAGAAGTTTTACTGTTACTCCTCCAATAAACTAACTGTCTTATGTTACCAATCGGCACGCATGCAAGAAAGGTGTAAAAACACCCATTCAATTGCACAATTGCAGTCAAATGGTATAACATGACTACTGCTAACGGATGGCACTTTGTTTCTCAAAGTTTGTGGAGCACTATAATCAAAGTCAAAAAGCATCAAGAAAGTAAAAGATTAACAAGGAATGGCCATTCACCTCCTAGAAGTCAATGTTAATATACCATAGAAGCAAACCTCAAGTTTCCTATTTCAATAGACGAGTTTTCAGATTCAATTCTATTGTGAAATTCTCCCACAAGTAGACAAAACAAATTAAAAAAAGCCAAATGTATTTCTAATGGTTAGCGACATGATGTTAAATGTTCCTTACATATTGACGAGACTTGTTCCCTACCTATAACATTCAATTTCAGGCCTTCCACGTCAAAAAAGATATAATGTCTGCCATTCACATCTAAAAACTCAACCGTAAAAACTACTACCAGTTGTCTGGTAAATAACACTTAAATTGTGTCTTTTCCCCAAAGAACATTGATTCGATTTTAAATTGATTTAATAGGGCAATAGTATATATTCTAATTTGACCATAGACCCAACAGACGAAAGCTTCATTATTTAATTGACGTTTCTTGTGAAACGAAGCCCAACTTTTGAAGAAAACTCTCATTATTGAATCCCAGATTTACGCCACTACCATACTGGCTGTCGTAAAAATCACAATTTGTCATCTCTTAATAATTTGAAGACAATTTCAAGTGATGCATCGCATTGTTAAGCATTCATTTTAATTCTACTGAGAACCTTGATAGAGACAGTTAACGTAGTTACGAACACTTCAATGTCACACTAGGTACGATGATGGTTTGAGTTTCAAGTCTGAAAGGGAACCGGTTCGAATGCCCCAACGGAATACAAGTACCTATTGTTTTTACAACGGTAATCATGTAATAAAAGTTTAAAAGGTGGCAATAATCAGATTGCACTGTTATTGAACAGTTAAGTATGATCATAAATTGAATCAGAACTGACACAGCTTTGGATGTTTCTTGTGCACTGCATTAAATTTGTAGTCGTTGTTATGAACCTTTAAGATCGTCTTAAGCCTGCCAACCAAGAGTGGTGCTCCATAATCATTAATCAGTCATATGGGTAGACTTTAGGCTTTTAAAGTGTTCAGGTGAACATTCCATAATTAAGCTGAGATCCCGCTTTTGATATTCCTCCTTCGAGTGATTACAGTAGACGCTTTGACATTTTGATAATTCGAAAATACCATCTCTTCCGCCAATTGTTGATTGTTCACAAGAAAATAATGATATGATTGCTAACAATGAAATAGGAAGAATAAAAAAGCCCGGGAAAAAAGCCCGGGAAAAAAGCCATCTTCGTCATACATGTATGAGCTATATGAAGATTCATTGTAACACAACCCGCTGTTGTAATTAACACTTCTTTTGCCTTTATTGTATAAAATATTGTTTTAATGATAACTTAAGGTATTTTGTCATTTGATTAAAATAGGCAAAATCTTAATGGCACCAATGTAGTCAACTACAAAAACATATATTTTAAATCATAATACATGAAGATAACAGATATGGATTCTGTGAAGCGGTGAATCTTAAAGGCGGGATTGTTGGTTTACCTTGAACTGTGATGCTATTTTGTTGAGTAATTCATGGTTTATGCGAATAAGGTAAAAACAGGCCTGAGACCACATCAAATGAGTTTCGTCTTTAAATAAAATATTTTTGATTCTGTTTAAGACTTATTAGATAGTATAAATAATGACAAATTGTCCCTGTTTGTCAAGTAATTCCTCGCTTAATTCGATTTGACAACGCACTAGATGCTTAAAATTCATAGCCACTCATCGCAGCAATTTTTCATAATGTATCGTATGCCATAATTTGTTCTAATGTTTCGTTAGGCTGAATCTTAGCTTTCGGTAAAATTATTCCAAAACCAATTTATTGCAGTCGAGCAGTGTCATCAGTTTTTGTTATCTGCAATTCTACTTCAGTGCTCAATCGGTTCCGTCTGGTAATGGCGCCGACATTCCAAAGTGACCACCACAATGAATTGGTCAGTTTGTTATAAGATAGGCCAAAGGCCACGCTTTTTGATTAATTGAGTTTTCATACGCACTAAATTGCATCAGCTGAGGTGGAAACTGTTAGTAATGCAATTTGCCGTCACAGATTGAGACTTGTTTGCCCAAGGAAGATGTCACTCATTTTGGAAACAACATCCGCGTCCTCTCCGGCGAAAAAGTTAATTAAACCCATTTTCTTGATATGCTGGTGATTAATAACACTCCAACTCTTCTCTGTTATAAGATATCAATTTGTAGACAATATGGTTTGTTCTGTATTAACGACAGAACATTTCCCCCAATCAAGATTTAATGGAAGTTGACATTTATGCTTAATATTAACCAAATAGTTCAAAGAGTTGAATGTGTTCATATAAAAAAGAGATCGATGGGATGACCGATATAGGAAAAACTCCAGTCGGTGCGGTTTTACTGAGATTACTAACGATTAAGCAGGAATTGTACTTCTAATGATTCCTCAAAGGACGTTTCTTTGCATGAAAGAAGCAAAGAGGCACCTATGTAGCATTCGAATGTCAAAAGACCGAAAGGGCAACGACAAAACCGTCATGATATATGATACAAATTCGTATTCACTGAACAACACATCTAAATGCTGTCACCACGATGAAAACAGTTAGTTCGAACAATAAAAAGTCTACTCCTATTTACATAGTTCTGCGAAAAAACAACACCAATACCTCCGCATTCAGAGAATAGAAACATGTTTGAAAACATTCACAGAATATCTTCTCATATAATGAAAGACAATACCAATAGACTAATGTCCTGCATATACATATAACTTAAAAACATTTTCCCTTAAAAGCACCACATACCTATAAACAAAGTCAAAAGTTCAATAAATACATATTACTTGCCATATTTTTTGAAGCCTCATCTTTCTATTTTAAAATATTAATTAAGGAAAAGAAATAGGCGGACCGGAAATTCGATTCCGTTCATATCGCATCAACTGAACTGTGATCGGTTGGTTCATAACAGGATACATAACACATGACGAAATTCCTCATATTTCTAATGTGGAAGAAAGAACCAAAGAGGTTCGTCCAAGTTGGACATTGGTAACCATCAGAAAATCATATAAATATTTTTACTTGTACTGTACATGGTCGATATCTTTGGTGCTGGATTTGGCTTCCTATATTCAAACCTATTTGGGGTATAAGGATTTTACATTCAAAATGTCTTTCCAATGTCTTGATTCTAATGCCACTGAAAGGAATATAGCATAACATAATTTTGTTAATGATCCCTGCTTTGGTACCATGTATTTTGAAAAATAAAAGAAAAAGCAATCAAGAGTAACCAAGTACATTACATTGGTAATAAGATTTAGTTCAACTTCTAATTTATCTTATAATTTTATAAAATGTTCAAGGTTTTCGAGGTGGAGACGTGTAAAGCTCTCAATCTCTACTTCGATTCAAACTGTTTTATCTAAGATTTAAAGATAAAAGCCACGTCTAATTTATCAAACAGAACATTGCATAATATAAAGCCAATAAATATAAAGCATATAATATCTCTGTTTTATTTGAATGAACGATTTTTATTCTTAAACAAATATTACGATTTTATTAAAGATTTTTTTTATATATTTATAAAACAATTTATTATGACACAAATTATTTATTAGAGTTTTGAAGTAAATAATAACTGACGTGCATGATCAATCTCTATAGGTTTCTAATTTGAATATCTTTTTAATTACTTGTTTTTTTTGTTTTTTTTTGTAGTTTGCTGAAGTTTCTGCTATCATGCTGAAGACAGTTTATGCAATGACGAATTTCAGTTTGATTTATTATGTTGAATTATTTTGTTGATCTAAAACCCAAGTTTTCAAGCACCACTCGTAAGGAAATCAGATGGGTATGAGTTTATAAAGGGTACACGTGTAATAATGATACGATACCTGACCATGTATTTGGTCTCTCGCTCGAATTATGTAGTCATGAGTTAAGTACAAGCTATGTTTATACAATATTGGCTGTTATTCTTCCTGTCAGTGGCCTATGAAGAAAAGACAATAATAGATAGATACAAGACCGCAACGTATATTCCTTTGTAATTACAGGAGGAAGAATAGGTCTGAAAAATTTCCGAGAAAGAAATGAATGGGTTTTGTAACAAGCAACAACAGTAATTACATAGAAACGATCACATAGCATCATTTAACCTCTACTTGTTCGAAATTTTATGGAAAATTCTTGTCTGACTCTACTATTTAAAGTGATTTAATTTCAAACTATAATGGCTTATTCGTGATTCTCTAAAACATCTTATAAAAATGTATGTTTTTTTTTAATAAAGGCGGGTGACATTTTTGTTCACGATAGCGTGGATTGGGTATCCTTCGTTTGTCCTTTTGGACTTTCTGTCTATTGAAAAAGACAATAATTAAATGAACAAGTTTCGTGGAAACTCAAAAATGTGTCAAATAGCTTTTTTAATTTGTGGCGACTGAAATGTATTTTGTCTGCTTTCCATCGTCAATTTCAAATTGATCCACTGTTGTTAGCAGTCTACAATCCTACGGTCTAACTCAAGAAACCCTCATGCAGGTCCCGAGTTGTGAGTAGGTCCGCAGCAGCAGAGCCCAGCTTGTCGTAAGAGGTTACCAAAGGTCTTGTGCGGCAAGTCAGTGCTTTTTGTGCACATAGAATAATCAAGGCGTATATTCTTGGTCGATGAACAGGGTGTCCATCATGCTCAGGGAATGTAAGGTCATAATTCGGAAAGCCTTACTGCCGAACATATTGGTCAAACGTGTGTGGAGATTGCGACTATTCACGTAAAAGATCCATCTGTGGACTACCAGGAGTGCACCACATATGCAAAGATTGTCCGTCCATTCCCACATATCTCCCTCTCCAGTGACCTTTATACTAAACTTTTTTTGTTTTTGTTTCTCCCAATATTCCTTTTCATGTATACCAACCTTTATATTGTTGCAAAGGGTAAAACACCTACTCATTCATCGAAGGGTCACATGCGTTTTCACAATATAAGCGCTTGATTTAAGAGTTCAATTGATCATAGTTTTACATAATCTTAGCTACTCTTTCGATGTTTGAAATGGATAAATAAAAAGAAAATCCCTTCTGACAAAATGATATATTAAAACATTTTTTATGGTTGGACAATCTCCCCTGATGTTTTACAAATACTTTATAAATCTAACCGAAATAGTATGAATAATTAACCCATTGGAATATATATCCGCAGCCGAAAAAAAACCAATTCAGATTTTTCGAAGTTCATTCAAATATATTACTTTGTTTATCTAATAATTCAAGAAAACAATGCGTAGGCAAATTCTCTCACCCTAGTAATAGGAATACAAGGCCCCGGAGTCAACGTCTGATGAGTATAAACTTCTGAAAAACTATATTACTTCCGATCCTTCTTATTAATATAAGACGAAAAACATGATCAAGGACTCATTTCTTTCTTTCTTTGACAGATAAACACAGATTGGATATAAGGAAGGAAGCCTTTAGTGTTTGCCTGTCGGAAACAGAGGAAGTACGAAAAGTCTCTAATTATAAAAAAAAAACAACAAAAAAAAACAATAGATGTAGTGTGACTGCACCATTTCTATAAACAAAAAACAACAACAAGGTAAGTATCAATAAAAAAGCAACAGCGATTCTGCCAGTGTAAAGTATGGAAGCAAAAACTGGATTTATAACACAAGAGCTTATTACTGAAGAAAAACACTTGCTGTTTCATCTCATTTACTAGCGTCTCAATTGAGTACAAATTGTCTTATGACTTCTTTTAGAGGTAATTGATAGTATTTAGAGGTACAAATAACGTTTCACGTGTTCGCACTATAGAAGAGACATTTTCAGTTCCAAATATTTTGTTTCTTGTTTAAGTAGCTCAAAATAACCATTGAGTAAATGTCATTAAAAATATAAGATCTCTTGAATGAGTCATAAATGATCGCTTTTATAAAATTATTATTAGAGGTACTTAGGAAGTCGTTTTGCCTATCGTACAATGTCGAGAAAAGCTTTGATTGCTTAAATACTTCCCAAGACCTCCATTTGACAATGGATAAAAGTTGTCAATTTGCTTCTCTAGGTAGTTATGGCCATTTATAGTTAAAATTATCTAGCACTTCAAATGCTTTTGAAGTCATGTGAGCAATTCAGGTTCCTAGGAGATTACTTGTGATATGTCATTATAAGTATATGATGAAGAACATGATCAAGGACTCGTTGCTTCCTATACATGCCATTTAAACAGTGGATGGATAAAAGGATGAACAGTAGTCGGAAGCCGGGGAACTCATATTTAGCAGACATGAATTAAATTCAACATTTTATTTCTTCAGATTTATTATGATCAAATTTGAGATAATTATATATCCTTTTTATTTATGTTGCTTAAAGTATATTTATAACTTATTAAAGGGACCATTTTATGTGTTTCAATGATGTATGCAAGCCCAAGTGCTTGAAATTTACCTGTGGAGAGATTATTCCATAGTAACCACCTTATTTTCACCGGTTTTGGTATTTTTAGCCTTTGTTGTATGAATTATTTTCTATATATATTGGTATAAAACAAAATGATAAAGATAAACATAAGGTAAAGATTAAGTCTTAGTCGCAACCTTTGAAAATTGTACTTTTAAAGGACGTACTAGTATTTGGTTTGGTGGTTTTCATTACTTTTTATCTATTTCGAAAGTCTATGTACAATGGCGTTAAATTTATAAAATAAAAATTGTTAAAAAAACCCGATTTTTAATCAAGTCATCTCAGTGGGAATTTTGAATTTCATACCCTAAATTATAAGGTGGGTTCACTTTGGATTTTTCGAAAATAAGAGTAGGGTAGAACTTGAAGAATCATGAAAAAAAAATATTCACTCTCATTTCGTATTTGCTGTTTAAACATTTTTATCGAAATTGACTCTCAAGGAAGACTTTCAACAAAGCTCTATGACAAACGTGATGACTTCAACTTTCCAATGAATCGTCAACTTTCCCTTTTGTGTAGCAACATTCCGTCTGCTCCTGCTTATGGAGTATTCGTATCACAGTTGGTTCCTTACTCCAGAGCTTGCGGGAATTACATCGATTTTTCCTTGGCAGAGCGTCACGTTTGACACAGAAATTGCTGACACAGCATTATGTTGCTCCCTTCACTCAAGAAATTTTACGGTAGACACCGTGCACTCGTAGACAAATATGGGATTTCTATATCTCAAATGAGAGCAGATGTCAGTTTGTCGAAGAATTTTGATTTGTCTTCCTTTACCGGATTTGACACACTGAATTGGAAATTAGCAGCACGACGGGTGTGCTATAGCAGGCAGGAACCGCTTACTCTTCCGGAGTACCGAGTTCACTCTTGTTACGACTTGAGTTCGCGTTGTTGATTTCCGTTTGGTTGATTTGTGTTTTGTGTTTTTCTTCGTGCTGTTCTTGTTCGTGTTTACCGGTTTCGTCGTTGTCCTTTCGGACTTTTGACACTCGAATGTCCCATTGGTGCCTCTTTGTTTCTTACCAATAGGAAACCGCAAAACAAATGAAGAGTAAACCATCATCTGCAAGGAAATTGAGATAACCTGAACTTTAAGGGAAAATTATGAAAATTACTTGCTTCCTTATTTTATTTTAGTCTGCAAAAGCTACGACTTTTCCATTCCAAAACTGTTATATAAGAAGAAAATCAGAAAAAAACAACAATTTAATTTTTTGTCCAAGTGTTGTTTACAAATTTGAAAATGCATATGAATCAAACAGTAAATGACGTACTTACATGTAGTCAAGGACCGAAACTTGATTAATTTTCATTTATAACAGTTTCTGCTCAAATTTGACCAGACAGTTTAGTTCTGCAGATATATGACAGGCTCAAAGTCGTATTACGTCACAATTTTAAATGGTTAAACATATGACGCAACAATTTTACAATTTCAATAAGTTGATGTCATACCATGCTTTGCTTGATGAGTTCCCCATTTTTCGGCAACCATATACATTTGAAAGGTTTATTCTTTACATTCCTTCTCTGTTCAAATATCACAGTAACAAACTACGTAGTCCTATATTCACATGTTCAAATATCACAGTAACAAAGTACCCAGTCCTATATTCACATGTTCAAATATCACAGTAACAAAGTACGTAGTCCTATATTCACATGTTCAAATATCACAGTAACAAAGTACCCAGTCCTATATTCACATGTTCAAATATCACAGTAACAAAGTACGTAGTCCTATATTCACATGTTCAAATATCACAGTAACAAAGTACGTAGTCCTATATTCACGTTGGTCATAAAAGGTGTAAATAACCAAGGATGATGATAAAGTTTGTCTCTACTTCATGAAAAATAGGAATCTAGGTAGATAACTAACCCTATTTTTTGGTAAGGACATGAGAACTAATTCTATTTGTTGGTAAGGACATGACAACTAATTCTATTTTTGGGTAAGGAAATGAGAACTAACCCTATTTTTGGTAAGGACATGATAACTACATGTAATTCTATTTTTGGGTAAGGACATGAGAACTAACCCTTGTTTTGGTAAGGACATGAGAACTAATTATATTTTTTGGTAAGGAAATGAGAACTAACCCTATAAGTTTTGGTAAGGACATGAGAACTAATTCTATTTTTTTTGGTAAAGAAATGAGAACCAACCCTATTTGTTTTGGTAAGGACATGAGAGCTTATTCTATTTTTTGGTAAGGAAATGAGAACTAACCCTATTTGTTTTGGTAAGGACATGAGAACTTATTCTATTTTTTGGTAAGGAAATGAGAACTAACCCTATTTGTTTTGGTAAGGACATGATAACTTTTTCTATTTTTGTAAGGAAATGAGAACTAACCCAATTTTTGGTATGGACATGAGAACTAACTATATTTTTCAAATGCTTTATATCATAAATGACAAATCTAACTTCTGAAATGGAAAGTTATCATTTTCATTACTAAACAAGCAAAGATCAATCCAAATGGTATTCCAGGAAAATGAAGAAAAGAAATTACACTTTAGAAAAGAGGACTATAGCTATAGAAAAATTGAGATTTTGTCGTTTCATTTTCATGTTTATAGTCAACTACATCATAAGAATATCTTTACCAAAGAAACAAAATAGTAATTTATTAAGCACACGAGAAAGGAATTTTTTACATAGTATAACCTTGTCTCACTGACTTTTATTGATACTTAATGGGTATATCATGTACAGATATCACAGTAAAGCACCATCCTAATATTTTTTATCACATTTATAACATATTTAATGTATCTCGATAGTGAACGAAATGCATTGAACATGCTTACTCTAGACAAAATGCTTGTAAACATTAAAAAGTCGTCAGTCCCTGATTATTATCTTTTTTAAAAAGAGTTCCTTGCTTTATAGATCTAACAAAGGCAAGTCATAGACATAGATAATCCAGTCCTGAGAGTTGTGAGTGTCAAACTGTTATTTTATCATTACACATTAAAAAAAAATTAACGTTTTCCAGATTTGAATTTTTTCAAGTAACCTTTACTAACTAAATCGTATTACAAATGTAACTCGTATGGTTGGTGCCATAAAACATGGTTCTTCCCACTATTTCGTTTGAAATATCTGCACCAAGTCAGAACTATAAAATTCTGCAGTATGCAATTTTTAAAAACCATAAAACCACTGATGATTGATTCACTAACCCATCTTGCTTCAGAACCCTGTTTAAAACTCATAAAACTGTTGCTCCTCATGGTTTAATACTTCCGAGAGGATTGCTTATTATTTATTACCTTGTAAGGAAACCGGTTGAACCAACGTTACCACGGGCGAAAAACTCTTTTTAATTTCATGTCAAACTTCTGTAAAGACGAATAATGTATTATCCTTGATTATTTCAACGTGAATACAGGACTACGTACTTTGTTACTGTGATATTTGAACAGAGAATGAATGTAAGGACGGAAACCTTCAAATATGTACGGTTGTCAGAAAACTCATAACGCAAAGCTTTAATCACTTTCAGCATTGTATGACATCAATTAATTGTATTTATAAATTGAATTTTAGACAATTATCAAATTGTTTTTATTTATGTTGTTAAGAATTTATTATTAATCTAGGGTTTTGAGTAACAGACAATGAGAATGGGTGAAACCTAAATAAAGCAATTGGTTTTTTTTAATTCCAACAGTTCACAATGCATATTATAATAATAAATATATTTCTTATCTATGCAGATATATGATTTTATCGATCAAAAGAGTTCTTTTATTATTACATTATTATCATTATCCTTTATTATTCCGCTAACCGCGCCAATTCACTGAGTAAGCATTAGCGCTCAGTCCTCTGTAGCAGAGGGCACAGATCTAGTATAAATGAAATGCGATATCTTAATTCGTTAATCTCTGATGGAGCAATTTCTTTTCGAATAATTGAGAGCAAAGAACAACCTTTTATGTTTCTAAATTGATTCTCCCATCCCTATGGTGACGAAATTACATCTAATGAAAGCGACCAATAAATGAGTTCTAATACTAGTTATATAAATCCGTACAAATGGTTTTTCACCTGAAAGACATTTTAAAGAGGAATTTCTTTATATAAAAAAAAGAATTTTGATACCTACTACAATGAACGAGATTTTGTCGTTTTATTAACAACTAATTTATAAAATATCTCTTCACCAAATTACAATTGAAATTAAAACAAAATAGTAAATAATTTAGCATACAGAATAGGAACTTATTTTCATAATAAGGCGGGAGCTAAATTGTGGAAAATTGTCTGAGTATACGTACTATGATGCATTAAACCGGAATAGGTATAAGCTAGTCGACATATCCGCACCCAATGGCACGGAATGCAAAATTAAATTTTTACTTTGTAATTTGTATTTCAAAAATTTAAATACGTAAATATTGCATTGATATGAATATTTTAAATATTTCTAGCAAATAGAGATGCATGTTAAGATTTTTTTTTAATGAAAACGCTATATATTTCATTGACGTCACAATTGTTCAAAACAAAATTACAGAATGGCGGGAAACTGTCATTCCAATTTTCGTGGAACAAAACAAAGCGTAATGTACATGATGGCAACTAAATAAATATTCTGCCGAAATATTTCTGCAGTCATAAAATTATAACCTTGTCCATGTTGTGTCGTGAGCAATATACTAGTATGATATTGTTTCTTTTCTAAACTTTGTACATTTGAAAATGAAAGTAGAAGGTGTCCTCTATGACGTCCGATCGTCTATTTTAAGCATATATTATGACGTCATTTTTAGTTTGAGATACAAATGACAACAAAGTTCCAGACAATAAATTTTGCTACGCCTGACGCGCGTTTCGTCTATTCAAGACTCATCAGAGGCGCTCTACCAAAAATATTGAAAATGCCAAACAAACAATAAAAAAACACTTCCGCGTTCTGTTTACAGGTTCGCTCGTTTTCAAAACCATGCAAAAGCTTGCATTTCTTTTTGTTATTCAAGAAATAAGGGGACAACAATTTGGTTCTGAAAAGGGGGGTCTGCAGTTTTGGTCGAGTCAGAAAATTTAATTTCCGCCGTTTTTTGCCGCCGAGTTTATTTATTTTACTAGTAAAGAATCTTTGGACAGATTTTTTTCCTTGGAAGTAGAGGCCAGATTATTTATCACCATTTTTTATTGGCAGATAAGATTATTTATTTTCAAGAACTGCCACTCACCCCCGTCAGAATCAAATTTCATGTCATCCCCTAAAATATATCTGCGGGAGCTTATCAGGTCGAACCTGCATCATATTATAACCTTGTCTAACAGACTTTTATTGGTTATGGTACTTCAATGGGTATATCATGTACAGGGATCACAGTAAAGCACCATCCTATTTTTTGTCACATTTATAACATATTTAATGTATCTCGATAGTGAACGAGATGCATTGAACATGCTTACTCTAGACAAAATGTCTTGTAAACTTTAAAAAGTCGCCAGTCCCTGATTTTTATCTTTTTTTTTCAAAAGAGTTTCTTGCTTTATAGATCTAACAAAGGCAAGTCATAGACATAGATAATCCAGTCCTGAGAGTTGTGAGTGTCAAACTGTTATTTCATTATTAAACATTTTATTTAAAAATGTAGTAAAACAGTTGTGATTGACCTTGTAAGTTCCATAGGCAATGGCTTTCACTCTTCTTGTGCAATACATAATTTCCTATACTTTAATTGTTATTAAGATAAGAGTAAGAACATGGTCAGGAATTCATCTCTTCATTCCTTTGACAGATGAACAGCAATTGGATTAAAAGAAGGAAGCCATCGAAAAGAGACGAAGCATACAAAGATTCCGATGTCTCACAGCTTGACCATTCATTTTTTTTTTAACTTGGCAATAAAGAACAACAAAATTTCATAGATGAGCATGGAGAACAAACTTTAAAGAAAACACAAAAAAGAGACATTTGTATTTTCTTATAAAATGACCTTTATTATGTTACCTTCTGGGGCTCTTGGGATAAAAATGTTATAATACTGCAGAGTTCGACTTGGAGTCAACGGTTTTAAGCTCCCATATTTGATTTTTTTTTTAAGTAACCGTTTAGTGTTGAAATCCTTTACTTACTACTATATCCTATTATAAATGTAAACCGTTTGGTTGGTGCCATAAAACATGGCTCAACCCACTATTTCGTTTGAAATGTCTGCACCAAGTCAGAACTATAAATTTCTTTAGTTTGCAAATTTTGCCTGATATTGTCTAAAACCATAAAACCACTGATAATTGATTAACTAACCCATCTTGCGTCAGAACCGCTGTCTAAAACTAATAAAAATGTTTTGTCAAACTGTTGCTTCTTATGGTTTGATACTTCTGTGAGGTAGGCGTAATATTTATTACCTTGTAAGGAAACTAGTTGAACCAACGTTACCAAGGGTGAGGAACTCTTTTTAATTTCACATCAAACTTCTGTAAAGACGAATCAGGTATCATTCTATGGCACGCCATATTTATATTTATTCCTCTTTAAAGATATCTCCTAAAATTTATAAGATATCTTGTATACTTTATAAGATATCTAATTAAATATATAAGATATCTCATATAAATGGAAGTTTATAAGATATCTTATAAAACATATGAGATATCTTATAAAACATATAAGATATCTTATAAAACAAATAAGATATCTTATAAAACATATAAGATATCTCATAAAGTTTATAAGATATCTTATAAAGATTATTAGATATCTCATATAAAATAATTTATAAGATATCTTATAAAACTAATAAGATATCTTAAAAAGTTTATAAGATATCTCATAAAGTTTATTAGATATCTTATATATTTTATGAGATATCTTATAAGTTACTTTTTATAAGATATCTCATAAAGTTTACGAGATATATTATAAACTTTATAAGATATCTTATAATTTTTATTTGATATCTTATAAATTATTTTATATAAGATATCTCATAATCTTTATAAGATATCTAATAAACTTTATGAGATATCTTATATGTTTTATAAGATATCTTATATGTTTTATGAGATATCTTATATGTTTTATAAGATATCTCATATGTTTTATAAGATATCTTATAAACTCCAATTTATATGAGATATCTTATATATTTAATAAGATATCTTATAAAGTATATGAGATATCTTATAAACTTTATAAGATATCTTATATTTTTATAAGGCCTCTTTAAAGATATCTCATAAAATTTATAAGATATCTCATATACTTTATAAGATATCTCATAAAGTTTATAAGATATCTGATAAACTTTATAAGATATCTTATAAACTTTATAAGATATCTTATAAACTTTATAAGATATCTTATAAAAAATAATTTATTAGATATCTCATATACTTTATAAGATATCCTATAAACATTATGAGATATCTTATAAACTTTATCAGATATCTTATAAACATTGTGTTTATTAGATATCTCATTTTCTTTTAATGATATCTTATATAGTAAATAAGATATCTTATAAAATTTATAAGATATTTCATAAAGTTTATAAGATATCTTATAAAGTATATGAGATATCTTATAAATTATTTTTTATAAGATATCTCATAAAGTTTATAAGATATCTTATAAACTTTATGAGATATCTTATAAAGTATATGAGATATCTTATAAAGTTTATGAGATATCTATAAAGAGGAATAAATGTAAAAACGGCTTGCCATATCATTCTTGATTTTTAATACATTTCTTGGTCAACTAAATACAGGACTAATAACTTTGTTATTGTGATATTTGAACAGAGAATGAAACCTTCAAATATATATGGTTGTCGGTAAACTTATAAAGCAAAGTTTTAATTACTTTCAGCATTGTATAATATCAATTAATTAAGGTCTTTCCCTTCCGTAGGAAAGACCTTATTGATTTCGTTATGATTATTATTATTCTTTTTTTTTTCTGCCGTCCGTGAGCAAAAAGTTTCTTGACCGATCTTCACCAAATTTGGCACACTTATTCAGCACTGCCAGGAATAGAAATGACTAAGGGCCTGACGCTAAACTATTTGTAGTTTCGGCGCAATAGCGCAAAACGCTGTTTACCCTTGTTATCAGGTGAGCTCAGCAACGGTAATAGTTATCAAGATTCTGATTAGTGAAAATGGTAGCTTACATCCTGGTGATGATTTATCATGCAAAAAGAATGCTGTAATTTACTTCCTGGTTGCGCGCGTATGGCGCAAACTTGGCGCAAAATGTAAAAGTTGTCCGATTTTGATGAAATTTGGTTTCCAGGTAGATTTGAGGGTCCTGATAACGAATCTGTGGTCAAATTTTTTTTTGCGTTTACCATTGCCAAAATGGCGGTCGTCAAATGGTTTTTTACTTATAACTCGAAAACGGTTAGAGATAGTATAGACATTATTTTGTACAAAAAATGATCGTCTTGTAAAGACCTACAATTTGAGTCCAAGAAGTGCATGATTCGGTTGAGCGGTTTCAAAATGGCGGCCGAAACAGGTTTTCGCGAAATAAGTTTTTTGCCAATAACTTGAAAACCGTAAAAGATTGTATAATAGACATGTGTATAAAAAATGACCGTCTTCACAAGACCTATCATTTAAGCCCAAGAAATACATGTAACGGTTGACTGGTTTCAAAATGGCGGCCAAAAACCTCATCCTATGCATTATTTACTTGTATATAACATTTAAAAGGTAACATATAATATAGTAAATTTATATATTTTGATTATCAATAATTAAAGAGCTTAACTTTAAGACAAAGGTCAAAGGTCATAGGTCAACTTTACGGGAAAGACCTCTCATTTGTTCTCTGAACAAATGGCATTTTAATTATTAAGGTCTTTCCCTTCCACAGAAGGAAAGACCTTACTGTATTTCTTATGGTTATTATTATTATTATTAAGGTCTTTCCCTTCCACAGAAGGAAAGACCTTACTGTATTTCTTATGGTTATTATTTTTCTTCTTTTCTGCCATCAATATACGAAAAGTGTCGCGACATATCTTTTCGATACTTGGTACCATTATTTGGTCATACGTGTACTCGCCTTGACCGACCCTGTGAAACCGATCTATTTTTAGTAACGGAGTTATCTGCCCGGAACCCAAAAACCTTGTTTGCAGATTAACTCAAAAACTGTAACCGTTATCAAAAATCTGAAGCAAGGAAAATGTTGCTAGACTCCTGGTCATGATTCGTCACGCAAAAAAAAATTTTTCGATCAACTTCCTGGTTACGCGTTTTTGACTCGAAAAGTGTTGCGACGCGTCAAATTTTTTTTCTTCAAAACGGTAAGTCCTAGAGACTTGGGACCTTCTCCAATCATCCTAAATGACATATGTTACATCTAAAAATGTCAAGGTCAAAGGTCAAATCTCAAGGTCAGAGGTCATGGCACACCTTGTTTGCAGTACAGCTCAAAAACCATACAAAATTGAAGCAGACATGTAATGTGAAAAATACTCGTCTCATTTAGACCTTTATTTGATATAAAGGGTCGAACACTGTACGACAAACCATTTTCGAGTTATGGCCCTTAACGCGTTTCGGCTTTTCCGTTTTTGGCTTATAACTTTTAAACCGTCAGAGATAATATAGTAAACATATGGGTTTCTTGTGACCGTCATTATATGTCCTTCAATTTAAGACCAAAGTCGAATGGTTACGGGCAGCCATTTTCAAAATGGCTGACACCGTAAACAGTTTTTATGAAATAGCACTTAAACCGTACAAAATTGAAGCGGACAATACATGGAAAAAATGTTCGCCATGTTGAAATCTACAAAAAGTGTTTCAGGTGCGAAAGCGTAAAACTTGTCGTTTTTGAGTTATCGCCCTTGATTCGTATTTTAAAATGATTTTTTGTTTATAACTTTTAAACCATAAAAGATGATGAATGAAACATAGGGTTCATTTGAAAGAGGATTAAATTACCTACAATTTGAACCCAAACAGTTCATGATTCGGTTAAACGGTTTCAAAATGGCGGCCAAAACAAGTTTCGCGAAACACGTTTTTTGCCAATAACTTGAAAACCATAACAGATAGTATAGTAAACATGTATACTTAAATGAATCAGTATATAAAGAGCTACAATTTGAGTCCAAGGTCAAAGGTCATAGGTCAAGGTCATTCCCTAGCAACAAGGTAACATTAATGAAAAGTCCATAGCAACCATATATATTCTAAACCAAGACTATTTTTTGAGTTAAGGGTTAAGTTTTTTCAACCGGAAGTAACCCCTAGTCCATAGCAACCGTCATAAAAGTCCTTAGCAACCATACTTTTTCTGACTCTAGGTCCCCTGCTCTTCATTCTGGAGCCTATATCACAATAATTGGCAACATCTTGTCATAAACAAAGTGACTCAAATGTCTTTAGTACTTGTATAAAATACCATAACAAAAACCTAAGACAGGGAAAGACCTCACATTTGTTCTCTGAACAAATGACTTTTTAATTAAGGTCTTTCCCTTTCCAAGGGAAGACCTTATTGTATTTCTTCTGATTATTATTATTATTTTCTTTCTTCCGCCGTTTCGCCAAATTTCAACTTTGAGAAGTACGCGACATGTCGCAATGATACTTGGTATACTTTATCGGTCTATGTTTGTCGTTTCAGAAAAAACACTTGGGTACCGTAACATTTTACGTATAAGAGTTATGCCCCTTTTAGCTCAAAAGTTTGTGGAATCTTCTCCTCCTAAACCATAATAGGTACCAACTTTATTCCTTTTGCATGCAGAAGAGTAACTCTTGAACTTGTGCAGGGTCAATTTTCATATTAGTATATTTACCAATACAGGAGTTATTCCCCTTTAAACTTTGACTTTTTTAGTATTAAAATACTAAAATCAACAAATCTTAAGATATTTCAATGAAACTTGGTATACCAGGTCAGTGACCCCTAAGGACCAAAATGAGGTCAAGGTCAAAGGTCAAGGTCATCATTTGTAAATTTTCAAAAAATGAGTCTTTTTTCATTGCGAAATAGCTCAAATAAAATGTAACCTTTTCCAGATTTTTTTTTTCATTATATGATGTGATTATGTCTACTTAATTGAACACAAAAAAAATTTTGAAAAAATATGAAAAAATGGTGTCGCAACATGGATTTTTGTTAAAATTAGACCGTATCACTGTACTAAGTAATTGTATGACCTTGAAACATTTTTCAAGGTCAAATCAACTTACTTTTACTATTCCAACCAGTTTCGATGATTAAAACTGTTCAAATGTCAGAAATAAGAAAGTTGACATGCCACGCCCCCTTTTTTTCAAAATTTGGAAATTTGCCATTTTTGACAAAAAAATGTTATTTTTGGGTAAAAACACCTTATTTGACCATAATTAGATGATATCAACCCTAAAAACCTAGAAAAAGTCCCATCTGCCCTCTTTTTTAAGGTCTTTCCCTTTCCAAGGGAAGACCTTATTGTATTTCTTCTGATTATTATTAAGGTCTTTCCCTTTCCAAGGGAAGACCTTATTGTATTTCTTCTGATTATTATTATTATTTTCTTTCTTCCGCCGTTTCGCCAAATTTCAACTTTGAGAAGTACGCGACATGTCGCAAAGATACTTGGTATACTTTATCGGTCTATGTTTGTCGTTTCAGAAAAAACACTTGGGTACCGTACCATTTTACGTATAAGAGTTATGCCCCTTTTAGCTATAAAGTTTGTGGAATCTTCTCCTCCTAAACCATAATAGGTACCAACTTTATTCCTTTTGCATTCAGAAGAGTAACTCTTGAACTTGTGCAGGGTCAATTTTCACATTGGTATATTTACCAATACAGGAGTTATTCCCCTTTAAACTTTGACTTTTTTAGTATTAAAATTCTAAAATCAACATTTCTTAAGATATTTCAATGAAACTTAGTATACAAGGTCATTGACCCCTAAGGACCAAAATTAGGTCAAGGTCAAAGGTCAAGGTCATCATTTGTAAATTTTCAAAAAATGAGTCTTTTTTCATTGCGAAATAGCTCAAATAAAATGTAACCCTTTTTGGAATTTTTTTTCCATTATATGATGTGATAATGTCTTCTTAATTGAACCCAAAAAATTTTTTGGAAAAATATGAAAAAATGGTGTCGCGACATGGATTTTAGTGAAAATTAGACCGTATCACTATACTTAGCCATTATATGACCTTGAAACATTTTTCAAGGTCAAATCAACTTACTTTTACTATTCCAACCTGTTTCAATGATTAAAACTATTCAAATGTCAGAAATAAGGAAGTTGACATGCCACGCCCCCTTTTTTTGAAAATTTGGAAATTTGCCATTTTTGACAAAAAACTGTTATTTTTTGGTAAATACACCTTATTTGACCATAATTAGATGATATCAACCATAAAAACCCAGAAAAAGTCCCATCTGCCCTCTTTTTTAAGGTCTTTCCCTTTCCAAGGGAAGACCTTATTGTATTTCTTCTGATTATTATTATTATTTTCTTTCTTCCGCCGTTTCGCCAAATTTCAACTTTGAGAAGTACGCGACATGTCGCAAAGATACTTGGTATACTTTATCGGTCTATGTTTGTCGTTTCAGAAAAAACACTTGGGTACCGTACCATTTTACGTATAAGAGTTATGCCCCTTTTAGCTATAAAGTTTGTGGAATCTTCTCCTCCTAAACCATAATAGGTACCAACTTTATTCCTTTTGCATTCAGAAGAGTAACTCTTGAACTTGTGCAGGGTCAATTTTCACATTGGTATATTTACCAATACAGGAGTTATTCCCCTTTAAACTTTGACTTTTTTAGTATTAAAATTCTAAAATCAACATTTCTTAAGATATTTCAATGAAACTTAGTATACAAGGTCATTGACCCCTAAGGACCAAAATTAGGTCAAGGTCAAAGGTCAAGGTCATCATTTGTAAATTTTCAAAAAATGAGTCTTTTTTCATTGCGAAATAGCTCAAATAAAATGTAACCCTTTTTGGAATTTTTTTTCCATTATATGATGTGATAATGTCTTCTTAATTGAACCCAAAAAATTTTTTGGAAAAATATGAAAAAATGGTGTCGCGACATGGATTTTAGTGAAAATTAGACCGTATCACTATACTTAGCCATTATATGACCTTGAAACATTTTTCAAGGTCAAATCAACTTACTTTTACTATTCCAACCTGTTTCAATGATTAAAACTATTCAAATGTCAGAAATAAGGAAGTTGACATGCCACGCCCCCTTTTTTTGAAAATTTGGAAATTTGCCATTTTTGACAAAAAACTGTTATTTTTTGGTAAATACACCTTATTTGACCATAATTAGATGATATCAACCATAAAAACCCAGAAAAAGTCCCATCTGCCCTCTTTTTTAAGGTCTTTCCCTTTCCAAGGGAAGACCTTATTGTATTTCTTCTGATTATTATTATTATTTTCTTTCTTCCGCCGTTTCGCCAAATTTCAACTTTGAGAAGTACGCGACATGTCGCAAAGATACTTGGTATACTTTATCGGTCTATGTTTGTCGTTTCAGAAAAAACACTTGGGTACCGTACCATTTTACGTATAAGAGTTATGCCCCTTTTAGCTATAAAGTTTGTGGAATCTTCTCCTCCTAAACCATAATAGGTACCAACTTTATTCCTTTTGCATTCAGAAGAGTAACTCTTGAACTTGTGCAGGGTCAATTTTCACATTGGTATATTTACCAATACAGGAGTTATTCCCCTTTAAACTTTGACTTTTTTAGTATTAAAATTCTAAAATCAACATTTCTTAAGATATTTCAATGAAACTTAGTATACAAGGTCATTGACCCCTAAGGACCAAAATTAGGTCAAGGTCAAAGGTCAAGGTCATCATTTGTAAATTTTCAAAAAATGAGTCTTTTTTCATTGCGAAATAGCTCAAATAAAATGTAACCCTTTTTGGAATTTTTTTTCCATTATATGATGTGATAATGTCTTCTTAATTGAACCCAAAAAATTTTTTGGAAAAATATGAAAAAATGGTGTCGCGACATGGATTTTAGTGAAAATTAGACCGTATCACTATACTTAGCCATTATATGACCTTGAAACATTTTTCAAGGTCAAATCAACTTACTTTTACTATTCCAACCTGTTTCAATGATTAAAACTATTCAAATGTCAGAAATAAGGAAGTTGACATGCCACGCCCCCTTTTTTTGAAAATTTGGAAATTTGCCATTTTTGACAAAAAACTGTTATTTTTTGGTAAATACACCTTATTTGACCATAATTAGATGATATCAACCATAAAAACCCAGAAAAAGTCCCATCTGCCCTCTTTTTTAAGGTCTTTCCCTTTCCAAGGGAAGACCTTATTGTATTTCTTCTGATTATTATTATTATTTTCTTTCTTCCGCCGTTTCGCCAAATTTCAACTTTGAGAAGTACGCGACATGTCGCAAAGATACTTGGTATACTTTATCGGTCTATGTTTGTCGTTTCAGAAAAAACACTTGGGTACCGTACCATTTTACGTATAAGAGTTATGCCCCTTTTAGCTATAAAGTTTGTGGAATCTTCTCCTCCTAAACCATAATAGGTACCAACTTTATTCCTTTTGCATTCAGAAGAGTAACTCTTGAACTTGTGCAGGGTCAATTTTCACATTGGTATATTTACCAATACAGGAGTTATTCCCCTTTAAACTTTGACTTTTTTAGTATTAAAATTCTAAAATCAACATTTCTTAAGATATTTCAATGAAACTTAGTATACAAGGTCATTGACCCCTAAGGACCAAAATTAGGTCAAGGTCAAAGGTCAAGGTCATCATTTGTAAATTTTCAAAAAATGAGTCTTTTTTCATTGCGAAATAGCTCAAATAAAATGTAACCCTTTTTGGAATTTTTTTTCCATTATATGATGTGATAATGTCTTCTTAATTGAACCCAAAAAATTTTTTGGAAAAATATGAAAAAATGGTGTCGCGACATGGATTTTAGTGAAAATTAGACCGTATCACTATACTTAGCCATTATATGACCTTGAAACATTTTTCAAGGTCAAATCAACTTACTTTTACTATTCCAACCTGTTTCAATGATTAAAACTATTCAAATGTCAGAAATAAGGAAGTTGACATGCCACGCCCCCTTTTTTTGAAAATTTGGAAATTTGCCATTTTTGACAAAAAACTGTTATTTTTTGGTAAATACACCTTATTTGACCATAATTAGATGATATCAACCATAAAAACCCAGAAAAAGTCCCATCTGCCCTCTTTTTTAAGGTCTTTCCCTTTCCAAGGGAAGACCTTATTGTATTTCTTCTGATTATTATTATTATTTTCTTTCTTCCGCCGTTTCGCCAAATTTCAACTTTGAGAAGTACGCGACATGTCGCAAAGATACTTGGTATACTTTATCGGTCTATGTTTGTCGTTTCAGAAAAAACACTTGGGTACCGTACCATTTTACGTATAAGAGTTATGCCCCTTTTAGCTATAAAGTTTGTGGAATCTTCTCCTCCTAAACCATAATAGGTACCAACTTTATTCCTTTTGCATTCAGAAGAGTAACTCTTGAACTTGTGCAGGGTCAATTTTCACATTGGTATATTTACCAATACAGGAGTTATTCCCCTTTAAACTTTGACTTTTTTAGTATTAAAATTCTAAAATCAACATTTCTTAAGATATTTCAATGAAACTTAGTATACAAGGTCATTGACCCCTAAGGACCAAAATTAGGTCAAGGTCAAAGGTCAAGGTCATCATTTGTAAATTTTCAAAAAATGAGTCTTTTTTCATTGCGAAATAGCTCAAATAAAATGTAACCCTTTTTGGAATTTTTTTTCCATTATATGATGTGATAATGTCTTCTTAATTGAACCCAAAAAATTTTTTGGAAAAATATGAAAAAATGGTGTCGCGACATGGATTTTAGTGAAAATTAGACCGTATCACTATACTTAGCCATTATATGACCTTGAAACATTTTTCAAGGTCAAATCAACTTACTTTTACTATTCCAACCTGTTTCAATGATTAAAACTATTCAAATGTCAGAAATAAGGAAGTTGACATGCCACGCCCCCTTTTTTTGAAAATTTGGAAATTTGCCATTTTTGACAAAAAACTGTTATTTTTTGGTAAATACACCTTATTTGACCATAATTAGATGATATCAACCATAAAAACCCAGAAAAAGTCCCATCTGCCCTCTTTTTTAAGGTCTTTCCCTTTCCAAGGGAAGACCTTATTGTATTTCTTCTGATTATTATTATTATTTTCTTTCTTCCGCCGTTTCGCCAAATTTCAACTTTGAGAAGTACGCGACATGTCGCAAAGATACTTGGTATACTTTATCGGTCTATGTTTGTCGTTTCAGAAAAAACACTTGGGTACCGTACCATTTTACGTATAAGAGTTATGCCCCTTTTAGCTATAAAGTTTGTGGAATCTTCTCCTCCTAAACCATAATAGGTACCAACTTTATTCCTTTTGCATTCAGAAGAGTAACTCTTGAACTTGTGCAGGGTCAATTTTCACATTGGTATATTTACCAATACAGGAGTTATTCCCCTTTAAACTTTGACTTTTTTAGTATTAAAATACCCGGTTCCCAAATTTCCCTTTTTTGCTTATATAAGCAAACACCTGAAAGGATACATTTTTCATCTTTTTATAAAAAGACAGCCCTCTCCATCCTCTAACTTTTTATTACCTGCGCTAAATGCTTTTAAAGAAAATATCGAGTCCTAGTCAAATTGTTGCCTAGTGGATGAAATTTTCATGCAAAAAACTAAAAAATGTCTCATAGTTTGCACTGGTAAGAGAAAAGGATACTTTAGAAAATCATTTTTAGGTTCCAATATTTACCTGAACTTATTTGGTCTCATTTAAGGACGACATGCATAGATTTTTTTTTCAACCTTACTTTTTCCATAAGTTTAAAGCAATAGGTAGATTTAAAGCTAACATAAATATTCTATTCACTACTCAAATAAGAACTCCCTATGAATGATTATCTATGAAAGAAATCTTTATTTCGGTGATTTCATCTACTGTGACCTTAAATCTATTTAATAACAAATTAATTACATTTAGCGTATAACGTGTTTTGGCAACAAAACCGCCATAAGGAAATGTGATATCAATTCAGAAGTAATAAATACCGTTATGGTCAACATATTTTAAAATGGCCGTTTAGATTTTTCGTTTAAAGACAGGAACTGGTGTTCCGAAATCCGACTAGAATTTCCACATTTTGGGACATGGTTCTGTCTCCAGTTATTTAGTAATTCAAACAGCTAGCTAGCTCTGGCACTTATGTGTCATTGGTTTGGCGATCTATGGTAAATAGAGAGTATTTTTACGCAGCCTCTGCAGAAACTATATAGCCTATGATCACGACTATAATCACCCATTTTCAGTAGTGGAACCAAGATTAAATTACCACGTTATTCTCTATTAAAACCAGAGGTTTGACACCATATTTTTGAGATAATTTACTTGACTTTCAGTACTAATCCAATCTTTTGGTACATGAAACGTAATGCAAATGGTTAACATAATAAGAAACAATTGTGCATGCTCTGGTATAACAGATCAGTTCTGATTTTTATATACTCATCATAAGAAGTTGTATAACTTTCAAGGTTAAGAAAAATTATTTGATATTGCGTCTTTCTTAAGCAATTTAAAATCTTAGGAAAGGGAAAGACCTAACAATTCTTTCCGAAGAATTGTCCTTTAATTATTATTTTCTTTCTTCCGCCGTTTCGCCAAATTTCAACTTTGAGAAGTACGCGACATGTCGCAATGATACTTGGTATACTTTATCGGTCTATGTTTGTCGTTTCAGAAAAAACACTTGGGTACCGTAACATTTTACGTATAAGAGTTATGCCCCTTTTAGCTCAAAAGTTTGTGGAATCTTCTCCTCCTAAACCATAATAGGTACCAACTTTATTCCTTTTGCATGCAGAAGAGTAACTCTTGAACTTGTGCAGGGTCAATTTTCATATTAGTATATTTACCAATACAGGAGTTATTCCCCTTTAAACTTTGACTTTTTTAGTATTAAAATACTAAAATCAACAAATCTTAAGATATTTCAATGAAACTTGGTATACCAGGTCAGTGACCCCTAAGGACCAAAATGAGGTCAAGGTCAAAGGTCAAGGTCATCATTTGTAAATTTTCAAAAAATGAGTCTTTTTTCATTGCGAAATAGCTCAAATAAAATGTAACCTTTTCCAGATTTTTTTTTTCATTATATGATGTGATTATGTCTACTTAATTGAACACAAAAAAAATTTTGAAAAAATATGAAAAAATGGTGTCGCAACATGGATTTTTGTTAAAATTAGACCGTATCACTGTACTAAGTAATTGTATGACCTTGAAACATTTTTCAAGGTCAAATCAACTTACTTTTACTATTCCAACCAGTTTCGATGATTAAAACTGTTCAAATGTCAGAAATAAGAAAGTTGACATGCCACGCCCCCTTTTTTTCAAAATTTGGAAATTTGCCATTTTTGACAAAAAAATGTTATTTTTGGGTAAAAACACCTTATTTGACCATAATTAGATGATATCAACCCTAAAAACCTAGAAAAAGTCCCATCTGCCCTCTTTTTTAAGGTCTTTCCCTTTCCAAGGGAAGACCTTATTGTATTTCTTCTGATTATTAAGGTCTTTCACGACTACGGTCGTAAAGACCTTCTAGCAATTCTTCTGATTATTATTATTATTATTATTTTCTTCCGCCAAAAATTTTTTTTTTTTGTTTCGCGACATATCATTTCAATACTTAAGGTAGTATACCGGTCATGAAAAACCAATTTAAAAATGAGTCCGCTTAGCGAAACTATTTTTAGTTACGCAGTTATCTCCCCTAAAAACTTAAATCATGTGTCGCATCTCCTCTTAAACTACAATAAAAATGCAAAAATTAAAGCATGCAATGCAATAAGGAACTAATGAAGAGGTGAATAGGACAATTTCATAAATTTCAGACAACTTCCTGATGAAAAAATTAAGAGGTGAAAAGTGTCGCGACATAATAAATTGCTCAAAATGCAATTTTAAGCTTAACTACATATTATGATCTATTTTTTACATAATTTTCCATATTTGAGTCAGGTTTTTTTAGTGCTAAACAGTTGTTTAATGTCTATTCTACCTATTTGACCCAAAAATGACAAAAAATTGCAAAACTATTAGACGCGATTGGATTTTTAAGAAATTCTCCTCCTAAACTACAATAAAAATAGGAAAACTAAAGCATGCAAAGTGTTAAGGAGCAAATGCAATAGTTTAATTTTTTTTGTTTTTAATTGGATATCTTTGGTCTCTTTTTATGAGGACATGCGTAAGAAAAATTAGTCCTGTTTGTAAATCTAGTGTCCTTGACTTTCCATGCTCAATTTATGGTTTAGGTTAAAACAGTAAATCACAGAATCAAGAAACAAACCAAAACAAAATACAAACGGGACATTAAGGAACAATAAACTGTATTTTTAATAGGAACTATATTATTGGACAACGAAAAACAAAGGGGCGATAATTCAATCTGGTAAGCAGATACTATGCCAAAAACTATCCGAAAAATATCGAATTTTTGTTTAAGTGGTTATGTCAAACCATAATAGTTTTTTGTTTGTTTTCTGCCTGTTGTCTGGTTAGTAATATTGAGTTATTGCATCAAATGTGTAATTTTTTAAAAACAATATTGAAATAGAATTCATCTGAATCTTGTGATAACAAGTAGCTATGGGTAAAGATAAACGACCCCATTAGTACACCTAAACAACTGCTTGTTATGTATCTAATTACTCTGTTATCAATTTAGTAATGCTTTCATTTCGTGCGAATATTCTGTTTGCAAAAAGTTGATTTAAACACGTGATTAGAAATTGTTTCCCTTTATTATACTTTTTTAAATTTGAAAATCTGTACTGTTTAAATTTTAAATGTATTTTTATACATACTACAAGGGAAAATGATGCTGATTAATGTTACAATATTCCATGTCAAAACAATCTGATTTTGTTAGTAGGTTTGCAGAATTTGTAGTATAATAATACCACAAATATTCTCACGCGTTTTTTTTAAGTATTGAACTAGACTAATTTCACCCATGTTGCCGATCTTCTATGCTTAGAATCGTTTCAAATCCCGATTTTAAGAGTAGGTTCCTAAGGGATTGAAGAGAACGGATATGTTCTTAGAAAAAATGATTAACTCTGAACATGAAAGGAAAATTAATCCATATTAATAGTGTCATTTCGTCGTTTCAAGTAACTGCAATAAAGCTTTATCAAAATTTTATCGCCTAGCAATGAAGTACAAATCAGGAATCAAATGACGTATAACTGCAGAAAACGAAAAATAACATCATAACGAAAGAAATTAACAAAAATGATTGAGATGGTGTTTTACTCCCTTGCAACGCTACATAGTTAATCGAAAGGTCATGAACATGAAAAGGATGATAAAATGAATATGAAATGATGATGATTTATGAAAGATGGGGATGGGGTGGGAAACAAAGAAACCGTAAATTTCAAAGAACCACATAAAAAAGGGAGAGGTGTGTAGGGGCGGAAATTTAGCCTAAATGGTGCGCTACTTGGCGTGAAAAGGACCCCTTTTACGTATATGAGGCGTGGCACTCCAAACACGTTGGCGCACTATGGTTAGAGGTCATGTTTTGCGTACTAACCAGAAACGCCAAATATGAATTTTCTGTTTTAGTGGTAATGCCATGGCAAATGATTGTTTCTTTTAGTTGTCTGGTTAAAAGTAATATCAATTAAGTTATGACATTGAATATATGATTTTTAAAAATAATACTGAAATGAGATAGAATACATCTGAATCTTGCAATAGCCAATAGCTAAGGGTAAAAATAAATGACCCCATTTGTATATATATACAACTTCTTGGTATTTTATCACTCTTTTATCATTATACGTGTAGTGTCATTTCGTACGACAATTCTGTTTGCAAATAGTTGATTTTAACACATGGTAACAATTATCTCCCTTTATTATCATTTTTACAATTAAAAATAATCTGAACGTTTGATTTTTTAATTGTAAATAAATAAAGACGTCATGGACAAATGATTCAAAATAATGTAAGAATTTTTTTATTCGAAGCAACCTGATCTTGTTAGAATGTTTGCATAATTTGTAGTAGCCTTATACCATTTATATTCTAATGACATTTTTTTCTAATATTGAAATAAACTATTTAGATTCATTCCTGTACAATTATGTAGCTCCATTGACATATTTGAAACGGCGGAGCTACAATGCGGTCCCATTGCTCGTAACGAAGCTAAAATATTGCTTATAGTATTTTTATGACGAAAGAAGTTCAAATTTAACGACATTAAATGGAATTTAAAAGATGTTCGTGAAAGTATCAACTTTTGAAGTATCTTGATCCTGAACTTTATAATAAAGTTCAGGATCAGAATATTGAAAATATGGGGTTTCTTACAATACTAAAGTCACCTTTGGCTTTAACCAAATTTATTATTGAAGACATATTATTTAGAGATACATTTGTAATTTCGAACAATCTTCAAGCTTTATTAGAGTTTGAGAAAGAAATTGTATTTGCTCAATTACGAGTAATGGGACTGCATTGTAGCTCCGCAAAATCAAATATGTCAAAGGAGCTTCATTATTGTAGCTTTTGTCTTCTATGCTCAGCAGGATTTTTAGTCCGAAGTTTTGTTACAAAAACGATAACAGAGTGTATCCAAAATGGAACTGCAGAGAAGAAATATGTTCTTCCAACAATAATTAAAAAAAACCATTTACTCTTGGCTTGAGTTTTTCTTATCAAATGATTTGAAATAATAACCGCACAATTCACGTTCGGGACCCGGGTGGCGAATACCCCCCCCCACCAGCAGAGCCTAGCTTGTCATAAGAGGATACTAAGGGTCTTGGGAACCCTAGGAGGCTGCATAGGTTAGCCCTCGTCAGCGGGTGTTGTCAGGTACATAATATGGAAACCCTGACCGTTGACCATAGTGGGCCCTCATGTGTGGAGAGTGGCACGCTTCATACATGTATAAGACCCCTTAGTGGACTGCCAAGTTGTGCACTGCATAGATTAAATTTTCTGCCCCTACCCATCTCTCCCTTTTTCCTGAGGTTTTTAAAATTTACTATCCTTTGTGTCCAACCCTATCCCCATATTTCATTTATCACCATCATTTCATGTTCATTTTATCCTTTTCATGTTCATCGCGTTTAAATAACCTATAAAGCGTTGGAAGGGCGTAAAACACCAACTCGTTCAGTCATATATACCCACTAAAAATGTTACGTAACCTTTTTATTTTATAGCAATTTAGCTTAAATAAACAAGTAAATGTAAATCACGAATCAAACATGAAATGGCGTAAATCTGAAAAAAACATAACAAAAGACATTAACAAATAAAATTTCAAGTATAAAAGCGAACTCACAATGAGAAATAAAACCTAAATATCCTATAAAGATGTTTATCAGTTTTCCATGTGATGTGAGCAATGATGGCATTAAACACCTACCTTGACTGATTTAGTTTTACATAATTCTACAAAGTTCCTGCATTTATCAAGTAAGTTGTTTAGTTTTGTTAGCCATTTCTTTCTAGAGGTATAGTAGTATATGAAAATCCCCATGTGAACTTAAAAATGGGATTCATATCTTGTAGAGTTCAGAAATCTCTTCAAACTGTTTGAAACTGTACTAATGTTGCTCTTATAAAATTGAACATAATTATAATATCAACAGAATGTCTCTAAAACAATAAAAAAGTACGAAAATTGCATAATTACGCTCAACATACACAAATTACTGAGCATTGTAAAACCATTTAAACATAACAGATGAATAAAAAAATTGCAAACGTGTCTCCGTGAAAGACCTTAGCAATTGTTTACGAAACAATTGTCCTCCTAGTTATTATTATTTTCTTTCTTCCGCCGTTTCGCCAAATTTCAACTTTGAGAAGTACGCGACATGTCGCAATGATACTTGGTATACTTTATCGGTCTATGTTTGTCGTTTCAGAAAAAACACTTGGGTACCGTAACATTTTACGTATAAGAGTTATGCCCCTTTTAGCTCAAAAGTTTGTGGAATCTTCTCCTCCTAAACCATAATAGGTACCAACTTTATTCCTTTTGCATGCAGAAGAGTAACTCTTGAACTTGTGCAGGGTCAATTTTCATATTAGTATATTTACCAATACAGGAGTTATTCCCCTTTAAACTTTGACTTTTTTAGTATTAAAATACTAAAATCAACAAATCTTAAGATATTTCAATGAAACTTGGTATACCAGGTCAGTGACCCCTAAGGACCAAAATGAGGTCAAGGTCAAAGGTCAAGGTCATCATTTGTAAATTTTCAAAAAATGAGTCTTTTTTCATTGCGAAATAGCTCAAATAAAATGTAACCTTTTCCAGATTTTTTTTTTCATTATATGATGTGATTATGTCTACTTAATTGAACACAAAAAAAATTTTGAAAAAATATGAAAAAATGGTGTCGCAACATGGATTTTTGTTAAAATTAGACCGTATCACTGTACTAAGTAATTGTATGACCTTGAAACATTTTTCAAGGTCAAATCAACTTACTTTTACTATTCCAACCAGTTTCGATGATTAAAACTGTTCAAATGTCAGAAATAAGAAAGTTGACATGCCACGCCCCCTTTTTTTCAAAATTTGGAAATTTGCCATTTTTGACAAAAAAATGTTATTTTTGGGTAAAAACACCTTATTTGACCATAATTAGATGATATCAACCCTAAAAACCTAGAAAAAGTCCCATCTGCCCTCTTTTTTAAGGTCTTTCCCTTTCCAAGGGAAGACCTTATTGTATTTCTTCTGATTATTATTATTATTTTCTTTCTTCCGCCGTTTCGCCAAATTTCAACTTTGAGAAGTACGCGACATGTCGCAATGATACTTGGTATACTTTATCGGTCTATGTTTGTCGTTTCAGAAAAAACACTTGGGTACCGTAACATTTTACGTATAAGAGTTATGCCCCTTTTAGCTCAAAAGTTTGTGGAATCTTCTCCTCCTAAACCATAATAGGTACCAACTTTATTCCTTTTGCATGCAGAAGAGTAACTCTTGAACTTGTGCAGGGTCAATTTTCATATTAGTATATTTACCAATACAGGAGTTATTCCCCTTTAAACTTTGACTTTTTTAGTATTAAAATACTAAAATCAACAAATCTTAAGATATTTCAATGAAACTTGGTATACCAGGTCAGTGACCCCTAAGGACCAAAATGAGGTCAAGGTCAAAGGTCAAGGTCATCATTTGTAAATTTTCAAAAAATGAGTCTTTTTTCATTGCGAAATAGCTCAAATAAAATGTAACCTTTTCCAGATTTTTTTTTTCATTATATGATGTGATTATGTCTACTTAATTGAACACAAAAAAAATTTTGAAAAAATATGAAAAAATGGTGTCGCAACATGGATTTTTGTTAAAATTAGACCGTATCACTGTACTAAGTAATTGTATGACCTTGAAACATTTTTCAAGGTCAAATCAACTTACTTTTACTATTCCAACCAGTTTCGATGATTAAAACTGTTCAAATGTCAGAAATAAGAAAGTTGACATGCCACGCCCCCTTTTTTTCAAAATTTGGAAATTTGCCATTTTTGACAAAAAAATGTTATTTTTGGGTAAAAACACCTTATTTGACCATAATTAGATGATATCAACCCTAAAAACCTAGAAAAAGTCCCATCTGCCCTCTTTTTTAAGGTCTTTCCCTTTCCAAGGGAAGACCTTATTGTATTTCTTCTGATTATTATTATTATTTTCTTTCTTCCGCCGTTTCGCCAAATTTCAACTTTGAGAAGTACGCGACATGTCGCAATGATACTTGGTATACTTTATCGGTCTATGTTTGTCGTTTCAGAAAAAACACTTGGGTACCGTAACATTTTACGTATAAGAGTTATGCCCCTTTTAGCTCAAAAGTTTGTGGAATCTTCTCCTCCTAAACCATAATAGGTACCAACTTTATTCCTTTTGCATGCAGAAGAGTAACTCTTGAACTTGTGCAGGGTCAATTTTCATATTAGTATATTTACCAATACAGGAGTTATTCCCCTTTAAACTTTGACTTTTTTAGTATTAAAATACCCGGTTCCCAAATTACCCTTTTTTGCTTATATAAGCAAACACCTGAAAGGATACATTTTTCATCTTTTTATAAAAAGACAGCCCTCTCCATCCTCTAACTTTTTATTACCTGCGCTAAATGCTTTTAAAGAAAATATCGAGTCCTAGTCAAATTGTTGCCTAGTGGATGGAATTTTCATGCAAAAAAACTAAAAAATTGTCTCATAGTTTGCACTGGTAAGAGAAAAGGATACTTTAGAAAATCATTTTTAGGTTTCAATATTTACCTGAACTTATTTGGTCTCATTTAAGGACGACATGCATAGATTTTTTTTCAACCTTACTTTTTCCATAAGTTTAAAGCAATAGGTAGATTTAAAGCTAACATAAATATTCTATTCACTACTCAAATAAGAACTCCCTATGAATGATTATCTATGAAAGAAATCTTTATTTCGGTGATTTCATCTACTGTGACCTTAAATCTTCTATTTAATAACACATTAATTACATTTAGCGTAAAACGTGTTTTGGCAACTAAACCGCCATAAGGAAATGTGATATCAATTCAGAAGTAATAAATACCGTTATGGTCAACATTTTAAAATGGCCGTTTAGATTTTTCGTTTAAAGACAGGAACTGGTGTTCCAAAATCCGACTAGAATTTCCACATTTTGGGACATGGTTCTGTCTCCAGTTATTTAGTAATTCAAACAGCTAGCTAGCTCTGGCACTTACGTGTCATTGGTTTGGCGATCTATGGTAAATAGAGAGTATTTTTACGCAGCCTCTGCAGAAACTATATAGCCTATGATCACGACTATAATCACCCATTATCAGTAGTGGAACCAAGATTAAATTACCACGATATTCTCTATTAAAACCAGAGGTTTGACACCATATTTTTGAGATAATTTACTTGACTTTCAGTACTAATCCAATCTTTTGGTACATGAAACGTAATGCAAATGGTTAACAGAATAAGAAACAATTGTGCATGCTCTGGTATAACAGATTAGTTCTGATTTTTATATACTCATCATAAGAAGTTGTATAACTTTCAAGGTTAGGAAAAATTATTCGATATTGCGTCGTTCTTAAGCAATTTCAAAACTTAGGAAAGGGAAAGACCTAACAATTCTTTCCGAAGAATTGTCCTTTAATGGTTATTATTTTTCTTCTTTTCTGCCATCAATATACGAAAAGTGTCGCGACATATCTTTTCGATACTTGGTACCATTATTTGGTCATACGGGAACTCGCCTTGACCGACCCTGTGAAACCGATCTATTTTTAGTAACGGAGTTATCTGCCCGGAACCCAAAAACCTTGTTTGCAGATTAACTCAAAAACTGTAACCGTTATCAAAAATCTGAAGCAGGGAAAATGTTGCTAGACTCCTGGTCATGATTCGTCACGCAAAAAAAAAAATTTCGATCAACTTTCTGGTTACGCGTTTTTGACTCGAAAAGTGTTGCGACGCGTCAAATTTTTTTTCTTCAAAACGGTTAGTCCTAGAGACTTGGGACCTTCACCAATCATCCTAAATGACATATGTTACATCTAAAAATGCCAAGGTCAAAGGTCAAATCTCAAGGTCAGAGGTCATGGCACACCTTGTTTGCAGCATAGCTCAAAAACCATACAAAATTGAAGCAGACATGTAATGTGAAAAATACTCGTCTCATTTAGACCTTTATTTGATATAAAGGGTCGAACACTGTACGACAAACCGTTTTCGAGTTATGGCCCTTAACGCGTTTCGGCTTATCCGTTTTTGGCTTATAACTTTTAAACCGTCAGAGATAATATGGTAAACATATGGGTTTTTTGTGACCGTCATTATATGTCCTTCAATTTAAGACCAAAGTCGAATGGTTACGGTCAGCCATTTTCAAAATGGCTGACACCGTAAACAGTTTTTATGAAATAGCACTTAAACCGTACAAAATTGAAGCGGACAATACATGGAAAAAATGTTCAACATGTCGAAATCTACAAAAAGTGTTTCAGAGGCGAAAGCGTTAAACTTGTCGTTTTTGAGTTATCGCCCTTGATTCTTATTTTTAAAATGATTTTTTGTTTATAACTTTTAAACCATAAAAGATGATGAATGAAACATAGGGTCCATTTGAAAGAAGATTAAATTACCTACAATTTGAACCCAAACAGTACATGATTCAGTTGAACGGTTTCAAAATGGCGGCCAAAACAAGTTTTGCGAAACACGTTTTTTGCCAATAACTTGAAAACCATAACAGATAGTATAGTAAACATGTATACTTAAATGAATCAGTATATAAAGAGCTACAATTTGAGTCCAAGGTCAAAGGTCATAGGTCAAGGTCATTCCCTAGCAACAAGGTAACATTAATGAAAAGTCCATAGCAACCATATATAATCTAAATCAAGACTACTTTTTGAGTTAAGGGTTAAGTTTTTTCAACCGGAAGTAACCTCTAGTCCATAGCAACCGTCATAAAAGTCCTTAGCAACCATACTTTTTCTGACTCTAGGTCCCCTGCTCTTCATTCTGGAGCCTATATCACAATAATTGGCAACATCTTGTCGTAAACAAAGTGACTAAAATGTCTTTAGTACTTGTATAAAATACCATAACAAAAACGTAAGACAGGGAAAGACCTCACATTTGTTCTCTGAACAAATGACTTTTTAATTATTATTATTTTTCTTCTTTTCTGCCATCAATATACGAAAAGTGTCGCGACATATCTTTTCGATACTTGGTACCATTATTTGGTCATACGGGTACTCGCCTTGACCGACCCTGTGAAACCGATCTATTTTTAGTAACGGAGTTATCTGCCCGGAACCCAAAAACCTTGTTTGCAGATTAACTCAAAAACTGTAACCGTTATCAAAAATCTGAAGTGAAGAAAATGTTGCTAGACTCCTGGTCATGATTCGTCGTGCAAAAAAAAAATTTTGGATCAACTTCCTGGTTACGCGTTTTTGACTCGAAAAGTGTCGCGACACGTCAAATTTTTTTTCTTCAAAACGGTTAGTCCTAGAGACTTGGGACCTTCACCAATCATCCTAAGTGACCTATGTTACATTTAAAAATGTCAAGGTCAAAGGTCAAATCTCAAGGTCAGAGGTCATGGCACACCTTGTTTGCAGTATAGCTCAAAAACCATACAAAATTGAAGCAGACATGTAATGGGAAAAATACTCGTCTCATTTAGACCTTTTTTTGATATAAAGGGTCGAACACTGTACGACAAACCGTTTTCGAGTTATGGCCCTTAACGCGTTTCGGCTTATCCGTTTTTGGCCTATAACTTTTAAACCGTCAGAGATAATATAGTAAACATATGGGTTTTTTGTGACCGTCATTATATGTCCTTCAATTTAAGACCAAAGTCGAATGGTTACGGGCAGCCATTTTCAAAATGGCTGACACCGTAAACAGTTTTTATGAAATAGCACTTAAACCGTACAAAATTGAAGCGGACAATATGAGGAAAAAATGTTTGCCATGTTGAAATCTACAAAAAAGGTTTCAGGTGCGAAAGCGTAAAACTTGTCGTTTTTGAGTTATCGCCCTTGATTCTTATTTTTAAAATGATTTTTTGTTTATAACTTTTAAACCATAAAAGATGATGAATGAAACATATGGTTCATTTGAATAAGGATTAAATTACCTACAATTTGAACCCAAACAGTACATGATTCGGTTGAACGGTTTCAAAATGGCGGCCAAAACAAGTTTCGCGAAACGCGTTTTTTGCCAATAACTTGAAAACCATAACAGATAGTATAGTAAACATGTATACTTAAATGAATCAGTATATAAAGAGCTACAATTTGAGTCAAAGGTCAAAGGTAATAGGACAAGGTCATTCCCTAGCAACAAGGTAACATTAATGAAAAGTCCATAGCAATCATATATATATTCTGAACTTAGACTACTTTCTGAGTTTAGATGTAAGTTTTTGCAACCGGAAGTGACATTTAGTCCATAGCAACCGACATTAAAGTCCTTAGCAACCATACTTTTTCTGACTCTAGGACCCCTTATCTTCATTCTGGAGCCTATATGACAATGATTGGCAACATCTTGTCATAAAC
The DNA here is from genome assembly GCA_963971305.1 of Arcuatula senhousia. Lineage (NCBI taxonomy): Eukaryota > Metazoa > Mollusca > Bivalvia > Mytilida > Mytilidae > Arcuatula > Arcuatula senhousia. The sequence continues at coordinate 65,061,274 of OZ020304.1, forward strand.
AAAGTGACTCAAATGTCTTTAGTACTTAACAAAAACATAAGACAGGGAAAGACCTCACATTTGTTCTCTGAACAAATGACTTTTTAATTATTATTATTCTTCTTTTCTCCCCTCAATATATGAAAAGTTTCTTGACCGATCTTAACGAAATTTGGCACACTTAATCATGACTATCAGGACTCGACGTGACTGACCCTGTGAGCGCCAACTCCTATTATTTTCGGCGCAATAGCGCAAAACGCTGTTTACCCTTGTTATCAGGTGAGCTCAGAAACGGTAATAGTTATCAAGATTCTGTTTAGTGAAAATGGTAGCTTACATCCTGGTGATGATTTATCATGCAAAAAGAATGCTGTAATTTACTTCCTGGTTGCGCGCGTATGGCGCAAACTTGGCGCAAAATGTCAAAGTTGTCCGATTTTGATGAAATTTGGTTTCCAGGTAGATTTGAGGGTCCTGATCACGAATCTGTGGTCAATTTTTTTGGGGCGTTTACCATTGCCAAAATGGCGGCCGTCAAACGGTTTTTTGCTTCTAACTCGAAAACCGTTAGAGATAGTATAGACAATATATGTACAAAAAATGATCGTCTTGAAAAGACCTACAATTTGAGTTCATAAAGTGTATGATTCGGTTGAGCGGTTTTGAAATGGCGGCCGAAACAAATTTCGCGAAACACGTTTTTTGCCCATAACTACAAAACCATAACAGATAGTATAGTAAACATGTATACTTAAATGAATCAGTATGCAAAGAACTACAATTTGAGTTCAAGGTCAAAGGTCATGAGTCAAGGTCATTCCCTAGCAACAAGGTAACATTAATGAAAAGTCCATAGCAACCATATGTATTCTTAACCAACATTACCTTCTGAGTTTAGAAGACAGTTTTTATAACCGTGTGACCTTCTGTCCATAGCAACCGACAAAATGTCCTTAGCAACCATCCTTTTTCTGACACTAGGCCCCTAGATCTTTATTCTGGAACCTATTTGATAACTATTGGTAACCTCATATCGAAAACGAAATGACTCATTTGTCTAAAGTTCTTGTATTGGACACCATAATGCTAACATGCTAAAGCGACAGAGAGACAAGAGACAGGGAAAGACCTCTCATTTGTTCTCTGAACAAATGGCATTTTAATTGTATTTATAAATTGAATTTAAGACAATTATCAAACTGTTTTTATTTATCTATTATTAATCTAGGGTTTTGAGAAACAGAAAATGCGAATGGGTGAAACCTAAATAAAGCAATTGATTTTTTTTTAATTTCAACAGCCCAAAATGAATATAATAGTTATATTTCTTATGATTTTAGCGATCAAAAGATTTCCTTAATTATTACATTATTATTATCCTTTATTATTCCAGTAACAATTCACTGAGTAAGCATAAGCTTTGAGTCCTCAGTAGCAGAAATATAAGTTTAACATAGGACACAGAACTAGTATAATCGGAATGATATATCTTGATTTGTTAATCTCTGATGGAACAATTTCTTTTTGAATAATTGAGAGCAAATAGCAACCTTTTAGGTTTCTAAATTGCTTCTCCCATCCCTAAGGTGACGAAATTACATCTAATGAAAGCCACCGATAAATGAGTTCTATTACTAGTAATAAAAGTCCATACAAATGGTTTTACACCTGTAAGAAATTTTAAACAGGAATTTATATAGAAAAAGGAATTTTGATACCTATTTCAATGAACGAGATTTTGTCTTTCATCTTCACGTTAGTGTCAACTGCATTATAAGATATCTCTTAACCAATTTAACAAAATAGTAAATACTTTAGCATACAGGATAGGAACTAATTTACATAGTATAACCTTGTCTTATAGACTTTTTATTGATTACGGTATTTTAATGGGTATATCATGTAAAGAGATCACAGATTCCACTATTTTATTACATTTATAACATATAAAATGTCGCTCTTTGGTGTAAAACAGAATACTCTGTCGCATTAATTAGCATAAAATCTATAGATGACTTTCTTTGGATAAGACACTAATTAATGTAGTAAAGAGTCCTTTCTTGTTTTTTTGTAAAAGTTCTTCTGAAAGATGTCACAAAAACGATGAGATAAAAAGGATGTTTTGTATTTTTTTCATCATTGAACAAAGCTTCAGCAGGGTTATCGTTGCTCCGATAATTGAGACCGAAATTAAAAGGATAATAAAACATTGAAGTTTACTAAATATCAGTAAAAGTGCATTTTGCATGAACTCCGCAAGATCGGTAACGAAACTCATAGAGTTGTGTGATTGACATGTTTTCCTTTCCAGCATGATGTATGTATTAAGAAACTGTAGAAACATTGGTTATCTTTCATGGATATTTTATTTCTTGTTATAGATTGTTTAACTATACAGGGTTCGTTGTACGTTTTGTCAGTAAATTGGCATTCTGTTTCCACAGATATTAAAGCTAATAGATAAACTATTTCATGCGTTAATGACTGGACCATGTACATAAAAGTAATAACATTAAACTACTAAGCTGGAATGTCCAAGAAAAGACAAGCAAGGTAAAGGCGCACCTTAAATTGAAGACCGCAATGGTCATGCATTGGTACATGCATTGTGTTTCCCACCCCACCCCATTTTTCATTTATCATCACCATTTTATGTTCATTGTATCACCTTTTTCATGTTCATCGCCTGTAAATAACCTATATAGCGTTGCACGGGCGTAAAACACCAACTCACTCACTCACTCACTCACATCATAAAGAAATAATGAGTTGAACCAGGTTTGATAGGTTAAAACCTTCCTCTTTCTTGGCTGTCGTTGGATACGATAGTATCAATAAACATAATTTGGATACTGAGACGTTTACAATACTCAATACTACAGATAGCCAAAGACAAATAAAAAAAAAACGAATCATAATATCCTCTGACAACATTAAGAATTTTTTCTACCAATGGCTCATAACCCCAAAAACCCAACAATTTTTAAGAGATCGTGTGGGGCCTTCATAAAGCTTGTTCAATCCTCTGCATTTCGTAATTGTTGTTTTATATACAATGTTAATTAATGATTTTAAAATTACAATCATCTCTTTTGTCGTTAATTTTGTCAGGGGTCGCATTCAAGATGCAAAATCCCCAAACTGACGTGCAGCTAGTAGAATCGGTATTCTTAATAACTGTAACTCTAGAGGAATATTTTAAAGAATCCATATGAAAGAAACATTAAAAAAATCTATCTAAATCATTTATAATTCTGTTGTTTTAAAATACAATTGATATACATTAAAAACTAAATTCCTAAAAAAAGTAGAAACCAATTAATCACATTGAATTAGAAACCGAATGAAAAACACAAGTATAAATGTCTGATAGTCCATTATACAAAGATTTATTTTGTCACCAATGAGTCTGAAAATAGATCAAATTTACAAAAGAGCAAATCGAAATGCTCAACTTTCTAATAGACAATATATTTGTTCAGTTAGGTGGATGTGATTTTCAAGGGACTATACGAATTCTAATGTGCACTAATTGTGCACTTTTAATTTAAAATTTGCTTATTTGTTTCTTCATTCATATAAAGTAAACTTCTTACAATCGTTTCAAGACAAATAAAAGCTCATATTTACCCACATACCCACTTCACCAGCATATGGGGTGTATATTTCCGAACTTATTACCTGAGTTCACTCTCGTTTCGACTTGAGTTCGCGTTGCTGAATGCGGCTTTGTTGTTATGTGTGTTTGTGTTTTATGTTGTTATGTGGTTTGTTTTGTTGTGTTGATTTTTGTCTGCCGGTTTTGTCTTTGTCTTTACGGTTTTATGATACTGATTACCCCTTAGGTACACCTTTGCTTCTTTATTGATTCGATATGCCAGGGCTTGTACTAATTTTTCATTTTTTTTTACCCGACACCGTTGTCTCCGTGATCAGCTTTTGGACCAAGGTTATAAGAAAAAACGTCTCACTCGGTTTCTTTTTTTTCCGATATCAGCCACTGGTAGCAAATTTCAAAATTATGTTTATCCTTTATCATCACCTCCCCTTATATCGGTAATGTACAATCAACTTTCTTATAGACAATATATTTATTCAGTTTGGTGGTATTAAAATGGGCATCAAATATACAGCTTTGCGTATTTATTTGTTTCTTTATTCAAATGAAGCAGACATCTTGAAATCATTTTTAGATTATAGACTAGCTGTATCTTTTATTGTTATCTCCCTTTTTTATGATGTTATTTCACAGAGCAATCCTCGATTTTGTGGCTTACCCCCATGAACTTGAGATTAGAAACACCACAGATTTTAGTAGGTAAGCTTTATATTTTGATCTTCAAGTAGACTCTCAACAAAGCTCTATTGCAAACGTTTTAACTTTATCCTTAATGTGCAGCAACATTCCGACGAATGGATATTGCATATTACACCTGATTCATTGTTCAGAAGCATGTGGAACTTAGCGTCACGTCTGAAATATAAAAAAATGCAACACAAGTTTTTCTTAAATCCTTGATTGTCTTCAATCAATAGGTTTTTCGGAAGATATCATGATCATGTGCTCGTATAGACAATTGTTGATTTCAATTTCACAGATGAGTTTTTGTCACGTTTTGTTTTGTCCTGAATAAAGGTAATAACAAAACTACCGAACTTGAATGATCAATCTCATAGTCCAGAGAAAATGACAAAAACGAATCAGTCATACCGGAGAACTGGTGGATCGCAATGGTCCTGACTTGGTACAGGCATTTCAAACGAAATGGTGGGTTAAACCAGGTTTTATGGCGCCAAACCTCCCTCTTCCATTGCGATCTTAGGATCCGGTAATGACCATAGAACACAACACAGTTGTGAGACACAATAGGGATATTGAGGTGATCATCTCAGTACAGCAGACCAGTCAAACACTAATTAAAACAATTAACTATCATATCTTTTAACTCAATTTTGAACTTTTCTAGTAGTGGCTGGTAACGAAGAAAGAATTTTTTTAGTGATCGTATGAGACGTATTTTCTTATAGCCCTGCTTCAAAAGTCGGTCACGAAGAAACCGGTGTCTGATCAAAAAATCTGTGAAATGTGTGCAAGCTCTGGCATATCGAATAAGTTGAGAAATATAAACACCGTATGCAGGAGAAGTAGGTATATTACTCTGTAGATTAGGAAAATTAATAATTTGAAAATTAAAATCGTCTCGTTTATCGTAAATTTTTGTACTGAATTGAACGTTAGCAACGCAAAGCAACGCAACGGATGTGTTGCATCAAGCAGGATTTCGGAGCACCTTTTTTCACTTTCGTTGCCACTCAATTTTGCGTTGTTGATTATCGTTCCCGGATATAGCCGAAATCGAGCTCCTTGGGAGTAAAGCAATAACTAACTAACTCATTACTTATTAAATGATTATTGTTCGGTTGGTTTGTTTTTTTTGTTTCTTGAACGTGTTGTCTATAATGACTGGTTTGTTTTTGTCCTTGCAGACTTTTGACATTCGAATTGGAACCTCTCTGCTTCTTAGAATACCAAAGAAAAATAGTCACACTAGGTTTTCAATGTTATAAACATTAACCGAATTGCATACTTATGTATTTGATATATAAACACAAAGCATGCTAATTTTTTGTAATTAATAAAAACGGCAGAGTAGAAATGATGAAGTAAATTCAATAACCTGAGATCATATTAAAGGAATCCTGTTAAGGAAATCAAATACAAGCCACTGTCATACGCTTTATGGCGTGTTTATAAATTTATTGAAATTTAAATCAATCTCTTTCCTGTACAAGGTCTTTGCTGTATTAGGTTTTTGATAAATGACAGAGTTTTTGTTGGAATTCCAGCTGCCTTAGTTGTTCCTTTCTATAAACACACATCAATACGTTACTTCTGAAGAATTTAATTTCACTGCGGTCCTATGCCCATAAATTTACAAACAGATAGGAATTTCTGTTTCAATGCAAATCTCGGAGCTTTTAAAGGAATTCAAATATTTAAAAAATCTACATAAATTCAATTACAAACGAACCCTTTTAACATGAAAGACCTCGTAGAATAAAGTGAAAATTGTGTTATCACAAATTCTATAACATTGAACATTGCACTGGTTGTACTTGTAATTTTCTGCCCAATTATTGAGCAGTTAAAGTTATTTTATATTCCAGCTAACTCTCGGATGTTGTAAAAAGGAGATTGTTAAAGCAATTATTGAAGAGCACCTGTCATCGGTTCAGTGTTCCTTTGTCAATATTGTAATAGCTTTGTTGACAAAGAGGGATAATTGATGCACTAGCAGGCTCTGTAATCACATTAGGGTTGGATGGAATATGTTCAGAGAAACGTCAGGATATTTTCGAATTTTAAGCATTGATAATTAAAAATTTTCTACAATTTTCTACAATTGAAAAGCAAAAAGGTAGAAAAATATATTTAGAAAAAAAATCAAGTTTAAGGATGATTGCTGGTCAGCATTTGAGATTTCTGTCAGATTTTCGGAATCCTCTGGATTTCACCATTTAAATGGTGATAATTGTTTTGCCCGCTAACCCCCTATTTTCTTTTCAAATTATTATTTATGAGAGCATAAAGGGCTAAATAACAAAGTTTTATAAATTTCTTGTTATTTTTTCATAGGTTTTTTACACTTAAACAAGTCTAATGTTACTTAAACCTATGAAAAAGGACAGAGAAATCGATTTCCCGCCAAATTTTGAAAGCTTAATATCTCAAAAACGAGTTCAGTGACCTATGCATTTTTTAAGCCGATTTTGTACCTTTACCTATAAGCTTTCCATTAAATATATAAATTTTGAGACCTTGTTATTTTTAAAATGACCAGCGATCATCCTTAAACTGCCGTTTACACTAGACGGAAAGATCGATCTTATTTGAATCGATGCAAAAAAAGATCGACCTTTTTGTCGATGTAAACGAGAAAGATCGATCTTTATTTGAATCGATAAACTAAAATATAAACTATTAAAAAATAAACTTATAGAAACTAATGGACCCCGTTTACACCAGGAAAAAGAAAATAATTGCTTTAACAATCTATTAGGGCACTAATTGTGCACCTTTGCTCGCTGATTTGTTTCTTCATTCATATGAGGCAGACTTCTTACAATCTCTTCTAGACAATTTAAAAGACCGTAGTCTAGCTCTCTCTTTCAACATCACGTTCCGTTATATTGATGATGTCCTTTCACTAAACAATTCTCGATTTGGTGACTTTCTTCATCTCATATATCCACAGGAGCTTGAGATGAAGGACACAACGGATTCTATGAAGTCTGCTTCATATTTAGATCTACATCTCGCAATTGGCTTTCAAGGAAGACTTTCAACAAGGCTCTATGACAAACGTGATGACTTCAACTTTCCATTCGTCAACTTTCCCTTCTTGTGTAGCAACATTCCGTCCGCTCCAGCTTATGGAGTTTACGTATCTCAATTGATTGGTTACTTCAGAGCGTGCGGGACTTACATCGATTTCCTTAGCAGAGCGACACGTCTGACGCAAAAATGGCTCACACAGGGTTATGTTGCTCCTCGGTTGCTGTCTTCACTCAAGAAATTTTACGGAAGACATCACGCACTTATAGACAAATATGGGATTTCGTTTCTCAGATGAGTGCAGATGTTGGTTTGTCATAGGTTTTTGTTTTGTCTTCCTTTACCGGATTTGACAAGCTGAATGGACTATTGGCAACGCGACGGGTGTGCTATAGCAAACAGGAACTGCTTACTCTTCCGGAGCAATTGAGTTCACTCTTGTTTCGACTGGAGTTCGCGTTGTTGATTGATATTCAGTTATTTTGTGTTTCCATGTTTTACATGTTGTGTGTTTTTGTCCCGTTCTTGTTGGTGTTTACTGGTTTTGTCTCTGCCCTTTCGGGCTTTTGACATTCGGATACCCGATTGGTACCTCTGCTTCTTTTGCAAAATTCGTAAAATTCAGGATGTGAAATTCTACGTGAATAACTTTTTTTTAATTCTTGGTCGTGTTATAAAAATTTTCTAATAAAGCAAAACTTGAATCTTGAATTGTATAAATTTCCCTTGTGACCATAAAAATGTCATTAAAACTGCGAGAAAGTTATAAAAACTTTTAATTTTTAATTTTTAGTTTTAAAAGTTTTTGATTTAAAAGATATTGATTGATTTTAATAAAATATATTTTTTAGTCTTTCTGCACAGTTCCATTTGAATATTTCTTAATTGTTTCAATACTTAGAAATTTCCACCATCAGGCAGGGCCACGAATGTTTTTGTGCGAAAATTGCAAACATTCCAAACTTTCTCCTTGAGCGACAAAGGTCCTTCATTAGTGCTGATGTCTGGACATCCTCTCTATTGTCCCCAATGTATGACACCAAGCCTTTGATTCCTCCTTCCATAGTCGTTCTCAATGTGTTCTTGGATCTTCCTCATTTCGAAATCCATCTGGCGTGCAGGGTAGGGAAGCTTTTGTCCGAGACGTACTATATTTATTAATGACTTGTCCTAATTATTTCCAACGTTTTCTGAGCAAGATGGTACCGAGTTCTTCCATGGTTCTTGCAAAAATTACTTCATCATAGCTGCTTATTCTTGGCCATAATTTTCTCAATATTCGTCTGACACCCTTTGTGTGGAAAGCTTATAGTTCAGCTTGGTCAACTTTTGTCATTCTCAAGACTCAGAACCGTATTACGGTGTTTAAAGAACACAGCTTGGTGGTTTTGCTGTACTACTTTGCTAAGATTCGTGCCTTTTAAATTCTGCTTTTATGTCGTTATCGGCACCTCCGTTGTTTCCAACTGTGTAAAGCTGTCAGTTGATGGAAGACCAGCATGAATTGACTGTAGGTGGTGAAAAGTTTCATTACCTCAGTTTTTATATACATAAAGATACATGTCCTTGAACATCATAATCTAACAATTAAAAAAAAACGGTAGAACAATTTTTGAACCCTTGTGTGTACTATTAATTACTTATCATTGCTCCCTTGTCGTATTATATAACCTTTTTTCAATAACGCCAAACTAGAGCCTGGAAATGTAAAAAAAATCCCTCATGATCATAGAAGTGCCATTAAAACTTCAAGAAAGGAATAAAAACTATAATTGAAAATGATTTAACTTAATTTTAATAAAAATATTTTTTTAGCGATTGCAGTTGAGTCTCTCGTAGAGTCCCATTTGAATATTTCTTGTTTCAATCCTTAGATTTCCCCACTACCTGGCATGGTTCCGTTTTAGTGCCAAGTTTGCAATTTTTTTTTTCTTAACTTTGGTTTAATCAAATAAGCTGTAAACGTACTTACATCCCTATTAATGTAGGCGTTTTTCACATATGGTTATATCGTCTCTGGTGAGTTTTTTTCTTCTTATAGATATCAGAAAAGCGAATCAGATGCAGTTATTTCTCCTTGGTTTTTAAGTTACTTAAGAATTTTTCACGATCCATCGCCATGTTTTTTTTAAATTTTATTTTCTTTCTTTCACCATTTGCCAAAATGTCACCTTCCAAACCCTTATAGATTGAAAACTAGACTTGGAACCCACATCGTTAAAATTGTATTGAAATGATCTACCACTATGAAAAAGAGATTTCTAGTTAACGGGCGTCCCGAACTGGGATCCTATTTTTTTCTAAATGCTCTTTGTTGTTAAATGGTTTGTTAACCTTAAACTGATTCATGTTTTCAGTAGCAAGTTTCATTTAAAAGGGCATCTAGTAGTTTTTGAATTGGTGCATTTTGGATTTGTTGAAGGTGCGTTTCACATCTCATTTCCCCGCATTCCTGATTGCTTTGCTGAGTGTCTCGAACGTTACCGTTGCAGTATTTCATGCTTACAGTATTAAGTTTTTTTTGTTTAACATTTTTACTTCTTTCAGTAATACTTCTCATAAGCGCCGTTATTAAAATAATTTGACATTATGTTACCCTGATTTCTACTTCTCAGTAAAAAGATTGCTGATTGTCAGGTAAATGTGAGAAAACATTGAAATTAAACGTCAGACTGTCTAGACTTAATCCTTATTTAAGAGTTTGTCACTTTGATCAGTTTGATGGCAGCCCAGATTTCCGGTACCCTAGGGATACCTTAACAGATTAAACGCTTGATCTTCTGTCATAGAGGTCGCCCTAAGTAGTGGCGGAGGCCGTCACCTTTATGATCTTTTCAGTCTCGTGAAGTATAACTCTTAACTGACCGAATAACGTCAGTGCAAATAGCATAAATTTTCCAATTTATTAGTTGCCTTTTTCGTCTTGTATATGTTGCAGTTTGTTTAAGTCACCTTGATAGTTCTGTGAAGCTTATGGTTTGTTCATAACCTCTATAGTATCAATCATTTTGTGTTAAAAATAAATGATATTCATTATTTTTTATATCTGAAATTTTCTGTATTCTTTGATTTTGTTGTTGTTTTCGACTTGTCTTGCTTGGCTTAATTCTCTATCTATCATTTGATTGGCATTAGCTCCGCATTTGTCCCATTTTCCGCCGAACTAAAATCTAGGTCAACCTCATTTTGTTTAAATGGTTTAAGTGAACACTCAATCCGACTCTTTCCTAGTGGGTTCTTATAAATTCAAAGCAAGATTCCGGTCAACATTATGTTTTCGTCTGACATTGTGACTTATCCATCTCCATTTTTTCTTGGTCTTGTCTGTAACTATGATCTGACATGTTTGTCTCTAGGTCCTGGTGTCGATTATAACTCAGGCAGTCTTAAACATAATAAGTGTTCTGGACACTCGTTGATGTTAACCACGACCCCACGGCCTGTGTTAACAAATTTTGTGCCAGACACAACGCTCTATCGAGGAAATCATGATATATCACGCTGGCTCTAGAATGACGAATCAGCTGAAAAACGTTGACTCAATTAGTTGGAGCTAACAGAACTAGTATTGTACTTAAAAAAAAAACGTTTACATAATTATGATGATGTATGGTCATCACGTTTGTAATGAAGCTTTTTTATGAAATCTTTTTTGATATTGAGCGTTAAGTTTAAGATGCAAAACCTTATATATACAAAGACTCCCTTGAATCAGTAATGTCCCTCATACATAGTGATATAAGTGATTTGCATATAAGATATCTTGTATCTATTTAAGAAAAAGCTTAAGTTTCTTTTTAATATGTGTTCAATATTTTTCATTAAAAAAAGAATAAAGAATTATTTTTTTTACATTTTTGTGATATCTTAAGTCATTCTAATTGAAATGCAAAATAAAACGTTGCAAGATGTCCGAAAAAGATGCTCAGTTTTAACCACTGATTTACATTAATGTGTATTTCGACGATTAAAAAATGTTTCTTTAAGATCATTATCTCGAATTTCTGTACAAACTAGTATTACAGCTACCACATATTTTGAAAATCTCATTTTACAGATATTATCATGTTTGTAAAAACTTCTGCTGGTGGTCTAGAGGTCCAGGGCGTCATCACGAGCTCGGCTTCATAAATTGTCTGTAAACGCAAATATAAGCATAAAAAAATCTGAATATGTCACCAAATAACAACTGGTCTTGATTGTTTATCCAGATATTTTGCTGAATATTTCTAGCAATGTATTAACTTTGATCTATAATAAACTACCAGGTTCACTTGATATAAATCGAAGTTCAAAAGCAGAAGTCTGCGGGGTGGGTACATCTTCTAGGGTCATGGAGTAAAGATGATATTGTTCGACTTTATCTGCTAATTGTTATAAAATAGTTTGTACTTAATTACAATAAAACCGAAATCCATTTTGTTTACTTGCTCTCTTGGGGATGGAAGGGGGTAAGTAAGTTATGTGTGTACAACTTGCTTTAATCAGCGTATTATGAATTTACCAATTCTTAACACATGTGAGGTATTACAAAAGTAACGTTGAATAACAAGACAATTGCCATCCATTGGTAGCAAACAAAAATTACTACAATATCTTGTAGTATTCTTATTATTTTTACATCCCTCAATAATCATCTAAGATGAAGCATCAAAAGTTTATTTTAACTATTAATATAAGAAAAATCGTTTTACTTTCGTCAGAAATCTATCTTGATAGAAGGTCCAAAATTGTGTTCTTATTTTTGTTGTAAAAGACAAATTGGTATTTTGCATGGGCAGTCTCATGTTCATTCTGCTTTGACTTCATAAAATATATTACTTGAATCACAAGCTTGTAATTGTTAATAAGCTCTTCCATGAGTTGTCATGCAACTATTTTGCCAGGTCTTGACCTGATCATTTGCATAATAGGTGGTCATCTTAAGACTGAGGAGACCCTTAATACTAAACCTAGTTGCTAAAAAACATCAAAGCAAACGATGATTAAATCTTCATTCATAATGCTCATCGTTTATGTTTGCTGTTTGTCGTTCATGTAAGATTTTTCTGTCCCGTTTTCTTTCGTGATAGGACCTTTTTGTTTGCATCAATGTAGCTGTAGTCCCCACTGGCATTTTTTGTTTGTCTTTTTGTTGGATATTATTTATTCGTGTTGAAACCTGTCTTATTATTTTTACATTCCCAAATACAACATCAAAAGTTTCTAATATGGAGTAGGCATTGCCTAAATGCGAGCATAGCTAAAAGAGACTACGTTTTGTTTATTTTCCAATATTTCCATTTGCTTATTTTGGGGCGAGATGGTATGGGGCAATTAAGCTTCGATACACGTTAGTTTCGCACGTGCATATAACCAAGACGAAACGAGCAGCTTATGTGTATTTATTATTTTAACAATATTATTTTCTTGTAAAAAGCGCAATTTATTATTTTTTTAAGCATTATTTCTTTTCTTATAAATTATTTTAACATTCACTCCGGTCCTGTGAAAATAAAAACCCTTTCCGGACCATAAAAAATCTAAATCAGCATTAGCAAATTTCTCGCGGAAACAAATACCGAAGAGCTCTCCGCTCGAGCGGGCACTTCGTGCCCGCTTGCGAGCTATGCTCGCTATTAACAATTATTAGTAATAAATAAAAATGTTTTACCTTTGTCAGAAATCTATCTTGATAGGATTCTTATTAATGTTGTAAAAGACAAATTGGTATTTTGCATAGGCAGTCTTGTGTTTATTCTACTTGAATCACAAGCGTGTAGTTGTTAACAAGCTCTTCCGTGAGTTGTTTTATTGCCAGGTCTTGACCTGATCATTTATGTTTGCTGTTTGTCGTTCGTGTTGAATTATTGTCCCATTTGTTGTTCGTGCTAGGATCTTTTTGTTTGTTTTCAATGAAACTGTCTGTAGTTCATACTGGATCATGTGCAAGAATGAGGGACATTTCCAAGAAAGATAACTCAATCTGAAATATCTTCCTATGTTCCAACTGTTCCCCTGTTGAAACGTCGTGATAAGGTTACCAGATTCTAGATACATGTAACAATTACATGTATCAAATGAACATCTGGTAGCAATTTTATAACCAGCAGGGTTGTCAATGGTGTTATCTATTGATATTGATTTTTAATTTGGTTAGTAAGTTACTGCCATATTATTTTGGATCATTGAGTAGTTTTTGTCCCACGACAATCCTGCAGTTTCATATATGAGTTTTATATGGTTTTGTATTTTTGGGTTTTTTTTTTTAAACACCAAACTTAAAAATAAATTGTAAGATTCAATTACAAAAGAGTAAATGTTACAAGTTGTTGACTCATAATAATTTATAAGTATAATTAATAAAAAAAGGTCATAAAAATAATGTCGTTAAATTGATGAAGAATTTTTTTTTAAATTAATTAAAAAAAAAAACTTGATATTAAATTTTACAGTTGGAAATCGAATAAACCAATCACTTTCGACAAATAACAATTATACAAATTATAGTAAAATATGGAATAAGTGAAGGCCGGCTTCATATAAAAATATTCAAATCTGATAGAAAAACAATAATCAGCTAATCCATTTTTCCTTATTAATTTTTCATATTGTTTGTACAACTGCAAAGTAAACACAATAGTTTGTTTATTTAGATCGTCTAGGGCTTTATATAAGTGGTATATTATATCATAATGACAGAGAGGCAGCAGGGGTATAAGATAAGATGCGAGTGGATAAAGATTATAGACAATAGTCATCTTAAAAAGCTTCTCCGTTTGTTGGAACATACCCAGTACCATATGCATAGACTAGAGAGTGCCCCCTCCCAAAAAATAAATAAAAATCACACTTAAAAAAAAAACAAGTAAAAGACGAAGTTTTAGTTCTTTGGATACACCTGTACCACTAGAAAATTTTGATGGTTAAATTTTGCAGCCGAAAGTACATATAGCAAATAGGTCTAGACCTATTATCGTAAATCTTGTAAATCTATCATTAAATTCGTATATTGCTAACAATTTCAATTTTAGACGTTAATTTTTCTTTGATAGATCCAAATCTTAATTTACATCACTTAAAACCCCCTTAAAGGTCTATTACTTCTCATATAGATTTCTCTCTGTATATTTTGACGATGTCTCAAAACGGACTCTAGATCATATTATTTTGCAATATTTATTATTACACTCTGTCTTAGCCTTTTCAGTTTTTCGTATTCTAACGGGCACCTGCGCAGCGTCGTTTGTCTATATTGTTTTGTTTAGATTTTTCTATGTAGGAGATTTAATATATTTCATGCATGTAATTGGAATATGTTTTGGATACTAAAAAGCCATGCAAGCTATCGGACTCCACAAAGTGCAACACTGATGCGCTACGACATTTTAAATAAACTGAAACGGTTTTGCGACCTTACAAAATTGTTGAAATTAATGTACATAATACATGTAATGCTGAATTCATCGCTGCATGAGAACAATTATTTTTTTTAATAAACATCATAAAATGACATATCACTGATTCAAATATATATGAATTCATGTACTGTTAAATAGTATTCTTCATGCATGGCACTCAGAGCGCCTGCAACCCATCTTCAAAGACCAAGAGACACCAAAAGTTCATGAATTTTTACAATTATTTTTACATATTTGGAATGCTCAATAAATGCAGTTTTTTGTGATATGTGGTAATAACTGTTTACAATAATAAATGAATTTTTATTTTATTTTTTTAGACAGGTCATCATTCTTTCTTGTCATTTTTTTGTTTGCTGTATATTTCAATATTTTTTTCAAACTCGGACAATATTTAAAAAATCAGAGACACCACTTCTATGCAACCGATTTGGGTATTCTTATATCCCCAAAAAGAGAATTTTTCACAGAATACAGTAGTATGTGGTAATAAGAAGTCATTTGAAAAATAAAGTGAATAATTGATATTTTCTAAAGGTGTATAATTTTTCCCCGTTACTTTCTATAGTAAATAGTTATCGATAAGAATTAGAAGTCCTGCGGTGCTGAGATAAGATCCACCATTTTGTTTGTCCATCATTCTTGCGTATGGGCATCTTTTATGTGTTCGTATTGAAACCTTGTGTAAAAATTAAACTATAGAATTTACATTTATGATATGATAATCATTATTCAACACATGTTACACATATGATGTATTTAATAGACAAAAAAAATACACGTCCTTGATTCCATTTGTAACAAAGAGTTATGATTATTTTTTTTTATGTTATGGTCATATATCACATTATAAAAGCTAAAGAAAGTTAACAACATATTCCTTTAACCAATTAGAGTTTGTGTTCAATTTTGATTTCTGAAATATTACATGGTCGTCAATACATGTATAAATGACAATTCATTTTTTCTTCTTTGATTCTTAGTTCTTTTCAAAATTGCCTTAATTACTTTGATGGTAAATATCTTTTTTTGCATTCATAGGTTTGATTAAAAAAGAGACAGTCCCTAATATAAGCTTATGTTAGATTACGATAAACAAAGGTGTTCAATTGGATATCTGAAACACAACTCTTGTCAAATCGAAAGCTTCCTCTCAAATGTCCGGAACCAACACTACACCAAATTAAATTGAAATCCTAAAGTGTTACGGTAGATCTGCTCTTCTGCTCAATACTTATTTCATACTGTGTTCAACATATTTATTTAGAAAAAAACAACATTTTGTTCGAGCCTCAACGATGGGTCTTTGATAGACTGAATAGCGAGTCAGTAAAATTATGTCACGTATTTTTTGAAGCTACAAATGTAATCATTCATTTCTTTTTATATCGGGGATATTAAGTTAATACCAATGTGGGTATAAAAAATGTATCGTCGTACCGAATTTTACCTATACTTTATTGATCGTTTACAATACAACAGGTACATTACAAGCAGAAAGTAGAATCTTTCCGAAGCAGTTGCTGCTTGTAGTTTACTTGTATGTGTGGAAGAATCAAAGGTTGACGTGCGTATTTTGTGGTTGTTCTTGTTTTGTTTATGCTGTTCTAAGGCACTTAAATTCAAAAACAATCTTCTTGACATGGTAATTTGGCTTAAAAACTTATTAAAGAAAGACTGCAAGTTGGAAGTTATAGTAAAATCTTTAATTTTAGTGTTTTTTGGTAGAAATATTGATAATTTGATAGTAACTCTAAAACGTAAACTTTTGACCTTTTGACTATTGTATTGTTTTAAGCATTACAGCGATCAGTGTGATGATATAATACTAAATCATTAGTTGTTTGGCGTGTTATGGGGGTGGTTGGGCCCAAAAAAACTAGTTCAACCCCGCCACATTTTATATGTGCCTGTCCTAAGCCAGGAATCCTAATCAAAGCTTTTCTTTGTCCCTGTCAACTACATGTATCTGTTTTTTGTTCTATGTCCAGAAATGGGTCTTTCGTTGATAATCTAGGGATTTGTTTCAATCTTATGTACTGTATTTTTAGTCTTGGGCCAATGCAAGACAGCGAGCAGTGACCTCTGGTCATGTTGAAAACTGCTGGCTGTTTTCCATTGTGATTTTTTAAATTGCCGTTTCTTTAATGTTGGTTGTGTCGCGTACACTTATTTCACATTTCTTTATCGTCTATTTTCTTTTCACTGATTTTGCATTTGTCTTTTTGGATTTACGATATTTGTAAACCATAACACTTATGTCAGATTAAAAAAAAACATTTGTCAAAGGCGTTTTCATGATCAAATAGTAATAAAATTATGAAAATGTTTTGGTCATAATTGGTACATGTATATCAAAGAACAACAAAAGACATTTTCACCCGTACATTACTAGCGTAAACAAATCAATCAAACTTTAAATAATATAAATATTCTGGTCTTTCATAGCCTAAACGATAGCTCAAAAATGTGTAGGCCGTGTGCATAAAGGAAAATTGAGGTCGTTAAATTATTTATCGCTCAATTCAATCACATGTATGTATATTTTTTGCATGATTGATGAATTGTTATTTTTTTACAGTTGTTTTTCCCATGATGATGAGAACAAGATGCAAACTTAGATAAATTGTTTGACTTTTTTGTCTAATTTGTTAAAAAATTTGACATTCAACCATATCTGAAATACAGATTTTAAAAAAAAGATAAGAACGGAGTGAGTTTTGTGATTGATATGTTAGCTCTTCTAGTTCGTGCTGAAATCTTTTTGTTCATTTGTTGTTGGTGTTTTTGTGCTTGAATCTTCGCGCTGAAATCCCTTAAAGTTACGTAACTGTTTGCTATTCGTGTTGGAATTTATATATGGTTTGCTGTTTGCAGATTGTGCTCGGTCGATTTGTTGTTAGTTTGTGTGTATTGAAATCCCTTTCTTTCTTACCAAATTATGCCGAAAAAAGTTAATGAATTAAAAAAGCACGGATTTTTTTTTTTATAAATAATAATTCTTATACACTTGTTTTACAATCGCATATGTTTCATTAAAACATTTAACATAAATATACACGTTCTTTATTCAATTTATTATAGTGTTAAAATTAAAACATTGATGTCATGGCCGAATATCAGAATTTACGAAAACGTTCAACAGTATACAAAACACACACACCTTTAAAAAGTCATGCATTTTTATTCATATGAAAGGCATATTTTTCAATCATCTGTAACATGACATGGTGGTCGCCGATATATATAACAACCAAAGTTTCGGTTCTAAAATAATATTAAATTTGTGTCAATTTATTTTACAATAATTAACTTTTTTCATTCTATATGAAATCCATGACAGAAATGTTGTCGGTTTTTTCTATTTAGATTACTATAAACACAGGTGTCTTTTTGAAATTAAAATGTAAGTCTTGTCACGTTGAAAGCTTTCTCAATGCTCCATTACCAACACTTTTTCAGGTAGAAATACACAGAAGACATTAAATTTTAATGGAAATTTCTTAATTGTGAAAATCCTAAGATTATTCTTATATTAAGAGGCATAAACTGTGATTCGTTGAAGGGCACCTTGAATTTGGCAGTCTATTCAATACTCGCATGCTGTGTTTATTCTACATATATTTGTATTCTAGTTTTATTTGGCATTGTAACATTTTGCCCGGGCGTCACCAATTCATGTTTTTTTTATAAACTTTTGGAACTTTAAATGCATAAGAGTAAATAAGACCGTAAAAGAAGTTTGGTTGACCAACATTTTTCTTACAGTAGACATCATTCTCATTTTACTTCTTTTTATTTGACTAATACTGAGTTGATCATCCGAAGGCCACAGGTGTGTTGTTACAAGCAGGAACTGCTTACCTTTCCAGAGCGTCAAAGATCACTATCCTTCATACCTAGTGTCGTTGATGATATTTCAGTTAAGCTGTCTTACGTATGTGTGTTTTCAATTGGGTTGTGTTTTTGTTTATGGTGTTGTCTTTTGTGTGTACCGGTTTTGCCTTTGCTTTTTGGAGCTTTCGACTTTTGAATGGCATAACACTTAAGTCATGTGAAAACCGAGGATGGCAACACTAATTTCGACGTTGTTCTCAAATCAAAATACTCAGCAACTGAAGTAACGCACCACATCTGTTCTATCATTATTCTTTAATAAGTTAAAAAATATCATATTATTCTTAATAATACGGTGAATCAAATTCATCATATTATATTCTTTTTTTAATCGTCATTGGCAAGATAACAACAGGAATGGTCAATGCAAACATGCGCGGTTCCGTAAGTTTGGACAGGAATCTGGGAATATTAAGCGTTTACCCTATTTTCCAATTTAAAGTTAGGAAAAACATAAATTTTGTCAGAATTAATGATTTTAGTTTATTTTTGGGGGTTAATAAACTCATTTTTTGAGAATTTCAAAAAATTGGAAAAAAAAGAATTATTGTAAATTAGAAGAACTTGTTATGGATGGCAGAATCTAAGGACGATCTAAAAGACATAGACATAGACGTAGTAATTTTATTTAAAGTCGATATCATATATTCAAATAACATATTTGAAAATATTTGCTATATAAAAGTAAAAGGAAATGATGGTAAGTGGTGTTATTCAAGTGTTGTTAAGTTTATAATTAAAGGTAACAACAAAATAACCGAACTTGAAGGACCAATCTCAATTAATCAAAAGACAAAACATGGAAGACACACCGAACAAATATAGATCGCAATGGTCCTAACTTGGTACATGCGTTTCAAACGAAACGGTGGGTTTAACCAGGTTTTATGGCGCGCCAAACCTCACTCTTCCATTGCGATCATACGGTCCGGTAGTAAAACAAAACGCAACATGGTTGTAAAAACATAATAGGGATAATATGATGATCATCTCAGTATTTTAACGTATATCAAAGAACAACAAAGAACATTATCAGCTGTACATAACTGGAAATAATAAATAAATATTATACTGATATTCTTGGTGTCCACAATTTAATATAATAAAATAATTTATAGGTCGAAATGTAAATGAAAACGCCGAATTATTCATTTATTTATTTTTTAAATGAAGATAATTATCGTAGTAATACTCTAATATATGATTAGGGAATTTCCATACCAAAAAAAATGTGTTCGTTATTAATCAAATTAGATGGTTTATTATTTGGCCAGCTAATGGAAAGAAGCTTATGCATATTAAACCATGTAGCATATTATCTGGGCGAGTATTTCATTTTTTTTGCGGCAAATTATGTATTAAGCTTAGATAGCAAGACTTAAATCATTATCCCTACTGCACGTATAGTTGATTGCAGTCTAAGTTTGGATATTACATTTACAAAAAAACAGGATATCAATTCAAAAATATAAGTAAAGTCAAAAGATCTCTCTTTCAGAAAATAGTATCTAAACTACATTTTACAAGATATACATATTTACAGGTATACAAAATGATTGTCTTCTCTTGTCAAGTTTCGGTATAAATGAGCAATTTTTACTACACAGAGGAGGCTTTTCCTTGGGAACTGTTTAAAGGCAAATCTTCAGTATCAACACAAGTGTCTACCTGTGACATTTTAGAATTCATTGTAATAAGTCCTCCATTCTTATTAATGTCCATAGAACGAATCCCGATGGCCTGAAAGCAAGCATTCCTTATTTGTTTGTCCATGATTCCGTAAACTATAGGATTTGAACTATTAGCTACGGCAAAGAAGACTGTAATTGCCACATAGAAATCGCCATCCCATTGTAGTTTCTTGTCTATAGCTCTAGTAATACCATAGGGGAGATATCCTACGAGAATCAGTAAGAATATCATCCCAAACATTTTGGTAATTTTGATTTCTCTTTTTAGCCACTCTTTCTGTCTGGAACCTCTGAAAGCTCTAGAAGATTGATGTACTTTGATGAATATAGCAATGTAACATAGTATCAGAATGATTGACGGTAGCATCATTAAGAATACGGATACTAGTAAAGTGAAAGGACCAAAATCTTTCTTTACAACACATCGGAGAAGTTTTGGTTCATAATACGCCATGTTTCCTAGCGAAGGCTGCATGATAAACAACAATGGAACAACCCTGGCAAATATCAACACGAATATCGTGTAGGCTTTCTTTGAGATCTTCTTGTAGAAAGTATTAAATACTACGACGATAAGACGATGAATAGCTATAAGTCCGGTGTGCCATAGAGAGGACCCCATTAACAAGACGGTCATGTGTTGGAGAAGTTCACAGACCAACATACCGGCCGGAAACGTCCCCATGAAGTATGACAGGAGAACCAAACTGTTATTAAATCCTAGGTTTATAATGTCATTTATACATAGGCTAATTATAAATATGTTGATTATGTTACTAAGGTCCCGCTTAGTGAAACAAACGATCATGACAAGAAAGTTCCCGAATAATCCGAGAAGCAAGGCCAAAAGCATGATGATCCCACCAATATAAAGTGCCGTATCTGAAGGTCCTCTAATTTCCGAAAAGGTTGCGTTCGTAATATTTCCATTATACTCAATTGAATCATTCGTGAAATATTTTGGCTCATTTTGGTCAAAGTTGAAGGAAATAGATGACAATGTTGACATTTCGGTTGAGATTGTGAGAAATTAATAACCTCTGTCTGACTTTGTCGTCAATAAAAGCTTCGATGAGAAATGTACAATGTCTATGGCTTTTCTATTATCACTCTTTTGAACTTGGTTTATCGCTACCGACAGATTATCATAGATTTCCAATTATATTGTGATTTTTGTTGCCTGTTGATAATTGACCACTGTATATCCAGTCGTGATTCTGTCTAGCACATCCTATTAGAGAGTTTGGGTTTGGTTTTAATGGAAAAGCGAACTACTGTCAGACTCAAACGACGGTGGTCTTTCCTGTCTGGTTTTTAAAATTGTCAGTTAAAGGCTCTGGTGAAAAGCTCCAGGTACCTGTCTGCCTAAATCTCTGCAAATAGAAAACATGCAATTCTATTAATGGGTTTCTATTATCATCATGATTTGGCTTCTCATTTGTTATATCTGACGAACATAACGCTCTATTATATATTTTCCCCATTTAATTGATCATATTTCACAAGTTTGATAACAAAACCAATTATCAAATGTTATCCGTGAATTCTTTGACTGTCTGCAGAACTAGTTAGTTATTGTTGAAAAGGTCGGTTAATTTTCCTCTTTTGAACACCTTTGTTAAATGAGACATATTGATAAAACATTGGAGCCGTAATTACTCAACTTTGTAGGAATATATAGCAAGACATGGGGGCATGGCAATGTCGTTAACCGAACAATGCTAAGCAATGACGATGCTGAACAAGTGCAAAAACATTTTTAAAGTACTAATATTTATGATGGGTAGCAACACAGGAAATTGTTTTTTTATTCTATTACTTCAAATTGCTTCTACCTTTTTTTGTTTTCATTTAAAATGGTAACATATTTAAAATATCAAAACATTTGAACTTTTTGTTTCCAAAAACGCACTATGCAATTGCTTCTTTAATACCCTTTTTCGATGTTAAGATTTAAATCTGAACTCTTTTATGCGCAAATGTTCAAACATATGTTTATTTTGTTTGACGAGCGACATCTTACTCACATATATATATTTTTACTTCACTCTAAACTTTACACATTTACTATTATGCCAAATTTTATGTGCATTCAAGTTTTAGAAAAATTCTCGTTGCTGTTGCAGAAGATAGAAGATAATGGGATGTGGAATAAGTGTATGCGACTTAACCTACAATATCAACGATAATTCAAAAATTCCACAACGGAAAACAGCCAGCAGACTTCAATGTGACCAGCGGTCACTGTTCGCTGTTTTCCATTTGGCCCTTTCAATAAAAAACATAAAAATTACAAGAAAGCTTAGAAAAAGATTTTAGGTTAAGAGGTAGAGTATATGTGTCTCCCTTTCATTGGCAATCCTATTCGAATAGTAATGTAAGATTCAGTTCAAACCAAATCAATAAGACTTGAATTCAACCCAAAATTAACTCAACTTTAAACTAAAGCGAAAACAAACAGGGCACAGAGTAACTCTTTAGAAAGAATATCAATTTGACCGCAACTTAAGTTTACGTCTCGAAGGTTTATACAATCAGATGACCGAGTTTTGGAAACTCCGTGCTACGTGCAAAACCTTGTCTATTTGTTAGACTTTGATATTTAAAATAATGAGGATCAAATTGTTAGCGATAGGGGAGTCAAATGAGCCGTTCTGACTGTACCCTTATAAAGATATTTTACACTTCTATTAAAATCTTGTTGAAACATATTCAAATAAATAAATGATGAAGGTGTAGGCGGCTTTCTAATGTTTTACATCACGCGAAGAAATTATTGCAACCACAGTCTGTCTTTTCACATTTAGTTTTGGCTGCAATAGTCCATGAAAGAGTGTACAATTTTTGCTACATAGTCCATGAAAGAGTGTACATGGCAAAAAATCATTTGATATAGAACAAAAACGCTTTCATGTACATATATATATAAACTGTGGCGGTAAAACTAGTTTCATGTGCTCTAACTGTTTCTTCATCAAAGCACAAAAATAACACAGTTACTATCAGTTCGATTTACAGTTAAATTCAGCAAAAAAGGACCTAAGAAGATAAATTGACAGCAAAATCAAACCAAAGCATAAAGGATGTCTCAAAAGAGGATTTTAAACTCATCGTTTAATATAGTTTATGACTATAGTTTATGTCTCGCCGATTTGTATGGTGCGATATACAACCAGATGACCGAGATTTGGAACCTCCGGGCTACGTGTCAAACCATGCCCACTTATCATGCATATAGGATATTTGATATATCGAGAAGTATGGCGTGTAGACGGAGTTATCAAAGCGTTGGAAATAAGGGATTTTGATAAGTCAACTAATATGCACAGAGCCGCTTTGGTTGTACCCTTATAAAGAGATTTCTTACGCTTCTATTTAAAAAATTGTGAACAGAAATATATTCAAATAAATAAATAAATGATGATAGTGTAGGCGGCTTTCTAATGTTCTACATCACGCGAGGAAATTGAAGCAACCGCAGTCTGTCTTTTCACAACTCTATATGATAAATGGCTATTTCTATGTTATTATTTAACTTTAACGAGAACTTTGGGACATTTTTAGTTGCACTTGCATCAATAATTGATGGGATTTTGATAACACAATTAGTCTGTTGTTGGTTTAATAGTGCACTATGATGCAGTGCTAATTTGAATTGTTATTTCTGGTGCAGCTAGGCTCAACAGAACTTTAATTCCAGAAAATATCACTTCTGTCAAATTGAATGACTTGGCATTGAAATTTTCCCTGTTTTTGCTATTCATGCCAAACAAAAATATATTTATCAACAGAACTTTCAAACAGATTAATGAGTTTTATCTATTTATAAGATAAACCAGTTTAATGAAAGCGAGATTAATAATATTTCGATTTTTCTTCTCCGTAATTTACTATCCGTTTTTTGTTCCGGGTTTTATAATTTTATACATATGTTGACATTGATGGACGAATGAAACAAAATTTGTGTTTTTTAATCCAAGCAATCCTTCATTCTACCCTATAATTAGAGGACAAATTTGCTGAATTTAAGAAGCATTTATATGGTGCGATATTCTCGTCAGAATTTAGGACAGTTGTTTTGACATTATTGGAGAAAAATTTGAAAGTTATCCAGCCAACCTTGTATAACAGTAGGACATTGAATCAACAAGCATGGACAAACATTGCTTTTAATATTTGTTAAAAAAAAAATTTGAACCCTTCTGTTTGAACCATCGTAAAACCAAAGGAACCAGCCGCTTTCCTGGAATTGAATCATTACAACATGACCATGAAGAAAAAACGATAAAAGAAGAAAGATTGAACTCTGTCGCCTGTGTCGGTACATATCTTTTACTTTCTGTCGAAAAACTAAGGAAAAAGAAAATTGAACTCTGTCTGTACATATCTTTATGTCGAAAAACAGAACTTACTACATGTACTAAGGAAAAACGATAAAAGAAGAAAGATTTAACTCTATCGGTACATACCTTCGGTCGAAAAACAGACCTTACTACATGTACTAAGGAAAAACGATAAAAGAAGAAAGATTGAACTCTATCGGTACATATCTTTCGGTCGAAAAACAGAACTTACTACATGTAGTCAAGTACAGGAAGATGCTGATAGGGCCATCTGGTGCTTCAAGGAATCAGGATAAAGCAGGACTGTAGCATCTTCTTTTTCAATGGGGGCACATTTCCGAGATCAGATTTATAATTCAAGGTACATGTTTATGTTTAATTAAGAATAGCAGCTATAACACAAATAAATCTACTTTAACTCAGCTTATACCAGGGTAGGATATTGACCATTAAATTTTACGATATTTATTACTTTCTGAAGTAAAAGTTTGACATGTCAAAATCTTGTCATTCACATCTTGTTTGTATTATGTCAACCAAATCACATGACGGGCACCTGTAAATTGACGTTACGTCACATTCAAATCAAATCATTGATGTCATGTAAACATGGTAAACGAAAACAATCACAAAATGTACAAAACTACATAAAACATATACACATGGTACATGCCGTATTAACAAACTTTACATCAAACGTAGCTATTCTTTAAATGATTTCATTTTTAATTTAAAATTGAGTACTGCTCGTTATATTATATTTCAGTAAACCTTTCTGTTGTGTTCTATAATATGTTTTTTCGTTTGCTTTAACTTTGTTTTTGTTTTGCTTATACTTTCATCGCACTTGATAGCCTAAACTAGTGCATGAAGTGACAAGTCAAATCACTGTGTCTTCCCGTCCGTCTTTGAACCCAAGCTTTGAACTTTTTGTTTCAGAACGATTAAGAATTTTCCGAATAAGTACACACTGTCCTTATCGCCATATAAGGTTTAATTATTATAACTTGTAAAGCTATTTTGATTTGTTCTGCATCTAAAGGCTTAATATGAAACTACACATCTTAATTTTTCCAGACTGCTAAACTGTATATTGAATATTACAGATCATATCTTTAGACGTTTTCCTGCATTTAACAGGCTGGTCCTCAGATTAATACAAACGTACACAACATGTCACATGAGAAATGGATTGTTAAAATTGTCCTGTGGGGCATTACGCCCCCCCCCTCTTTTTTAGGTCATTCGATCATTTACTTCCTGTTTCAGACCCAGTCCTTTTTTGTTTTGGTATTTTTTACACGGGGTTATTCAAGTTATAAAAATTTATTGTACAGAAACTGTATTCTTAAATTGAAATTTTGGAGTACTGACAGAAGAATGAATGCTGGTTATTCTTATTTATCATGTTTATTCGAATTACGAGTAAAATATTTCTATAGTAACAGAATGCTCCCCAGCCAAGACTTGTGATCTTTTTATCTGAGTATATGAATTTTCATTCCATACCATTTCAGCATCATTTAAAGGCATATTTTCTACCAAATTCACATATTTTTCGTCGGACACTCCTATCTTTTGATGTCATTTTGACCGAAATGTAATGAAAGATAACTTTGAACATGTATCATGTTTACATTTAAAAACCAATATTGCATTAAACTTAGTTTATTTCGCTCACAATAGACCAACGTGGTTGATTATTTGTTTGCCTTCGTGACGACAAACATATTTTTAATGTATAAATTTAATACAGCCATCAGTCTGGATCTCATACATGTATGTTTCAGTTGTTCATTATAGTGACAAATTAAACAAATTCATTTACCGGTATATTGTCATTTTCTTTGTTTGGAGACTCTGGCGTTATCGTCGCCTTTAAATTTCTACACGGACTAAAACCTGAGACGAGAAACAGATAGCTAACAGCGTGCATTAACCGTAAAAGTGTTTAAGCAAAGTTTGACACAGTGCGCATGATGCTAAAGGCGGGATTAGATCTCATGAATATGAATTTTAATTTTTTTTTGTTGTTGTAAAACTTTAGATTATTGTTCTTTTTTTTTTTTTTTTTTTCTTTTTTTTTCTTTTTTTTTTCGGTTTTTAAATTAATAGAGTACACCGACTTTATTTTATTGTCGTTTATATTTTAAAGTTTAGAATTAGACAATACCAAGTTTTCTGTAGGCCTTTTTGTTAGTACACAAAATTATTTTCGTAGACAATATCCCTTTAACTTATTCAATTTGTAACATTTGTTTTCTGCATAATTTTTATGATAGTCAATTGATTGCGTAAGTATTCTTGATATAACCATGTTTACTAGATTCCTATTATTTGCATGCTGTACATGTTGACAATACAAATATTTAACGACAAAAACATGAATGCAGACACTGAACATTTACATTTACTTCTTGGATTGAAACTATAAGCATGCCGAATTAAACTAGTGGCACAATAAGAAAATCTTACATATCTTCATTAATGCAAAACATGTTCAACCCTTTGATCGCTTAACAAGACAGTAGATAAGTTATAGAGATTCGTTCAGGCGCTGATTGATGAATTATGTTGTTTCATTATAGTGCATTGTTTTATCACATTGAAGAAGGAAATTATTCTCATCTTATATACGCTCAGTTCAGAAGAATTTAAGTCATTCAATACTTTGAAACATGAACAGTCCAGCAATACTAAAGAAGTATAGTCTACTTAGGTGGGAAATACAAATCATATTTATGGTTTCTACTATATTGAATAATTCAATTATACCTATGCTGATGTGTCCCTTATTGGCCCATGTTAACTCAGATTGATAGAATGGTAGAAAAAGTGGGCTGGTGGGGTAAAGTATGAACGTGTATAGACACTTTCATTTGGCAATAAATGGGAGACACTGTTTTTGCTCCATGTGATATTAATTAAAAATTTCTAACGCTTTACCGTTGGAATTTGGTCTAGACCATCTCATGCCTCCATGAGTGGTCGGTTCTGATGAATTTGGCCAGTGTTTTTTAGTACAAAATAAAATCCAAACTACAATTAAACAAAAAGAAAGTGTGTCCCAAAAGAGGGCCAGGATGTTTTTTGAACGTGTATAGACACGCTCATTTGGCAAGATAAGGGGACACTATTCTTTCCTTAATTGTACGTCGGGTCATATTACCAAAAAACTTTCCAACGCTTTACCGTTGGAAGTTGGTCTAGACCATCTCATGCCTCCATGAGTGGTCGGTCCTGATCTGTTGTCACCAGATTGGATTTGGCCAGTGTAATGTATAATAAAAGTAAATCCATGGTAAATCTAAATCAAAAATAATATTAATTTCACTCCCATGTAATAAAAAATAATCCATGGGGTGACAAAATATGAGCTGGCGTACTGGAATATTGTGTCCCTCGTTCTCTCCAGGAACCTGAGAGGAATGTGAGCATCCATTGCCTACCAATGGTGCACAGACTTGTCCGTATATCCTAGTGATTGGCATTCTGTTTCCCTATCTTGTCAATTCCTCTCTTGCAGTTAGCTGTGGCCGTAATTAGCCATTTAATATGTTTGTGTCAGTATTTATACGCCAAATCATTGAGTCTTTAATTAATGAGGTTTATCTATTTATAAGATAAACCAGTTTAATGAAAGCGAGATTAATAATATTTCGATTTTTCTTCTCCGTAATTTACTATCCGTTTTTTGTTCCGGGTTTTATAATTTTATACATATGTTGACATTGATGGACGAATGAAACAAAATCCCTCCATCCATCCCCCTTTTCACCGTCCAACATTTTTGCTGCTGTTGTTTTATTTTCTTTTTCAGGCTTTTCAAATATGACTACAGGAGCTCTACATATATACGGACGATGCAGTTTGAAATACACTTGGATTTTACAAAGATGACCATGTTACTGTTCATTTTGCTAGTTTCTTGACTTGTTTGAAATGTTACTTATATATTTATTTATTTTTTTTCTAACTGCATACCACTAGTATACCAAAAACAGATATTTTAAAGTTATAAATTATCAGTTTTTCATTCAATTTTTATACATTTTTTGTGTTTGTGTGTATAAACTAATATTTTTAATAAAAATTCCTGTCACAGTCTACTAGGGCGGAATTTGGCAAGATAAG
The DNA here is from genome assembly GCA_963971305.1 of Arcuatula senhousia. Lineage (NCBI taxonomy): Eukaryota > Metazoa > Mollusca > Bivalvia > Mytilida > Mytilidae > Arcuatula > Arcuatula senhousia. The sequence goes on from OZ020304.1 coordinate 65,090,057, forward strand.
GGGACACTATTCTTTCCTTAATTGTACGTCGGGTCATATTACCAAAAAACTTTCCAACGCTTTACCGTTGGAAGTTGGTCTAGACCATCTCATGCCTCCATGAGTGGTCGGTCCTGATCTGTTGTCACCAGATTGGATTTGGCCAGTGTAATGTATAATAAAAGTAAATCCATGGTAAATCTAAATCAAAAATAATATTAATTTCACTCCCATGTAATAAAAAATAATCCATGGGGTGACAAAATATGAGCTGGCGTACTGGAATATTGTGTCCCTCGTTCTCTCCAGGAACCTGAGAGGAATGTGAGCATCCATTGCCTACCAATGGTGCACAGACTTGTCCGTATATCCTAGTGATTGGCATTCTGTTTCCCTATCTTGTCAATTCCTCTCTTGCAGTTAGCTGTGGCCGTAATTAGCCATTTAATATGTTTGTGTCAGTATTTATACGCCAAATCATTGAGTCTTTAATTAAACTGATTGCTGACTATTGGAGTATTTGGATTTAACTTTGACTGGTGTATAAAGTGCAAAACAGATAAAACATCGATGTGAATGAAACCAGTGAAACTTGTGTTACATAATACAATGTTTATATTTACATGACAATGTATTACAATACAAACTCTGATCTCAACACTGGATTCTCTACGACATTTACAAATAGACAACAATGTAAAATTCAAATGTTAAAGCAACAACACTATAGACGCTGATCTCTCTGACAATACCAAGACAATATTATGACTACGTGGTGTCGCATCCAGTGAATAAATAATTTAAGGTTTATCCCATCACAGAAACTATTGATAGATATGACAGGTGCTTGATCGAATCACTTTCCTGATGATTTTTTTCTATTGATTAGTATCCTATAAATGCAATGAAGTGCCTATATCTGCAGGGTCTGGACGATATCTGATAGAAACGGGAAAGCTAGCTTCTCGTATTCTCGCGGAGCGTTAAATATTAAAAAAAGTGCCTAAAATAAAGAATATATTTATGATTTTTTTTATTAATCATGCTTCTGCATGCAGTAATTGACATTACAGGATTTATTAAGAAAATTTGTCAAAAGGTGCCTCTATATGGTAATTATATCTTTGAAAACATATGTTCACCATATATTTTATGTTTCCATATGAAAAACATCTGTTTTGGTAAAAAACATGATTTTTTTTTCAAATGAACCACAAGTGGATAGCTAACGTTTTCTATTGTAAGAGGTTTGTGACTATACTTGTTCGTCATATGATAAAGATCTGTTTTCAAACACAAGTTTATTCTATAGGCACCAAATGTAAATGAAAATTTATTCGAGAACATATGTTAAACAAAAGAAAAAATATATTTCAACCTACTTTTATGACTTGAGTTCGCGATGATGATTGATGTTTGGTTGTTATGTGTGTGTATGTGTTTTTTGCTGTGTTGATTGATTTTGTGTCTGCCTTTTTGTACTGTTGGCATTAGAATGCCCCATTGGTATCCCTCTGCTTTTTTCTGATGCAAAAAAAACCCCAAACAATTAAACAAAGAAGAACAAAACAAAAAATAAAAACGGACAAACAAAATAACGCAAAACAGCAAAATTGAATACCGGTACCGCGGTAGATGTCACTTCACATCAGCATTTATAAGGAAACTGTCATAACATATAGTTACCAAAAAAAAAACCAAAAGCTAAATACACCAAAAACAAGACCAACGATCGCTGGTTCTTTGTTTTGCAATTGCCCTTTCTTTATAATCAACTATAGATTTGAAATAAACTTGTTTTTTGGAAGGCAAGATGCACACAGTGAGCTGCAAAACAGTGAGCATCTGGGGACCACTGGTCACAGCAGAGGCTGTTGGCTGTTTCCCGTTTATGGATTTTAAATGCAGATGATGTCGCGTACACCAACTCCACTTAAATTTCATTATCATATACTATTGTTAATAAAATAATTTTAAAAAAAATAGATTCATTCTCATAACGACTAGAGTTCGCGTTGATATTCAGTAGTTTTTTTGTTTCCGTGTTTTATATGTTATCTGTTTTTTCGTCCTGTCCTTGTTTGCTGGTTTTGACTCTGCCATTTCGGACTTTGATACTCGGATACCCCATTGGTACCTCTGCTTCACTCAGGAATAATCACATACCCTTAAGATTAAGTTACAGGATCACAAATTTATGTTGACTTCGAGTAAACTACAAAATGTCACATCTTCTTACAATAACCACTGATTTACAAATCTAATTTGCATTTTTTTTCTGTAAACGAGTGCTCTGTGGCAAAAAGTATGTCTGTGTTAATTTATACAATACTCTGTTGTTGTCTTGGTTAACTTATAAAGGAAAACTTTGGTGCTAATCTTAATGCCATTAAATAACGTAATGAAAACACTTGTGCATCTAATGACTTGTTGGGGAGTACTCAATAACGTCTGAATGGCTCTTTATAGGAGACACTTAACGTGTCTTCGTAAACTTTGTTAACACTGGTTCACCGAAATTATCTTACAGGAAGGCTGTTATTGGAACATGATTAATTGGTATGAGACCTCGAAATATCTCCAAGAAACTTTAATTTCTAGATGAAAAGATTTCAGATGGAAAACTGATACTGTTTGCAGACATCTTTTGGTCGTGAAAGTCCCTGACTGAGTAATAACTGTCTTATTTATTGTGGTTTAAGCGAAATTGGCTTTTTCAGGCGTAATGAAAACGTAACAGGCTGTATGTAATTTCAAACATTCGAGATCATAAACGGAATTGAAATGAAAGAATCTCGACCTGATTATAAGGAATGATATATGACTAGCCTTCGACATATTGTCATTTGAGTCAAATACATTTATTGCTACAAGCAATTCTTAAAAGAGTGCCATCTTAGAAATATATTGAGGCTTTTAAGAAATAAACTCTGTCAATATTACTTTTTTCATAGACGGAAGTCACTGGTATTATCTCAACCCTTATTAAAAACGACAGACGCTAACTGCTGCACTTTTTAATGCCCTCATTGGCCATATAAACACTCAAATTCAGTTTGCCGACAGCCCGTCGTAACATGTAAGCAAAATGGGATTCAGAATACTTTTAAAAGTTCAAGATCATCATATCATAAGTAGAAATAGCTAAATTCTCTATATTATATAAATGTATCGAAATGTGTCGAACATTGCTCGAAAAGCAAAACAGTTTACAAATAGAAAATAAAAAAAAAGTATCCTTCCTCGAAAACACGGAGTCCATGGAAACCTGTATCCGAAATCTTTACACAAGCCGATCTCGGCATGATAGTAATAATATATTTTATGCAATAAATAAAATGAAACGACGGCTAAACAGTGATTTAAAAAAGCTCACAATTCAAACACATTCACAACATACAGAAATACCAGAAAATATAAATTATTCCCTTATAGGCTAATGTAATGTTTTGGTACCCGAACATCATTATTACGCAAACCAACAATACAACATCCCCCACCCCCTACACTTGACGAAACGCGGGAAAATATTATTATATTACTTTAAGACTGTGTTGATGTTGATCATCAGCTTTTTAAACTACATATACAAACAATTCTGTAGTAACCGAGATAATTCTAAGCATTAATCATTTTATTTTTTACTTTTTACTTTTTATAATTGATTTTCTTTTTCCATTATATTACTTTATTTATAGCTATTTTTTGTTTTGTTTTTTGTTGTTAAATTAATAAGTGGTTTGCTATTGTTCTTATCAATATGTCTTCAGCTCAAGAGCTGGTGATTTGGTTGTTACTAAGCTTCAAGATCTAGAGAAGCTAACATTCGTCGGTATAAAGCTATTGAGCTAATGCTATATGATGTTGTCATGTGCTTAATTCAAGTAAGCTTTCATTTTTTTCCATTTCGTCGGCGTAAAGCTTTAGAGCTAGTTTTACATCTTGTTACTTAGCTTTTAATTTCAATAAGGCTTTCATTTCTGTCGGAATTGTGTTATATCTTGTTACTATCTAAAGATTTGAATTTTAGAAAAGATTTCATTTTTTCCGGTATAAAGCTTTGGATCTAGTTTTATATCGTGTTACACAAGCTTTGAATTCAGTAAAGCTTTCATTTCGTCGGTACAAAGCTTTTGAAGTACTAAATGCTTTTATTATGCTCCCATTCAAGTAAAATTTTCGTTTTTAACATGTTTGACTAATCTTTAAGTGTTGTATGCTGTTATTTAGTTGTGAATTGATGAATTTATTGCAGTAAAGCTTTCGGTTTATGTGCATGAAACTCTTCTCCATATTCCAGTAACTAGTATTAATGTCTAATGCTTACTCGGTGATATATGTTAAAACTAAGCCCTTAATACGAGTAAACCTTCCATTTTCTATTCAGTAACTAAATTAAGGCCATGGGAATATAAAACACGTAATTTTCTGATTAGCAGAATAAACTCTGAAGTCATTTAAGAAATTACATGTTGCAATTTATATGAAAACTAATAACCTGTAATGGAGAAACAATGATATATCCAAAAGGATCAAAACTTGTTTATACAGCCTATGACATGAACAATATATAATTAAGAGAAAACCAAATTCAGCATACAGACAAGGAGTAATTCTATTGTCGGAATGGAACTCCAATTATTCATTGAGTTTTAACATCGACAATCAAATCAAGTTACCATGACGCAGGGTTTAATATGATGTTAAATTCTAAACTTGAATTTTCCATTAACACATTTCTACACATTAATTTTCCTCTAGAATTAAATTGATATGCATCAGGAAGATATTACATGACACAAGTAGAGCACCTTATTCTTTAAACCAGAATATTAATGTTGTAACTCATAGAAAATGCAGCTGCATATATACATTTGACTGGAATATTGAAATCTAATCCGAAAATGTCAAAAGGAACATTGCAAATACTAATGCCAAAAGTTGTGGCAAATGTGTGTTTCTATATATTAGAAGTTATAAAAGACTTTGAGAAATCAAAGTTTTTTATACAACCGGATGCAAAAATTTTACAGTCAAATTAATATTCTTGCATTGATAGGAATAACCAGAGATTGTCAAAACCCCAAAAGTATAGAGAATAAAACATAAATGAGGACAGCACGAAGAAACAGAAAACTTAAAAACACAAAACCAACAGGACAAATACCAATCAACAACGCGAACTAATGTGAGAGGAAAAAGAACGCCCAGCATAACAATAATACTTGTACACAAAATCAGCCAAACTGCAATCAGAGAGAACGAACTCAAGTCGAAGCGAGAGTGGAGTCTGGTGCTCAGGAAGGATAAGGAATTTGTGCTTGTTTTAACACATTTTTACATATATAAACTGTCAACTTGTTTAGAGTTCAGAGAAGAATTGATTAAACTTTATTCTTCAAAAGGTGTTTCATATAAGGAAATACAGAACACCTTGCTGGCAAGCACTAAACTCAAGCTAGCGAACAATAAGCCAGCGAACAATAACAAAAATCAAGCTAGCGAACAATAAGCTAGCGAACAATAAAAAAACGCGCGAAAATGGTAATATCTAAAAACCAAAAAATCGCAATATCGTACAATTTTCCTATACACATTTTTGCTCACCTGAACCGAAGGGTCTTACGAGCATTAATCTTTGTCGTCCGTCCGTCTGTTACCTTTTTCAAACTTTAACTGCTCTGACACTAAAAGTCCAGCATGGCGTGGTTTTTTTAGTGTATGATGAGAAATTTTGACTTTTTTAAGGAAAAATATAATCGTCGTGGCTAAAAATAGAACATAGGGGTAGGTTTTTACCATTTTGACATATTATATTTTTTTTTTATCAAGGATTTTTAAACATTGACTCGGACAAGGGGGGGACTTTCTATATACTAGTACGTGTGGAAGGCGATGATACATGCCGCTGGAATAGCCGGCATTTTCAGGTTGATTTATGTGATTAGTTGGGGAAAAAACTAATGATATAATAAGGTTAAGAATATTTACTTCCTAATTGTATGACAAGACCAACCATTTTATCGCAGTTTAAAAAAGAATAAAGAAACATAATTATATGTTGATTTATCTTTTAAAATCTTTTCTTATACTGTAAATACATCTTTAAAATTTTTGTTGATTGAATAACCATTTTTGAATATTTGTAAATGAATACACGATACCAATCTTTATCTTCAGTTTTCAGCGTCAATTATGGGATAAGGTTTTTTTGGGGGGGAGATATTAAAAGGTATTTAATTTTCGAATTCAAATATACGAAAAGTAACCCTATCCCTTCCCCGAAGATAGTAATTTTTACTAATTTTTTATCGAATACATGTTCGGACGGGGGTTTGCATGTAATTACCTATGTCAGTCCGTACTACTTTTTGAGGTGTTTTTTTTTAAGAAACATTTTATTACCATATGAAAAATAAAGGTAATAACAAGATAACTAACTTGGAGATCCAATCTCAAATGTCCAAGAATTGAAAAGACAAAAAAAAAAGAAAGATATACCAGAGAAATTAAAGATCAAAATGGTTCTGACTTAGTACAGGAATTTCAAAAGAAATGGTAAATTATGGTATATAATCATAAATGATCGTCCCTTTTTTACCATTTAAATGCATCAGAAATATATAGCAAATAAAAAGTTAGAAAACTTGCATAGACAATGATTGAAACAAATATCTATGTCATACACAAGGGTCAATATGTTTAACTTCCGGGTCGGCATCCTCTAAAAAAGTTCTAAAAAAGTAAAACAGTAAATCAAGATATCCAACGCATCCCTTGAAATTGAATAAATGAAAAAGTGCAAATGCAAATTAAACATATTTATTTTAGACTTATAAATATTTTTTCTTCAAAACTATCAACATCTTAAAGGGACTTTTTTTCAATGCGTGAAAAGTCAAATATAAAAGAAACATCCCAAAAGCTCGGTCCAAACTTTGCCGTAGGGGCTAAGCATAGGCAGTACCAAGACGAAGGGTTATATGGCCAGGGGGACCCTACTTTGACCATGGATTGTGGAACAATGAAAAATTTACCCAGCTGGGGATTTTGGGAATGGATTATGCTAGCATAGAGCTAGCAAATCCCAAAAGCTCGGTCCAAACTTTGCCGTAGGGGCTAAGCATAGGCAGTACCAAGACGAAGGGTTATATGGCCAGGGGGACCCTACTTTGACCATGGATTGTGGAACAATGAAAAATTTACCCAGCTGGGGATTTTGGGAATGGATTATGCTAGCATAGAGCTAGCAAATCCCAAAAGCTCGGTCCAAACTTTGCCGTAGGGGCTAAGCATAGGCAGTACCAAGACGAAGGGTTATATGGCCAGGGGGACCCTACTTTGACCATGGATTGTGGAACAATGAAAAATTTACCCAGCTGGGGATTTTGGGAATGGATTATGCTAGCATAGAGCTAGCAAATCCCAAAAGCTCGGTCCAAACTTTGCCGTAGGGGCTAAGCATAGGCAGTACCAAGACGAAGGGTTATATGGCCAGGGGGACCCTACTTTGACCATGGATTGTGGAACAATGAAAAATTTACCCAGCTGGGGATTTTGGGAATGGATTATGCTAGCATAGAGCTAGCAAATCCCAAAAGCTCGGTCCAAACTTTGCCGTAGGGGCTAAGCATAGGCAGTACCAAGACGAAGGGTTATATGGCCAGGGGGACCCTACTTTGACCATGGATTGTGGAACAATGAAAAATTTACCCAGCTGGGGATTTTGGGAATGGATTATGCTAGCATAGAGCTAGCAAATCCCAAAAGCTCGGTCCAAACTTTGCCGTAGGGGCTAAGCATAGGCAGTACCAAGACGAAGGGTTATATGGCCAGGGGGACCCTACTTTGACCATGGATTGTGGAACAATGAAAAATTTACCCAGCTGGGGATTTTGGGAATGGATTATGCTAGCATAGAGCTAGCAAATCCCAAAAGCTCGGTCCAAACTTTGCCGTAGGGGCTAAGCATAGGCAGTACCAAGACGAAGGGTTATATGGCCAGGGGGACCCTACTTTGACCATGGATTGTGGAACAATGAAAAATTTACCCAGCTGGGGATTTTGGGAATGGATTATGCTAGCATAGAGCTAGCAAATCCCAAAAGCTCGGTCCAAACTTTGCCGTAGGGGCTAAGCATAGGCAGTACCAAGACGAAGGGTTATATGGCCAGGGGGACCCTACTTTGACCATGGATTGTGGAACAATGAAAAATTTACCCAGCTGGGGATTTTGGGAATGGATTATGCTAGCATAGAGCTAGCAAATCCCAAAAGCTCGGTCCAAACTTTGCCGTAGGGGCTAAGCATAGGCAGTACCAAGACGAAGGGTTATATGGCCAGGGGGACCCTACTTTGACCATGGATTGTGGAACAATGAAAAATTTACCCAGCTGGGGATTTTGGGAATGGATTATGCTAGCATAGAGCTAGCAAATCCCAAAAGCTCGGTCCAAACTTTGCCGTAGGGGCTAAGCATAGGCAGTACCAAGACGAAGGGTTATATGGCCAGGGGGACCCTACTTTGACCATGGATTGTGGAACAATGAAAAATTTACCCAGCTGGGGATTTTGGGAATGGATTATGCTAGCATAGAGCTAGCAAATCCCAAAAGCTCGGTCCAAACTTTGCCGTAGGGGCTAAGCATAGGCAGTACCAAGACGAAGGGTTATATGGCCAGGGGGACCCTACTTTGACCATGGATTGTGGAACAATGAAAAATTTACCCAGCTGGGGATTTTGGGAATGGATTATGCTAGCATAGAGCTAGCAAATCCCAAAAGCTCGGTCCAAACTTTGCCGTAGGGGCTAAGCATAGGCAGTACCAAGACGAAGGGTTATATGGCCAGGGGGACCCTACTTTGACCATGGATTGTGGAACAATGAAAAATTTACCCAGCTGGGGATTTTGGGAATGGATTATGCTAGCATAGAGCTAGCAAATCCCAAAAGCTCGGTCCAAACTTTGCCGTAGGGGCTAAGCATAGGCAGTACCAAGACGAAGGGTTATATGGCCAGGGGGACCCTACTTTGACCATGGATTGTGGAACAATGAAAAATTTACCCAGCTGGGGATTTTGGGAATGGATTATGCTAGCATAGAGCTAGCAAATCCCAAAAGCTCGGTCCAAACTTTGCCGTAGGGGCTAAGCATAGGCAGTACCAAGACGAAGGGTTATATGGCCAGGGGGACCCTACTTTGACCATGGATTGTGGAACAATGAAAAATTTACCCAGCTGGGGATTTTGGGAATGGATTATGCTAGCATAGAGCTAGCAAATCCCAAAAGCTCGGTCCAAACTTTGCCGTAGGGGCTAAGCATAGGCAGTACCAAGACGAAGGGTTATATGGCCAGGGGGACCCTACTTTGACCATGGATTGTGGAACAATGAAAAATTTACCCAGCTGGGGATTTTGGGAATGGATTATGCTAGCATAGAGCTAGCAAATCCCAAAAGCTCGGTCCAAACTTTGCCGTAGGGGCTAAGCATAGGCAGTACCAAGACGAAGGGTTATATGGCCAGGGGGACCCTACTTTGACCATGGATTGTGGAACAATGAAAAATTTACCCAGCTGGGGATTTTGGGAATGGATTATGCTAGCATAGAGCTAGCAAATCCCAAAAGCTCGGTCCAAACTTTGCCGTAGGGGCTAAGCATAGGCAGTACCAAGACGAAGGGTTATATGGCCAGGGGGACCCTACTTTGACCATGGATTGTGGAACAATGAAAAATTTACCCAGCTGGGGATTTTGGGAATGGATTATGCTAGCATAGAGCTAGCAAATCCCAAAAGCTCGGTCCAAACTTTGCCGTAGGGGCTAAGCATAGGCAGTACCAAGACGAAGGGTTATATGGCCAGGGGGACCCTACTTTGACCATGGATTGTGGAACAATGAAAAATTTACCCAGCTGGGGATTTTGGGAATGGATTATGCTAGCATAGAGCTAGCAAATCCCAAAAGCTCGGTCCAAACTTTGCCGTAGGGGCTAAGCATAGGCAGTACCAAGACGAAGGGTTATATGGCCAGGGGGACCCTACTTTGACCATGGATTGTGGAACAATGAAAAATTTACCCAGCTGGGGATTTTGGGAATGGATTATGCTAGCATAGAGCTAGCAAATCCCAAAAGCTCGGTCCAAACTTTGCCGTAGGGGCTAAGCATAGGCAGTACCAAGACGAAGGGTTATATGGCCAGGGGGACCCTACTTTGACCATGGATTGTGGAACAATGAAAAATTTACCCAGCTGGGGATTTTGGGAATGGATTATGCTAGCATAGAGCTAGCAAATCCCAAAAGCTCGGTCCAAACTTTGCCGTAGGGGCTAAGCATAGGCAGTACCAAGACGAAGGGTTATATGGCCAGGGGGACCCTACTTTGACCATGGATTGTGGAACAATGAAAAATTTACCCAGCTGGGGATTTTGGGAATGGATTATGCTAGCATAGAGCTAGCAAATCCCAAAAGCTCGGTCCAAACTTTGCCGTAGGGGCTAAGCATAGGCAGTACCAAGACGAAGGGTTATATGGCCAGGGGGACCCTACTTTGACCATGGATTGTGGAACAATGAAAAATTTACCCAGCTGGGGATTTTGGGAATGGATTATGCTAGCATAGAGCTAGCAAATCCCAAAAGCTCGGTCCAAACTTTGCCGTAGGGGCTAAGCATAGGCAGTACCAAGACGAAGGGTTATATGGCCAGGGGGACCCTACTTTGACCATGGATTGTGGAACAATGAAAAATTTACCCAGCTGGGGATTTTGGGAATGGATTATGCTAGCATAGAGCTAGCAAATCCCAAAAGCTCGGTCCAAACTTTGCCGTAGGGGCTAAGCATAGGCAGTACCAAGACGAAGGGTTATATGGCCAGGGGGACCCTACTTTGACCATGGATTGTGGAACAATGAAAAATTTACCCAGCTGGGGATTTTGGGAATGGATTATGCTAGCATAGAGCTAGCAAATCCCAAAAGCTCGGTCCAAACTTTGCCGTAGGGGCTAAGCATAGGCAGTACCAAGACGAAGGGTTATATGGCCAGGGGGACCCTACTTTGACCATGGATTGTGGAACAATGAAAAATTTACCCAGCTGGGGATTTTGGGAATGGATTATGCTAGCATAGAGCTAGCAAATCCCAAAAGCTCGGTCCAAACTTTGCCGTAGGGGCTAAGCATAGGCAGTACCAAGACGAAGGGTTATATGGCCAGGGGGACCCTACTTTGACCATGGATTGTGGAACAATGAAAAATTTACCCAGCTGGGGATTTTGGGAATGGATTATGCTAGCATAGAGCTAGCAAATCCCAAAAGCTCGGTCCAAACTTTGCCGTAGGGGCTAAGCATAGGCAGTACCAAGACGAAGGGTTATATGGCCAGGGGGACCCTACTTTGACCATGGATTGTGGAACAATGAAAAATTTACCCAGCTGGGGATTTTGGGAATGGATTATGCTAGCATAGAGCTAGCAAATCCCAAAAGCTCGGTCCAAACTTTGCCGTAGGGGCTAAGCATAGGCAGTACCAAGACGAAGGGTTATATGGCCAGGGGGACCCTACTTTGACCATGGATTGTGGAACAATGAAAAATTTACCCAGCTGGGGATTTTGGGAATGGATTATGCTAGCATAGAGCTAGCAAATCCCAAAAGCTCGGTCCAAACTTTGCCGTAGGGGCTAAGCATAGGCAGTACCAAGACGAAGGGTTATATGGCCAGGGGGACCCTACTTTGACCATGGATTGTGGAACAATGAAAAATTTACCCAGCTGGGGATTTTGGGAATGGATTATGCTAGCATAGAGCTAGCAAATCCCAAAAGCTCGGTCCAAACTTTGCCGTAGGGGCTAAGCATAGGCAGTACCAAGACGAAGGGTTATATGGCCAGGGGGACCCTACTTTGACCATGGATTGTGGAACAATGAAAAATTTACCCAGCTGGGGATTTTGGGAATGGATTATGCTAGCATAGAGCTAGCAAATCCCAAAAGCTCGGTCCAAACTTTGCCGTAGGGGCTAAGCATAGGCAGTACCAAGACGAAGGGTTATATGGCCAGGGGGACCCTACTTTGACCATGGATTGTGGAACAATGAAAAATTTACCCAGCTGGGGATTTTGGGAATGGATTATGCTAGCATAGAGCTAGCAAATCCCAAAAGCTCGGTCCAAACTTTGCCGTAGGGGCTAAGCATAGGCAGTACCAAGACGAAGGGTTATATGGCCAGGGGGACCCTACTTTGACCATGGATTGTGGAACAATGAAAAATTTACCCAGCTGGGGATTTTGGGAATGGATTATGCTAGCATAGAGCTAGCAAATCCCAAAAGCTCGGTCCAAACTTTGCCGTAGGGGCTAAGCATAGGCAGTACCAAGACGAAGGGTTATATGGCCAGGGGGACCCTACTTTGACCATGGATTGTGGAACAATGAAAAATTTACCCAGCTGGGGATTTTGGGAATGGATTATGCTAGCATAGAGCTAGCAAATCCCAAAAGCTCGGTCCAAACTTTGCCGTAGGGGCTAAGCATAGGCAGTACCAAGACGAAGGGTTATATGGCCAGGGGGACCCTACTTTGACCATGGATTGTGGAACAATGAAAAATTTACCCAGCTGGGGATTTTGGGAATGGATTATGCTAGCATAGAGCTAGCAAATCCCAAAAGCTCGGTCCAAACTTTGCCGTAGGGGCTAAGCATAGGCAGTACCAAGACGAAGGGTTATATGGCCAGGGGGACCCTACTTTGACCATGGATTGTGGAACAATGAAAAATTTACCCAGCTGGGGATTTTGGGAATGGATTATGCTAGCATAGAGCTAGCAAATCCCAAAAGCTCGGTCCAAACTTTGCCGTAGGGGCTAAGCATAGGCAGTACCAAGACGAAGGGTTATATGGCCAGGGGGACCCTACTTTGACCATGGATTGTGGAACAATGAAAAATTTACCCAGCTGGGGATTTTGGGAATGGATTATGCTAGCATAGAGCTAGCAAATCCCAAAAGCTCGGTCCAAACTTTGCCGTAGGGGCTAAGCATAGGCAGTACCAAGACGAAGGGTTATATGGCCAGGGGGACCCTACTTTGACCATGGATTGTGGAACAATGAAAAATTTACCCAGCTGGGGATTTTGGGAATGGATTATGCTAGCATAGAGCTAGCAAATCCCAAAAGCTCGGTCCAAACTTTGCCGTAGGGGCTAAGCATAGGCAGTACCAAGACGAAGGGTTATATGGCCAGGGGGACCCTACTTTGACCATGGATTGTGGAACAATGAAAAATTTACCCAGCTGGGGATTTTGGGAATGGATTATGCTAGCATAGAGCTAGCAAATCCCAAAAGCTCGGTCCAAACTTTGCCGTAGGGGCTAAGCATAGGCAGTACCAAGACGAAGGGTTATATGGCCAGGGGGACCCTACTTTGACCATGGATTGTGGAACAATGAAAAATTTACCCAGCTGGGGATTTTGGGAATGGATTATGCTAGCATAGAGCTAGCAAATCCCAAAAGCTCGGTCCAAACTTTGCCGTAGGGGCTAAGCATAGGCAGTACCAAGACGAAGGGTTATATGGCCAGGGGGACCCTACTTTGACCATGGATTGTGGAACAATGAAAAATTTACCCAGCTGGGGATTTTGGGAATGGATTATGCTAGCATAGAGCTAGCAAATCCCAAAAGCTCGGTCCAAACTTTGCCGTAGGGGCTAAGCATAGGCAGTACCAAGACGAAGGGTTATATGGCCAGGGGGACCCTACTTTGACCATGGATTGTGGAACAATGAAAAATTTACCCAGCTGGGGATTTTGGGAATGGATTATGCTAGCATAGAGCTAGCAAATCCCAAAAGCTCGGTCCAAACTTTGCCGTAGGGGCTAAGCATAGGCAGTACCAAGACGAAGGGTTATATGGCCAGGGGGACCCTACTTTGACCATGGATTGTGGAACAATGAAAAATTTACCCAGCTGGGGATTTTGGGAATGGATTATGCTAGCATAGAGCTAGCAAATCCCAAAAGCTCGGTCCAAACTTTGCCGTAGGGGCTAAGCATAGGCAGTACCAAGACGAAGGGTTATATGGCCAGGGGGACCCTACTTTGACCATGGATTGTGGAACAATGAAAAATTTACCCAGCTGGGGATTTTGGGAATGGATTATGCTAGCATAGAGCTAGCAAATCCCAAAAGCTCGGTCCAAACTTTGCCGTAGGGGCTAAGCATAGGCAGTACCAAGACGAAGGGTTATATGGCCAGGGGGACCCTACTTTGACCATGGATTGTGGAACAATGAAAAATTTACCCAGCTGGGGATTTTGGGAATGGATTATGCTAGCATAGAGCTAGCAAATCCCAAAAGCTCGGTCCAAACTTTGCCGTAGGGGCTAAGCATAGGCAGTACCAAGACGAAGGGTTATATGGCCAGGGGGACCCTACTTTGACCATGGATTGTGGAACAATGAAAAATTTACCCAGCTGGGGATTTTGGGAATGGATTATGCTAGCATAGAGCTAGCAAATCCCAAAAGCTCGGTCCAAACTTTGCCGTAGGGGCTAAGCATAGGCAGTACCAAGACGAAGGGTTATATGGCCAGGGGGACCCTACTTTGACCATGGATTGTGGAACAATGAAAAATTTACCCAGCTGGGGATTTTGGGAATGGATTATGCTAGCATAGAGCTAGCAAATCCCAAAAGCTCGGTCCAAACTTTGCCGTAGGGGCTAAGCATAGGCAGTACCAAGACGAAGGGTTATATGGCCAGGGGGACCCTACTTTGACCATGGATTGTGGAACAATGAAAAATTTACCCAGCTGGGGATTTTGGGAATGGATTATGCTAGCATAGAGCTAGCAAATCCCAAAAGCTCGGTCCAAACTTTGCCGTAGGGGCTAAGCATAGGCAGTACCAAGACGAAGGGTTATATGGCCAGGGGGACCCTACTTTGACCATGGATTGTGGAACAATGAAAAATTTACCCAGCTGGGGATTTTGGGAATGGATTATGCTAGCATAGAGCTAGCAAATCCCAAAAGCTCGGTCCAAACTTTGCCGTAGGGGCTAAGCATAGGCAGTACCAAGACGAAGGGTTATATGGCCAGGGGGACCCTACTTTGACCATGGATTGTGGAACAATGAAAAATTTACCCAGCTGGGGATTTTGGGAATGGATTATGCTAGCATAGAGCTAGCAAATCCCAAAAGCTCGGTCCAAACTTTGCCGTAGGGGCTAAGCATAGGCAGTACCAAGACGAAGGGTTATATGGCCAGGGGGACCCTACTTTGACCATGGATTGTGGAACAATGAAAAATTTACCCAGCTGGGGATTTTGGGAATGGATTATGCTAGCATAGAGCTAGCAAATCCCAAAAGCTCGGTCCAAACTTTGCCGTAGGGGCTAAGCATAGGCAGTACCAAGACGAAGGGTTATATGGCCAGGGGGACCCTACTTTGACCATGGATTGTGGAACAATGAAAAATTTACCCAGCTGGGGATTTTGGGAATGGATTATGCTAGCATAGAGCTAGCAAATCCCAAAAGCTCGGTCCAAACTTTGCCGTAGGGGCTAAGCATAGGCAGTACCAAGACGAAGGGTTATATGGCCAGGGGGACCCTACTTTGACCATGGATTGTGGAACAATGAAAAATTTACCCAGCTGGGGATTTTGGGAATGGATTATGCTAGCATAGAGCTAGCAAATCCCAAAAGCTCGGTCCAAACTTTGCCGTAGGGGCTAAGCATAGGCAGTACCAAGACGAAGGGTTATATGGCCAGGGGGACCCTACTTTGACCATGGATTGTGGAACAATGAAAAATTTACCCAGCTGGGGATTTTGGGAATGGATTATGCTAGCATAGAGCTAGCAAATCCCAAAAGCTCGGTCCAAACTTTGCCGTAGGGGCTAAGCATAGGCAGTACCAAGACGAAGGGTTATATGGCCAGGGGGACCCTACTTTGACCATGGATTGTGGAACAATGAAAAATTTACCCAGCTGGGGATTTTGGGAATGGATTATGCTAGCATAGAGCTAGCAAATCCCAAAAGCTCGGTCCAAACTTTGCCGTAGGGGCTAAGCATAGGCAGTACCAAGACGAAGGGTTATATGGCCAGGGGGACCCTACTTTGACCATGGATTGTGGAACAATGAAAAATTTACCCAGCTGGGGATTTTGGGAATGGATTATGCTAGCATAGAGCTAGCAAATCCCAAAAGCTCGGTCCAAACTTTGCCGTAGGGGCTAAGCATAGGCAGTACCAAGACGAAGGGTTATATGGCCAGGGGGACCCTACTTTGACCATGGATTGTGGAACAATGAAAAATTTACCCAGCTGGGGATTTTGGGAATGGATTATGCTAGCATAGAGCTAGCAAATCCCAAAAGCTCGGTCCAAACTTTGCCGTAGGGGCTAAGCATAGGCAGTACCAAGACGAAGGGTTATATGGCCAGGGGGACCCTACTTTGACCATGGATTGTGGAACAATGAAAAATTTACCCAGCTGGGGATTTTGGGAATGGATTATGCTAGCATAGAGCTAGCAAATCCCAAAAGCTCGGTCCAAACTTTGCCGTAGGGGCTAAGCATAGGCAGTACCAAGACGAAGGGTTATATGGCCAGGGGGACCCTACTTTGACCATGGATTGTGGAACAATGAAAAATTTACCCAGCTGGGGATTTTGGGAATGGATTATGCTAGCATAGAGCTAGCAAATCCCAAAAGCTCGGTCCAAACTTTGCCGTAGGGGCTAAGCATAGGCAGTACCAAGACGAAGGGTTATATGGCCAGGGGGACCCTACTTTGACCATGGATTGTGGAACAATGAAAAATTTACCCAGCTGGGGATTTTGGGAATGGATTATGCTAGCATAGAGCTAGCAAATCCCAAAAGCTCGGTCCAAACTTTGCCGTAGGGGCTAAGCATAGGCAGTACCAAGACGAAGGGTTATATGGCCAGGGGGACCCTACTTTGACCATGGATTGTGGAACAATGAAAAATTTACCCAGCTGGGGATTTTGGGAATGGATTATGCTAGCATAGAGCTAGCAAATCCCAAAAGCTCGGTCCAAACTTTGCCGTAGGGGCTAAGCATAGGCAGTACCAAGACGAAGGGTTATATGGCCAGGGGGACCCTACTTTGACCATGGATTGTGGAACAATGAAAAATTTACCCAGCTGGGGATTTTGGGAATGGATTATGCTAGCATAGAGCTAGCAAATCCCAAAAGCTCGGTCCAAACTTTGCCGTAGGGGCTAAGCATAGGCAGTACCAAGACGAAGGGTTATATGGCCAGGGGGACCCTACTTTGACCATGGATTGTGGAACAATGAAAAATTTACCCAGCTGGGGATTTTGGGAATGGATTATGCTAGCATAGAGCTAGCAAATCCCAAAAGCTCGGTCCAAACTTTGCCGTAGGGGCTAAGCATAGGCAGTACCAAGACGAAGGGTTATATGGCCAGGGGGACCCTACTTTGACCATGGATTGTGGAACAATGAAAAATTTACCCAGCTGGGGATTTTGGGAATGGATTATGCTAGCATAGAGCTAGCAAATCCCAAAAGCTCGGTCCAAACTTTGCCGTAGGGGCTAAGCATAGGCAGTACCAAGACGAAGGGTTATATGGCCAGGGGGACCCTACTTTGACCATGGATTGTGGAACAATGAAAAATTTACCCAGCTGGGGATTTTGGGAATGGATTATGCTAGCATAGAGCTAGCAAATCCCAAAAGCTCGGTCCAAACTTTGCCGTAGGGGCTAAGCATAGGCAGTACCAAGACGAAGGGTTATATGGCCAGGGGGACCCTACTTTGACCATGGATTGTGGAACAATGAAAAATTTACCCAGCTGGGGATTTTGGGAATGGATTATGCTAGCATAGAGCTAGCAAATCCCAAAAGCTCGGTCCAAACTTTGCCGTAGGGGCTAAGCATAGGCAGTACCAAGACGAAGGGTTATATGGCCAGGGGGACCCTACTTTGACCATGGATTGTGGAACAATGAAAAATTTACCCAGCTGGGGATTTTGGGAATGGATTATGCTAGCATAGAGCTAGCAAATCCCAAAAGCTCGGTCCAAACTTTGCCGTAGGGGCTAAGCATAGGCAGTACCAAGACGAAGGGTTATATGGCCAGGGGGACCCTACTTTGACCATGGATTGTGGAACAATGAAAAATTTACCCAGCTGGGGATTTTGGGAATGGATTATGCTAGCATAGAGCTAGCAAATCCCAAAAGCTCGGTCCAAACTTTGCCGTAGGGGCTAAGCATAGGCAGTACCAAGACGAAGGGTTATATGGCCAGGGGGACCCTACTTTGACCATGGATTGTGGAACAATGAAAAATTTACCCAGCTGGGGATTTTGGGAATGGATTATGCTAGCATAGAGCTAGCAAATCCCAAAAGCTCGGTCCAAACTTTGCCGTAGGGGCTAAGCATAGGCAGTACCAAGACGAAGGGTTATATGGCCAGGGGGACCCTACTTTGACCATGGATTGTGGAACAATGAAAAATTTACCCAGCTGGGGATTTTGGGAATGGATTATGCTAGCATAGAGCTAGCAAATCCCAAAAGCTCGGTCCAAACTTTGCCGTAGGGGCTAAGCATAGGCAGTACCAAGACGAAGGGTTATATGGCCAGGGGGACCCTACTTTGACCATGGATTGTGGAACAATGAAAAATTTACCCAGCTGGGGATTTTGGGAATGGATTATGCTAGCATAGAGCTAGCAAATCCCAAAAGCTCGGTCCAAACTTTGCCGTAGGGGCTAAGCATAGGCAGTACCAAGACGAAGGGTTATATGGCCAGGGGGACCCTACTTTGACCATGGATTGTGGAACAATGAAAAATTTACCCAGCTGGGGATTTTGGGAATGGATTATGCTAGCATAGAGCTAGCAAATCCCAAAAGCTCGGTCCAAACTTTGCCGTAGGGGCTAAGCATAGGCAGTACCAAGACGAAGGGTTATATGGCCAGGGGACCCTACTTTGACCATGGATTGTGGAACAATGAAAAATTTACCCAGCTGGGGATTTTGGGAATGGATTATGCTAGCATAGAGCTAGCAAATCCCAAAAGCTCGGTCCAAACTTTGCCGTAGGGGCTAAGCATAGGCAGTACCAAGACGAAGGGTTATATGGCCAGGGGGACCCTACTTTGACCATGGATTGTGGAACAATGAAAAATTTACCCAGCTGGGGATTTTGGGAATGGATTATGCTAGCATAGAGCTAGCAAATCCCAAAAGCTCGGTCCAAACTTTGCCGTAGGGGCTAAGCATAGGCAGTACCAAGACGAAGGGTTATATGGCCAGGGGGACCCTACTTTGACCATGGATTGTGGAACAATGAAAAATTTACCCAGCTGGGGATTTTGGGAATGGATTATGCTAGCATAGAGCTAGCAAATCCCAAAAGCTCGGTCCAAACTTTGCCGTAGGGGCTAAGCATAGGCAAGTACCAAGACGAAGGGTTATATGGCCAGGGGGACCCTACTTTGACCATGGATTGTGGAACAATGAAAAATTTACCCAGCTGGGGATTTTGGGAATGGATTATGCTAGCATAGAGCTAGCAAATCCCAAAAGCTCGGTCCAAACTTTGCCGTAGGGGCTAAGCATAGGCAGTACCAAGACGAAGGGTTATATGGCCAGGGGGACCCTACTTTGACCATGGATTGTGGAACAATGAAAAATTTACCCAGCTGGGGATTTTGGGAATGGATTATGCTAGCATAGAGCTAGCAAATCCCAAAAGCTCGGTCCAAACTTTGCCGTAGGGGCTAAGCATAGGCAGTACCAAGACGAAGGGTTATATGGCCAGGGGGACCCTACTTTGACCATGGATTGTGGAACAATGAAAAATTTACCCAGCTGGGGATTTTGGGAATGGATTATGCTAGCATAGAGCTAGCAAATCCCAAAAGCTCGGTCCAAACTTTGCCGTAGGGGCTAAGCATAGGCAGTACCAAGACGAAGGGTTATATGGCCAGGGGGACCCTACTTTGACCATGGATTGTGGAACAATGAAAAATTTACCCAGCTGGGGATTTTGGGAATGGATTATGCTAGCATAGAGCTAGCAAATCCCAAAAGCTCGGTCCAAACTTTGCCGTAGGGGCTAAGCATAGGCAGTACCAAGACGAAGGGTTATATGGCCAGGGGGACCCTACTTTGACCATGGATTGTGGAAC